>CM035842.1:379373910-379973910 GCA_020510985.1 Pholidichthys leucotaenia | reverse complement strand
CTGGTAGAGGCGATCGGCCACGGAATCATAACGGTACCTCCAGCTCTCTGCAGTCAAAATGTCCCAGGACCAGATGCTACTTGCTCTCACACCCAGCAACCCCACCATCCTCCATGAATCTGCTCTGCTATCGCGGGCGGCATAGTTGCTCCAGCTTTCAGCTGAATGTAAGAGCAGAGCGGAGTCCCACAGAGCCACACTGCC
This sequence comes from Pholidichthys leucotaenia, assembly GCA_020510985.1. Taxonomy (NCBI): domain Eukaryota; kingdom Metazoa; phylum Chordata; class Actinopteri; order Cichliformes; family Pholidichthyidae; genus Pholidichthys; species Pholidichthys leucotaenia. Next base: position 379,973,706 of record CM035842.1, on the reverse strand, counting down.
CTTTGAGATCCCTTGGCTCAGTAGCACGCCTCAGGTTGTGGCGATTGTCCAGCGCGTGGTACTAGCATTTTGTTGTGGAATCACAGCAAAATTTATTGGGCGATAGACCGGACAGATATGAGATACACCATCGAGTATGGATCAGTGAACCAGAGCGCTGCTCAACCGAGCTACAAGGAGCCAGCTAGAAGCTACTCAGCTAATGGCTAACTAATGTAAGAGGGAGGGTGGAGTTGAACAGCTGAAGTCTGTTTCTTAAAGTGACAGGCTTTGAATCAGAGCATTTGAAGAAAGCCAAGAAAAATAAAAAAGAACCAATTTGCATCAATAATTAAACTAGAAAAGCACTTGGAGAGCGCAGACCTCCGCCAAACGCCACAGTTCCACCCCATACAGTGTTTGTGTGTAGGTTTTCAGATTCCTTGACCATGAAAACATATGACTAGCAATTGGATTCACAATGATAGGATTAGTGGTTCAGTAGTAAAAGCATTACCTCCTTGGCGGAGGTAATAAACTGAAGTGTTGCTGTTGTGTCCATCTCCTCCATCTGCAAAGTGCCAGGCTGCGACCTGTGAAGGCATACCTCATGCCTCCCTTATTGGGGGGGCTTTCACACCTGTACTGACCTCATGGCTCCCTTATTGGGGGGGGGGGGCTTTCACACCTGTACTGAGTACTTAAAAACTGTATTTATTGGCAGATGAAAGAAAACGGAAGCAAAAACAAACAAACAAACAAACCAAAACTAAGCAAACAGCAACTGCAACATGAACTATTTCAAACATATTTATTCAAATGTACACTTATATGGACACAATGTTGAGCCATAACTTTTTGGTAATGTGAAAATAATAAGCCAAGTAGCACAAAAAAATTGAGTGCTCTTGCTGTGAGGAAACAATGTTGGCACCAAATCACTGAAGTGATCTGCCACCAATGGGGGTAGATTGTGCTCTGCCACAAAATGACAAAACATCACTTCTGCTAGTGATGCATTGGATTTGGAAGGCGTCGGTTCTCTCACTGGCTGAAAATGTTCTTCCATCGATCAAATTTGGCTACACAGTTTTTGTGGCGCTGTGTAGCAAAGTGCGACTTCAGGTCGAAAATCCCTGATGCAGTCAGTTTTGGCATTAGAGTCACACATATCAGGCGCAGCATTACTGGCGCCGGGATTCCTCTCTGTTCCGGAGCCGCAGGACAAAAGAAGGTGCGATAATGGTTACCGTGGGTTTTATTGGGTTTGCGCTCCGTGGAAAAAAGAGGATTTGGAAGCCTCCCCCGGCAGAGAGCTGGTTTTTGCGCAGCCCCTATGGCTGGCCGGGGAATTTCTGCCAAATAATCCGGCGCCGGACAGCTGCCCGTGTCAGCTTTTGCAGTGTAGCGCAAACACAGGCACTCTGGCGGGCCCTGGCCACCACAGTTTTCTGCGTGCTTTTGTGCCTAAAACTTTGAAGAACGCGGAGTTTGTGTTCATCAGACACGACAACCAGCGCCCTCTATTGCCCCTGCACACATGTTGAAAATGGCCGTATCTCACAATGTTAAAGAATCATTTAAAAAATTCCTGTTTCCAGACGGTGATCCGGATCATCCCCAAAATTTAATCAGTTCTTCCTTGTACCATTTCCAACAAGGCCTGAAAGTTTCATCGAAATCCGTCCAAAACTTTTTGAGTTATCTTGCTAACCAACAGACAGACAGACAGACAAACAGACAGACAAACAAACAGACAGACAAACGCTGGCAAAAACATAACCTCCTCCTGGCCTTCGGCCTGGCGGAGGTAAAAATTTAAGAAAATCGGGACAAAATATGTCACAAGCACTTCATTAAGACATGAGTGAGCCGTTGAAATGTGTGAAAAGAACAGTCAATGACCCCTTTAAGCACTATTTAAAAATAGGTATGCGAGTGCCAGAAAATGAAGACATACTTGCCACTTCTTCATTCAACAGCACTGCTCCCGTAAGTGATGTTCTTGTGCATTTTCATGACCATGTCAGTTTCCTCTTCAGAAAACTCATCTGCCCTAAGAAGTAAAGGCACAATTAAAATAGCAACAGATCATGCCCACCTGCCTGTTAAAGGTGAAATGATGAGCCATGCAGACGCTGACTAATTTTTAATCATACTCTGTGCAATGGGCCCACTGTAGTTGATACTGAAAATAAATAGCCGACCTCAGGGGCTCAAAAGTAATTGGACAAATTAACATTACCAAAAATAAAATGTTTATTTTTATTGCCTCTGCCAAGGGAAGACAGAGGTAATGTTTCTAGTGGCTGGTTGGTTTGCCTGTTGTTTGGTTTGTCTGTCTGTTAGCAACATAACTCAAAAAGTTATGAACGGATTTTGATAAAATTTTCAGGAAAAGTGTGTAATGACACAGGGAACAGATGATTAGATTTTGGTGGTGATTTGGATCATGATCTGGATGCAGGAATTTTTTGAATATTATTTTATATATTAATCTGGCACTTTTCATGTACTGCCCCTTTAAGACATGTCCACCGAGTTACGTGCGTGGTCATGCCATAGGGCCATGCGCCTCGGCAACCCAGAAGCCAGACACTGCAGAAAAAGTATTAGGGGGCATGTCAACCAAACTCATTTTTTCTGCTGTGGGCGACTATTTTCCATTCATTCCCTATGTTGTCCAGTGTTTACAGTGCTGAGCACCCTTGGCTCTGATATGCTTTGAGTGGTGGCCGCTTTTTGTCGTGGCACTCAGGGCTAAAAAACGTTCAGCTTCTCAGACTACTGTACAGCTGCGCTCGTCAATGTCAGACCTTTCTAAGCAGCCAATCAGAATTAAGGAAGGGCCGGATATAGGACGCCGGTACAGAAAGATGAGAATGGTAGGTGACGGTGGAGGAGGTGGAGGGTGAACTTTGCTGCATCAAACAACCCAGTACTCTTTGATCTGACACCGAAAGGATATCATGATCAAAATTTGAAAGCAAATGCTTAGAGGAACATGTCTGCATCTGTTGGCGTGCAAGATGAGCGTTTGTGCCTTTGTCATGGTCATATTTCTTACAAGTTTGTTGCGGTAGATAATGGTACGATGTGAATTTGTAGTTGATAACTGCAAAAAATGGTATAATATCGCACTGTTGTGTAATATTGCTTAATAATTATGAACCTTGTCAGTAAACTGTAAGGGAGAAGAGAGGAGGAAAAAGAAACAAAAACCGACCTGAAAGATTCAATAAACCATGATGTTGATTTAAGGTGGAATTGCTCAGCCACAGTGTATGGTCAATACAATTATGACAGTCTTCTTCTCATTATTATTATAATGTTGTCATATAATGTAGTCATATTGTTTTGGCTGTCATTTCTCTGTCCATTAATAATAATAATAATAATCATAATGGATTGCATTTATATAGCGCCTTTCATTCAAATTTTCAGTAATGACTGCCTGAAGTCTGGAATCCATTGACATCACCAAATGCTGGGATCCCTCCTTTGTGATGCTTTTTCAGGCCTTTATTGCAGCTTTCTTCCGTTGTTGCTTGTTTCTGGGTCTTTCTGCCTCAAGCTTTGCCGAGTGAAATGCTTCCTCGATCGAGTTGAGATCAGGTGATTGACTGGGCCATTGCAAAATATGCCACTTCTTTGCTTTAAAAAAAACTTATGGGTTGCTTTTGCAGTATGTTTTGTGGTCATTGTCCATCTGTACTGTGAAGCACTGTCCAGTCAACTTTGCTGCATTTGTCTGAATCTGAGCAGACAGTATATCCCTATACACTTCAGAATTTATCAGGCTGCTTCTGTCTTCTGTCACATCATCAATTAATACTAGTGACCCAGTGCCATTGGAAGATATGCATGGCCATGCATCACACTGCCTCCACCATGTTTTACAGAAGATGTGGTGTGCTTTAGATCATGAGCCGTTCTAAAGGTGGATTCACACTACAACATTTGGACTGACTTTTACTGGCGTTTTGGCAAATGTCTGGCTCTGCTAGCAAAAGTTAATGATTGCTGCGGTTTGCTGGCAAATGCTGGCGAAAGTTGTGTACTTTGAAAATTTTCAGTCTGCTGAAAATTTGCCAACGTTTGGAAATACACGTTGGTGAAATTTGTGCTCAGTTTGTAAGAGTTCCTCAGCGCTGGGCTAAGTTATGTAGAGTTTACCTAAATCAGCCTCAGTTAAAGCTGGATTCACACTAGTGTTTGGACCGACTTTTACAGACGTTTTGAAAAATCTGAGAAATACTCAGCACAGATCAGCTGACATCAGCGTCAGGTGATGCTCATATAAAGATCAGTGTTTGTGGAGGTTTCTTGCTGTTCTGCTTCTGGAGTGAACACATCTCTCTTGGGCATACGTTTTAGTATTTATTTTCATTAAATATTCCTATGTAATTAGTTCTACATAACCTTTTCCCCTATTCATTCATTCATTCATTCATTCATTCATCTAAAAAAAATAATAAAATAATGCTATACACTCCAACACTAAATCCGCAATTAAAATGTGAATGTGGATGGGATTAAAAAAAACTTTTAATGAATCATAATATAAGTAAAATAACGGATGATTACACAGGGTTACAAAAATAAATTTTTTGTAAGTTGTCTGTGTTTTTTCAGCTGATTTAAGACAATTTTGCACTGCTGAATCCGAAAATGACATCCGTTTCTCTCGATCAGGTCAGGTTTTTATGCTAAGTTGATTTTTAAAAAATCTGATCTTATGACTAAATTGATTACATTTTCGTGACATTATCGGTTGATTTTTGTTAAAATTGCTCATCCGAAATAAATTTTTAAGAGAAAAAATCGTTTTCTAACACAGTTTTTTTTTTTTTTTTTGGACTTATTTTGTACCCGTAGGTAGATTTGTTCTGCAGTCCGGTGACAAGCCACCAGCTGCCGGTCGCTGCGTGCGCAAGCGCCCCTTAACTCCCTAACCTGCATGTTTTGGCATGTGGGAGGAAACCGGAGAAATCCCGGAGTAAACCCACGCAAACACGGGGAGAACATGCAAACTCCACACAGATCACTGTTGGCCGGGGGCAGGGATCGAACCCACGATCTCATGATCCCCGCGATCCCCCGGCCGAGGGTAAAACTGTGCTGCCGCGGTGCTAACCACTGCGCCACCGTATAGTTTATTGATTAAATTGTTACGACCCGAGTGCCGGTCCTGTCCGCGCTCGGGCTATGTATATTCGCTGCCGGCTTTGACAGCTGTGGGTTATATTCTGGCTTCACCGGGCTCTTATTGTGAAGGCGCTCGGTGGGGTTTCCGGCTGTCAAAATCGGTCAGCTGTTTGTCATTACAGCTCGTTAGCGCTCAGCTTTATTAGGCGGGTGCTGACGGTAGTCTAGTTGCAGGAGTATCGTCTAAACCTCGTCAGGCATTCATCGTCCTCGTCATGTCAGGTTGGTGTGTATATTCTCGTGCTTATGCTTGCTCATGTCATGTCATGTTTTAGATCGTAAGTGGCTGGGGTTAGCCTTACGGTCCCATGCTCTATGTTTAGTGTATCTTCGCCACTGTCTCTCATAGTCTTGTGTCTTGTTAATAAATTACCATCATTGCAAAACTCACCGGTGGACTCTTGGCGTCTTATGGTGATCCGCGAGGGTGACCACATGACAGTATGCTCCTGCCGCCAGACGTCTAAACGGAGACGCCACACCGAGACGCCTTTTTCACCGTGAGTTTTTGCTTTTTTGGACGTTTGCTCTTTTCCTGTCTGGGTATGGTGTGCTGGAGGAATGCCGTCGCGGAGGGGCCGTGCTCGGAGTCCGAGCCACAAGCTGGCGGACGTCCTAGAATACGTGGATGAAACGCTCATCTCTGCTTCCCTCCTCGACTACGACAGCGATGTACGCTGGTACCTGGACTGCGCTGAGGATGCGCTTAATCATCTTTCTCCCCGCTATGCTGACCACCCTGAAGTCGGCGCGAGGAGGGATGACATCGCCGCACAGCGCGAGATACTCTGTATGGTGGAGGAGGACTACGGCAGGAAGCAGCGGAGGAGGCATCCTCGCTCCCCGTGCTGGGATCCCGCTCCTGCCCTTGACCCGGTCCAGGAGTTCGTGCCATCTGGGGGCCGACGACGACGTTGGTGCCGCGGCCCAGGCAATCCTCAGCAGAATCCCCGGCTGGACCCACTGCCGGCGAAGCCCGTCAGCGAACCTCCTAGAGCGGCTCCACCTTGTCCTTCCAGGGGGCCCTCTGTCGCCATCCAGCGGGGAGAAGGAGAAACAGCGTCCCCTACAGCATAAACCATCTCTCCTCCGGGAGAAAGGCAAGTGCATGTTAATTTATTACATCATGATTGTAACCTGCCTTGTCTGACTCCTGGGGGTGGAGTTTGGGGTTCGCAGCCCACCGAGCTCCCTCCACCTGCTGTAGAGATAATGACTAAACCTGCTGCCTCTGTGTCCCCCCCTGCTGAGCAGTCCGCGACGCCAGGCCAACGTCGTCGGATGAAGAGGGGGCCTGCAGTGCTGGAAAGCCTGGATCCAGCCCTTCAGCCACGTTGTGGACGGAGGAGAAGAGCGGACTGTGGCCCGGAGCCTGAGTCGACGATGAAGCGTCCCCGGGTCTCCTCGCCGGAGCGGTCCGAGCCAGTGGGTCGAGTGTCCTCTGCCCCCACGCCATACGGGTCATCGGCGTGGACAGCAGTGCGGGAGGAACCTCAGGCTGCAGACGACATCTTGCCAGCTGCGGAGCCCGACGCAGCTGAGTTGTAGCCTGCTGATGAGAGTCGCCGCCCTGAACCTGGATCGTCGAAGTCCTGGGTGGCAACAGAACCCGAGTGCAGGCAAATGCTCGCTCTTGTGTCTCTGTCCCCTGTTTTGGAGCATTTTTGCCTGCCTCTCGGGGAGGCGAGTGAGGAGCAGCCGCCTGCTGCGCCCGAGCTCATCTCGCTGGGTTCTGTTGCTACCGGTGATTCTGATCCCGGTTTTCTTGTTGTTTGTGAGCCTCGTTGCAGTGTCGCCGGCATGGAACCTGTCGGAGTCACTGGGTTGGAGGTCCCAGGTTCGGGGGTGGAGATCGTCAGCGGAGCTGCACCGACCCAGTCGGGGTCCGTCGTGGAGGCTACTGTGGCCCAATCGGGGTCCATCGCGGGAGCTGCTTTGGCCCAATCGGGGTCCGACGTGGGTGCGCCAGAGGCCCAATCGGGGTCCACCGTAGGTGCGGTTCTGGCCCAATCGGGGTCCGACGTGGGTGCGCCAGAGGCCCAATCGAGGTCCACCGCAGGTGCGGTTCTGGCCCAATCGGGGTCTGACGTGGGTGTGCCAGAGGCTTAATCGGGGTCCACCGCAGGTGCGGTTCTGGCCCAATTGGGGCCCGACGTGGGTGCAGCTGGGACCCAATCGGGGTCCAGCGGAGGTGCAGCGCTGGTATGGTCCACAGACAGAGGAGGAGCTGCAGGCCCTTCACCGCCTGACCCAGTATGGGCCCATCCTTGCCTTCCAGTCCCTCTTGTGACTCATCGCCCCTGCGCATCATCGCCGGGGGCCGTGGGGGTCCCTTTTCGCTCGCCCCGGCTCTCCCGAGTTTTGTCCCCGCCAGGGAGGCCGCCGCGGGCTGTTTTCCCCCGGTACTGGTGGCTGAGGGACGCGGGTCGGCCGCCTGAGGAACTGCTTCGCCGGTTCGGCGCCTCGGGTCGGCCACCCGACATATTATGTGTTTTGCTGGGCGACCTGGTTCGGCCACCAGAGGTGTGGACGTGCTGGGCTTTGGACTATGGTGAGCCGCCCGGTCATGTTCCGCCTCCCCTGACCACCCGTCGGCCGTTGGAAGCGGGGAGACCGCCTGAACTGTAGCGGGGGTAGTGGTCATTTTCTGGTGATGATCTGTCCCAGTAATTGTTCTGTTTTTTTTTTCCCTTGCTATCCTGTGTGCTTTGTGTAATGGTCATTTGGGTGTCTGCGGGTATTTGTTATGTCTTGCAGTTGCCCTATTTTGTTCTGTGGGTATTTGTGTCTATGTCTTGCAGTTGCCCTAGTTTGTTTTGTGTGTAGTTAGGTATGAGCCAGTAATTGCTCTGTTTTTCTGTATTTGGTTATTTGAAAATTCACATGAGAATTCACACAGGTGGGAAGCCATTTTCTTGTGAAACATGTGGGCAAAGATTTAATTTTCTCTTGCTGTCCTGTGCTGTTTTCTGTAACTATTATTTGGGGATCCTTGGCAATTTGTGTTATGTCCTACAGTTGCCTTATTTTCCTCCGTGTGTATTTTATCTGATTTGAATGTTTGGTATTTTTTGTCATTGTGCTGTGTTTAGTTTTTATTTACCTTGTCTGGTCTGGATTTTGTCTTTTTTCTGTACTGATTCTGTGTTTGGTCTTTTTCTCTCTCCGGACCTACCCCCATCCGCCCACCCTGGAGGGGGTGGGGGGGCAGGGTGGTCTATGGGGGTTCTGGAAGCCCTCCCTCGGAGGGACGGTATTGTTACGACCCGAGCGCCGGTCCTGTCCGCGCTCGGGCTATGTATATTCATTTCCGGCTTTGACAGCTGTGGGTTATATTCTGGCTTCACCGGGCTGTTATTGTGAAGGCGCTCGGTGGGGTTTCCGGCTGTCAAAATCGGTCAGCTGTTTGTCATTACTGCTCGTTAGCGCTCAGCTTTATTAGGCGGGTGCTGACGATAGTCTAGCTGCAGGAGTATCGTCTAAACCTCGTCAGGCATTCATCGTCCTCGTCATGTCAGGTTGGTGTGTATATTCTCGTGCTTATGCTTGCTCATGTCATGTCATGTTTTAGATCGTAAGTGGCTGGGGTTAGCCTTACGGTCCCATGCTCTATGTTTAGTGTATCTTCGCCACTGTCTCTCATAGTCTTGTGTCTTGTTAATAAATTACCATCATTGCAAAACTCACCGGTGGACTCTTGGCGTCTTATGGTGATCCGCGAGGGTGACCGCATGACATAAATGTTACATACTTTGATTACTGTAAATTGAATAGTAGACACTGATAAAGGTAAGTACATGTAAATTGAATGTTACGTCATCATTGTTCAAAATTCAGAGCTTCAACTTCCGTTTATTGGAACCTCTAGAATGCTCAGTGGCAGGGATGTCTCTCTTCAGAGTCCAACAGTGATCAGCCATCATGACAATTTATGACATCATGTCATAAATTAGCGCATGCAAACTCTTCAGAATTCGAGAAATTTCAAGAAATAAAAGAGAATTTTGCATCATATAAAGCGAAAATACCCGTACATGTAAACAAAAATGTAAAAAACATGTGGCCATAGTTCAAAAATTGACCTGATTGAGCAAAAACAATGTGATTTTTGGATTCAGCACATCAAAATTGTCCTAAATTAGCTAAAAAAAACTTAGACAATAAATTTGGTGTTGACTACTGTTATATTTTGACTGTTACACCGCTCTCCTTTAAAATAACATAAAATCCTGTTAAAATGTCATTTAATTTTTGACACTACATCAGCGCTGTTTGATTCCCACACTGGAAGTGAACCAATAAATCCTGGAGAATGATTAGGCACGGAGCAGAAAATTAAGAACAGTAAATTTCTCAATGAGATTTTTTTCTTTTGGGTTGTCACATTTTTGGGAGATTACAGAATCAGAATCAGAATCAGATTTATTGCCATTGTTCATGTAGTACACAAACTAGGAATTTGTCTGATTCCTTCCGCTTCCTAGGCACTACCATCACCAGGGACCTCAGAATCAGAATCAGATTTATTGCCATTGTTCATGTAGTACACAAACTAGGAATTTGTCTCAGTGCAATGCTGCAACATTAAACATGATAAAATAAAAGAAATAAACTATACATGCAATAAAGTGTAGAATAAGAGTGAGTGATACTGGTCAGCAGTTAAAATATATTAGCGAGCAGCAGATACTGTGGAGAACTATATAGTGCAGTCGGTAATGCAGGAAGAAAACAGTGATGATTGACATGAGACTGGTTGAGCTGCTGTACAAAGTGCACGAGAGTCAATAAGTCACTTAGTGTTCAGCAGTCTGATGGCAGAGGGGAAGAAGCTGTTCATGTGACGGGAGGTTTTAGTCTGGATGGACCGAAGTCTTCTACCTGAGGGGAGGGGGGCAAACAGTACGTGACCAGGGTGTGAGGGATCGGCTATGATCCGGCCAGCACGCCTCCGGGTCCTGGAGATGTACAGATCCTGGAGAGATGGGAGCTTGCAGCCGATCACCTTCTCAGCAGTGCGCACGACGCGCTGCAGCCTTAGTCTGTCCCTGGCAGTGGCTCCTGCATACCACACGGTTATGGAGGTGGTGAGGATGGACTCGATGATGGCTGTGTAGAACTGCACTAACATCTTGGTGGGTAGCTTGAGCTTCCTCAGCTGCCGCAGGAAGAACATCCTCTGCTGGGCTTTTTTGATGAGTGAGCTGATGGTCGGCTCCCATTTGAGGTCCCTGGTGATGGTAGTGCCTAGGAAGCGGAAGGAATCAGCAGTGGTGATGGGAGAGCCTGAGAGGGTGAGGGGGGGCAGAGGGGTAGTGACTTTCCTGAAGTCTACAATCATCTCCACTGTCTTCAGAGCGTTCAGCTGCAGGTTGTTATTGTTGCACCAGGACGCCAGCTGGGCCACCTCTCTCCTGTAGGCGGACTCGTCGCCGTTGGAGATGAGCCCGATGAGGGTGGTGTCGTCCGCAAACTTGATCAACTTGACAGACTGGTGGCTGGAGGTGCAGGAGTTGGTATAAAGGGAGAAGAGTAGGGGGGAAAGTACACAGCCCTGGGGTGATCCGGTGCTGATGCTAGTAGAGTCTGAGACAGTCTTTCCCAGCCGCACATGCTGCCTCCGGTCCGTCAGGAAGTCGGTGATCCACCTGCAGAGGGAGTCAGGCACGTTGAGCAGGGACAGCTTGTCCCGGAGCAGAGCGGGGCGGATGGTGTTGAATGCGGAGCTGAAGTCCACAAACAGGATCCTGGCGTAGGTTCCCGGGGAGTCCAGGTGCTGCAGGATGGAGTGGAGGGCCAGGTTGACTGCGTCGTCTACAGACCTGTTGGCTCGGTAGGCAACAGCCTAAGTGTCCACCAAACATGTTTTTTGTCGCCTGACTGCCCTGAACATCTTTTTTTACGCACTTGTGCACTGCACTTTGGAAAAAAAAAGTCTGTGCCCTGTATCCCAGCAACAGCTTGCCAGTCACAGCTCGGCACTTCCGCTTTTCCTATGGTCAGACTTTCTACTTTTTTTAATAGCAGTCTGTAAATAACAATGGACAGGAAACATATTCTAGCATTGGTAGCAGCTCTGGATGCAAAATATGATTACACAGAAAGCAGGAGTCTGAGTACAGACTGTATCGGCATCCTATGTCCCACCCGTCCTTAATTCTGATTGGCTGCTTAGAAAGGTCTGACATTGACGAGCTCAGCTGCAGTCTGAAAAGTTGAACTTTTTTCAACTCTGAGTGCCCTGAGTGCCACGACAAAAAGCGGCCACCGCCAAGATCATTTCAGCGCCGACGGTGCTCAGCACTGTAAACACTGGACTACATAGAGAATGAGTAGAAAATAGTCGCCCACAGCTGAAATTTCTCAATAAGGAGATTTTTTTGCTTTTGGCTGTCACATTTTTGGGAGATTATAAATATATATATGTAGCAGGCAGAGAGTAGACAGACTCTGACTGAAAATTTCACGAAAAACCTTTATTCCACGGACCAAGAAAATGTTAAGAAAAACGGCTGTTGCTTCCAAGGCAACCAGTAATCCGTACTGGCAAAAGACAGGTTTGCACAACAGCACAGCCTAGTGGTAGAAAAATAACACTGCAAAGACACCACCCACAAAACCACACCCATCACCTGCAAAAAACCCCACAACCCCACAAACAATTCAACAATTCAATTAAAGGAACACTTTTTAATCTGAGTAAGCTGGACTAGCCTGCCACAATTTCAATATCCAGCTTATTTTTTCCCATTAAAATCTGATGTGTTTTCAAAGTGTTCCCTTTATTTTTTTTGAGCAGTATATTTTCTTTTTTTTTTAATTCCCCCTTCTCTCTATTTCTCTTTCATTCCTGCATGTGTGAACTGAGTTTTGATCTATAAACATCTGTTTTCACCAGCATTCCAGTCAACGTTTGCCAAAGGAGCTTAACTTAGGCTGACTTAGGCGAACTCTCCATAACTTAGAGGAACTTTTACAAACTGAGCACAACTTTCACCAACGTTTATTTCCAAACATCCGCAAATTTTCAGCATGCTGAAAATTCTCAACGAATACAACTTCCGCCAGCGTTTGCCAACAAACACCAACTATGATTAACTTTCGTCAACTTTTGCCAGCAGAGCCAGGCATTTGCCAGAACGTTAGTAAAAGTTGGTCCAAACGTTGTAGTGTGAATCCACCCAAAAAAGCAGGTCCAGGATGACAGGAAGCCTCCACAAACGCTGATCTCTATATCAGCGTTGCCTGACGCTGATGTCAGCTGAACTGCGCTGAATATTCGTTTGCGTAAGTTAACCTAAGTTGGCAACTGCTACATATACGCTAACTTAAGTTGGCAAAAGTTTGATAACGCTGAATGCAACCCTGGGAAATGCTAGCAGAAGTTCGTAAAACTTTGTAAAAGTCGGTGTGTGCTCACGAACGTAATTTCAGCAACGTTTGGACTGATTTCTCAGATTTTTCAAAATGTCAGTAAAAGTCAGTCCAAACGTTATAGTGTGAACCCAGGTTAAGCCTTCTCCATACTTTCTTCTTCCCATCATTCTGGTACAGCTTGATCTTGGTTTCATCTGTCCAGAAAATGCTGTTCCAGAACTGGGCTGGCTTCTTTAGATGTTTTGTTTTGTTTTTGTTTTTTTTATTTTGGCAAAGTCTAATCTGGCCTTTCTCTTTTTGAGGTTGATTAATGGTTTGCACCTTGTGGTGAACTGTCTGTATTTGGTGTCATGAATTTTTCTCTTTATAGTAAATTTAGATACTGATACACCTATGTCCTGTGGAGAGTGTTCTTCACTTGGGTGGATATTGTAAAGGGGTTTTTCTTCACCATGGAAAGCATCCTGTGATCATCTACCACTGTTGTCTTCCTTGGACATTCAGGCCATTTTGAGTTCCCAAGCTCACCAGTGCACTTTTTTTTCTCTCAGAATGTACCAAACTGTTGATTTGGCCCCTCCTAACATTTCCAAGATCTGTCTGATGGATTTCGGGCAGCGTGGTGGCGGAGTGGTTAGCACTGCGGCAGCACAGCAACTCACCTTTGGCTGGGGGATCCTGGGTTCGATCCCAGCCCCCGACCAACAGTGATCTGTGTGGAGTTTGCATGTTCTCCCCGTGTCTGCGTGGGTTTACTCCGGGATTTCTCCGGTTTCCTCCCACATGCCAAAAAAACATGCAAGTTAGGTTAATTGGCATCAACTGGGGATTCTAAATTGTCCTTAGGTATGACTGTGAGAGTGAATGGTTGTCTGTCTCTCTGTGTTGGCCCTGCGATGGACTGGCGATCTGTCCAGGGTGTACCCTGCCTCTCGCCCAAAGATGCTGGGATAGACTCCAGCCCCCCCCCCCCCCCCCCCCGCGACCCAAAAATGATTAAGCGGAAGAAGATGGATGGATGGATGGATGGATGGATGTCTGATGGATTTCATCTATTTTTCAGCCTAAGGATGGTCTGTTTCACTTCCAGCGCTCCTTTGACCATATGTTGTGGGCTCAAAGCAACATTTTCCAAATGCAAATGCCACATCTGGAATGAACACCACACCTTTTATCTGTTTGATTGATGATGTATTAATGAGGGAATATCCCATGCAGCCTATGAAATACAGATGTGGACAAATTTGTTGGTAACCTTCCATTAAAGAAAGAAAATTCCACAGTGGTCACTGAAATAACGAAACTGACAAAAGTAAAAATAAAAACAATTTTCCTAAAAATTAACTAATGAAAGTCAGACACTGCTTTTGAATTTTGCTTGAACATTTTAAAAAAAACAAACCAATGAAACTAAGGTGTGTCCTTTAATTAACATAACAGGTGTCTTCAAACTTGTAATCAGCCATTTAGCTGTCATTTAAAGGGTGAAAAGTAGATACTGTGCTGTTTGGTATCATGGTCTGTACCACACTCAACATGAACCACAGAAAGCTAAGGAGAGAGTTGTCTCAGGATATTAAAAAGAAAATTGTAGATAAGCATGTTAAAGGTAAAGGCTATAGGACCATCTCCAAGATGCTCCTGTGACCACAGTTGCCATTATTATTAAAAAGTATGAGGTTCATGGGATTGTAGTCAACCTCCCAGGACATGGACACAAGAGGAAATTCAACTCCAGGTTGATCAAAAGAATAGTGTGTTTTGTAGAAAAGAGCCTCGGAAACCATCCAAAATCATTCGTGCTGATTTCCAAGGTCAAGATATGTCACTTTCTAATCGCACCATGGCTCGCATTTTGAGCAATAATGGACTCCATAGAAGAAGACCAGGAGGGCTCCACTATTGACAGAAAAGCATTAAACAGCCAATCAAAATGCATGCTGATAAGCCCAAAATTTCTGGGAGGTTTTCCTTTGGAAAGCCGGGGCTGCCCTTTGTCACCGATCCTGTTCATAATTTTTGTGGACAGGATTTCTAGGCGCAGCCAGGGAACGGAGGGTGTCATGCTTGGTGACCACAGGATCTCATCTCTGTTGTTTGCAGATGATGTTGTCCTGCTGGCTTCATCCAGCAATGACCTACAGTTCTTACTGGGACGGTTTGCCGCTGAGTGTGAAGTGGCTGGGATGAGAATCAGCACCTCCAAGTCCGAGTCCATGGTCCTCAGCTGGAAAAAGGTGGATTGTCCTCTCCGGGTTGGGGACAGGCTACTGCCCCAAGTGGAGGAGTTTAAATATCTTGGGGTCTTATTCACAAGTGAGGGGAGAGTGGAGCGAGAGATTGACAGACGGATCGGAGCAGCATCTGTAGTGATGCGGACGTTGTACCGGTCTGTTGTGGTGAAGAGGGAGCTGAGCTCTAAGGTAAAGCTGTCGATTTACCAGTCAATCTATGTTCCTACTCTCACCTATGGTCACGAGCTTTGGGTAATGACCGAAAGAACATAGATCGTGGATACAAGCGGCTGAAATGAGCTTTCTCCATAGGATTGCTGGACTCACCCTCAGAGATAGGGTGAGGAGCTCAGTCATCCGGGAGAGGCTCAGGGTAGAACCGCTGCTCCTCCACATTGAAAGGAGTCAGTTGAGGTGGTATGGGCATCTGATTAGGATGCCTCCTGGACGCCTCCCACTTGAGGTGTTTCGGGAACGTCCCTCTGGGAGGAGACCCCGGGGCAGACCCAGGACTCGGTGGAGAGACTATGTCCCCCAGCTGGTCTGGGAACGCCTTGGTATCCTCTCTGAAATGCTGGAGCAGATGGCTGGGGAGAGGGAAGTCTGGGCTTCTCTGCTTGAACTGTTGCCTCCGCGACCCGGACCTCCAGAAAAGCGGTTGAAGATGGATGTTTTCCTTTGGATTGATGAGAAAGAACTGGACCTTTTGGGCCAATCATATCCACTCTGTTTACAGGTACAAAAATAAAGCATATAAAGAAAAAGCACTGTACCTACTGTGAAACCTAGGGGAGGCTTAGTTATGTTCTGGGGCTGCTTTGCTGTTTGTGGCACAGGATATCTTGACTCTATATAGAGTACAATGAAATCTCAAGACTCAAGACATCCATCTTCTACCGCTTAATCCTTTTCAAGTCGCGGGTGGGCTGGAGCCTATCCCCTCCAACAGGATAATGACCCAAACCACAGCTGAAAATTTCCAAGAATGGCTAAGAACAAAACATTGGACAAATTCGAAGTGGCTTTTTATGAACCCTGATCTAAACCCTATTGAATATTTGTATAAGTAGCTGAAACATGCAGTCTGAGAAACCTGAGACAGCTGTGGGCCAAAATACCTGTCGACAGTTGCAGAAGTTTCATTGAGAGTTACAGAAATCACTTGAATTCATTGATTATATCAAAAGGTTGTGCAACAAATTATTAAGTTAAGGGCATCATCATTTTATCCAGGCCAGTTTTATTAGCTTTTTTTTTTATGATTCTGTTGAACCAAAATTCAAAAGCAGTGCCTGATTTTTGTTAGTCAATTTTCAGAAATGTTATATTTATTATTACTTTTGCTAGTTTCAAGTTATTTCAGTGACCATTGTGGGATTTTCTTTCTTTATCGAAATGTTAGCAACAAATTTTTCCATGTCTGTAGCTTTTAAGTCATTTGTCCAATTACTTTTGAGCCCTTGAAATGAGGAGATTTTGTATAAAAAATGGTTTCAATTCCTAAACCATAACTCCAATTTGGATGTGAAAGCTGGTAAACGAGTGCCATTATCCACAGTGAAATGAGTCCTGTACCGACATGGGCTGAAAGGCCACTCAGCGAAAAAGAAGCCATTACTCCAAAAGCAACATAAAAAAAACATAACAGTTTGCAAATGCACACAGGGACAAACACCGTAATTTTTGGAGACATATCCTGTGGTCTGATGAAACTGAAATTGAACTGTTTGGTCATCGTGACCATCATTACATTTGGAGGAAAAAGGGGAATGCTTGGAAGCCTGAAAACACCATCCCAAATGTGAAGTACAGGGGTGGCAGCATCATGTTGTGGGGGTGTTTTGCTGCAGGAGGCACACAAAATAGATGGCATCATGAGGAAAGAACATTATGTGGAAATATTGAAGCAACATCTCAAGACATCAGCCAGGAAGTTAAAGCTTTGGTGCAAATGTGTCTTCCAAATTGACAATGACCCTAAGCATACCGCCAAATTAGTTACAAAGTGGCTGAAGGACAACAAAGTCAATTGTTTTGGAGTGGCCATCCCAAAGCCCTGATCACAATCCCATAGAAAACTTGTGGGCAGAGCTGAAAAGACGTGTGTGAGCAAGGTGGCTTACAAACCTGACTCAGTTGCACCAGTTCTGTCAGAGGAATCGGCCAAAATTCCAGCAAATTATTGTGAAAAGACTGTGGAAGGATACCTAAAACATTTGACCCAAGTCATACAGCAATGCTACCAAATACTAAGGACATGTACGTAAACTTCTGTTTTTGAAGAAAATAATAAAACATTTTCCAGAAAATTATTTAGCAAACATCAAAATTATTTAGCAAGTACAAATAATTTTGGTAATCCTAACTGAACTTAAAACAGAAAAAGTTTAGTCTGATTTAATGTCCGGTGATAAGGGAAAAAAAGGGTTATGTGTTTTGTTTTGTTTTTAAAACGGTGTCTGTAAACTTCTGGTTTCCACTGTAACTCTATCTTGAATATGTTTTGGCAAACAGCTGGACCTAACTCTAGAGGGGGTGATTTATGGTTTTTCCTTTTCTTATGGTCATTTATGATGGTTGAAACTCAGATAATGTGAGGTTATTCATTTATTACTTATAAATGCTGACAGGGTCATGTTTGCTGATTTGTAAAATGTGATATTTACAACTGTAGACACCACTATTTGGCTTATATGGGAAGTGATTATAACATATATGTTGGTGCCGAAACAATGGTAGCAAGCAGTGCTACTACTATACTAGTACTTTTAAATATTGTAAATCTGAGTATTTATGGAATATAAATTTCTATCAGGGGATATCACATCGAGTGGTAAACCAAGTTGCGTGATTATTGTTGAAGTAATTATTCTCATTAGATATAATTTTCTTCTTATTAAACTCACACAAAGTCCCTATAAAAATAATATAATATGCTGCCACACTGTAATTACCTCACTGTGCAAAATAGTTATTGGATTGTGTTGCAGCTATTAGGTTTTTCATAAGGTTGCTACTGTATGTCATACACTAGCAATTTGTACTCAGGAGATATATATTTTTTTAAAGGCAGATATACATCAGGAGTCTTCTTTCAGAGACGTTTCCATAGCCACCCACACTCAAACCGACAGCTCCTTGTTCTGTTCAGACTACTCAGATCTAAGTATGGGAGGTGCAGACGCCTAACAAAGGATTTCCACAAAACTGTATTGGGGAAGAATAAAGTATTGAGTCTTGGAGGATGCCCACATAGCTTTATGTTAAGGAGGAAATGACAGGTATCAAAAGCATAGATTTTTGCCTTATCACCTGTCTTGTTTGCTGTGTCTCTCATTTTGTTGGGTTACAGTCATTTTGCTGCAGTCTTAGCAGTTGTTGCTATAAGAAGCGCTTGAGCTTCTTATCAATAAAACTGTGATTTCAGTTTCAAAAGTCAACACTGAATTTCGAGGAAGTTGAATGAGCCTCATCAGGGTGCAATCAACACCAAAAGTGGCAGTGTTCCTCAGAGAATGAGAGAAGAGGATGCTGATGCTCTTTTTTGCTGATCAGTTTTGTGTTACAGTCACATTTTATCCTCTTGATGTGCTTTGTTTACACACAAAACCTTTAACTCATCAGCCGCCATCTAAGCAAAGTGATGTCCACATTAAAACATGGATGATAGTAAATTTATTTTCCTGAAGGAGGCTTTTAGTAAATAATCAGTCATCTTTGCAGTCTCTGTTGTATTCTCAGGGAATGCGAGTAGTCTTTTTGCTAATATATGCTCATGTCAGAGGGCACGGCTCTGGAGACGGCGTGCTCATGATGCCTGGGGTTATGTTCGTTTAATAATTCAGAGCGCTAGCCACAGCTGTGGAATAACAACTACAGTGAAGCATGCATATATAATTCCTGTTTTCATCTTTAAAGCCACACAATGTAAAATTTTCACCTTGAAATTATGTTTCAAAAATCATTTTCATGGCACACCAATCTTTGACAAGGTGAATGTCACTTCTACCACAGCCTGAGGGGGCTTGCCTCATCTGCAACAGCATTATGTAACTTTGGTGTTCCTGATAGGAACACTGAACCAACAACTATGGCCTGAGTGCCAATAGCCAACCACAGGGTGCTTTGTTAATCACCAGCTATAGTCATTCCCTTTGATTGGCTAATGGGACTCAGACTGCAAAACGTGCCAGTTGTCCTTTCAATGTTTCTTCCAGTAACAACAAAGTTACAGTGCTGTTGCAGGTGATGTAGGATACGGTGGAAGTGACATTCAACTAGTCAAAGGTTGATGTGCCATCAAAAATGATGTTGAAATTATTTTAAGATGACATGTTTTGCATAATGTTGCTTTAAATAGTGTTAAAGTGTTTGATATTGTTAATAATTTTTGTGCTGTTTGTGTGCCTTTTGGCAGGGGTTTCATGGCAACTTGCTGGCTGACCTGATTTCATGTTTCACTCTGTTTCCACTAGTTTTTACATTCAGCTGGGTTAAATCTATTTCCACTTTTCCAGCTCTGCGTAAAAGTGTAAGTGTCCTTGCCAGTTTCTGTGTTGGACTGCATATAGACTATGTGTGCACATTATAAAATGGTTGAGTGTCATTATAAATGAACTGAACTGCACTCTATTCTGAATGGCTAAAGAAGAAGAAGAAGAAGCCGCCATCTCTATTGTCATTCAGTCCGTACAGCCAATCATGTACAGTAGAACAAAATTATGTTTCTCCTGTCTACAATGTTAATCACATGTAGAATCAAAGGGGTTGCTGCCATGCAAGGCCCCACCACAAACAACTTCTCCTTCCCCCATTCTATTACACTGAGCACCAAGCTAGAAGGCCCATTTTTATATGATCTTTGGTATGAAAATCTTCACAAGTCAGCGAGACAAATCTTACTCACTTTCTTTCTGATACAGTTGTGACCCGCTTTCGCCTCTGGGCTCACAGCAGCCACTGATGGACATGTATAACCATCCCTGGTGGACACCCCGAGAGCCCGCTGGTCCACTACAGTGACATTTGTGTCCCATACATGTATGAGCACTGAGACTTTTAGGTACCGTATTTCTCCACAGCCACAGTTTTATTTAGCCATTTAAAGGTTGAAGGGTGTAACATACATGATTCTGAGCTCTAACTTCAGCACAAGCAGTAACCATTTGTTTAAAAGGTCCTATGCGGTGATCGCCAGTGGATTGTGTACTTAACTGCACAAGAAGTGAGAGAGAAAAATAGATACATGCAGGGTGTGCCATCACCCCCAGGCTGTCTACAAAGGTGTCACTCTCCTGTTGATGATCCAATCAAAACACTCCCCAGGAGGCACACATACACAGCACGATGAGAAAACCTGCTTCCGCTCACCTCAGCACCCACTATTCTGGCACGTTGCTTTTCTGTCCTTCCTTTGGCACATGGTCAAAGCCATATTATCGTATGTCCTCATGCAGATGGCTGTCATACTATTCTTGGATGGCCTGAGACCCTGTTCCTTGACTATGGATTTGGGGTCAAACGGTCAAAGGACAATGTTAACATTCCCTTTGCACTTTTACTATAGAACAAGTAAAGCTAGGTTCACCAGACTTGGTACACATGCTCACCCTGACCTTTTTTTTTTCCTTGATCTCCTAATATTGATTAATTATGTAACCAGTATTTTGAATCAATGATTTTTTTGCTCCTTCCTATTGTATTATCCTTATGCTACCTGTACCCTCCTGCTGATAGGCGCGTTTCAGATGCGCCGCGGCACGGAAATGCAGGTTCATTACTGTGTCAAGTCAAATTCTCTCGTATGTTATCAGTGATCTGTTAATGTACTTGGCAATAAATCTTTTTCTGATTCTGATTCTGATTCACTATATAGGTTTGGGGTCCAAAGATCATGGTTAGCTTTCCCTATGCTCTCTTACCATAGAATGAGTAAAGCTAGGGCCACCAATGTTTGTACACAGGCTCACCCTGCCACCCTGACCTCTGGCTGTGGTTTTGGGATTACAAGGTCAAATGTCAAGGTCAAATTGCTTTTTAAGCTATCTCAACAACAAAGAAAGCTAGGGTCACCGAAGTTGGTACACAGGTTCAGCTTGGGACCGCAACCTGCAACGATGGATTTGGAGTCCAAAGGTCAAAGTCAAAATGCCATATAAACTATAAATCAACAACAATGAAGCCTAGGGACACCAAACTTTGTACACATGTTCACCCTGACCTCTGACTATGGGTTTGGGGTCAAAAAGTCAAAGGTCATGGTTAGCTTCCCCTAAGCCCTAGATATATGCTGTGATAGAATAAGTAAAGCTAGGGACACCAAACTTTGTACATACATAGGTCCACCCTGTCACAATGACCTCTGCCTATGATTTTGGAATTGCAAGGTCAAAGGTCAAGGTCAAAATACCATACAAACTACATCTCAACAACAAACAGGCTTAGGGGTACCACTGACAGCCACTAGTATTTTTTATTTGATGTTTCAGAGTGCCAGACGTAAGCCACAGCTCCCCTTCTTTTACTTTCCTGTCCAACATACTTACAGTGGCTATAAAAAGCCTACACATCCCTGTTCAAATGCCAGGTTTTTGTGATGTAAAAAAATGAGACCAAGATAAATCATTTCAAAACTTTTTCCACCATTAATGTGACCTATAACCTGTACAACCCAATTGAAAAACAAACTGAAATCTTTTAAGGGGAAAAATAAAAAACTTACAATAACCTGGTTGCATAAATATGCACACTCTTAAACTAATACTTTGTTGCAGCACCTTTGTCTTTTATTACAGCACTCAGTCTCTTTGGGTAGGAGTCTATTAGCGTGGCACATCTTGATGTGCCAATATTTGTTCACTCTTCTTTGCAAAAATGCTCCAAATTTGTCAGATTGTGAGGGCATCTCCTGTGCACAGCCCTCTTTAGATCACCCTACAGATGTTCAATCGGATTCAGGTCTGGACTCTGGCTGGGCCATTCCAAAACCTTAATCTTCTTCTGGTGAAGCCATTCTTTTGTTGATTTGGATGTGTGCTTTGGGTCATTGTCAGGCT
This sequence comes from Pholidichthys leucotaenia, assembly GCA_020510985.1. Lineage (NCBI taxonomy): Eukaryota > Metazoa > Chordata > Actinopteri > Cichliformes > Pholidichthyidae > Pholidichthys > Pholidichthys leucotaenia. The sequence continues at coordinate 379,951,853 of CM035842.1, read as the reverse complement.
AAAAGATGAAGTTCTTCTTCATCTTCAGCTTTCTAGTAGAAGCCTGAAGGTTTTGTGCCAACACTGACTGGTATTTGGAACTGTTCAAAATTCCCTCCATCTTGACTAAGGCCCCAGTTCCAGCTGGTTCACTGTAGGTATGGTGTACTTTTGGTGATGAGCAGATTTCCAATGTGTTTTTGCAAAATATAGCCGGGCTTGGATGTTTTTCTTCTAAGATAAGGCTTCCGTCTTGCCATTCTACCCCATAGCCCAGATATATAAAGAAAATGGGAGATTGTTGTCACATGTACTAAACATCCAGTACTTGCCAGAAATTCCTGCAGCTACTTCAGTGTTGCTGTCAGCATCTTGGCAGCCTTCCTGACCAGTTTTCTTCTCATCTTTTCATCAATTTTGGAGGGACGTCCAATTCTTGGTAATGCCACTGTTGTGCCATATTTTCTCCACTTGATGATGACTGTCTTCACTGTGTTCCATGGTATATTTAATGCCTTGGAAATTCTTTTGTACCCTTCTCCTGACTGATATCTTTGAACAATGAGATCCCTCTGATTCTTTGGAAGCTCTTTGCGGACCATGGCTTGTGCTGTAAGCTGTGACTACAAAAATGTCAGAAAATGCCTACTAGAACAGCTGAACTTTATTTGAGGTTAATCAGAGGCACTTTAAATGGTGGCAGGTGTGTGCTGACTCCCATTTAACATGAGTTGGAATGTGATTGGTTAATTCTGAACACAGCCACATCCCCAGTTATAACTAGGGTGTGCATATTTATGCAACCAGGTTATTGTAAGTTTATTTTTTATTTTTCCCCTTAAAAGATTTCAGTTTGTTTTTCAATTGAGTTGTACAGGTTATAGTCACATTAAGAAGTCACATTAAGTTTTGAAATGATTTATCTTGTTCTCATTTTTTACATCACAAAAACCTGGCATTTGAACTGGGGTGTGTAGACTTTTTTATATCTACTGTATCAAGTTTTGGGTTACAGTATCCCCAACTTTTCAAAGCATTGGGCCATTTTAACCACAGCCTTGGGAGATTTTCAGGAGAACCAGGTTGCAGCATTTTCTGTTGTCCTTTGTTATATGCACTACACTACGGAAAATAGTCTGATTTAGATTGTCTAATTGCACAGCTTGAAATATTGTTTGGTTTAATAGAGGGAGCTACCTGGGGCAAATCAGATTTCTGTTTTAGGGCACTGGTCAGATTTTGCAATTATAGATCAATTAAAAAAAGAATAAGCAAAAGCAATCCTAAACCTTTGCTCAAACCAAAAATCTGTCCCATGCTGTTTAAAGTGATTTTCGGTGAGTTAGCTTTGAATACAGTGTACAGTTAACTGTGATATTTGTACATCAGCACTGTCACACAGACTTTTTCCTATTAAGATGACACATTGTCTGTTTGATGTCTAATGAGACTGTGTCAAACATTTGTGTTTTCACATGTCCACCTCTTAGGAAGTGCTTTGTGCATTTCAGGGTTTCCCCTTGATGTCATTTGGTTATGTACAATATTTGTGACACATATAGTGTGCAAAACAAACAGCCCAAAGTCTGCCTGCACAAGACTTCTCCCCTCCCACTAAAGTTTAGGACTACAACTCTGCCTGAAATGCCTTGTTTGGATTAGCTGTTCTCTTCCATGAGGTTATCACTTCTTTGATTAACAGACCTGATACAGACCTGTCCCATAGCTAGTCTGGCACACCCTCTCCTCGGAGGAGAAGAGGAAGCTGCCTACTAAATCTCAGGAACTCCCAAAGCTGCAGTGCAACTGGCTTAGCTAGTGAGCTAGTTAGTGGTCTGACTGTGGTTTTTAGAAGTATTCTCTGTAAATTCTAGTTACCCCCACTAGGCATCAATGGTCCCAGCTTGTTCATTAATACAGTCAGTAGTACATCTCATACCATTATGTCCAATTTATTTTTATCCCCAGGGCCATTAGCATGACTAGCTTAGTGATGCAAATCAATGCAACCTTGTGTTTGGTCTCTTTGCCCCCCCGTCCCACCCCCACCCCTCGCCACATAACCTGTCAGGTCCAGCATAAGTAAGACAGTTTAAATAAAGTATTAAATGTATTATACAGCAAGAGGAGCTTACGAATACTATTTATAAACAGTATACTGTATATCAAATACGAGCCGAGCTCCTTTTGGCAAAGTAAATGTGTTTGACATAACAAGGCAATCAGATATCTGTTATGCTTTCAAAGCTGCTGGACAGGACAGGCTTTAAAAAAATATAAATAAAAAATTAGCACAGCCAGTGGTTTTATGTTATGATTCCTCGTGCACTTTTACGCAGCACATGGAGGAAGGCATTAAACCCACTTGCAGGAGTCAGTTGTGCATTTTATTAACGTAAGACAGACAAACAAACAGTTCACAATAACATAACAGCTCAGGATAACTTGGGAGTCCTCCAGGACGCTCTACAGTCTCGGGTGAGTGTAACTGAGGAAATGTTCCAAAATGTAACAGGCTAACTGCAACGGGAAAATGCAAACAGTTGGTACTCACGGTACTGGAGCAGTCCGAGTAAGTCTAAGTTTAGTCCGGCGAGCACAAACAACAAATATGGATAATCACACCTCCCAGTGTGATGCGGTACCAAGGCAAAGGCAGGGCATCTAGACATGAGAGCCGGAAAACGTACACTGAGGGAAGCAGCGACAGTGTAGATGCAAACACATACGGTTAGGTAATGCTCCGACAATCTCTTCCAGCAGCAGCAGGCCTAAATAGTGCCACCCCTAATCAGGAAAGAGATTGCCGGTGTGAGTAATGATGAATGGTTGTGTATGTGCGAGCGAAACCCACTAATGAGGCACAGCTGATACCACTGACAGGAGAGGGAGATGTGGCTGAGCTGTTAGGGAGCCAAGCAGATCCCAGAGGTTCCCTGAGAGCACCTGATGGAAAATGGACAGCAAAAAAGCACAAAGAGACCAAATAGCCACAGCGTCAAAGAACTGGGTTCGAACCCATCAAACCCAAGTTCATGACAGAGCCTCCCCCTCAAGGGGTGGATACCAGACACCCTTAGTAACACCAGAAGAAAAAAAAAGGACCCCCCCCATCCTGGGGAAACAACCAAAAAAACCAGGGTGGGCGATGGGGGAAACAGGTTCGGAGGGAACCAACAAACAAAAAATAACATAGCAACAATATACAAGGAAACAGTGAACCTCTCTCCAACCCCAAAATTAGAACAATACCCCCCCAAGCCCAGGAGTCCAAAAGTTCAGGGGGCTGACCAGAGTCCCAGACCCGAAGAGCGACAAAAGGAGGCCAATCGGGTGATCTGTCCAGGTCCATGACCAGTCGGACCGCCCGGAAGAGCAGGTCAGGTTGCCGGCCAGGGAAACAGGACCACCTAACCCCACGACACAGTTCATTAGGCGGCCAACCTGGGTCTTCGAGCCACCAGCGCAGGAGCGGCGGCCCAGGAGGCGGTCTCCTCACAGGAAGTACGAACTCAGAAAGGGGGGACCAAGAAAGGGGAGCCCCTTCTTAATCAGTGACGAGAAGGAATCCCCCCCCCCCCCGACCCCTGTGGCCCCAAGCTGGGGGACAGTTGCACCCGCGGTGGTCCCGGTTTGGGACAAGGCAGTACCCGCGGAGACTCCAGGCTGGAGCTCAGCTGCACCCGCGGTGGACTCCGGCTGGAGCCCCGCTGCACCTGCGGTGGAACCCAGCTGGGACCCAGAAACGTCCATGGCGGCCTCCGCAGCGAACTTGGACAGCGAACCTGGATCCTTAGCGGCCTTTGATGGCATCAGCTGCTCTCCGGTGACCCTGGCAGAGGACTCCAAGACCAGAGAGAGAGAGACCGAGTCAGGGTCACCGGCAGTGGCAGAGCCCGGTGGGGTGAGCCTGAGAGCAGCAGTAAGCTGCCCATAGCCCTCCTCACGAATAGTCGGGCAGTGTGACTTCAACATGGGAAAAGAGGACATAATGGAGCACACTTGCCTTAACTCGGGCTCCACCACCATCCAGGATTCCGGCGATTCAGGATGTGATGGTTCAGTAGGCTCGGGAAGTGCCGCTTCCACGTCTGCCTCCACCGAGGAGGCTGGACCCTTGTCGTCATCGTCCGCGGGAACCCCTGGTGGCGGTGGATCCTCACCGGTGACCCTAAGCAGGAGCTCAGGGATGACGGGAGAGAAAAAGCAGTTAGGGTCGCCGGCAGTGGCGGAGCCCGGTGAGGTGAGTTCAGATGCAGCTGGAGGCTGCCCCTGACTCTCCTCCCCAAGGGCCAGGCAAGATCTCTCTACAACTGATATGGGAAACACAAGAGAGATTACTTGCCTGCACCCGAGCTCCACCACCATTCAGGACTCCATCAACCCTGACGACGACGTCTTGGACCTGGTCTGCTGGAGGTCCGGCTCGCCGGATGACTCTGTTGCGGTAGGCCCTGCAGCAGGCATGATGGTGGTTGCAGTCTCTAGGTTCCCAGGTGCTTTCTCCGAGGCTAATGGCTCATCTGGCATGACAACTGTGGACTGTCTCACCGCTGACCCTGAGATAGGATTCACCAGGGCCTCAAGTTCCTCCCCCTTCGGGCGACCAAGTTCCGGAGTTAGCGAACCCTTGGAATGACCCAGAGAGAAAATGGGGAGAACGGATGAGGGACTATGACCTGCCGCTGGATCAGAGAACTCCGGGGACTGCAAACCCCAAGTCTCTTGGCCAGGGAACAGGCAAAATTGTTCATCAATAGAAAAACCCAAATAAGAATGAACTTGCCTGTTCACCTGGCTCTCGACGTTTCCAGCTGCGTTCGGTGCATTCCCCTCCTGGTCCGTGTCCGACTCGTACCTGTGCTCCTTGATAGATACAGGAGAAGCCTCCCAAACGCCAAACGGGTGCAGAGGGAGAGGAGTCTGTAAAGAAAACTGTCTCTTCACCCTTGGCAGAAGAAAAAGCTGAGAGTGGGGAGGCTGTGGGAGGGAAAAACGGCCTTGCTGCGTTCCTCTCCTCCTCCATGAGGTTCAGGTTCAGGTTACTTTATTTGTACCCGTAGGTAGATTTGTTTTGCAGTCAGGTGACATCCATATTTACAAACCACAATTACATTCAACATGAACACAAACACAGGCACACATGAAGCTGACTATAAACATGATAAAAGTACTCAAGGCTCCACCAATCAGGACATAAGACAAAGAGATAAGAGAAAAAAAATCAAGGAGATAAGAGAGAAGGGTCATATTAAAAAGTTAGACTAGTCAAAGAGGTTAAAAACTCAAAAGTCTAAAACCCAATAAAAGATTTAGAACTCAAATAAAAAACCTACAAAAATAAATAAATATAAAATAAAATTAATAAATAGGTAACTAAATTATGTGCAATATATTGTTACATCTTGTTCAACTCTTTAACAGCAGCAGGAACAAAGCTGTTTTTGTAGCGCTGGGTTTTACTTTTTGGGACAACAAACCTCCGTCTGGAGGGAAGAAGCTATAAGTGGCAGTGCAAAGGGTGGGAGTCATCATTTAAAATGGAGGTCGCAATCCTCTGTACCTGTCTGGTGTACAGGGATGTCAGGCTCAGCTGTGACTCACCAAGCAAATGACTGGACCATCTAACTACCTGATATAAGGATTTCCTCTGTTTCAGTTTTATCTGACCAAACCATGACACTAAAGAAAAGGATAAAACAGATTCAATAAAAGCCCGATAAAACATTGTCATTATGGTTCGGTCAATTTGGAAGCGTGCAAGTTTCCTTAAACAATGCAAATGTTGCTGACCCTTTTTGCACACCCTTTCACAGTTCTCTTCAAAGTTTAAATTACTATCAATAATCGTCCCAAGATATTTGTAGGATTGTACACATTCAGTGGTCTGGCCTTTTAGTACAGTGACTTCGTGCCTGGGAGTTTTCCTTCTAAAGTCAATAATCATATCTTTAGTTTTTGTCGTATTCAGCTGCAGGTAGGAATCCTCACACCAGTGAACAAAATCATCAACTACTGGGCCGTGGCCACTCTCACCAACCTGGAGGAGACTGACAACAACTGAATCATCAGCATACGTTATAATGTGTCTGTTGTCATGTCTGCCCCGACACATGTTTGTGTACAGGATGAAGAGTAGTGGTGACAACACACACCTCTGCGGAGAGCCAGTAGAAGAACACTTTTGGTCAGACAATGTACCATTGATCCTTACTCTCTGTCCTGTTGGTTAAAAAAATTCAGAATCCAATCCACCAGATTATTACTCAAATCAAATTGTTGCAGGAGCCTTTCAACTAAAATATGAGGTTGGATTGTATTAAAGGCGAAAGAAAAGTCCACAAATAAAAGCCTGGCGTGTGTCGCATTAAAATCCAGATGTTCAAAAAGTATGTTAAACAGAGTGACAGTGGCATCCTCCACTCCTCTGTGAGGCCTATAGGCAAACTGCAAAGGATCCAATGCATGCTCAGTCTGCTTTAGGACCTCAAATCTGACCAGTTTTTCAAAAATTTTCATTAAAATTGAAGTCAAAGCAACTGGTCTAAACTCATTTACCGTTTTAGGACAGCTGGATTCTGGAACGGGGACAACCACAGCATCTTTCCAGATCTTAGGCACATGTTGTGTCTGTAAGGACTTATTGAAAATGTAGTGAAATACAGGACTCAATTCATGTGCACAGGACTTTACCAAGCGCCCACATATATTATCAGGGCCCTGACTTTTGTTCACTTTTACAGCATAGAACGCCCTTTTAACATCCTACACCTCAATATTAAAGTGCTGATTGTCTTTGAGTTTCTGTTTCAAATCTTGGGTTTCTGTGCTAAAATCAAAGGAGTCAAAACGGCCATAAAAACAATTAAGCGCATTAGCCAGCTCTGTGTCTGAATTAAAACCATCTAAAAACACACGATTACTGCACTCAGTGCTCTGAAGGCCTGCAATAGTTTTCATCCTGGCCCAGGCTGAACCAAGTTTCTTTGTTGCCATCTTGCTTTCCAACTCTGATTTATAATTCTGTTTTGCTCTTAAAATTTCGGCCTTCAGCTCTTTTGTGGCAACCTACAGCTCAGAAACAACCCCCTGTTTAAGGGCAAGTGCTTTCCTCTGTAAGCAGGATTTAACTGATTTTGTAACCCATGGCTTGTTGTTGGGATATATTTTGACATGTTTACGTGGAACGATCATATCTCTGCAGAAAACCATGTAACAGCATGTCACGTCCACTAAAGAGTCCAAATCATCTCCACAGGACAGTGTGAACACCTCCCAGTCCGTACAGTTAAAGCATTCCTGGAGGCAGTGCACTGAATCCTCTGTCCACACGTTTATGTCTCTGGTCTTCGCCTTGTCTCTTCCGAGAGCAGTTTTATATGTGGGCAGCAAATGTACACAGTTGTGATCTGAGGATCCTAAAGGAGGAAGGGGTATAGATTTATAAGCCCTCTCTATGGATCCATAGCACAGGTCCAATGTCTTTTTTCGCCTGGTTGGGCAGGAGACATATTGATAAAAGTTTTTAAGTGTCTTCTTTAAAGAAACATGGTTAAAATCCCCAAGGATAAAATTTGGAGTCTCTGGGGAAATTGACTGCAACCGCTGTACCACATCAAAGATGGTGCTGGAGGCGGAGGCAGCATCTGCCCCTGGGTGAATGTACACAGTCGTTATGAAAAGTTGGGGGAACTCGCGGGGCAGATAAAAAGGATGTAGCGATATGGACAGAAGCTCCACATCTGGTGTACAGATGCGCTCTCTGACCGTGACAGATGTACAGTACTGTTTATTAATATATAAACATACGCCGCCCCCCTGACGTTTCCCTGTTAACTCTTCCTGCCGATCCAAGCGAAGTGGGGCTCCAAAGCTGTCAATACACAGGTCCGGGTCCCAGTCATGCGCTGTAAGCCACGTCTCCGTGTAAGCTATGACACAGCAGTTCTTGAAGTCCATCTGATATTGTACATTTCCTTGAATTTCATCCACTTTATTTGTCAGGGATTGTACGTTCCCCATAATAATGGAAAGAAGAGGAATGCGGTTAAGCTGACGCCTCCTCAGGTTTAATCTTATGCCTCCACGCTTTCTGCGTTGCCTCTTCTTTTCTCTCTTTCCATCGCTGTGTCCATGAAAATCTCTTAAAATGAAGTCCAGCAGTTGCGGCACAGACTCAAACACAGATGCTGCATTATCCATGTTTAAATGCAGTAACATGTCTCTGGAATACTGCGTTCTTCCGGCGTGATCGCGATCGCGCTTATCTCCAAGATGAAGAGCCGGTAGGAAAGAAACGGCAGTGCAAAAACAAGAAGGAAATCCATACTGATGGAACCAGGGAGCTCTTCGTTATATAGTCCACAAACATTCAAGGACAAAAACGGCACAGAGAATCACGTTAAAACACCTTCAAGTGCATAAAAACAGAGACACAGACGTAGAACTTTTTTCACCCGCTGCCGGTTGCTGCGCGCGCATGCGCCCGAGCTCAAAAGTGGCTCAAAAGTGAGACGGTCTATCTCAGTCAGAAAGGCTCGTCTCTGTTCCTCCTTCTCACGGCGCTCCTCCTCCATTTGGCGGTCGATCTGCGCCAACCATGCCAGTCTCTCCTCCTACATCATCACATACATGGGTTGAGCGGACCCAGGCTCGGGAGGTGAAGCAGGAGTGGGTGAACTGCGGGAGAAGAGTGGTTTCCTCCACCACGAGTGCCTCTTCCGAGGTTGTGATGACTCCGGCGTCGGGAAGTCCCTCTCCGGCTCCGTGTATGGCTGGGAGGAGATGGCGGAGAGGATGTCGTCCACCCTCGGGATTAACCTGAGGCCCGGATGTCGCCACATTATCTCTTCAGCGGTGATCCAAGTCAGCCGGACATTGTCTGGAGACCATGGCCACTGAGCAGAAAAGAGAGCGTCTTCCAAGAGTTCCTGGGCTCTCAGCTTCTCATCCGTCCAGACCTTCATGGCGTAACTCAGATGGATGGGGAGAGCAAAAAAGGTGAAAAAAAGAAAAAATACACACAACCTCTCAGCTGGTCTTTTTTATTCTGGTCAGAGCATTCTGTTATGATTCCTCGTGCGCTTTTACGCAGTGCACCGAGGAAGGAATTAAACCCACTTGCAGGAGACAGCTTTGCATTTTATTAACGTAAGACAGACAAACAACCAGTTCAAAATGACATAACAGCTCAGGATAACTTAGGAGTCCTCCAGGATGCTCTACAGTCTAAGGTGAGTATAACTGAGGAAATGTTCCAAAATGTAACAGACTAACTGCAACGGGGAAGTGCAAACAGTTGGTACTCACGGTACTGGAGCAGTCCGAGTAAGTCCAAGTTTAGTCCGGGGAGCACAAACAACAAATACGGATAATCACACCTCCCAATGTGATGCGGTACCAAGGCAAAGGCAGTGCATCTAGACATGAGAGGCGGAAAATGTACACTGAGAGAAGCAGCGACAGTGTAGATACAAACACATACGGTTAGATAATGCTCCAACAATCTCTTACAGCAGCGGCAGGCCTAAATAGTGCCACCCCTAATCAGGAAAGAGATTGCCGGTGTGAGTAATGATGAATGGTTGTGTGTGTGCGAGCAAAACCCACTAATGAGGCACAGCTGATACCACTGACAGGAGAGGGAGATGTGGCTGAGCTGTTAGGGAGCCAAGTGGACCCCATAGGCTCCCTGAGAGCGCCTGGTGAAAAATGGACAGCAAAAAAGCACAAAGAGACCAAATAGCCACAGCGTCAAAGAACTGGGTTTGAACCCATCAAACGCAAGTTCATGACAGTTTTATCTCTTTTTTTTTTTGTAAATTGTAGTCACCATACTATACCAGCTCATTCATTAATCCACAGTTGATCATATATCTTGCGCCATTCTGGCTTATCCATCCATCCATCCATCCATCCATCCATCTTCTACTGCTTTTCCGGAGGTCCGGGTTGCTGAGTCAGCAGTTCAAGCAAAGAAGCCCAGACTTCCCTCTCCCTAGCCACTTGCTCCAGCTCTTCAGAGAGGATACCAAGGCGTTCCCAGACCAATTGGGAGACGTAGTCTCTCCATCGAGTCCTGGGCCTACCCCAGGGTCTCCTCCCAATGGGATGTGCCTGAAACACCTCAAGTGAGAGGTGTCCAGGAAGCATCCTGATCAGATGCCCATACCACCTCAACTGGCTCCTTTCAATGTGGAGGAGTAACAGTTCTACTCTGAGACTCTCCCGGATGACTGAGCAACTCACCCTGTCTCTAAGGGTGTGTCCAGCAATCCTACAAAGAAAGCTCATTTGAGCCGCTTGTATCTGTGATCTCATTCTTTTGGTCATTACCCAAAGCTCGTGACTATAGGTGAGGGTAGGAACGTAGATTGACCAGTAAATCGACAGCTTTGCCGTAGAGCTTAGCTCCCTCTTCACCACAATGGACCGGTACAACGTCCACACCACTGCAGATGCTGCTCTGATCCATCTGTCAATCTCTCACTCCATTCTCCTCTCACTCGTGAATAAGACCCCTAGATACTTAAACTCCTCCACTTGGGGCAGGAGCTTGTCCCCAACCTGGAGAGGACAATCCACTTTTTCCGGCTGAGGACCATGGACTCGAACTTGGAGGTGCTGATTCTCATCCCAGCCGCTTCACACTAAGCGGCCAACCATCCCAGTAAGACCTGTAGGTCAACTGCTGGATGAAGCCAACTGGACAACATCATCTGCAAACAACAGAAACGAGATCCTGTGGTCAACAAGCATGACACCCTTCGATCCAAGGCTGCGCCTAGAAATCATGTCCATAAAAATTATGAACAGGATCAGTGACAAACAGCAGTCTGGCAGAGTCCAACTCTCACTGGGAATGAGTCCGACCGAGTGTTGGCAATATGAACCACACTCTTACAACAGTCTTATGGAGACTGGATAGCTCGTAATAGCTTATTTTTTATATTTTGGCCATAATAGATGGGTAGATTTAGCTGCTAATGTCAGATGGTATAAACAGTCCAGCCGAGATTTCTGTTGGACTTTGAGATCAACCATTAGCCTTCAGCTGCAACTTCATGTCCCTTTTTTATTTTCTATATATTGAACCAACCCTTAACCATATAGTTCATTCATACGTAGATGTTATTTTAACTTACTTTACTGTAGTTATTATACTCTGGTCTAGATACCTCCGGTTTGGAGACAAAGTAAGAGGCAATGTGGGATGGTTTGGACATGTGCAGCGGAGGGATCATGGATATATTGGGCAAAGGATGTTGAAGATGGAGCTGCCAGGCAGGAGGAAAAGAGGAAGACCACAGAAAAGTCTTGGATGTAGTCAACCTGGGATAGAGTTTGATGGAGGCAGATGACCCACTGTAGCACCCTGTGATTGGCTGTTGGGATCAGATCTTGGTCACCATAGTTGTAGTCTTTTCAGTGTTTTACCAGGAACAGGAAAGGTACATAGTGCTGTTTTAAAGCGAAGCTTGTTTGAAACCCACTGTGAGGGGAAAAAAAAAAAAGCATCTTGTGCAAAATCTGGAAGCTCTACATTTGGTCTGATTTTTTTTTTTATCCTCCACCGGTCAAATCCCAAAGGAGGATTATGTTATGGGTCACTCTATCCATCCGTCCGTCTGTCCCACTTTTGTGAAATCAACTCCTCCTACAGTTTTGGTCCAATTGTTTTGAAACTTGGTACCATGGTTTGAAATACTCTGATGATGCACATATTGCCATTTCACTCTCATCAGATGACCTTGAGGTCAAAGGTCAGGTCAGATTTTCCCTAAATGTTCTGAACACAATAACTACTAAAATAAATGATGTAGGCTTTTCAAATCGATACAGTAGTTGTATCTAATACACATCTTGGATGACTTACACCTTCACCTAACTATGGGTTTGGGGTCAAAGGTCAAAGTTCAAAGTTAACATTGCAGTTGCACTAAAAAAAAAATGTTCGGTGGTGGCCGGAAAGGCCGTTGGCGCAGATTGGCTGCCACGTTTCCATCAGCCTGCCCCAGGGCAGCTGTAGCTGCAGAAGTAGCTTGCCACTACCACTGTCTGTCTGGAGTGAATGAATAATGTACCTATTTGTAAAGCGTCTTTGAGTATATATGATAAAGCGCTATATAAAACCGATGCATTATTATTATTATTATTATTAAATGCTACATTTACTATTCCTATGAAACGAGTAAAGCTAGGGCCACCAAACCTGGTACACAGATTCACCTTGGGATCCTGAGCTCAGACTATGGGTTTTGGGTCAGAAGGTCAAAGGTCAAGGTTAACATTCCCTATGCCTTATTACTGTACAACGAGTAAAGTTAGGGTCACCAAACTTGGTACACAGGTTCACCCTGTGACCCTGAAGTGTGACTGTGGTTTTGGGATCGCATGGTCAAAGGTCAACATCAAAATGCCTTATAAAGTATATCTCAACAACAAAGAAAACTAGGGTCGCCAATCCTGGTACACAGGTTCACTCTGAGACCGTAACCTCTGACTATGGGTTTGGGGTCAAAAGGTCAAAGGCCAAGTATGGCACTCCCTATGATCTCTTACTAGAGAATGTGTACAGCTCTCTGGGGTCACCACACTTGCTACACGGGTTCATCTTGGGATCCTGACCTACAACTATAGGTTGTATACTTTGTTTTAAATTCATGGATGACAGGCATATCATAATTTGGTTCTGCCACAGTAATTATATTGAAAAGTTGAAAACTGCTGTCTGTCAGTAAGTATTGGGATCTTCAAAGAAAACAGAAGCGGGGGATATTGCACTTGCCTCAGAGTGCTCTTGTTTTCTCTGTCTTTGAACAGCCCAGATGTGGTAGTATTTTAGAAGTGACCTTTGAATGAAAATTATTCTCACGTCTTTGAAGATCCCACGATTTCAATGGACAGCTTTCCAGTCAGGCCACATTGTAATTATGTACTAGTCATCTCCTCGCACCTTTTCTGGCTGTGAGAGGAGTATGAAATAGTCATAAGGCAATATGCCTCCCAACATGATGTGTTGGTGTAGGTGTTCGTATTGTGTGAATGAACATCATTTCATAGGAGACCCATTGCTTCCATTTTGCTTAAATGAAAAGGGGGAAAACATTTCATGGTGTCTCCCCTCTGTGAAAGCCTTGAATCAAAACAGAGCCGTTCATACTGTATATGCCAGTCGCTCCACATGCAGGAGTCCTGTGCAGTCGTCATGGAAACTCAGCTCCCCACCACCACTCCCCCCCCCATCCCCAGCCCTCATCTCCTCGTCTATCCTTCATGATTCTTTGCAATCTGTTAATTTGGAACTGAGTCCTCATGACGCAATCTCAGGAATGGTTACCGGAGGTAGAGGAAAGCAGCGGGAGGAGGAGGACGGGCAAGCAGAAGGGGAACAAACAGGTTGGAGGAGACATGGAGGCCTGCTGTTGAGCTGAAACACGGTTAATAAATGACCTTCTCTGTCGGTTTCCCTCTCACAGTGGGTGGCGCAGGGTGGTCACCATGCACCCTCATCACCTACTTTGATCTGCATTATCTCTCCCTGCTGGGGTCACATCAATAATGCGCTTGCTCATGCTCACATACACACGCATGCACACACACTGGTTACCCACATGGATCAGTGAGCGTGCTCCAGAGGTAGAAAAGTAAAATCCATTGTGTACGTGTGACTGTGCCTACATGTTGCATGGTTGGTTACTCTTCTGCTCTGTTATGCCAGCTGCTATTTTAGATGAGCGTACATTATGTATCCTCACATGTTTTAATCAAGCTCTCGAGGGTTTGGTTCTGTCTAAGGGACATTCACTGTGGCTAAACATTAATAAAAACTCTTTTCTCCGGTATTGTTTCATTGTTACATTTTTTTTTTTTTTTTTTTGCGGCAGGGGTAAGGGAACAGTGTTGAAGAGAAAGTAAATGAGATGAAAGAATAAAGCAAAGGGACTGTTGAAACTTAAAGGGAAATGCAGTAATTAAAGATAACGATGATAACACAGTAAAAAAGTGAATTAAGAATAAGACTAATAAAGTGCATTATAGTACTTATAATCTTCTTTCTTTTCTCCCTGGATCTCTGCTGCCAGAAGTTTATTACACTTAGAAAAATATTCAACCCTCTTTTTGTGTTCATTTTGCCTTACGCTAATAATGCAACTGTGAACATTGTGTTTGATTATAAATCCACAATTGTGGAAAAGGGAATAGGCGAAGCAACGACCTGAACAACACAAGACTTTATTCTTTCTCCAACAAAACAGTATAGCAAAAGCGCATCCCGAGTCTCTGTGCATCCCTTTTTTATATCTTTATTTCTATGCATCGAGGCCCAGACCTTCCGACCATAACACATTATGTTGAGAACAAAGCCTGTGTGGCACATTAACATGACATAACACCGGCGCTGCTCTCACACCCTTCTCCCAGCGTCCCGGAATTTGCTCCTCTCCCCGGGGGTGCATAGTCCTTACTGTCCCGTCTGAACCCCCCGGTGACACCTCCTCTTTTGGTCCATTGTTCCCTGGGTGGAGAACCACACAGCCCTCCCCCATCCCCGAACATCCAGAATGGGCCTTACCCCCCCCCCCCCCCCGTCCTTTGGGCTTCAGCTGGCGCCCATAGCAGCTGTAGCGGGGGGTCGCCGATCCAGTCGAACTGCCCTGCTGGCGGGGTGTGCAGGAGGGCACATCAGTCTGTGGAGGGGAAAAAGGGAGGGGGAGAAAACACATCAGCTTCTCGAGCGCCGGCCCTTGCTGAGGAATCACCAACTTGTGGAGTCACCAACGGTGGGCGTCCGCTCCGGGGAGCTTGGGCCAGCACCACCTGCTCGTCTGCCAACACAAAAGCAGGCTTCAGCCTGTTGATGCAGATGGTCTCCATACATCCCCCCAAGTCTAACACAAAATGTTTTGCCCCAGTTTCCAACATCTTGAACGGTTCGTCGCATGGTGAGTGCAGCGGGGTCCGGTGTGCATCATGCCTGACAAAAACAAAACTGGTGTTCTGCAAGCTTTTTGGGACGAACGTGTGGGGAAAACAATGGTGGGTCGGGCCCAGTATGCTCACAGCCTCCGTACTGTGTAAAAACTGCATGGGTGGGTCGGGCATGGGGTTTTCTGGTAAAAGTGGTCGAGAAAAAAATAGTTCTGCAGGGGAGGCTGCCAAATCCTCCTTAGGTGCGGAACGCAACCCTAAAAGAACCCAAGGCAAGTGGTCGACCCAATTTGTGTCCGTGAGCGAAGCTCTGAGTGCTGCTTTAAGCTACCTATGAAAACGCTCACATAACCCGTTATCCTGGGGGTTGTACACAGTAGTGCAGTGAATTTTGACCCCCAGGCTCTGGGCCATTGCAGACCAGAGTTCTGAAAGGACTTCTGTCGGACGTGATGTCCGATGGAGATCCGAAACGTGCAACCCAAGCCGACAAAAAAACATGTGCCGCTTCCTCGAGCGTGGTAGAAGCCACCGGGACCACTTCAGGCCAGTGTGTGGTGTGGTCCACAACTGTCAAAAGGTGTGTGAAACCTTGCAACGGCAGGAGGGGTCCCACCAAATCCACGTGGACATGGTTGAACCGCCTAGCCAGGATTTGGAAAAGTTTGAGGGGAGCTCTGTTGTACTAGTGCACCATGCGACACAAGCTGCAGCCTACTCTTTCCCGTCTTTGCGGAAGTGCGGCCAGACGAATTTCGCCCCCACTTGTTTCACCAAAGCGCGCACTCCCGGATGCAAAAGGGAGTGGACCGACTCAAAAACGTGACGGCACTAAGAGCTCAGAACCACCGGGCGTGGGAGGCCAGTGGAGAAGTCACAGAGCAAAGGAGGGCACCCTTCCTGCACCACCCTGTTCTCCAGCCTTAACCCAGTTGGCGGAGACTGGAGCGTGCAAATGTCTGCATCCCTGGTTTGTTCCGCGGCCATGGCAGGGAAATCTATTCCCATGTGGACCGGGGCCATTAATACATGCACCAGGAAATCGGCCACGACATTGAGTTTACCAGCAACGTGTTGAATGTCGGTAGTAAACACTGAAATTGCAGCCAAATGCCGTTGCTGCCGGACCAACCATGGTTCCGAGGTCTTGGACATCGCGTGCGTCAGTGGCTTGTGGTCCACGAACGCGGTGAACTCGTGCCCCTCCAGCCAGAACTGGAAATGGCACGTTGCCAGGTGGAGAGCCAGCAATTCTCTATCGAATGAGCTGTACTTGCGTTCGTTGTTGCGCAAAGTCCGGCTGAACAATGCAAGTGGCTGCCACGAACCTGCGATGCACTGCTACACCACTGCCCCTATGGCAATGTCAGACCCATCCATCGTGAGTGCAATCTGTGCAGACAGATCCGGGTGGGCTAACAACGCGGCATCCGCAAGCGCTGTTTTGGCGTTAGTGAAAGCCTGGACTCGCTCGGAAGTCCAATCGATAGCTTCCATGGGCTTCTTTTTTTGAAGCGCGGCATACAACGGTTGCATCAGCTGGGCTACCCGGGGAAGGAAACAGTTATAAAAATTGACCATTCCCAAAAACTCCTGTAGTGCCCTCACTGTCTGCGGGTGCGGAAAGTCCGACAGCATGCACTTTGTCTGGTAATGGGATTGTGCCCTCCGGCAAAATGCAGTGGCCCAAAAAGTCAATCACTGGCACACCGAACTGGCACTTTTCTGGATTAACTATCAGCCCGTGCACTTCCAACCTCTGGAAAACTGTCTTGAGATGGGCAATGTGCTCCTCCTCAGACGCGCTGGCTACCAGAATATCGTCTAAGTAGACAAAAACGAGGACAAGTCGCGAAGCACTGCGTCCATCATCCTCTGGAAGGTCTGCGCCACGCCTTTTAATCCAAATGACATGCGTAAAAACTCAAAAAGCCCGAAAGGAGTTATTACAGCTGTTTTTGGAATGTCTTCCTTGCGCAGTGGGACCTGGTGGTAACCGCGGACCAGGTCTACTTTGAAAACACGCGCCCCGGCCAGGTGTACGGAAAAATCCTGGACATGTGGGATAGGATACCAATCGTGTTCTGTAGCTTTGTTCAAGCTTCGGAAATCACCGCATGGTCGCCACAACCCGTCGGCTTTAGGCACCATGTGTAGCGGGGATGCCCACGGGCTGTTGGAGCGCCTGACGATGCCCAACTGTTCCAAGTTGGCGAACTCCTCCCGCCGCTGGCCAGTTTAGCTGCGTCCAGGTGCCGAGGTCGGGCGAATACCAGCGGCCTCTTTGTAGTTATGAGATGTTTGACCCTGTGCTTTGTTATCATAGCAGAAAACGTCGAGGCCATGAGTGCTGGGAACTCTGCGAGTAACTATTGGTACTTACCCCCTGGAGCTATAACGTTGGCCAGTGTTGTCGACCCGGCTTCCCGAGCTGTACAGGGCAGAGAGGCAAAAGAGACAGCATCCACTAATCTCCTATTAGCAACATCAACTAATAACCCATAGGCACATAAAAAATAAGCACCTAAAATGGGGGCAGAACATGCAGCCACCACAAAGTTCCACTGAAAGTTGCATCCGTGTAAGCATATTGTCAGCGTCCGCTCACCAAATGTCCTGATGGCGGATCCGTTGGCGGCCATAAGCTCGGGACCGCTGCCCCCTGCCACCCTGTCTGCGTTGACCGGCAGGATGAGGCTCTTCTGGGAGCCGGAGTCCACCAGAAATCGTCTCTCCGAACATGTGTCTGTGACATACAGCAACTTGTTTCTGTTGGCAGCAGTCGCAGCTGCTACTGACTGCTGGCCGTGCCATTTCCCGACTTCTTGAATTGGCATGGCGGCACTCATTGCTAGGCATTTGAGCCAAAATGGCGATGATGGAAGCAGATGGCCCCATTCCTGCATCTCCTGGCATCTGCTCCGGCTACCACCAACAGCTCCTCGACCTCGCTGGAGTCTTTCCTGGATGTCGGTGTCACTGCATTCACGCTGAGCATTCTGGTCGCTAAAATGATGCAATCTGCTTCCTGCGCCAGTGCGCAGTAGTCCTTCGTCGCCAGCAACGACAAGTTGGCGAGGATCGCCCTTGCTGCAGCCGGTAGGTTCCTGAGGAGCAGGTGGGCAAACAGGAAAGACTCGTTGTTTCTACCCATCAGCGCCAACATGCTCTCCATTAGCTTTACGGCTGATCTGTCCCCCAACTCTGAGCGAGTTAGGAGTCTCTCCGCCCTTTCGCTATCCAAAAGGGTATAGCGCTGGAGAAGCATCCTCTTCAGTACCTCGTATTTCCCCCGGGCCGGCGGCTCCTGGAGCAGGCTTGCCACCTGATGTGTGGCACGCGTGTCCAGCAGCGTTGGTACTCTCCCTCCAGGTAGTCTTCGGGGCTGTGCTCGTCTCACTCTCCATGGCACGTCTTGGGGTCACCAGTGTGGAGAAAGGAATAGGTAAGGCAACGAACTGGACGACACAGAAACTTTATTCTTTCTCCAACATAAGGTGCAGCCTAGCATTTACTTCTCTCCCTGGGGGGTGCTTAGTCCTTACTGTCCCGTCTGAACCCCCCGATGACACCTCCTCTTTTGGTCCATTGTTCCCTGGGTGGAGAATTCCAACACCGTGCCCCCACACAATAACATATATATTATCACCTAATGTTGTGTTAGAGCTTTTTTATCAATTTCATTATATGGATATTATTTTGACTAAAACAAATACTAAGATGAAACATATTGTACAATTTATCACAGAGTACTTCACTGAAATGTTTACCAAAGTCACTGTTTTGAAACCATTTACATTTTCTAAACTGTGACACAAAATAACAACTTTTGTGTTCTCGGACAAAAGTGACTGGTATGATTTATTTACTAAAATCAAAATTTGCAAAAGTAATGTTTGAACCATAGGCTATATGAACACATTTACACCTCTTTTCCCATGTAGCTCTTAAAATAAACAACAATTCATGTTCATGCCATAAAGTCATATTACAGCGGTGCAGTCCATAATCAGTTGGCTAAGGTGTGCGGCACATTTATGGTTGTTTCCAAGTCCATTTTGCAAAAACAAATTTTCCACCGGGGCACAAAGTGCAAAGAGGCTGTCCTAATGCTCTTAATTATTCAGAGGAAGGTTTGTACCATAATGTGAAGTAAACCTATCTCTGTCTTTGCTCTCATTCCCTTTATTAAAGAGGGGCACGAGATGGGGTTTGTAGGTTTAGGCTATACTATTATGAAAAAAAAAATGGTCAGATTTTCATGGCTTTTTGCTGAATTTCTAGATTGGGCTAAGTCCTACCTTCTGGTAAAATTGTTTTTTATATTTTTTCCCACAACATTTTTTAGTTACTTTACCTGATAAGCAAGCAACCAGTGAATCAGTTATTGTGATTAATGTATACACTGTAGAACTTAAGTTATCTGACTCCAGACAATAATTACATCATTTTTGTTTTTTTTGCATTAACCTTTAATTTTTACTAGTTTACTACCACACCTCTCCTGAAATGTGTTTTGAACATCAGCAAGCAGTTGTTTATTGTAAGAATTAGTATTTTCTCATAAATTGGAGGAAATTAAACAGTGCTGGAATTTAGAATAAATATTACACTTGATGTACAGTATAAGTGTAGTCCATTGTAGTTAACCCCTTGCACTCTGGTCAATTTCCCTAAAAACGCCAAAAAATAACGTGCCCAAAGTAAATCAAAAGCTGTTCTTCAACCCTTTGCAGCATCTTCATGGGGTTGGTCTCATTTAAAAGAAAACACTTTGAATTTTTTGGCAAAACAGTCATAATCTCTCTAAGTGCTCCGGCCACTGAGTAACAGTCATCTAAACATACTGAACTTGAAGAAAATAAATTTCGCCTGGGTGTTTTTTTGAATACAAATGCTTGCAAATAACACACAGCTTCAGATCCGGGCTGGAAAATGCAACAGACATGTAGAACCAATTGTTATCCAGCTGAGGTCCGAATTTTGTAACAATACCACAAAAAATGAATATATTACACAGCTTTGTTCTCAGGTAGTTCCCAGGCGTTTTTGAACTGTGCCAAATTGTGCCAAATGGCACAGTTTGGAAAAACGTCTGTAACTTTTGAATGATTCAATATAGAAGCTTGATGTTGGGCTCTAATGAAAGGTGACACTCAGGGCTGTGTGTGTGTGTGTGGGGGGGGTTGTTTATTCATTCATTCATGAATGAATGAACAAACAAGCCCCCACACACAAAGAAGCATGTCACGTAAAAAATGTGTGGCCTTTTTTTTTTACAAGAAAAAATAACCTACAGTGCACTAAAAATTATTCTAAAATATTTGTAATGTAGAAGATAACAACTCCCACCCACCCCCCACCCCCCACCCCCGCTACAGAGGACGGACATCGGCCATCGCTACATGACGGAATAGTCATGTGGCGATGTGGCGACCGCGGCGCACAGTCACTGCGGTCACCGCGCCCCCCCACCTCGCTACAGAAGAGTAGCGGGGAGGGGGGGGGGCGTTCACGGTCCGGACGCGGCGCACAGACCGTATACTGCGGCGCACGGACTTCGGACTTCGTGCGCCGCACAGTTGTAATTTGCCGATCGGTCAAAAGTCATTTTGGATTACAATTTTCAGGGATAAAGAATAGTTTAGCTTATAACACTTACCTGTTCAGAACAGCAGCGTAGCTGGCGAACTTCTCTTCCTCATTGTCAGACGAACATGAAGCTGGTCCGCTTATTATGGACTCGTGGTGACTTCGACTGGGGATATCGTCGGGCGGTGGAAGGAATACTTCAAGGATCTCCTCAATCCCACTGATACGCCTTCCACAGAGGAAGCAGGGTTTGGGGACAAGGGGGATAACTCGCCTATCACAGGGGCTGAGGTCGCCAAGGTGGTTAAAAATCTCCTTGGTGGCCGGGCCCCGGGGGTGGACGAGATTCACCCTGAGTACCTCAAGGCCCTGGATGTTGTTGGGCTGTCATGGTTGACACGCCTCTGCAATATTGCGTGGAGGTTGGGGGCAGTGCCTTTGGCATGGCAAACCGGGGTGGTGGTTCCTCTCTTCAAAAAAGGGGACCGGAGGGTGTGCTCCAACTTTAGAGGGATCACACTCCTCAGCCTCCCTGGGAAGGTCTATGCCAAGGTACTGGAGAGGAGAGTCCAGCTGTTGGTCGAACCTCGGATTCAGGAGGAGCAATGTGGTTTTCGTCCTGGCCGTGGCACATCGGACCAACTCTTTACCCTCTCGAGAATTCTTGAGGGTTCGTGGGAGTTTGCCCAACCAGTTTACGTGTGTTTTGTGGACTTGGAGAAGGCATTTGACCGCGTCCCTCGTGGATTTTTGTGGGGGGTGCTTCGGGAGTATGGGGTATCGGGCTTGTTGTTATGAGCTATTCGGTCTCTGTACCTCCATTGTGAGAGTTTGGTTCGTATTGCCAACACTCGGTCGGAGTCATTCCCAGTGAGAGTTGGACTCCGCCAGGGCTGCCCTTTGTCACCGATCCTGTTCATAATTTTTATGGACAGGATTTCTAGGCGCAGCCAGGGAATGGAGGGTGTCATGCTTGGTGACCACAGGATCTCATCTCTGTTGTTTGTAGATGATGTTGTCCTGTTGGCTTCATACAGCAATGACCTACAGCTCTTGCTGGGACGGTTTGCCGCTGAGTGTGAAGCGGCTGGGATGAGAATCAGCACCTCCAAGTCCGAGTCCATGGTCCTCAGCCGGAAAAAGGTGGATTGTCCTCTCTGGGTTAGGGACAGGCTCCTGCCCCAAGTGGAGGAGTTTAAGTATCTTGGAGTCTTATTCACGAGTGAGGGGAAAATGGAGCGAGAGATCAACAGACGGATCGGAGCAGCATCTGCAGTGATGCGGACGTTGTATCGGTCTGTTGTGGTGAAGAGGGAGCTGAGTTCTAAGGCAAAGCTGTCGATTTACCAGTCAATCTACGTTCCTACTCTCACCTATGGTCACGAGCTTTGGGTAATGACCGAAAGAACGAGATCGCGGATACAAGCGGCTGAAATGAGCTTTCTCCGTAGGATTGCTGGACTCACCCTAGGGTGAGGAGCTCAGTCATCCGGGAGAGGCTCAGAGTAGAACCGCTGCTCCTCCACATTGAAAGGAGTCAGTTGAGGTGGTATGGGCATCTGAGTAGGATGCCTCCTGGACGCCTCCCACTTGAGGTGTTTCAGGCACGTCCCACTGGGAGGAGACCCCGGGGCAGACCCAGGACACGGTGGAGAGACTATGTCTCCCAGCTGGTCTGGGAACACCTTGGTATCCTCTCTGAAGAGCTGGAGCGGGTGGCGGGGGAGAGGGAAGTCTGGGCTTCTCTGCTTGAACTGCTGCCTCCGCGACCCGGACCTCCAGAAAAGCGGTAGAAGATGGATGGATGGATGGTTCTGGTCTCGCGACCCGGTCAAAACATAATTCCATTATTGCGGTTTTGCACTTCCATGATTGCAGTTTTGGCGAACGATTTTTCAAAACAAATAACAGTAGTAATAAAAAAAGACTGGCAAACGCGTGTGTGTCACCCAGCCTTCGTCGTCGGCCTCCGTCGGTCTATGATGACCATGGAAGAGAATCCTAAACGTCTACTCTGCTGGGACAGCACCGCCTGTGGCTGAACAGGCCGATGCGCGAATGGCAGTCCCTGTCACACAGGTCGCACTTGTGGGTGGTCTCCGTGCTGCTGGGTCTGTGGCGGTTCTTCCTGCGGGTCCTTTTTTCATCTGCTGCAGCAGTCAGTCTCTCTTCACCCAGCCTTACACAAAACAGCTTTTGAAATTCTGTGCTTCAAGTGGCTCGCTGCATTCGCAGCCTTTGGTAGGCGGGTCCTTCTTGCTAGGTTTTCAGTCATTGGTTCTTCAAGGTTTCAGAAACCCAATTCAAGGCTCTTATTAGTCGAATGAGAGGTCAATCATATCTAATCTGTTCGCGGCTGTGTCTGTAGTGGAAGAATGGAAATGCAGCTTTTTTTTTCAGTGTGCTCTAGGATGCAGCGCCCTCGTGCGCCCTCGTGCACTCTAGGATGCAGAGACGTGCCCGCCCGCGGTACACCGGAGTGCAAGAGGTTAAAATATAAATATGGGAAGAATTCAGACTTGTGGATTTCCGTTTGTCACCTACAACAAAGGGATCAGTAGCTGTTTTATAAATAACAGATGTGATTGTGTCTTGGAGTCTTGCCTTCTATTAATTTCCTTTTTTGTTGTATTTATGGCCTTATTATTTTTAGTTGATAGTTTTATTTATCTTTATTGCTACTGCTTTTTAATCTATTTTACTGTAATCAAAAATTTGGAAATGAACAAGAAGTTTTAAGCAAGATTCAAAACAGGAAAACTTACGACTAAGGCCATACATCCTTTTTTTATGATTCATCCCCTGCAGACTTTCAAAAGAAAGTAGAGTTAAGACACTTCATGATTAGCTTTTGTGAGATACAATTTCTTTAAAAAAGAAAAGTCTATATTGAGCCTCTTTTCATTGTGTCATAAACGGCCCTTTCAGGGCAGAAATAGGGCACCACTCACCTGCTGTGAGTCTGCACATTTGATAATGAAGAACACAAATAATAGCCACAAAGGGCAACTTACAAAAAAGCAATCAACGAGGACCACGTAGGGTAACTTACAGAAAAATGCAAACAATGAAAACCACGAAGGGTAACTTACAGTTATTCAGGCGAGGCTGAGTGCAGAGCAGAAAATAAAACAGGAAGGGGAAAACCCAAACATGAATCAGGTGTGGATGCATGACTGAAAAAGTAATTAAAGAACACTAAACTGTCATGAGCCGAGCCGGCTTGGTTTTTCCCGGCTCGGCCCTGATCTCTCTGTGGGTTCTGGCTTCACTGTGTATGTGCATTTTTTGTTTTCATCCCATCACTTACCTGACCGGCAGCTGTTAGTCAGCCTCGTGATCTTTTTCCCATGCTGCTGACAGTCTGTCGGTCCTGCCACGCCCCCTCACTCTCCGTATTCTACCAGCTGTCCCAGCCCCAGTAATTATCTGTCCCGCGCAGGTGTTCCCAATTTGTGTGACCAGCGGCGTTAGGACTTAAGCAGCTCCTCACTAGACAAACGCCGCTGGTTCATTGTTCGAGTCACGTCTACTCTCCTTGGTGTGAACATTGAATCAGAAGGACATTTGGATTATGCTCACTGGGAGTACTTGACGTTCGGGACTGTTTTTACTTGTGAGTAAACTGCTTGCGTTTCTCTCCGTGGTTCGCTGCTACGCTGAACCAGAAGCGTTTCTCCCCTGGCAGTATTCTGCTGCGCTTCTGGTGGCATTTCTCCCCGCAGCAAACTACTACACTTAGGCTGTTGCCCTGTTTACGTTTCCCCGAGTAGTTAAACGCCCTGTAGTCTTCCCCGCTCTCCGAACGCGTTCTCATGGTATTTTGACTAACGTGTTCATCTGTATCTGAACTGTGTGTCATCAATAAATGTGTGTTCTGTGAACCCTGCGCTTAAATCCTCATTCTTCCTTCTCTCCACCGTGTGCAATGGAAGGGAGCACGGGGCGTTTATGACAGAATGACCCAGCCCCTTAAGAGGATTTAGCGGGTTCACCCACACATCACCTTTCTTTTCTAACGAACTGTCTTTTCACTCACCTGTGGTGGAGCGTATGATGCCCCGGGCTCGTGGACCTCGTCCGAGGAGAGGAGGATCGGCCGCAGGGTCTCCTAGCGAGGCGGAGGAGTTGGCAGCCGTCTACATCCGGAGCTATGTGGATGAGTTTCTCGCTGCCAGCGGACCCGAGAGGGATTGGTGGTGCTTTCACAGAGCGGTGGGGATTTTAGAAGCACACCCTGAGCTATGGTTCTACCCACAATACACAATGCCAGGCCTCCCCGGGCCTGGCATTTCTCGCGACATCGGAATGGAGGCCGACTTCCCTGCAAACTGGCAGCCTCTGTGGCGTGCTGCTCGACCCTCCACTCGCTCCAGCACAGTCAATCCGGGCACGTAAAGGACAGCATCATCCAGCAGGGGGACGCCAGGAGAATCCCTCCTCTTCTCCAGCGGCCATCATCGCGTCAGCCACCGAGAGATCCGTTGGATTCACCCCGGCCACGCCTACCTCCGTCATCAGGGAGACGGCTCCTCTAGTAGCCTGCAGGCAAGTATTTTCATTCTGAATCATTCTTTAACACTGAATCTTGCCTGTCTCCCGAGAGGGAGGCCCAGTATCAGCAATCCACTGGGTCCTCTCCTCCAGCTTCAAGAAATGATTGTTTCCTTCCCCTCTCTGTGTCTCCTCCCATTCTCCCTGAGGGCCTGCTGGACCAAGAACCGGACCGCCATGGAGGAGGTTGAGGCCCTGGATGATGCTGCCCAGGAGCCCGCACGGAGGCGTTCCCCCACAACCACTCCGGCAGACGAGGAGTGGGTGAGTCTGCTCGCCTTTGTCAACCGCTGGGTCGAGGAGGAGCGCCGTGAGAGGGAGGTCCGAGAACGCACTTCCCCGGCTGTGAGGGTTCCACCTCCTATGCCTGCTCAGCCCATGGATTCACCCTCAGACAAGGAGTGGGCTAATCTGCTCACCACAGTCAACCGCCGGGTGGAAGAGGAGCATGTGAGGACCAGGACTGCAACCACCATCACGCCTGCTGCAGAGACCGCCGCAGCAGAGCCACCCCCTGGACCTGACCTCCAGCCGACGGGATCCGGACTGTCACCATTGACAGCGTCGAAGTCCTGGACAGCAGTGAAGCTTGAGTACAGGCAAGTAATTTCTCCTGTAGTTCATTTATCAATGATTGAGAGATCTCGTCTGGCTCTTCAATTCAATTCAACTTTATTTATATAGCGCCATTTCACAACAACAGTCATCTCATAGCACTATCAACTGTAGGGGGAACCCCCACAGTTGCAGAAAGACCCCAGCAATCAGGCGATCCCCTGTGAGCAAGCACTTGGCGACGGTGGAGAGGAAAAACTCCCTTTTAACAGGAAGAAACCTCCAGCAGAACCAGGCTCAGGGAGGGGCAGTCATCTGCTGCGACTGGCTGGGGGGTGAGGGGATAGAGAAGAAGAAAAGAACAGACATGTAGAGAGCAAACAGCACGATGGGGACTCAATCTATGGGAGAGAACAAACAAATGTTAATGACCAGCAAAAAAAAATATTTCATTGAGAGTGAGAAAAGGAGTGAGGCCCAGTGCATTACTGGAGGTCCCCCGGCTGACTAAACCTATTAGCAGCATAACTAAGGGAGGGTTCAGAAACACATGATCCCTCCCTAATTGTAGGCTATATCAAAAAGGTAGGTTTTAGCCCTATTCTTAAAAACAGAGATCGAGTCTGACTTCCGAATCCAGATTGGCAGCTGATTCCACAGGAGAGGAGCTTGATAACTGAAGGCTCTGCCTCCCATTGTACTTTTGGAGATTCTAGGTATTACAAGTAATCCTGCATTTTGGGAGCGTAGTGCTCTGTTAGGATAATACGGTAGTATCAGATCTTTTAAATAAAAAGGAGCCTGATTGTTTAGAGCTTTGTAAGTAAGAAGAAGGATTTTAAACTTAATTCTAAACTCTATGGGAAGCCAATGAAGGGAGGCCAGAACCGGAGAGATATGATCTCTCTTTCTAGTACCTGTTAAAACTCTTGCTGCAGTATTTTGGATCAGCTGAAGACTTTTTAAAGATGTTTTAGGACAGCCTGATAATAAAGAATTACAATAATCTAATCTCGAGCTAACAAAAGCGTGGATCAGTTTCTCAGCATCACTCTGAGACAAGATGCTCCTAATCTTGGCAATATTACGCAAATAATAGAAGGCAGTCTTAGAAACAAATTTAATATGTGAATTGAAGGACAAATCCTGATCAAAAATAACTCCAAGGTTCCTCACAGAGCTATTAAGAGAAAGAGTAACCGCATCCAAACTGAAAGTTTGATTTGGAAAGGAATTTCTAAGGTTTTTTGGACCAACAAGAATGACTTCAGTCTTATCTGAATTTAATAGCAGGAAATTACAAGTCATCCAAGCTTTGATTTCCTTAAGGCAGGCTTCTAACTTGGCTAATTGATTACTATCATCTGGCTTCATTGACAGGTATAATTGTGTGTCATCAGCATAACAATGAAAATGTATACAGTGCTTTCTAATAATATTGCCTAACGGAAGCATATATAAACTAAAAAGAGTAGGGCCTAGCACAGATCCCTGTGGAACTCCATGACTGAGCTTTGAGTTGAAAGAAAACTCATTATTTACATGAACAAACTGGAACCTATCAGATAAATAAGATCTAAACCACTGCAACGAAGTTCCATTAAGTCCAACATAGTGTTCTAATCTATCAAGTAGAATATTATAATCGATAGTATCAAAAGCTGCACTAAGGTCTAAAAGGACAAGTACAGAAACTAGTCCATTATCAGATGCAATGAGGAGGTCGTTAGTGACCTTCGCTAAGGCTGTTTCAGTACTATGATGGATTCTAAACCCAGACTGAAACTTCAAGTAAACCATTTCCCTGCAGGTGGTCAAATAATTGCGTAGCAACAACTCTTTCTAAGATTTTTGAAATGAAAGGGAGATTAGAGATTGGTCTATAGTTAGCTAAAGCTCCTGGATCTAGCGTTGGCTTTTTGAGTAAGGGTTTAATTACAGCCGTTTTAAAAGCCTGCGGTACATGGCCTAAAGTTAATGACTCAAGTTAATGACTCCCCAAGAGGAGAGCCACACCCAGCTCTCCTCTTGGGTAGGAGAGCCGGGTGTGGCTCCCGGCCTGGACTCCCCTCTGCCGCTGCCGGTGACCCTAACCTTTTCTCTTCTCCCATGCCTGTCGAGCCCCTCACTAGGGTTGCCAGAGAGGAGCTGCCATCACTAGGGTTGCCAACCAATGACGGCGAGAGGTTGGCGGTTCCAGAGGAGGTCGGTGGGGGCACAGCACCGGTCATGACAATGGAGGCTTCGCACCCCAAGTCGCCGGAGTCCTGGACAGCAGTGGAGCCCGAGTTCAGGCAAGTGTGTGCCATTATGTCAACCCCTCAATTGTCAACGTCACACTGCCCGACTCATGGCGAGGAGGACCCGGGGCAGCTCGTAGTAGCCCTCGGGGCCGCCTCACCGGGCTCTGCTGCTGCTGGCGACCCTAACCCGGTCTCTTTTTCTCTCCCTCCGGGGTTGGAGCCCCCAGCCAGGGTCGCCAGGGAGCAGCTGACTTCGACGGAGGCTGCCGAGGATCAGTATCCAGCGCCAGGTGGCGCTAGGAGCACCACCTCCCTCCTTGGGGAGACCACCGCGGGAGCAATGAGGCCCCCGATGGGGTCACCGTTGGTGCAACGGTGCTCCAGCCGGAGCCCATCGTGGGTGCAGCCACATCCCAGACCGGGAATGTCGTGGGTGCAGCTCTGGCCCAATCAGGGCCCACTGTGGGTGCTGCGGAGTTGATACCGGAGGGCGCCGAGGGTCTGGCCCTGCCGAGGGAGGACGTCGCTGTTTCAGCCCCTCCTGCCAAGGTCGTTAGGGTTCCCCCCCATCGATCGCCTCCTCAGCCTGGTGTCTCTGCGGGTTGGCCCTCTCACCGTGGGTGCAGCCTTGACCCAATCGGGGTCCACCGTGGGTGCAGCTAAGCCTCGGCCGGAGGCCATCGTGGGTGTAGTTGAGCCTCAACCAGAGGTCACTGTGGGTGCAGCGGAGCTGGCCCAGTTGGGTGCCATCGGGGGGGTAGCTGAGCCTCAGCCGGAGGTCACCACGGGTGCAGCTAGGCTCCCTCTGGAGTCCATCGTGGGTGCAGCAGAGCCGGCCCGGTCAGGGGCCACCTTGGGGGCAGCTAGGCTCCTGCTGGAGGCCATCGTGGGTGCAGCGAAGCCGGCCCGGTCAGGTGCCACCGCGGGTGCCACTGCGGGTGCCACTACAGACCACCCTGAGGATGCCGTGGAGGGTCCCTCTCCCTGGCCCGGTTACCCACCAGTCAGCCTTCCAGTGGGCAGGC
This sequence comes from Pholidichthys leucotaenia, assembly GCA_020510985.1. Classification (NCBI taxonomy): domain Eukaryota; kingdom Metazoa; phylum Chordata; class Actinopteri; order Cichliformes; family Pholidichthyidae; genus Pholidichthys; species Pholidichthys leucotaenia. Next base: position 379,922,974 of record CM035842.1, on the reverse strand, counting down.
TGCCTCCTGTTTCACCCCTTCAGTCCTGGTGGCTGAGCAACATCGGTCGGCCGCCAGAGGAATTGACTCCCCGGGTCAGGTGGCCCTCGTTTTCTGGCTGACCGCCGGACGCCATCTACCAGACGTTCTGCTGGACCTGGGACTCTGGGCGGCCTACTGAGCCCCAATGCTCATGGACTTGTGTGTGTGTGTGTGGGGGGGGGGCGGTTTAAACATGGGCCTTGGGCGGGGCATTCTGTTCCCTCCTTTCCTGTTCCCCCTATCTCCCGCCTGGGTTCGTGTTGTTTGTTGTTGTTGCAACTGTTGGGGGGGGGGGCTTCTTGATGTTACCATGGGTGTCTGGGGTCCACCCCTTAGAGGGAGGGCTCTGTGATAAGCCGAGCCGGCTTGGTTTTTCCCGGCTCGGCCCTGATCTCTCTGTGGGTTCTGGCTTCACTGTGTATGTGCATTTTGTGTTTTCATCCCATCACTTTAGGCGCTACCTGACCGGCAGCTGTTAGTCAGCCTCGTGATCTTTTTCCCACGCTGTTGACAGTCTGTCGGTCCTACCACGCCTCCTTACTCTCCGTATTCCATCAGCTGTCCCAGCCCCGGTAATTATCTGTCCCGCGCAGGTGTTCCCAATTTGTGTGACCAGCGGTGTTTGGACTTAAGCAGCTCCTCACTAGACAAACGACGCTGGGTCATTGTTCAAGTCACGTCTACTCTCCTTGGTGTGACCGTCGCGTCAGAAGGACATTTGGATTATGCTCGCTGGAGTACTGGACTTTTGGGACTGTTTTTACTGCGCTTCTGGTGGCGTTTCTCCCCACAGCAAACTACTACACTTAGGCTGTTGCCCTGTTTACATTACCCTGAGTAGTTAAACGCCCTGTAGTCTTCCCCGCTCTCCGAGCGCATTCTCATGGTACTTTGACTAACGTGTTCATCTGTATCTGAACTGTGTGTCATCAATAAATGTGTGTTCTGTGAACCCTGCACTTAAATCCTCATTTTTTCTTCTCTCCACAGTGTGCAATGGAAGGGAGCACGGGGGGTTTATGACATAAACAGCTGTGACAACCCGCGAAAAGATTTGACAGAAGGAAGTCACATAACTGCGCTGTCAAAATAAAAGCACAAACCATAATGGATGAAAATCAAGATCATATACAGAAAATAAGAAGCAACCAAAAACACCCCAGCACAGCACTGACTCGCACCCGGCATCATGACACATTGCAATCTACATATGAATAAAATAAGTGTGGAAATGCCACCACACAGATTTCACCACTAACCTTACCTTTTGAACCAAACCTTTTAGGGAAAACAGCCATTGGTGCACATGATGAAGGTATGCGGGAATGTTTTTAAAATTCCTGGTCTTGATGAAAGGAATTTGTTGAGGAAAAAAAGCCTGTTCCAGTTAAATTATCTGTAAGGAGACAGGAAAGGGCACCAGTAGTCACACACACAGACAGAAAAATGGAGGGAAAAGAAGCATGAAGGTTACTCTGGGTCGTATCTCTGAGTCAGTATTTGGACTTCCATTGAAACTGACTGTCACTGCTCACGTTCTTGCAGTGGAGAGGTGGAAAATGTCATTTTATCACACACACTCTTTCATACATGCAAACATGCTTACTCGTGGTTTGTGACCTTGCCTCAAGTCTTGGACATACTAGTAGGCCATTTTCAAGGTCTAGACTCACGCACTGAACCACACTACCTGATGTAGACCTTATTGCTATTTCTATGATCAACCTTGACCAATTTTTTTTAATTGACCAGTTTCCTGTTAGTTGCTGATGAAGGATTCCATAGTGTATACAGATGTGTGTGGGGCCAGTCTTGGCAAACTTTTAGTGCAGAGAACGTTGGAACTTCCTGGGAGAAAATTGTATGTTCTTATCTTTCAAAGCCCATAAATGTTACATTCAGATAGAAGATATTATGGAACTGTGTTGATAGCAAGTCTACAAACAGCTGCTGATTACTGAAACATAGTGCGGGCTAAAATATCTATCCTGTCAATAGTGGCAGGCCCTGGGACTAAATTATTGAAGGCTGTAGTACTGATTAGCTTAGACTTTCTAAATTCTGCTTTCAGTACCTGAGAATCTGAACTCTCCCTTGGAGGCTGTGAGCAGGGATGGAGCCGCTGAGCTCACATACAGCACATGCTGCCTCTGTAGTGATCAGCCAAGAGGAACAGAGAGCGCGTCTGCTCTTAGTAATGAAAAGTAATCGTTAAAAGCAATATTGCACTGTACTGAGTTGATGCTGATAGTGGTTGTCGTAAGTGCAGTAAGTCAGAGGCAAGAAGTATTAAAGAAAAACATTCACGCATATTATACATTGTAATAAAGTGCTTGGCTAAGTGCCTTAGCTTTCCTCTTTATTATATGTTTATCTAGGTTTATTAGAAAACTGATCAAAGCAACGATGAACCAGGTGATGAAAAACAAACCAAAAGTGGAAAACCAAAAAGAGGGAAAGAATCAGCAGTTTAGAGATGTAATGTTTTTAAATGTGTCCAAATACTTTAAGGCGTTGGCGACTGGAGCGTGCTGAATAGTTTAATGTGTTGTTATAGTTCGTTAAAAAATCAAGGTTTTCTAAAGAATTATCCATGACAGGAAGAGGGGCAGGCTTTTATTTTATTACAAATGCTATTTAATAAATGTTCATTTACGTTCAGCACTTCTGCGTATCATTTTTAGTGTTATATTTTATCCCCCACAAAAAATCAGCATAATACTGTATATCAGCCATTGGCATTCCTAATTTTCACATATCAGCATCAATGATAGAAAAACCTATATCGGTCGACCTCTACACACAACACAGTGTAAGTCTACGCTTTACTGGTTCTAAGTTGTGGAGCAAAATACCAGAACAGGAACTAGTTGCCACCTACGTACAGAGATTAGAAAGAGAACATATTTCCCTTCGACCACCTCGGCACAGTTAACCAATCAGCAGACTGTACTTGTAGCGGGTGGTAGGCTTTTTTTCATGATGCTGCAGTAGGCGTTATGTCACGGCTCAAAGCAAAGAATTAATTTGGCTCTTTGGAGGCCTTCTCTGCGTCCCCCCATAGATTCTCCAGAATGAGGACAGCTGGTGAAGAAGGTCACCGAGCGCTGTATTTTAAGAAAGGCACAAATGTGTGTGTGTCTATGTGTGTGATTTGTTGACAGATGACAGGGTCTTCAGAGATGAGATACAGATTTAAAACCTGGGTCCATAACAGCCGCTGCCAGTTGGGGTGTCCAAACCAAAACTGGACCACACAAACACACTCACATACACTATGTAGCAAACATATGTAGCAAAAGCACGCAGAATGTCAGAAAAGTAGCCTAGCCTGGCCACGGATTTCTAATTTCTCTGTTTGTGATTCAGAATACATATACTGGTTCACCAGTTGTCCTAACTGCTCATCTCAGTTCTGACAAATTGGATCTAAAACTGAGCTCCAGCAACTTTGTCAAGCCTAAGGAGCAACTTTCTCACTGAACTCCTGAGAGAGCCTCTCTGCCAAATTTATAAGATGTCAAATAAAAGTCATAGATAGTATCACAGTTATTGCTCCCCATCCCCTAATCTAGCGATCATTAAGCAGCTACTAAACCAAGGGCAAAAGTACCCCCCGGATTATAAACTCATCTATTAGAAGTTATAAAGTCATTCAGAGGACCAGGTTTTGGCAGATGAATTCAACTTGAGCTAAAATAATTGAATAAGCAGTGTGAAAATGTCAGCCAGATATGAATAAGTAATAATCAAGAAGTAAATTCTGTAAATGGTTGAAAACGATACATATGTGAGTTATTTGCTAAGATTATAGTTGAATAGTTTAATTAAATTAAAAAAGTAAAATTTGCTTTTAGGCTTGGCTAAGACCTGAAAAAGTAAAAAGAAAAAAAAAAACAGCTTACCATTAGGGCTGCAATTAACAGCTATTTTGGTAATTGACTATTTGTTCAATTAATCAACTATTTACAGTTATTTGTGTCATGACCGCCATCGCTGCTTCCTTTTGGCACGGCTCCTGTTTGGGGCTCCAGTGCATGTTTAACTTAACCTGTTTAAGTCTGCACACCTGAGAATACCACCTTGTTCTCAGTCCCTGCCTTTGATATACTTACTTACTTAAGCCCATAGCTCACCATGGAGCATAGGCCATCGACGACCCCTCGCCACCGCACTCGGTTCTGGGCTACTCTCTCTACTCCCCTCCAGTTGGTTGGCTGCTGTTTCAGCTCTGCCTCAGTGTCTCATCTCCAGCTGTTTGGAGGCCGGCCTCTCTTTTTCTTCCCCTGCGGGTTCCAGGTCAGCACTTGGCATGTGATGCTGGTTGCTGGCTTCATGAGGGTGTGTCCAGTCCAGTCCCACTTCCTCCGCAGAAGCTGTTCTGCCACTGATTTCTGTCCCGCTCGCTCCCACAGGTCTTCATTCCTGATCTTCTCCGTCCGCCTGATGTTAAAGATGCGCCCCAGGCATGTGTTAAAGTCTGGATCTTCTGCTGCATCATCTTTGTCGTCCTCCAGGTCTCACATTCGTAAAGTAGAACAGACTTGATGTTAGAGCTGAAGATGCAAAGTTTTGTTTGTTAATAATACATTTTATTAAAGGTCCCCATAGCTAAATAAAATAATAACCCATCAAGCATGGGTTTGAAACTTGAACTTGACAGCTTAATCAAAAGTGTTTGTAGCATCACAATTATCAGACATTACAAAACCATAATTCAACTCATAATGCACAAACAAGAAAAGTGGCAGTTTTTCAGTTTTTAGAGCCTGAAATATGAACATTTTTTTTATTTTTCCTGGAAAGGGGTACACTGGCAATTAGTTAACTATTAAAATTAGATTAAATTAAATTTAAATTAGATTAAATTAAATTAGATTAGATTAAATTTAAATTAGTTCTTACCATGGTAAAATAGGGTTTTTTTTAGATTTAAAAAGTAGTCCAATAATAGATAAGTAATGAAGCAATAAGCTAATGTTTGAATGTAGTTAAAATTTAACATTAATGGGAATTTGAGTCAATCTAATAAAGCTTTACAGGACATACAGTAAGAGTTAAAAGCTGAAGAACTATTGTTCTTGTAGCTTTTTATTTTTTAAGATTTATTTTTTGGTGTTTTGGAGAGCAGGGGAGAACTGTAGGAACGACACTGTAGCTCTGGCCGGAAATCAAATTTCTGAAGCACTGCTGCTTGATTACATGCAGAAGACACATATATGCACCCACATACTGCAGATACACACACACACATTTGTGAAAAGGACCAAGTTCCCCCCCCCCCCCCAGCACAAGCCATAATTCAGACTTATTTTGGGCTAAATCAGGTCCATCGGTCCAACCCTTAATTTAGCTCACAAATATACGGTGAAAATTGGACTGTGTTAAGTCCAGCTACTACAGACCATATTTAATAAAAAAAAAGTTGTTGAAAATTGGGTAAAAAATAGTCCAATAATTGGGCTGTTTAGATTTGGCCCAAATTTATCCTCAAAATAGTTTTTGGCATTTGGTGATGGTGGTGGAGGTCTGTCTCTCAGAAGTCAAATACACTTTTACAACCACTGGGATTCTTTGTTAAAAGCGCTTTATAAAAATGCATATTTTTTAACAACTTTTTTTTTCCAAGTTCAACATTTGGTTTAATGGTTGTTACATAATATCTGGAACAATCTGAAACCAGTGCTAGTGCTGTTGTGCTTTACACTTAAAAAGCACTATTTGAATACAAGTACATTCTACAAATTTCTCTCTATGTTGTGTATTTTTATTGATATGTACACCTCGGGCTCTGGGTGTCCCCAGACACCCCTGATCTTGGAAGCTAAGCAGGGTCTACCCTGGTTAGTACTTGGATGAGAGACTGCTTGGGAATACCAGGTGCTGTGATGGATTGGTGATCTGTCCAGGATGTACTCTGTCTCTTGCCCAGAGATGCTAGTGTAGGTGCCCCACCACACAGAACTCAAAAAAGGATGTTACTGAATGGTTGTTTTTTTTTTAAAAAGCAGCTTTTCATCTTCATTTTTCAACCAAATTTAGCCTATACAGAGACGTCTATATGAAGACGCCTTTTCAATGACATTAAAAAGACTGCTTTTCATCTTTCACTTTTCAACTAAATCCATACGTTTTTTAGACGGTTGGCAAAGCCATCTTTTCAACATTTTTTTTTCAACCAATTTGTGCTGGGATGCAGGTACTTCTGCCCTCTGCCCCCCGCCCCCCCCCCATTTACAGACCAGGGTGTCATCAGGTGGGAGAAAGACGACAGCGTTGATTAGGAGGTGTTTGTGCCTCAGCGGGCACAGCAAAGGTGGACTGCACAAACACACGTGCACACACAGGGTGAGCAGACTGTCCCACCCCAAAGTAGGCCATGCGCAGTGCAGAGCAAAAGAGAGAGAGAGGCAGACGGGCAGTGTTGCATCTTTAGCCATCTGGTTTTGATGTGCACTCTGTGAGACCCATAGAGAGCTGGAAACAAAGATAGACAGAAATGAAGACCAGATAGATAGCGATAGAGAGAGAGAGAGATGGAGAGACAGAGAGTTGTAAAGCGAGCTTGAGAGATGGAGCAGGGAGGCATGTTTCAGAGAAGGTGACCTTGAAACGCTGCGCTCAGTGGGGGTTTGAGTAGACTCTGCTGTGCCACTCAAAAACATCAGAAAGGCGCCAAGTCAAGAGCTTCTTCATTTGAGACAAACACAGTGTAGCTGCTGTAGTTATTTTTTAGAGCCCTGATTCCACATTTCCAATCCACATGGTATCCTTTTGTGTCTATAGTTGAAATGCATTGACCAGCAGCAGATATGGATACAGTGGACAAAAGTAACTTTTTGTTTATAATATCCCTCAGCTCAGACTGTCTGAACTGTCAACTAGCTGTCATATATTTTTACAAATACTTTTTTTGAAAGTACAGGGCACATGGCCAAAATTCACTTTTTCAGCAGTGTCACACAAAGGAGATCTACAGTTGTTCTCTAACATTATTCAACCCATAGTGCGAATTAAAGGGGTCATTGACTACACTTTTTCCACATTTTAACAGCTCACACATGTCTTAATGAAATGTTTGTGACATATTTTGTCCACATTTTCTTAAATTTTTTTAATTATTGAAGCAAATTTGTTTTCTATTTTCCCTGGCTTTCTTGAAACACTCAGATTTAAAGCCTGTCACTTTAAGAAACATCCTTCATCTATTCAACTCTGCATTTCCTCTTATGTCAGTTAACCATTAGCTGACTAGCTTCTATCCTTTAGCTTTTAGCCTCCTTCTATTTCAGATGAGCGGTGCTGGTTCACTGATCCACAGTCAGTGGTATACTGTATCTCACGTCAATCCGGCCCATCTCCCAATAATTTTACTGTGATTCCTCAACAAATCGCTAGCACTGTGTGTCAGGTGGTCCCCCGATCGGCACAACTGACCAGGCCCAGGACCCAAGGCTGCTGGCCAAAGCGAAGCTTGCCAAGTTGCCGAGCCACGGCATCTCAAAGGGCAGTGCCTGGTTCTGTGTCCAGAATGTAATAGTTATGGCCATGAGAGCCAGCAGCCTTGGGTCCCGGTGTAGGCCAGGACAGTTGCCACCACCACTGCGTCAGTGCTGGCAATTCACAGTGCATCTGGAAATTCATTTTTTCCTCAGAATTCTCCACACAATACCCCATAATGACAACATGAAAAAAAAAAGTTTTTTGAGATTTTTATAAATTTATTAAAAATAAAAAACTAAGAAATCACATATACAGTGGGGCAAAAAAGTATTAAGTCAGCCACCAATTGTGCAAGTCCTACCACTTAAAAGATGAGAGAGGTCTCCAATTTTCATCATAGGTATACCTCAAATATGAGAGACAAAATGAGAAAAAAAAATCCAGAAAATCACATCGAAGGATTTTTTTTTAATATATATTTTATTCAGTCTTTTTGAAAATAAGACAGAACAATAAACAATAAACACTGCCAGTACTCAAGAAAATACACAAAGAAATAAGTGATTGTTACACAAAGCCCATATAACTGCAAAAGTGTAAGCAGTCCATGCTAAGCAAGTTTCATAATACAATCCTTTCATGTTACAGGCTGAGTCTTCTTTTTCTTAATGTGATCCATAAGTGGTCCCCAAATTTTAGTAAACATATCTTGAGTATTAGACAAATGATATCGAATCTCTTCAAGGTACAAGCAGGATGCCAAATCGTTAAGCCAGTTAATATAACTGGGCAGCGTATTGGCCTTCCATTCTTTCAGAATGACCCTCTTCGCAACAATCATGCCAAACCTAATAGCATGCTGAAGTGACTGTGAGCAGAGCAAAGTTTGATCTGAACAACCAAGTATTACTGTTAAGACATCAGGTATTATGACTTTTTTATATACTGTATAACACTACAAATTAAAAATCTGAGACCAAAAATTTTTAAGCGAGGGGCAGGAGAAAAATAAATGACATAAAGTACCATCACTTATTTTACACTTGTCACATAGTGGTGAAATGGTCGGAAAAAGTCTATTAAGGCGAGTCTTAGAGTAATGTAATCGATGTATTGTGGCGGTTCGTTTTAACCCCACAACAGACTAAGGACACTCAGCCCTCTTTTCTCTGTTTTTCTGCTGCATTACTGAGAAGCAATGTGCCATTCATGTATTTGTGATGCAAACATGCATATGTTGTGATGTAATGCGCCATTCGGTATAGTGTGCATATGGCTTGTCCTTACTGTGCTTTTTCTGAGCATCTTAGATGTGCTTTGGTGTATTAATGTCTACAGGTAGACGAGTTTCTTCTGTCTCACCTATGTGATGTTAATCGATGCCTTTCATCCTTTGTACTCATGCGTCCTGTCCTTACTGTGACCTAGAGACTCAGATCAATATGTAGATGTGCTTGTTAGCCTCTTTGTCTTGCACTTAGAGCGAGGTCTAGCTAATCTGCCCATTGTGATGTATGGCTTACAAATGCAAATACCTCCTGCCTGTTCTGTTGTCCCTTTGATCATTCTAGACTGTGGGGTATGTCTTTTTGATGTATTGTTATGATCAAGTATTTAAGGTGCAACTCTGTAACGCAATCTCTCTCTTCTTCTCTCACTCTGATCCTGCAACTGGTAGACACACACGTGTCCGCCTCTCCCTCTCTGAGAGCCTAGGGATCCCGCTCCGGGCTGCTCCACTATGCACCGGAGAGGGGATCCCGTGAAGGTGGTATGATTTAATAAAACCTGCTTAAAACCACAGCACTGCTGCTTATTTTTGCATGCCGCCTCAGTATTACTTTAAATTGTATTAGCTGAAGTACATCGAAGGATTTTTAATGAATTAATTGGTAAATTCCTCAGTAAAATAAGTATTTGGTCAGCTACAAACAAGCAAGATTTCTGGCTCTCACAGACCTGTAACTTCTTCTTTAAGAGGCTCCTCTGTTTTCCACTCGTTACCTGTATTAATGGCACCTGTTTGAACTCGTTATCAGTATAAAATACACCTGTCCACAACCTCAAACAGTCAGACTCCAAACTCCACTATGGCCAAGACCAAAGAGCTGTCAAAGGACACCAGAAACAAAATTGTAGACCTGCACCAGGCTGGGAAGACTGAATCTGCAATAGGTAAGCAGTTTGGTGTGAAGAAATCAACTGTGGGAGCAATTATTAGAAAATGGAAGACATACAAGACCACTGATAATCTCCCTCGATCTGGGGCTTCACGCAAGAGCTCACCCCGTGGGGTCAAAATGATCACAAGAACGGTGAGCAAAAATCCCAGAACCACACGGGGGGACCTAGTGAATGACCTGCAGAGAGCTGGGACCAAAGTAACAAAGGCTACCATCGAGACTTCCGGTTATGGCCGCCACGTAGGAGGACGTGCTTCACTCTACTCTGCTCCTAAAAATAAAAAAATCGGCAAATAACTCTCTCAATTGGAACAAAACCTATCCCAGCGTTTGGGCGAGGATATGCCGGTAAAGCCTAAGGCTGGGAAATCAGGTGGAGGAAAAACTGAACCGCCGAAACAGTCCAAGTTAACAGACTTTCACGTCCGTGACGAAGCAGAAAAATTCCCAGATATGGCGGAACAAGCTAGCGGAGGAGCGGTGACTGCTGGCGACGGCACAGGTGCGGTGCTCGCTGCCATTAGTTCAATGAGAGCAGACTTTTCCTCTAAATTTGATGGGATTATAGCAGCGATAGAAGGAATGAGAAAGGAGTTAAGCGACTGTATGGAATGAGTTTCGCAGGTGGAGCTCCAAATTGCCAGTGCTGAGGATGACGTCACCGGCCTACAATTAAAGGTGCGCACATTGGAATTAAAAATAAACATCTGGAAGATAATGTCCTGGATTTAGAATCCCGGTCGAGACGGAACAACCTGAGGCTGGTGGGCCTCCCGGAGAGAACGGAGGGTCTGGATCCATGTTCCTTTTTGGAAAAGTGGATTCCAGAAGCGCTGAACAACGCGGAGCTGCAGTCATCAGTCGTCTTAGAAAGCGCCCACCGAATCGGCCCACCGAGAGATAATAAGGCATCACCGAGGACGCTGATTATGAAGTTCCTCAGCTACAGAGACAGGATGACGATCTCCAGCGCGGCGCGAGCCAAAGGAGAAATTAAATACCAGGATCAACAGGTGCGGTTCTACCCAGATTTGGCCACAGGAATCCAACAATTAAGGAAACAGTTTGACCCCGCCCGTAAAGAGCTGCGCAACCTTGGGATTCGTCATGGAGTGATTTATCCTGCAAGACTGCTGGTCATGTATAAGGGCAGAACCCACATCTTCAAGACCCCTGAGGAGGCGCAGGAGTTCATCAAGAAGATCCAAGAAGAGACTGGTGGGAGCTAAACATGAACAAAATATAAGGTAGAATATTTAAGCATTTGCACAGGCATCTGACTGATCTGAAGCAATAGCAAGTTTACAAAATATAGATTGTATCATATATTAAAAAAACAACCTATGATGTACAAAGTTGCTATAAAATTTTGGAGTTAAGTTGGAAAACTACAGAAGAGAGTTAATGTTACGTCATTAAAAGCAGTAGAGTCAGGGTGATTGAGAGGAGAAAGAAAGAGTGGTTTAGACTGATCCTCGTGGGTGTGGAGCAGTCAATGGCTATAGCGGGAGACAGAATTTTTTTTTTGATTTTGGGGGGATTACCACAAATGTGGGAAGGGGGAATTTGTTTGTGTGTAGTTTGTAGGATGAATGTTCAACCACTCATGTTTTTGCTTCTCTGTATGAGCATGTTTATATTGCGAGGTAATCTCAAACTCCTTATTGATCATAGACCAAAGCGTTAATCTTAATTTAACTTCATGGAATTGCAGAGGTCTACAAAATTTAAAAAAAACTTAAACAAGTTATGAATAAAATAAAAGACATAGGTTCAAAAATTGTGTTTTTACAAGAAACTCATCTAATAGAGGAGGATGTAAAAAGAATTAGGAGAAGATGGCAAGGAAGTGTATTCACCTCATCATTTTCATCCTGAGCCAGGGGAGTTATGACTGTCATACATACTGTAAATCAGTCCCATTTCAAGTGAAAAATGTAATTGGTGACAAATTTGGAAGATATCTAATCTCTCAAGGATCTTTGTTATTAGAAAATATAAATCTGGTGAACTTATACGGTCCCAATATAGATGATCAAAATTTCTTTACTAATTTATTTCTTATTTTATCTTCACTTACAGGGCAACATATAATAGCAGGGGATTTTAATTGTACATTGAATCCCGGTATAGATAGATCAACAGGACTGGACTGTACGCACAATGGATGCAGGATGATCATTAATCATTTTATGAAAGAACTGAGATTGCTAGATATATGGAGAGAAATGAAACCACAAGTTTAAGTCTATTCTTGTTATTCTAATATCTACAAGACATTCTCACGTATTGACTATTTTTTGATCTCCACAGAATTAAGGTCCAAGATTCAAAACTGCTTCTATGATAATATTGTGATCTCTGACTGCTGTCTAATATATGTAGATAAGAAATTGACAAAGGAACCAGGTAGGTGGCATTTTCAGCATAAATGGTTTCAGGATGAGGAATTTGTTAAGTACATAGAAAAACAGATGAGTTCTTTGATATCAATACTACACAAACATCAGCATGTATAAAGTGGGAGGCTTTCAAAGCTTTTATTAGGGGGCATATTATTAGTTATACAGGTTCAAAATCTAAGAAGACTCGAGAGGAGAGAGTCCAATTGGAACATAAAATAAAAATTCTTCAAGAAAAAGTGTATGCAGGAAGTGACCCAAAGTTAGAGAACGAATTACTGATTCTGAGAGCTGAATATGACAAAAAATCAGCGAATAGAGCTGCCTTGAGTCTTCTAAGATTGAAGCAATCTTTTTATGAACAAGGTGAAAAATCAGGAAAATTATTGGCATGGCAGATTAAACAATTAGAATTTAAAACACCAATTACCAGTATTATAAGTAACGGACAGCCAGTTGTAGATCCTTTAGAAATTAATAGTGCCTTTAGAGATTATTATGAAAAATTATATGATACAAAAAATGAAACTGACTTAACAAAACTAAATGGGTTTTTGGACGGATTATCTATACCGTGTATTCCAAATGAAAACAGGGAGATACTGGAGTCTAAAATTAGTCAAGAAGAAGTTGGGCTAGCCATTGATAATATGAAATCAGGAAAAAGTGCAGGACCAGATGGTCTTCCAGTTGACCTCTATAAAAAATTTAAGAATAAATTAATACAACCATTTTTGGAAATGGTTTTAGAAGCATTTCAAAATAGTAATTTACCACCATACATGAATAATTCCTTAATTATACTGTTGCCAAAACCAGGTAAACCCTCTAATAAATGTGAAAATATGAGACCAATAAGCCTATTAAATGCTGACCTTAAGATAATCTGTAAAATTTTAGCAAGACGACTACAAGAAATATTAGAATCAGAATCAGAATCAGAAAAGATTTATTGCCAAGTACATTAACAGATCACTGATAACATACGAGAGAATTTGACTTGACACAGTAATGAACCTGCATTTCCGTGCCGCGGCGCATCTGAAACGCGCCTATCAGCAGGAGGGTACAGGTAGCATAAGGATAATACAATAGGAAGGAGCAAAAAAATCATTGATTCAAAATACTGGTTACATAATTAATCAATATTAAGAGTTCAAGGAAAAAAAAAGCTCTCATTGCACATACATTCGCTACACAGGATTCACGAGACACAAGAGAGCAGTGTATATCTTTATTCAGTTCATGGATCAGTGTGTGTGCGGTGTTGAGCAGTGTTAATGATAATAAGAGAGACACCAAGGACACTTGGCAGAAGATGTTTTGTCTGGCTGGCGCCCAGTCCTTATCTGGCGCTGTGCAGCTGGCTGTCCAAGGCCTTGTGCTCGATGATTTTGAAAACACAGTTTGCAGACAGCCAGGAGGAATTTTCATGGGGAATGAGCCAAATAGGACTGATCACAGAGAAGTCTTATATTTCTTCTGTAGATTCAGTACTTAATCCTTCATTGCGGGGCTTTAAATCCGTCGTGGAAAGACCTAAGCGAAATCATGATGTAATCCACCTTACGAGACAGTTCTCCAGTAGTCGCTATCAGGGTCTTCTCCAGTTTTTCAATTTGATAGATGCACCTCGCCTGGCCAGCATTTTGATAGGTTGAATCCATCTTCAGCAATTTGCAGTAAACCAGGACAATTCCAGTCCCAATCAGAAAGATCCCGATCACCAATATTACGAAGATAAACAAATCTTCAATATCTTCGATAGAGAGATTAGTGAGACACAGCATTCTCCAATTACCTGTGTCACGTAAATAGCCCGCTGGAGCCGTTCCAGCGGGGCAGACAGCTTCCCCCGGAGCACTTTTCCTTGTTGAAAAAATAGTGTCAATTGTGTTCAAAGCCCAGCTTATTAACTCCATAATTTCTTTTCGGCGGTCGCAGTTAGACGCAGACAGACAACAGCAAGCTGGGATCCAGTAGTTAGGAGGGGAGGAAAAAGTCAGAGCAGGAGAGAAGAAAAAAGCGTCTACTCTCTTGGGAGGGCGGAAGTGAAAAAAAAAAAAAAGAAATATTACCAAATATTATTAACCAAGATCAGAATGGCTTTATAAAGGGAAGACAAGGCTTCCATAATGTAAGAAGACTATTTAATATTATCTGTTCTAATAAAGAAGCACCGGATACAGCTCTCCTATCATTGGACGCCGAAAAGGCCTTTGAAAGGGTCGAATGGCCCTTTCTTTTTGAAGTTTTACAAAGGTTTGGACTTGGAAATAATTTCATAAAATGGGTTCAGATAATATACAATAATGCTACAGCAGAAATCCTTACAAACAGCAATATTTCAAAATCAATAAATATCAATAGAGGATGTCGACAAGGCTGCCCACTTTCACCTTTACTGTTTACTATGGCAAGTGAACCTTTAGCGATGGCAGTACGTTTACATCCACAAATATATGGAATTAAAGTAGGACCAACAGAACATAAAATCTCCCTGTATGCCGATGACATAATTTTGTTTATGTCGAATCTTAAAAAATCAATTCCGACCTTGTTGAATTTAATAAAGAATTTTGGGGAAATATCAGGATATAAAATAAATAAAACTAAATCTTCAATATTAATGCTAAATGAGACCCAGAGAAATCACCCAGCTCCTGAGGTAAATCAATTCAATGTTGTAAATCAGTTTAAATATTTAGGAATTCAAATTGTGCCTAAGCTAGAATTAGTCGCCAGTGCCAACTATGAAGCCTTTATGACAGACATTAATGATTTACTTCAGAGATGAAGTAACTCATTAATGATCATCAATCATCAGCCTGATTGCTGGGGTCTTTCTGCAACTGTGGGGGTTCCCCCCTACAGTTGATAGTGCTATGAGATGACTGTCGTTGTGAAATGGCGCTATATAAATAAAGTTGAATTGAATTGAATTGAATAGATGGATGTCACTACCAATGTCGATGATTGGGAGAATCAATATACTTAAAAGTAATATTTTACCCAAAATACTTTATTTATTTCAATACATTCCTTTACCACCACCTTCAGATCTATTCTCAAGAATTAAAAAAAAGTTAGTGGAATTTTTATGGGACAATAGGAAGGCTAGATTACGTTTGTCCTTACTATATTTACCATTTGATCGTGGAGGTCTGAAATGTCCAAACTTTATGTTGTATTACTGGTCAGCACAACTGAGGTCTATGACATATTATTTTTCATCAAATGATCTCTCTCACTGGACTGAAATGGAATCATACAATTTACCTTTACCTCTTCCCATATTCATATACTCAGACTCGGCAAAAAAATTACAGAAACAAGTTAAAAATCCATTTGTAAAGCATATGATCAAAATATGGTGTGAAACCCCAAAATATTTAAAAGAACCACACTTAGTGTCACAATTTAGCCCAATATGGGGTAATCAATATTTTAAACCAGGGAGAGCGGATGCTGTATTTAAAGTATGGAATTTAAAAGGGATTCAAAAGATTCAAGACTTATATCTGTCATGTTCAGATAACATAATGTCTTTTGAAGAACTGAGGATCAAATTTAATCTTAATAGAACACATTTTTTTAAATATCTTCAGCTTAGGAACTTTATTCAATCAAATCAAAATAATGCTCTCATCCGACCTACTTATTCATCCTTGGAAAAAATTTTGACAAAAGATAGTAAGAGAAAGGGTATTAATTCAGAGTTTTATAACTCATTGACACTATCCTTAAGTGAAAACTTACAGAAAAGATTGAATTATTGGAAAGAAGACCTGCAAACTGAAATTTCAGAGGAACAATGGGAATTGGCTTGTACAGAAGCTCAAACCAAATCAATAAATGTACGTCTAAAATTGGTACATTTTAAATGGTTAATGCGGATGTATGTTACACCGGTGGAGTTAAATAGATATAACAAAAACATACCAGATACGTGCACAAAATGTATGGAAAGTAAAGGAACCCTATTTCATTGTTTATGGGAATGTAGAAAAATTAGAATGTTTTGGGAAGAGGTGAGGGTAACAATTAAAAAAATAATTTCAAAACAAATCATATTGAATCCTAAATTGTTTTTGTTGGATCTGTATCCAGAAAAGCATAGCTTTAATAAGAGTGAAAAAGCATTCATAGACCTCAGTTTGCTTAATGCCAAAAAATGTATTGCACTACTGTGGAAAAAGACTCATAGACCAGATGTGACTCAGTGGTTAAGACAGATGTTAACAAACCTTCCACTAGAAAGAATAACATACATACTGAAATCAAAGGAAATTGTGTTTGAGAATATATGGAGACCTTTCATTGATTATGTAAAGAATTTAAACATAACTTTTGAAGAAGAAGGTGAATGATGTGTGTGGACCTTGTAAATTCCAAACTGGTGAATGTATAATATATATACTAATGTAATGGATTGCCTAGACTAAACAGAGGAGCATTGTTGAAGACCTGCTTTTGTTAGTGATTGTTGGTGTTTTTAGTACAATTTTTATTTTTTATTTATTTAATTTTTTTTAAGTTACTTTAGTGTTAGTGTTTGATTGTTTCTGTTATGTTTGTAAAAAAGGTTCAATAAAAAATATTGTTGAAAAAAAAACAAAGGCTACCATCAGTAACACACTGCGCTGCCCGGGACTAAAATCCTGCAGTGCCTGACGTGTCCCCCTGCTTAAGCCAGTACATGTTCAGGCCCGTCTGAAGTTTGCAAGAGAGCATTTGGATGATCCAGAAGAGGATTGGGAGAATGTCATATGGTCAGATGAAACCAAAATAGAAAAAACTCAACTTGTCGTGTTTGGAGGAGAAAGAATGCTGAGTTGCATCCAAAGAACACCATACCTACTGTGAAGCATGGGGGTGGAAACATCATGCTTTGGGGCTGTTTTTCTGCAAAGGGACCAGGATGACTCATCCGTGTAAACGAAAGAATGAATGGGGCCATGTATCATGAGATTTTGAGTGAAAACCTCCTTCCATCAGCAAGGGCATTGAAGATGAAACGTGGCTGGGTCTTTCAGCATGACAATGATCCCAAACACACTGCCCGGGCAACGAAGGAATGGCTTCGTAAGAAGCATTTCAAGGTCATGGAGTGGCCTAGCTAATCTCCAGATCTCAACCCCATAGAAAATCTTTGGAGGGAGTTGAAAGTCCGTGTTGCCCAGAGATAGCCCCAAAACATCACTGCTCTAGAGGAGATCTGCATGGAGGAATGGGCCAAAATACCAGCAACAGTGTGTGAAAACCTTGTGAAGACTTACAGAAAACGTTTGACCTCTGTCATTGCCAACAAAGGGTATATAACAAAGTATTGAGATGAAGTTTTGTTATTGACCAAATACTTATTTTACCGAGGAAATTACCAAATTACCTCAGCTCCCGAAGCAGCTGAGGTGTACCGGCAGGCCAAGCGGAGTGCAGCTCGGGTGGTTGCTGAAGCAAAAACCCGGGTATGGGAGGAGTTCGGTGAGGCCATGGAACAAGACTTTCGGTCGGCTTCAAAGAGATTCTGGCAAACTGTTCGGCGGCTCAGGAGGGGAAAGCAGCTCCCCGTCCACACTGTGTATGGTGCGGATGGGACACTGTTGACTTCAACTGGGGATATCGTCGGGCGGTGGAAGGAATACTTAGAGGATCTCCTCAATCCCACTGATACGCCTTCCACAGAGGAAGCAGGGTTTGGGGACGAGGGGGATGACTCGCCTATCACAGGGGCTGAGGTCGCCAAGGTGGTTAAAAATCTCCTTGGTGGCCGGGCCCCGGGGGTGGACGAGATTCGCCCCGAGTACCTCAAGGCCCTAGATGTTGTTGGGTTGTCATGGTTGACACGCCTCTGCAACATTGCGTGGAGGTCGGGGGCAGTGCCTTTGGCATGGCAAACCGGGGTGGTGGTTCCTCTCTTCAAAAAAGGTGGTTCCTCTCTTCTAAAGTGTGCTCCAACTTTAGAGGGATCACACTCCTCAGCCTCCCTGGGAAGGTCTATGCCAAGGTACTGGAGAGGAGAGTCCGGCCGTTGGTCGAACCTCGGATTCAGGAGGAGCAATGTGGTTTTTGTCCTGGCTGTGGCACATCGGACCAGCTCTTTACCCTCTCGAGAATTCTTGAGGGTTCGTGGGAGTTTGCCCAACCAGTTTACATGTGTTTTGTGGACTTGGAGAAGGCATTTGACCGCGTCCCTCGTGGATTTTTGTGGGGGGTGCTTCGGGAGTATGGGGTATCGGGCTTGTTGTTACGAGCTATTCGGTCTCTGTACGACCGTTGTGAGAGTTTAGTTCGTATTGCCAACACTCGGTCGGAGTCATTCCCAGTGAGAGTTGGACTCCGCCAGGGCTGCCCTTTGTCACCGATCCTGTTCATAATTTTTATGGACAGGATTTCTAGGCGCAGCCAGGGAATGGAGGGTGTCATGCTTGGTGACCACAGGATCTCATCTCTGTTGTTTGTAGATGATGTTGTCCTGTTGGCTTCATCCAGCAATGACATACAGCTCTTGCTGGGACGGTTTGCCGCTGAGTGTGAAGCGGCTGGGATGAGAATCAGCACCTCCAAGTCCGAGTCCATGGTCCTCAGCCAGAAAAGGGTGGATTGTCCTCTCCGTGTTGGGGACAGGCTCCTGCCCCAAGTGGAGGAGTTTAAGTATCTTGGGGTCTTGTTCACGAGTGAGGGGAAAATGGAGCGAGAGATCGACAGACGGATTGGAGCAGCATCTGCAGTGATGCGGACGTTGTACCGGTCTGTTGTGGTGAAGAGGGAGCTTAGTTCTAAGGCAAAGCTGTCGATTTACCAGTCAATCTACGTTCCTACTCTCACCTATGGTCACGAGCTTTGGGTAATGACCGAAAGAACGAGATCGCGGATACAAGCGGCTGAAATGAGCTTTCTCCGTAGGATTGCTGGACTCACCCTCAGAGATAGGGTGAGGAGCTCAGTCATCCGGGAGAGGCTCAGAGTAGAACCGCTGCTCCTCCACATTGAAAGGAGTCAGTTGAGGTGGTATGGGCATCTGATTAGGATGCCTCCTGGACGCCTCCCACTTGAGGTGTTTCAGGCACGTCCCACTGGGAGGAGACCCCGGGGAAGACCCAGGACTCGGTGGAGAGACTATGTCTCCCAGCTTGTCTGGGAACGCCTTGGTATCCCCTCTGAAGAGCTGGAGCAGGTGGCTGGGGAGAGGGAAGTCTGGGCTTCTCTGCTTGAACTGCTGCCTCCGCAACCCGGACCTCCGGAAGAGCGGTAGAAGATGGATGGATGGATGGATGGAATTACCAATTAATTCATTAAAAATCCTTCAATGTGATTTTCTGGATTTTTTTTTCCTCATTTTGTCTCTCATAGTTGAGGTATACCTATGATGAAAATTGGAGACCTCTCTCATCTTTTAAGTGGGAGAACTTGCACAATTGGTGGCTGACTAAATACTTTTTTGCCCCACTGTACATAAGTATTCACAGCTTTTGCTCAATACTTTGTTGATGCACCTTTGGCAGCAATTACAACCTCACGTCTTTTTGAATATGATGACACAAGCTTGGCACACTTATTTTTGGGCAGTTTTGCCCATTCCTGTTTGCAGCACCTCTCAAGCTCCATCAGGTTGGATGGGAAGTGTTGGTGCACAGCCATTTTCAGATCTCTCCAGAGATGTTCATTGGATTCAAGTCTGGGCTCTGGCTGGGCCACTCAAGAACATTCACAGAGTTGTCCTGAAGCCACTCCTCTGATATCTTGGCTGTGTGCTTAGGGTCGTTGTTCTGCTGAAAGATGAACCCTCACCCCAGTCTGAGGTCAAGAGTGCGCTGGTGCAGGTTTTCATCCAGGATGTCTCTGGACATTGCTGCATTCATCTTTCCCTCTATCCTGACTAGTCTCCCAGTTCCTGCCGCTGAAAAACATCCCCACAGCATGATCCTGCGCCACCACCATGCTTCACTGTAGGGATGGTATTGGCCTGGTGATGAACGGTGCCTGGTTTCCTCCAAACATCTTTGTCTCATCAGACTAGAGAATTTTGTTTCTCATGGTTTGAGAGTCCTTCAGGTTCCTTTTGGCAAACTCCAGGCAGGCTGCCATGTCCCTTGACTAAGGAGTGGCTTACGTCTGGCCACTCTACCGTACAGGTCTGATTGGTGGATTGCTGCAGAGATGGTTGTCCTTCTGGAAGGTTCTCCTCTCTCCACAGAGGAACACTGGAGCTCTGACAGTGACCATCGGGTTTTTGGTCACCTCCCTGACTAAGGCCCTTCTTCCCCAATCGCTCAGTTTAGACGGGTGGCCAGCTCTAGGAAGAGTCCTGGTGGTTCCAAACTTCTTCCTTTTACGGATGATAGAGGCCACTGTGCTCATTGGGACCTTCAAAGCAGCAGAAATTTTTCTGTACCCTTCCCCAGATATGTGCTTCGAGACAATCCTGTTTCGGAGATCTACAGACAATTCCTTTGACTTCCTGTTTGGTTTGTGCTCTGACATGCACTGTCAACTGTGGGAACTTATATAGACAGGTGTGTGTCTTTCCAAATCATGTCTAATCAACTGAATTTACCACAGGTGGACTCCAATTAAGCTGTAGAAACACCTCAAGGATGATCAGTGGAAACAGGATGCACCTGAGCTCAATTTTGAGCTTCACGGCAAAGGCCGTGAATACTTATGTACATGGGATTTCTTAGTTTTTTATTTTTAATAAATTTGCAAAAATCTCAAAGAAAAAATTCATGTTGGCATTATGGGGTATTGTGTGTAGAATTTTGAGGAAAAAAAATGAATTTAATCAATTTTGGAATAAAGCTGCAACATAACAAAATGTGGAAAGCGTGAAGTGCTGTGAATACTTTTAGGATGCAGTGTACTGTGGAATCATTATTGGGAGATGGGCTGGAGTGATGCAAGATATATTGTTGACTGTGGACTGGTGAACCAGGTGGTAACAGGAATGGCTATTAGGGTGACTAAGATCTGAGGAAAATAACAATATATGCCACACTTGGTGTGAGACTCCTGGTACCAATGTTAGCTGGAGAGCTAATAGGCTACCTTTAGAACCCCTTCCATCTACGTGATGGACAGCTAGGTGGGCCAATAATAGAGCAGTGGGTGGGTCTCAAGGATGGCTGTGTGTTGGCTTTGTCAAATCATGATGTATACGATTTACCCCGAAGAGTCAAAAACGTTTCTGCTGTTTTTGGGAGAGAAACGAAATAAAGGCTGTGTGTTTTTTTAAGAGAATTGACTGTTTTGATGTTTTTTGTAATGACGTGACCAGTAGACTCATTTCAGACAGTTAAAACCTACAAACAAACCATTTTTCGGTCAGTGACCCCTTTAAGGTATACCAGTTGTTCAGCTGTTCTGTGGAAATTGATTTGTTTTTTAAACAGGTGAAAGTTTGTAAATTTTGAAAAATATTATGATTTGCAATGGGATTGAGTCATTTCTTGTGCAACTGTATGTCCCCATAATCTGAACTGTCATTTAAACAACACATTTATAAAAGCTTCAGTCAGCACCAATTAAAACAATGTACTGTAGATCTGCATCATTAGGGATTCTATACATACTAAGTTTAATGAAATGCATCTCAAAATCAGGAAAGGTTCCAGTGACAGGTTTTACTAATTTGTTCATTTATTTATGGATGGATGGATGGATGGATGGATGGATCAAGGGTGTCCAATCATGTGCCATGGAGGGCCAAGACCCTGCAGGCTTTACCTCCAACCAGTGTCTTCAACAGCAGATTTCACAGAATTTCTTCCCACTGATTGCTGATAAGTGAAAACATCTGCTGAAGAGACTGGGTAGAAGAGAAAATCTGCAAGGTCTTGGCCCTCCATGGCACATGATTGGACACCCCTGAGATAGACGGACTGCTCGGTCCACTCCACGTCTGTCTACCAGTGCTCTGTACTCCCCCTCCTCTCCCCCTCTTATACACCCAGCAACAGCCGAGTCATCAGAGAATTTCAGTCATCAGAGAATTTCTGCAGGTGGCATGACTCGAAGTTGTATTGAAAGTTGGTGGTGTATAAGGTGAAGAGAAAAGGAGAAAGTACAGTCCCCATGGAGCTTCCATATCACTAACCACCGCATCAGACAAGACACTGCCCAGCCGGACAAACTGTGGCCTGCCTGTCAGGTAATCATTAACCAAGGAGATCACAGAGATGTCAACCCCCATCCCATGCAGCTTCTCACCCAGCAGCAGTGGCTGGATGATATTAGAGGCGCTGGAGAAATCAAAGAACGTGATTCTCACAGTGTCTCCTCCTTCATCCAGGTGCAAATGGGCTCGTTGCAGCAGGTAGATGACAGTGTCTTCAACTCCTAAATAGGGCTGATATGCAAACTGCAGAGGGTCCAGCCACGTCTTCACCTGTGGCCTCAGGTGGGCTAAGACAAGTCTCTCCATGACCTTCAGCACATGAGATGTGAGGGCAACTGGTCAATAGTCATTCAGGTCCGATGGAGATGACGTCTTGGGGACAGGAATCAGGCAGGACATCTTCCGCAGCACTGGTACTCTCTCCAGGCTCAGGCTCAGGTTTTATAGGTGCTTTATTACCAGAGCTAGCTGGTTGGCACAGGTCCTCGGGATCAGAATCAGAATCAGAATCAGAATCAGAAAAAGATTTATTGCCAAGTACATTAACAGATCACTGATAACATACGAGAGAATTTGACTTGACACAGAAAATGAACCTGCATTTCCAGTGACGCGGCAGCATCAGAGACGCGCCTGCCAACAGGATAGTGAATACAAGCATGAGAATAAGAATAATACGAGGAACAATAGGAAGGAGCAAAAAAATCATTGATTCAAAATACTGGTTACATAATTAATATTAAGATTTCAAGGAAAAAAAAAGCTCTTCAATGCACATTCGCTACACAGGGTTAACAAGACACAAGAGAGCAGTGTGTGTATCTTTATTCAGTTCATGGATCAATGTGTGTGCGGTGTTGAGCAGTGTTGATGATAATAAGAGAGACAACAAGGACTCTTGGCAGGAGATGTTTTGTCTGGCTGGCGCCGAGTCCTTATCTTGGCAGAGTCCAGCTGGCTGTCCAAGGCCTTATGCTCGATGATTTTGAAAACACAGACTGCAGACAGCCAGGAGGAATTTTCATGGGGAAATTGAGCCAAATCGGACTGATCACAGAGAAGGCTTTTTATTTCTTCTGTAGATTCAGTACTTAATCCTTCATTGTGGGGCTTTAAATCCATCGTGGAAAGACCTAAGCGAGACCATGATGTAATCCACCTTCCGAGACAGTTCTCCATTTGTCGCTATCAGGGTCTTCTCCAATTTTTCAATTTGACAGATGCACCTCGCCTGGCCAGCATTTTGATAGGTTGAATCCATCTTCAGCAATTTGCAGTAAACCAGGACAATTCCAGTCCCAATCAGAAAGATCCTGATCACCATTATTACGAAGATAAACAAATCTTCAATATCTTCGATAGAGAGATTAGTGAGACACAGCATTCTCCAATTACCTGTGTCACGTAAATAGCCCGCTGGAGCCGTTCCTGCGGGGCAGACAGCTTCCCCCGGAGCACTTTTCCTTGTTGAAAAAATAGTGTCAATTGTGTTCAAAGCCCAGCTTATTAACTCCATAATTTCTTTTCGACGGTCGCAGTTAGACGCAGACAGACAACAGCAAGCTGGGATCCAGTAGTCGGGAGGGGAGGAAAAAAGTCAGAGCAGGAGAGAAAGAAAAAGCGTCTACTCTCTTGGGAGGGCGGAAGTGAAGTGGAGATGTCATCAGGACCTGCAGCCTTCCGCTGGTGATGTCTCTCCAGCTGTTTCCTCACCTGGTTTGTAGTCACAGTGATGCGGGAGTTGGTGCTGATGTCTTCAGTGGAGAGGAGGGGGGAAGGGGTGTAGAGGGGTCTGGCTGTATTGTGGGGGTGACAGACAGTGAGTTGAACCTATTAAAAAACAGGTTCAGCTCATCAGCAATCCCATGGCTCCCCGATGTGTGTCTGTCTCTCCCCTTACACTGTGATGTGTTTCATTCCAGTCCACATATCCCTCACATTTTTCTGCTGGAGTTTATCCTCTAACTTCCTCCTGTAATTGTCTTTACACCTCCTCAGCATCTCTCTCAGTTCACGCTGCACTCTCTTCAGTTCCCCCCTGTCTCCAGACCTAAAAGCCCTGTTCTTCTTGTTAAGAAGTGCTTTCAGGCCGCTGGTGATCCATGGTTTGTTGTTGGGGAAACAGCGCACGGTCTGGGCTGGCATGGTTGTGTTTTCACAGAATCTGATGTATTCTGTCATGCAATCAGCCATGTTGTCTATGTCCACCCCATGTGGCCCACGGAGTACATCCCAGTCTATCTTCTCGAAGCAGTCCTGTAGTCCATCAGCAGCCTCCTGTGTCCACCTCCTCACAGTCCGTGTGTGAGCAGGCTGCCTTTGTACAAGAGGAATGTACTTGGATGATAACAGAACCAGGTTGTGATCAGATCTGCCAAGAGGGGTCGAGAGGGTAGAGCTGTGGTATGCACTAGTTTAATATAAAGCAGACCCTCCAGGATTTCACGAAGTTGCGATTCTACTAATTCCCGCAACTTCAGGAGGTCCTGCATAATTTGAATTTTGTCTAATCACCTCAACTTTTCTGCAATTTTGGCCAATTGTTGTCAACTTGTGCCAATTTTGCCAACCAAATTTGTCTCTCAGTAGCGTGCAGATGTGTACGTCATCAGTCTGACCAATCAAATGCGGTGCTGCATCACGCTCACTTCTGTGTTTACAATGAGAATATACCTAACACATCAGCAAAACACAGTGTGTGATTTAAAAAAAACACTCACCTGCGAGTTTTCCCACATCGTTGCTTCATCCGTCTCCCCCGGTCCACCGGTGAATGTCTCCTCGAGTTTCTGTAAGGACCGCATGTATGAAGTTCCGGGTGTGTGTTGAAAAACGTCCACCTGCCTGAAAGCACCTCCATCTCGGGAGCGCGTGCGTCCAGACATGCCGTAAAACCACACAAAAAACAAGTGAATCTAATATTACAGCAAGTGTTGTAACAGTTTATACATCTTTAGAGGTAAAAGTCACTACTAAATCTTGTCAGTGAGTTTTACAGTTGGGATTCTCCGGGCTGGACATGAGCCAATGCGTGATTCAGGCAATCCCCAAGGAGAGCCCCACAACTTACCGCAACAATAGAAAAAAAAAATCCTGCGAAATCCTGGAGGGACTAAAAAAGATTCAATATTTATGACAAAATTAAAAATTTATTAGAAAAAACTCAATCTACACAAAAGGCTTCAAATTTAAAATAAAGTCCACAAGGAGAAAAATTTTATATTTATACGAAAGATGCAGTGAACATGAGAAAAAAGTTCTTAAATTTCCAAGAAACAAGTGCATACCTGTGCATCCCCGTGCATGCCCATAGAAACCAAGTTTAAGCAAGTATTTCTGCATGCCCATAGAAAGCAGGTGTCATTGAGACCTGCTGTTCACCCCCCCACCCCCCACCAACACCCCCCCCCCCCACTCCCAGCACACAGCCCCCCAACCTGACCCTCACTAAGACCCAGGTGAGGGCGGAGCTGAGTAAGATCAAGGCGAGGAAGGCATCGGGTACGGACTGCATCATCGCGAAGCTCCTCAAGTCCTGCACAGACCAGCTGTGTGGGATTATGGAGCACATCTTCAACCTGAGCCTGAAGCTGGGGAGGGTACCACAGTTGTGGAAAACATCTTGTGTGGTACCCGTACCAAAGACTTCCCATCCCAGAGACCTGAACAGCTACAGACCAGTGGCCCTGACGTCTCACCTGATGAGGACCCTGGAGAGACTGCTCCTTGCTCACCTCCGCCCCCTGGTGGGACCAGCAATGGATCCACTCCAGTTGCATGGCATCGGGGTGGAGGATGCAGTGATCTTCTTTCTTCACCGTTCCCTGTTCCACCTGGAGAAGCCCGGGAATGCGGTGAGGATCATGTTCTTTGACTTCTCCAGTGCTTTCAACACCATCCAACCGATGATCCTGAAGGACAAGCTGCTGTGCGCAGGGGTGGACCAGCAACTGTCATCGTGGATCCTGGACTACCTCACAAACCAGCCACAGTTTGTGAGAACCTGGGATTGTGTGTCCGACACGATCATCGGCAGCACGGGGGCCCCCCAGGGAACGGTTTTGGCTCCCTTCCTGTTCACCCTTTTTACTGCGGACTTCTCACACAACACAACACACTGCCAACTACAGAAGTTCTCTGACAACTCTGCGATCGTTGGCCTCATCTCCAACGGAGATGAAGCTGAGTACAGAGGACTTATCCAGGACTTCGTGGACTGGTGCCATCGGAACTGCCTCCAGATCAACGTGAGGAAAACTAAGGAGCTGATGGTGGACTGCCGCAGGCAAGGACAACCCCTCACAGCACCAGTAAACATCCAGGGAACAGACAGTGGCTTTGTTTACATGGACACAAGTAACCGGATTAAAAGCCTGATTGGAATAAAAATGCTTCATGTAAACACGGCAATCTGAATATTCTAACCCGATCACGCTCATTCGGATCAAAATTTCATTCCGATTGAGAGTGGTGGGTTATGCCGATTGTTAATCGGAATGGTGCGCATGAAAACACTTATTCCGAACGTAGGGCAGAAAATATGTTTACTGCGCATGTCTGTACACCAGCCGCACGTCGACGTGACGTATTTCCGCCTTAGAAGCAGCTAGCAGAAAACAAAGCAGGAGTAAACCAAAACTGGTCTGTATCGTCCTGCTGTCTCCCTCTGTTCATCATATGCAGAAGTATGTACTTGTAGCTTAATTACTGAGACCAGCAGAAGCAAAAGTACAGTCTGAATAACACAATACAGGTCAATTTCAACATGAAGCGGGGCTTACTAACACCGGAAGTTGCTTCTTCTTCTACTATTTTTTGAATGTCGAAATGTCGACGTGCGTATGTCAAAATGATTTATTTCATTCAAACGTGTGACGCATGGAAATGCACGTCCTAATCAGATCAGATTTTTCAGGATCCATGTAAACAGTAAAATTCTGATCTAAATTGTAATCAGATTGAAGAAATTTTGCCCATGTAACTGTGGCCATTGAGATGGTGACATCCTACAGGTACCTGGGTGTTCATCTGAACAATAAACTAGACTGGTCACACAATACCAACACACTCTACAAGAAGGGACAGCGCAGGTTGTTCCTACTGAGGAGGCTCAGGTCTTTTGGTGTACAAGGGGTGCTCCTGAAGACCTTCTACGATTCGGTGGTGGCATCAGCCATCACTTTTGGAGTGGTCTGCTGGGGCAGTGGAATCACAGCAGCCGATAGGAAGAGACTGAACAAACTGATCAAGAAAGCTAGCTCTGTCTCCTACCTATGGTTGTCAGACTTTATAACCTAAGCAGGGCTGCTTGCAGAGATAGCAAAAAAGTGATGACCTAATAGTATTGAATGCAAAAGACGCAACAGACTTACACAAAATGGTCCCGCTCCAGTATACAACTAGGACAATATAAATCGCTACGGAGGGTGACAGTATGTATGGGTACATATTCATACTTTGTGGGGTAACTAAATAGACTGTTATGCTGTTTATTCCATCTAGCTACAATGCTCTGCACTGTGTATATATATTTATATACAGTATTTATGCGTACATAAGTATATTCACTGCTCTTATTTTCTTATCTTCTAAATTATTGCTCTGAGTGTTGTTATCCCTATGCTGTTGCAATCCTGGAATTTCCCCGTTGTGGGACTAATAAAGGCTTATCTTATCTTATCTTATCTTAAGAAAGCACATCACTCGTTCAGTGATGTCTGCCTTTGATCTTTGATGATGTCATAGCGAGTGATATGATCGTGAGTGATTCCTGCCTTTGATCTTTGATGATGTCATAGCGAGTCCTATGATCGTGATGCCTGCCTTTGATCTTTGATGTCCTATGATCGTGAGTGATCGTGAGTGATGCCTGCCTTTGATCTTTGATGATGTCATTGCGAGTCCTATGATCGTGAGTGATGCCTGTCTTTGATCTTTGATGCCTGCCTTTGATATATAGTGCATATCCGTGCATGCCCATAGAAACCAAGTATAAGCATTTCTGCATGCCCGTAGAAAGCAGGTGTAAGCAAGCACGTCACCACCCGTTCAGTGATGCCTGCCTTTGATCTTTGATGATGTCATTGCGAGTCCTCTGATGCCTGCTTTTGATCTTTTGAAGACGTCATAGCGAGTGCTATGATGCCTGCCTTTGATCTTTTGGTGATGTCATAGTGAGTCCTATGATCCTTTACCAAGTCCTATGACCGTGATGCACAGACAGTGTCATAGCGAGTTCTATGATCTTTGATGATGTCATAGTGAGTCCTATGATCTTTGACGTTGTCATAGCGAGTCCTATGATCTTTCAGCAAGTCCTATAATAGAGTGAGAGTACTCCACTCCACAGCAGACCAGTCCAGGACACAGTCCAAGGATGGATAATTTTTTCACACATAAGGAGTTGTTCAGAACTCCTTATTCAAAAATACAGAGTGATGATAATCAAGTCAGTGGCGGTAATGCACCTACCTGTAAGCTGGTTGCCAACCGCCAATCAAATCTAAAAGAAGAAGATTGTGACAGACAAAAAGACACAGAATTTCTTGAATTATACTAGTACATACCCGTGCATACCCGTCCATGCCCGTAGAAACCAAGTATAAGCAAGTATTTCTGCATGCCCGTTGCTGAAGGGTCTCCTCCTGTGTCAGATGGTTGTGTTGTTCACAGTCATGCCTGTGGCGTACTGCTCGAACCGGAGGTGTTGCATCTTCACAGCATGTTGTCTGACGTGCAGCAGTTATCCTCACTGTATTGCTGTCCATCTGGTGGGTCTTCTTCTTCTTCTTGTTCGTTCAGACCACTGGTTGAGGGATAGGTGCATCGTAATTCCAGTTCATGGACAGGATCCTGAAAATCGATCTGAGCAAAAAGTGGCTTTCGACCCTGTCCAGGAAGACCCATGCATGCCCGTAGAAACCAAGAAACCGGAGCACCCGGAGAAAATCAGCACTTTGCTTGGCATTTTACACATTTGTAGTGTAGACTGCCATTCTTCAAGGTTACACATTTTTACTGTGTCAGCACCTCTTTAAAAACAACATTGCTCAGAAAGTGACGCTTTTGTATAGTTTCTTCATCTTGAGCAAGAATACGAAGACTTGCTTGATCTGCCAACTCTGCTCGCAGCAATGTAGAATTGGCCATGGCTGAAGAAATGTCTTGTGCAGAAAACACCAACACGCTGTAAAGACTGGCCCTGTGACTTATTCACAGTCATGGCAAAGCAGAGTCTTACTGGAAACTGTTTACATTGCAAGGTGAATGGAAGCATGTTGTCAGATGGTGTGAGTGTGATAGAAAGCAGGTGTAAGCAAGCACGTCAGCACTCATTCAGTGATGCCTGCCTTTGATTTCTGATGGTGTCATAGTGAGTCCTATGATCTGTGATGGTGTCATAGGGAGTCATATGATCGTGAGTCATGCCTGCGTTTGATCTTGGAAGGTGTCCTATGTCCTATGATCTTTGATGATGTCTTAGCGAGTCCTATGATGCCTGCATTTGATCCTGGTTTAAATTAGTATGTGCTATTCTTAGTTGGGTGATGAGTATTTGTTGTTTCCTGTTTCTGGCAACTCCAGATTTACTGCTTCGAATGGGTGTGCTTTAAAGTGCTGTGTCCTATTGTGTATATGACGGCATCATCCTTTTGTCTATATGACGGCATCGCAAGTCCTGATGCTCTATATGACATCATAAAGGCATTGACCTTTTGTCTATCCTGATGGTCTATATGACATCATAAAGACATCAAGGCATAGGGACATCATAGGAGCATCATAGGCTGTCCTATGATGCAGATATTATAGGGACATCATAGGCACATCATTGGCCGTCCTATGATGTCCTATGATCGTGGCAGACAGACAGACAGACACAAACAGAGATTTCTTGAATTTATAGAGAATTTATATTATAGCGTGATATATAGAGTGATGTTGCAATTTTGGTGTACGTGGCGACAGCACCAGCAGAGAGGTTCTTGAATTATATATAGAGTGATGTGTAAATTATTTGCAAATCAAGTACGTGGCAGTAATGCACCTGTAAGCTGGTTGCCAACCGCCAGTCAAATCTAAAAGAAGAATAATAATTTTGGTGGTTGAGCACTCTTCTGACTATCGAGTTGGACTGTTTGAAGAAGAAGAAGAAGAAGGTTAGGACCGCATTTACGTTTGTGCTCAGCTGGCAGTAGGAGTGATTTGTTTGTGGCAGATAGCAAAAACTGTATGCTGTCTGTAACATTATGGCATCTAGCTCTGACGGGTACGATAAAGATGAGGTGGGCTGGACACTATCCAGGTCTGGGGGACGGAAAAGAGCAGCTAGGGGGGCAACAAGACCTAGAAGCGGGTCAGATGAGAGTGATGCGGGAGGAAGTAACAATGCGAAGAAAACACGAACTAGCCAAAATGGATGGCAGTTTGAGGATGTAGGGAATGACTGGAAGGTTGTCATTGAGTTCAGTCAGGGTGGGGGGCACTATCACCCGGTTAAGCTAGCAAAAGCAATTGAGAAAGAAATTGGGAGAGTTAAGTTTGCAAAGTTCTTGAATAATAACCAGCTGTTAATTCATGCAACAAGTAAACAACAGCAACAGAAAATACTGGCAATGGCATGTCTAAACAGAGAACAAATGAAGGCGCATGTTGCTGGCGCAACAGCTAACTTGAGGGGAGTTATATCAGGTGTCCCTTTGAGCATGTCTATGGAAGAAGTGAAAAACAAGATCCAAGGAGGAAAGGTGAAGGATGTGAAAAGGCTAAAGAGTAAAGGAGAAGGTTCACTGAAGGACACACTGTCTGTCATGATTCAGTTTGAGGAAACAGTCCCTAAACCAGTCCTAATAAGATACATGTATTACAGTGTCAGAGAATATGTCCCAAAGCCACTCAGGTGCTACAGATGTCAAAGGATGGGTCACACTGCTCAGCAGTGTAAGGGAAAGCTAAGATGTGTTAGATGTGGAGGGGAGCATGAATATGGTAAATGTGACAAGGACGCCAAAGTAAAGTGTTGCAACTGCGGGGGTGAGCACAGTGCTGCATATGGAGGATGTGTTGTGCAGAGGGAAGCTAGACAAGCCTAGGAAATCAGAATAACTAAGAAAATCTTGTATGCGGAAGCTCTAGACAGTTAGAGAGGCAGGAATAGCCAGAAGCACAACAGGCCTTCCTCAAAGAAGTTCAGTTCAAATGGAAGCCCAGTCATCAACAAATCCCACACAAGCACAAGATTATGCCGCTGCAAGGAATGTTTGTGTTCACAAATGCAAAATGGATGATGACACATTGATAGTTAAGAGGACAAACTTTATAGCTTTTATCTGCCTCACCATTAATGTTGCTGCACAGCTAAAGAAGAAAAGTGACAGAATCAAGACCATTGTGGAAGCAGCAGGAAGCTTCCTAGATGTGAAAGATATCACAGCCAACCAGATTCATGCTTCATTGAAAGCTGAAACTGGGGAGACTGCACATGCTGAAACAAGACCTTAATTATGTATTACACATACTACAGTGGAATGCGAGGAGTCTTATAGCAAACGGACAAGAACTCAAGAAGTATCTTTACAAACTAGAAGCTGTTCCACAGGTAGTGTGTGTACAGGAGACATGGCTTCATCCTCACTTAGATTTTGTTATTCCAGGATACAGTTCAGTCAGACAGGATAGAATTAACAGTGTAAATGGAGGAGGATGTGCCACTTTCATTAAAGATGACCTGGCGTATAGGGTGATTCCCTCCTCTGAGGATATAGAGTGTAATATTATTGAAATATGTAAGTCAAATGGACAAGGAAATTTTAAGCTGATTAATTATTACAACCCATGTAGGAAGTTAACAGCAGATATTTTCAGTGTTATGGCAGGGGAAGGGCATATGAAAGAGGTATGGTGTGGAGACTTTAATGCCCATAATAGCTTGTGGGGAAGCACACATACAGATAACAATGGAAATGTTGTGGAAGAGATGTTAGATGAAAGATCGTTAATTTGTCTAAACAATGGTGAAGGTACCAGGGTGGATGTGCATAGAGGCACATTATCATGTATTGACCTGACTCTGGTATCGGATTTTTTAGTGAGCACCTGTGAATGGACGGTTATGAACAGGACAACTATGGGAAGGGATCACTTCCCAATACTTACAGTCATTAAAACTGAAGTATGTATACAAGAGGGAAGATGTTTTACAAGATGGTGTTTTGACAGGGCAGATTGGTGAAAATTTAGGCAATACTGTGTTCAATCGTGTCATTTGGTAACATTAGAAGGTGGCATAGAAATGAGTTCAAGTCAGGTAACCAATCATATTCTGAATGCTGCAATAGCAAGTATACCTAAGAAAACAACACAGGGTAGGAAGAAGGATGTACCCTGGTGAAATGAGGAATGTAGTATTGCAGTAAAAGAGCGAAACAAGGCATTCTGAGAGCTGAGGAAGAATATGAATAGTGAAAACAATAGAGTACAAAAAGAAAAGGGCAATAGGTTGAAGGATTATTAAAAACAGGAAAAAGTCAACATGGAGAGAATTTTGTTCCACACTTGGTAGGGAAACAGAACTAGGTGATGTCTGGGGTATGTTTAAAAAAAATGAGTGGGAAAAGGGTATCAGTTAAAATTCCAGCTTTAGTGGATGGGACAAGATGGATGTATCAAACAAAGAAAAGGCAGAAGTCCTAGGTAGAGCTTTTGCAGCAGTGCATAGAGGAGACCATTTTGGTGAGAGTCATAGACAGCAAAGGGAGCATAAACTCAGAGAAAATGCAAACTTAAAAAATGAAGTGGAAGAAGACATGACTGCGTTAGACCTCAAGCTCACAATGTCAGAGCTTAAGAGAGATTTGCAAGATAGTCGATACACAGCTCCAGGATATGATCAGTTAAGCTATGCTATGTTCCAGCAGTTGCCTATGCAATCAATGCAACTGGTGCTGAAATTGTTTAACAGAATATGGAAGGAGGGGGTTATCCCAGGTGGGTGGAAAAAGGTTGTAATTTTACCATTTAATAAGCCAGGGAAAGACCCAGCTCATCCAGGCAACTACAAGCCAATAGCATTAACGTCACACTTAGGGAAATGGATAGGGAAGATGTTAGTTTACAGACTCATATGTACTAGAGCAAAAACGATTAATAAACAACTATCAGAATGGTTTTAGAAGAGGAAGATCCACAGTGGATGATCTAGTTAGGGTAAGTAATGATATTGAAAAGGCTCTCAAAATGAAAGAAGTAATGGTTAAAGTTTATCTGGATATTGAAAAGGCTTATGACACTGTGGAGGGATGGACTTCTTATCAAATTGAAGAAAATGGCCATTGGTGGTAGGATGTAAAATTGGATAATGGATTTTTTAACACACAGGACAATTAGGGTTAAAGTAGGATCAGAAGTTTCTAATGACTTTGAAATAGAAAATGGTGTTCCGCAGGGGAGTGTGATAAGCCCTGTTTTATTCAATATAATGATTAATGACATGTTTGAGGATCAACAGGGATCCATCGAAACAGCACTATATGCAGATGATGGAGCCATATGGACAAGGGGAAGAAATGAGAAATTTGTGTTCAAAAATATCAGGAAAGCAATGGAGAAAGTGGAAAAGTGGTCATATGACTGGGGATTTAAATTTTCAAACAGTAAAACCTGCTATATGACTTTCACAAAAAAATGCAGAACTGGTACAGAATCATTAACATTATATAATCAACAAATAGAGAAAGTCAGTGAGTTCAAATATCTAGGATTGTGGTTTGATAGTGCATACACATGGAGAGTTCATGTTGAAAATCTGGAGACAAAGTGCAAAAAAGTCATTAATCTCTTAAAAGCTGTAGCTGGACACGAATGGGCTGCAGATAAACAGGCATTAATTGATATTTACCGAGCACTAATGCGATCGACAATAGACTACGGATGCATGATTTATGGAGCAGCGGCAAAGACGACTCTGGAAAAAATAGACGAAATGCAGCATAGAGCGCATCGCCTGTGCATTGAAGCCATCAAAACAACA
This sequence comes from Pholidichthys leucotaenia, assembly GCA_020510985.1. NCBI lineage: Eukaryota > Metazoa > Chordata > Actinopteri > Cichliformes > Pholidichthyidae > Pholidichthys > Pholidichthys leucotaenia. The sequence continues at coordinate 379,888,780 of CM035842.1, read as the reverse complement.
CCAAACAATGCAGTTTTAATAAGAAGCAGGAGAATTGCCAATGGATTTGAGAAAAGATAAACTCGCATTATCATACTGGGTCAAGTTGAAAGGAAGTGAGGAAGCGAATATTTCAAAAACAACACTATAAGACTGCTGGGAATATTCTAACTTCCAGGGACACGGGTTTGGGTGGACAATTCAAAGAAAAGCCAGAATGTATGGGCTACACACTGTTGATATAGCTAACACCAGTCCAGTGAGTAATGTGCCCCCTTGGCTGTTTCCGGGAATAGAAGTAGACGCTAGTCTGCTAATGAGGAAAAAGAATTGGCATATGAGTGAAGTTGGTGTTAAAACAAGCATTTACCTCAGGAACAATTACTATAACTTCTTACAGCTCTATACTGACTGTTCAAAGAACAAAGAGGGCTCTGCTGGAGTTGGAGTATACATTCCAGAGTTTAAAGTGACCATCGCAAAAAGACTCTCCAACAATACATCCGTGTTTACAGCAGAGATGGTGGCGTTGCAGTGGGTGGAGGAGGTCAGACCGGACCGGGTGGTGTGTGCACGGATTCACTTGCAGCTTTATGGCAAAAAGTGCTCTTGGGAAAGAACTAACAATACCATTGTCTCTTGGAAAAGGTGAAGGGAAAGCAGTAATCAAGAAAAAAGGAATTGAGCTATGGCAAAAAAGATGGGATGAAGATCATAAAGGTAGATTGTATTACAAAATATAAAAATCTATTGCAATAAAGAATTACATAACAACCAAAAGGAGGCAAGACATCATTATGGCAAGACTCAGACTGAATCATGCAGGTTTAAACGGCACTTTATTCACTATGAGGAAAAGTGAAAGTGACAAATGTAGAGAATGTGGAGTAAGAGAAAATGTCGGGCACATGTTATTACACTGTCACAAGTATGGAAATGAAAGACAGATAATGAAAAATGAAGTTTGAGAGGCCAGTAGGGAATGGGATTTAACTGGGATTCTGGGAACAGGTGGAGATGGAGAAGCAATAAGAATCACGAGAAGGGCTCATTTCTCTTTTATGAACATTGTAACCACTCTTTATGAAAAAAATTGTCCATTAGTAAAGAAAAAGCTTAAACATAAATTTGCCGATAAGCCATGGTTAACCAAAGGATTACAAAAGGCGTGTAAAAAGAACAATTTATTATATAAAGCTTTCCTAAAGAAAAGGACAAAAGAAGCAGAGCAGCGGTATAAAACATACAAAAATAAGTTAACATATATAATAAGATGTAGTAAGAGAGACTATTACAGTAAAGAACTGGAGAAAAACAGAGACAATATTAAAAATACATGGACAATACTTAACAGTATTCTTGGAAATAAAAGCAGAAATACAAGCTACCCAACCGATTTTTCAAAAAATAATAAAACGACCCAGAATGTGAATGCAGCTTCACCTGCAGACCAATTTAATAACTTTTTTGTTAACATTGGCCCTAATTTGGCTCGAGAAATACCCATTACGGCGCCTACAGGTGATACAATAAGCAAAAACACTGCTATAAAAGACTCCATTTTCATAAAGAACACAGACGAGAGAGAGGTCATTGAAATTGTTAAATCATTTAAAAGTAAAACATCTACGGACTGTGATGGTATTGACATGCTCTTAGTCAAAACTATTATTGAATGCTTAGTGAAACCACTGACATATATCTGTAACCTGTCTCTCCAAACAGGTATATTTCCCAATGCAATGAAAATAGCTAAAGTAATTCCGATATACAAGACGGGTGACAGAGGGGAATTCTCACACTATAGACCAATTTCAGTATTGCCGCAATTTTTCCAAGATACTTGAAAAAATATTCTATGAGAGAATTGACAACTTCATACTGAAGAATAATTTATTGTGTGAGCAGCAATATGGGTTCAGACACAAGAGGACAACTGCATTTGCTCTAATGGAATTTATAGAAAAAATATCAACTGCCATTGAAAATAAAGAGTATTCAGTTGGGGTATTCCTGGATCTTAAAAAAGCATTTGATACAGTGGATCATAATTTATTATTAAAGAAACTACAAAATTGTGGTATTAGAGGGGTAGCACTGTCCTGGTTATGTAGTTACTTAAAGAATAGATATCAGTATGTATGTGTTGGTAACAAAAACTCACAGTTACTGAAGGTTACTTGTGGAGTCCCACAGGGTTCAGTTTTGGGGCCATTGTTATTCAATATGTATATATATGTAAAGTTTCAGAAAAAATGGACTTAATATTGTTTGCCGATGACACTAATCTATTATGCAGTGGAAGCAATTTGGAACAACTTTTGGATACACTCGGAAAGGAATTAGGAAAGCTTAAACTGTGGTTTGATTCAAACAAATTAACGCTCAATTTAAGTAAGAGAAAATTTATAGTCTTTAACAACCATCACAACAACTTAGTATCTAAACTCAGTGTAAATAGTGTAGAGATTGAAAGGGTATCCGAAACTAAATTTCTTGGAGTAATAATTGATAATAAACTGTGTTGGAAGTCACATATTAATTATATTAAAAGGTAAAATATCCAAATCAATTGCAATACTACACAGAGTGAAATATTTGCTGAATCAACCCACACTATATACCTTGTATCATTCATTAATACTCCCATACATGACATATTGTACTGAAGTATGGGGAAATACATATAAAACAAACACATATCCAGTCTTTATGCTTCAGAAGAGAGCTATTAGAATAATAAACAAAGCTGCTTACAGGGAACCAACAAACCCACTTTTTCTTAAATTAAAAGCTCTCAAGTTGAAAGATCTGGTTGACTTTAAAACTGCAGTAATAATGTTTAAAGTGAAGAATCTATCACTGCCCGCAAATATCCAAAAGTTGTTCCAAATAAGGGAGAAACAATATCATTTCAGAGGAACATGTATATTTCAAAAACCTTCAGTGAGAACTACCACCAAGCAACACTGTGTTTCAGTGCAAGGAGTCAGATTATGGAATGATTTTGGACCTGAATTAAAATCATGTACAACGCTTAGACAATTTAAACAAAAACTAAAGGAAGAAATACTCCAAACATATATACAAGATGACATGTAAAATCACATAAGGATTGTCATATCCAGCCTGCGTTGTGTTGTAGCTTAGTTTTTTGTCACATTTTGTCTTAGCTTTGTTCTGAATTGTAATCACTCTTGTTTTGTTTTTCTTTTGAATTCTTGGATGGAATATGGGTGGGCAATATAAGCTGCGGCTTCAACCATCACCCATTTCGGATAACTTATGTTGAACTGTATAATCAGAGGAGTTATTGTCTAATTTGACCTTGTTGGATTTTCTTTCCCCCTTTGTTATATTATTCAGTTTCTTTTAACCTGTACTTTTAATCTATCCAAAATAAAATAAAGATTCATTCATTCATTCAAAAAAAAATAACATGGGATTATGTCATAAAATTTAGGGGTCGGGCTCAAATGACATAATGTTACACACTCTTGTACAGTAGGTGGCGGTGTGCACCTTTCAGTTGTTTGCTATCCACCAGTAACCAAGAGAAGAAGAAGAAGAAGAAGAAGAATTTTTGGTGGCGGTAGGACACTTTTAAGCAGAACTCCTTATAAGAACAGAACTACAGATATTAGACCCGGCCAGAGGCAGAGTGATGATATACAGTGAAGTACGTAGCGGTAATGCACCTGTAAGCTGGTTGCCAACCGCCAATCAAATCTAAAAGAAGAAGAAGAAATTTTGGAAAAAGTTACAATTTTACATGACAAAAATCCAAATTTGTAAGATTGGTCACATTGTTGACAAGACATTGATGGTGGTGCAGAATAAAGACAGTACAGAATATCTGGATATTCGCTCATGTTTGCTCCCAAACATTCAGAGCCCTAAGCTGGTATTCTGGGCTGTCCTATCTTCTTTGCAAGTCATTGCTGAAGAAATACGAGCATTCTTTTCAGCTGATGCCTACAAATTGAACAACACAGGCTGGTGGGCTGGGCGCCACACCAGTGGCTGCCTCATCCACTCACGTGGATGCCCTGTAATTTCCCCATTGTGGGACTAATAAAAGAATCTAAAAAATATATATATATATATATACTGGCTAATGTTCTGATAATCACATTATTATTATTTGCATTAACGTGGCATTGCATAATTTAATTATCAGTAACTCTCAAATGAAAAAGATGTGACATTTTATAAAGTGAAGAGGGAAGAAATGCACCTGTAATTTGCTGGGACGAATAATCAAGTCAGTGGCGGTAATGTACCTGTAAGCTGGTTGCCAACTGCCAATCAAATCTAAAAGAAGAAGAAGAAATTGTGAATTCATGGGCAGGATGGCTGTCTTTGAACTTCATCTTCTTTTCTTTTTCTCGTTCTCACATGTTCCTGTGAATATTTGTTGGAAATTTCAGGGCTCCTCTTTGCCAGCAACAATGCCAAACTTGCTCTATTCACTGGCAGCAGTAGGTGTACTGCAGGTTAATTCTTTGTGTAGGAAGTGCCTTTGTGTTTCAGGCCCCTTTACAGAGCACAGAGATCACTGGGAGACCAATGAGAGATTAAAAATTGACCTGATCTCTCAACAGTCCCCTAAAGCTTCAAAAAAGCAGTTTCTGTGTAAATGTTTGGCCGATTGTTGTAAAATTTTCATGGAGCTCTATAGAGATCTTTGAAAGATCCTTGCGAGATCACTGAGAGACCAGGAGAGATTATTGAGGGATCATTGAGAGTTCCTTGGGCAGCCTTGGAGATGGCTGAGCATTTCTTAGGTGACAGAGAGAATCTGGGGGCTGCCTGTGAAGAAGAAACATTTCCAGAAGGTCAAGAACAGCTTTTACACATCAGTGGAGATCATTGTGAGATCCTTGAGGGATGAAAAAAATTGTCAGATCTCTCAACAGTTTTTCAATGATCTCTCAGTGATCACCCAGCTCTCCCAATAATCTTCCATTGATCTCCACGGTCTCCACAGTTGAGAGATTGCATTCACTCAGTCCAAAACAATCTCTCAGCAATCTCCAAAGAGAAGTGATCTTTCAACGATCTCTCATTGAACTCATCGATCTCCCAATGATCTCACAGCAATCTTTTAATGAACTTAATGAATGTTCAGCAGTCCCTCACTGACCTCTCAGCCATCCTTGCAAATTGGCTGCAAAAATTTGACAATCATTGAAGCTTGCTGAGAGATAATGGAAAAATCGTTCTGAGATCTGGCTATTTTGTCGTCACTCAGGGATCTCTCAACCATCTCCATCCCTCTGTAAAGGGGATGTTAGTATTTCTGTCTGTAGTTCAGTTCTCAGTCATGCCTTTGTGTCTTAAAATTTGAGCAGATTTGTAGCATCGATGTGTGCATGTGTGATTATGCGGGTAGAAGCTGGGTGTGATTCTGAAGTGGGCTGTCATTCCCCTAGCAGAAGTAGACGACATGCCCTCTAAAGCCTTGTATGTTCAGGTATATCTGATCTGTCATAACGCTGACGTGACTGTGCTGAGCTGTGGGACTTTGACACCATTCATCTTAGCAGCGTTTTTTTTAATTACTGTTCTCCCGTGGGAGCCAGCCGTGTAGTTAAACAGAAATCAGCATTACAGCAATTATTGGCTCTCAATGACATGAATACAATCTTGTCATCTGTAATCATTGGGGGCGTCTATGCCTCGGAGAAAACAGCTTCTCCTTCTTATATTCCTTAGCTAGGGGAGAGAGATTTTTACAGGGATGTAGAGTGGATCCTGGTCTGGTCAAGATAATTTCTTCTGTTCCAGCCATGCATGCATATTATGGAATTTATAATTCCTATTGATGTAATCCTTTCCCAGCAAGTGTCTACTGCACCACCACACCTTCTATGGAGCACACAGTGATTGTTAAGGTTGCCGTAAAGGTTGACATGTTTAACACTGCTCTAAAAATGAAAGCACCAAGGTGCTGTGCCTCGGTACCTGTGGCATGGTAGCATGGTGGGGGGCTGTAAAAAAGTGGCACTCCAACCTCTACTGGTTCAGGATAGTTATTACAATATCTTTTTTCGTGGCTGCATTGACAGAAATGGTGAGTTAAATTTGTTTATTTTGTAAACAAAGCCTTATCTTGAAATTCTGGTATATTAAAAGTTGAGAAAATATGGTAATACAATGATACAAGCTTTTTTTCCACTTAGTTTTGACTGGGCGAGCTGAGAAGCTGGTAACAGACAGATACACACACACACAACCACACACAGACACCAGGGCATAATGACTAATTTCTTTTTTTTTTTTTTTCAGGTTCTGCACCTGTGTCATTAGCAGGCTTTTTTTTTTTGTTACTTTCTTTGTATTTAAGATTCTCATTTTTCACAAACAAACAAACAAACAAACAAAAAAGACAAAAATCAAGAACAAGCAGACATATATGAAGTAAAATTTACAATTCTCTTTGTTTCAGGTAATAGTTCCATTTTTTCCAGTATTTCTCAAATCTCCCATAGGCAAGTCTAAAGGGAAAATCAATCGTCCCATCGTGTAAATTTCTTTAACAATGTCTATCCACCCTAAAAATATTGGTGGTTCCGCACAAGACCATTTTAACTAATCATCTTCAGACATTGTTATACAGACGTGGACAAAATTGTTGGTACCCCTCTGTTAATGAAAGATAAACCCACAATGGTCACAGAAATAACTTGAATCTGACAAAAGTGGTAATAAATAAAAATTCTATGAAAATTAACCAATGAAAATCTGACAATGCTTTCGAATTGTGGTTCAACAGAATTATTTTAAAAAACAAAGTCATGAAACAGGCCTGGACAAAAATGATGATACCCCTAGAAAAGATTGAAAATAATGTGACCATAGGGACATGTTCAACCAAGATGTGTCCTCTAATTAACATCACAGGTGTCTACAAACTTGTAATCAGTCAGTTGGCCTATTTAAAGGGTGACAAGTAGTCACTGTGCTGTTTGTTCACATGGTGTGTACCACACTAAACATGAACCAGAGGAAGCAAAGCAGAGAGTTGTCTCAGGAGATTAGAAAGAAAATTATAGACAAGCATGTTAAAGGTAAAGGCTATAAGACCATCTCCAAGCAGCTTGATGTTCCTGTGACTACAGTTGCACATATTATTCAGAAATTTAAGATCCACGGGACTGTAGCCGACCTCCCTGGATGTGGCCGCAGGAGTAGACGGATAATATGAATGGTAACAAAAGAGCCCAGAACAACGTCTAAACACATTCATGGTGAACTCCAAGGTCAAGGTACATCAGTGTCAGATCGCACCATCCGTCGTTGTTTGAGCCAAAGTGGACTTCATGGGAGATGACCAAGGAGGACACCACTGTTGAAAACAAATCATAAAAAAAGCCAGACTGGAATTTGCCAAACTGCATGTTGACAAGCCACAAAGCTTCTGGGAGAATGTCCTATGGACAGACGAGATAAAACTGGAACTTTTTGGCAAGGCACATCAGCTCTATGTTCACAGACGCAAAAATGAAGCATACCAAGAAAAGAACACTGTCCCTACTGTGAAACATGGAGGAGGTTCTGTTATGTTCTGGGGCTGCTTTGCTGCATCTGGCACAGGGTGTCTTGAATGTGTGCAGGGTACAATGAAATCTCAACACTATCAAGGTATTCTAGAGAGAAATGTGCTGTCGAGTGTCAGACAGCTTGGTCTCAGTCGCAGCACAGGTCATGGGTCTTGCAACAGGATAATGACCCAAAACACACAGCTAAAAACACCCAAGAATGGCTAAGAGCGAAACATTGGACTATTCTAAAGTGGCCTTCTATGAGCCCTGATCTAAATCCTATTGAACATCTGTGGAAGGAGCTGAAACATGCCGTCTGAAGAAGGCACCCTTCAAACCTGAGACACCTGGAGCAGTTTGCTCATGAGGAGTGGGCCAAAATACCTGCTGAGAGGTGCAGAAGTCTCATTGACAGTTACAGAAATCGTTTGATTGCAGTGATTGCCTCAAAAGGTTGTGCAACAAAATATTAAGTCAATGATACCATCATTTTTGTCCAGGCTTGTTTCATCAGTTTGTTTTTTAAAATAATTCTGTTGAATCACAATTCAAAAGCATTGTCTGATTTTCACTGGTTAATTTTCATAGAATTTTTATTTATTACCACTCTTGTCAGATTCAGGTTATTTCTGTGACCATTGTGGGTTTTTCTTTCATTAACAGAGGGGTGCCAACAATTTTGTCCACATCTGTATTATTCACTTTTTCACATCTACCTTTAACCCCTTGCACTCTGGTCAATTTCCCTAAAAACGCCTAAAAATAACGTACCCAAAGTAAATCGAAAGCTGTTCTTCAACCCTTTGCAGCATCTTCATGAGGTTGGTCTCATTTAAAAGAAAACACTTTGAATTTTTTGGCAAAACAGTCATAATCTCTCTAAGTGGTCCTGACACTGAGTAACAGTCATCTAAATATACTGAACTTGAAGAAAATAAAGTTTGCCTGGGTGTTTTTTTGGATACAAATGCTTGCAAATAACACACAGCTGTCAGATACGGGCTGGAAAATGCAACAGAAATGTAGAACCAAGTGTTATCCAACTGAGGTCAAAATTTTGTAACAATACCACAAAAAATGAATATATTACACAGCTTTTTCCTCAGGTTGTTCCCAGGCGTTTTTGAACTGTGCCAAATTGTGCCAAATGGCACAGTTTGGAAAAACATCTGTAACTTTTGAATGATTCAATATAGAAGCTTGATCTTGGGCTCTAATGAAAGGTGACACTCAGGGCTGTGTGTGTGTGTGGGGGGGGGTTGTTTATTCATTCATGAATGAATGAACAAACAAGCCCCCCCACACACAAAGAAGCATGCCATGTAAAAAATGTGTGGCTTTTTTTTTACAAGAAAAAATAACCTACAGTGCAATAAAAATTATACTAAAATATCTGCAATGTAGAGGATAACAACTCCCCCCCACCCCGCTACAGAGAAGTGCGGGGGGGGACGCGGACTGTGCGCCGCGGTCCGTCATGTGAGACACGGTCCGGTCCGTGCGCCGCGGTCCATCATGTGGCGATGACGCACAGTTGTAATTTACCGATTGGTCAAAAGTCATTTTTATTCTTATTTTCAGTGATAAAGAATAATTTAGCTTATAACACTTACCTGTCCACAACAGCAGTGTCGCTGGCGAACATCTCTTCCTCATTGTCAGATGAACATGAAACTGGTCCGCTTGTTACGGACTCGTGGTTCTGGTCATGCGACCCGGTCAAACCATGATTCCATTATTGCGGTTTTGCGCTTCCATGATTGCGGTTTTGGCAAACGATTTTTCAAAACAAATAAGAACAGTAGTAATAAAAAGACTGGTGAACGCTACCGTTACACACAGCGGCTTACACAAAACAGATTTTACGCACGGGACGCATGCTTTCAATCGTCGAACTTCCCTGCTTCAATTGGCTCGCTGTATTCGCAGCTGTTGGTAGACGGGTCCTTCTTGCTAGGTTTTCAGTCATTGGTTCTTCAAGGTTTCAGAAACCCAATTCAAGGCTCTTATTAGTCAAATGAGAGGTCAATCAAATCTAAACCAATCAAAGCACTCCTTTGGCTTTCTGTTCGCGGCTGTGTCTGTAGTGGAAGAACGGAAATGCAGCTTTTTTTTTTTAGTGCGCACTAGGGCGCACAGTGTGCGTCCTAGTGCACACGAGGGTGCACTAGGATGCAGAGACGTGACCGCCCGCAGTATCCCGGAGTGCAACAGGTTAATATACAATGTGGGAGAGAAAGAAAAAAAAAACCTTTTCCCTTTGTAAACATAAATGTACTCTAGAAATTTGTTTTTGTTTTCTTTTTTCTTTCCCCTCCTCCCCCTTTCCTTCTCCCAAAGGGAAAAAAAGTACACAAACAAGTGAGGTCTGGGAAACAATACTATCAAGATAAATACAGTGTATACATACATATATATGTATATACTGTGGACACCCAGCACACGTGTGGGCACCCAGCCCAATGCAGACTGATAATATTCATGCTCAGCAGGGATTGCATATGAACAGAGAGCCCTAGGGGGACAACCAGAACAATGACGATTGTTATTCATCCCCGGAGTAAGGAGAGGAGTCTGGCACCAGTTAATCACGTGATTGATATGTATTGTCTGATCGTCGGCCTCCGTCAGTCTATGATGACCATGGAAGAGAATCCTAAACGTCTACTCTGCTGGAACAGCACCGCCTGTGGCTGAACAGGCCAATGTGCACCGGTGTTCTACCTTCCAGCGTTGGGCGTTGGTAGGATTCAAGTCTGGGCAGGAAGATATGGAGGACAAGATGTTACCCATGCAGCATGTCCCCCCTCTCCACGTCACTGATGAATCCAAAGGAACAGCAGGGCTGCTATAGTTTGGCACCAGCGCCGTCGCAGGAGCTGCCAGAACGATGTTGAGCACAACAGAGAACTGCCTTAGGGGCTCCGACTCCAGATTTTTCCTGAGGGTTGACTCCCGAAGCATTTCCTGTGACCGGGTGTGCCGCAAGGCAGCGGAGGTTTGAAATCAGGGTTTACCTTCCCCTAGATGGGCTACCTTCCCAGGATGACGAGCCACCATCTACCCGAAGCATCTGGTTTTAAGGCGCCAGAGATCCGCCCTCGCCCCTTCTCCTATTAGTAAAAGCAGTTCCGCCGGGCTTAGAGACTAAACCACACGAGCAGGCTAGGAGTTGGACTTAGTTGTCAGAGGCTTTTCGAGACGCATGCCGTAAGGAGCATTTTATGAGCACTGGGAGCTTAACCCCAGTGCCACTCCTGGCTATGACAAACTTGGAATTGTCTGATATGTATATCAATATGTAAATGTGCCATGTATTCTCTTATGTCTGTATAAAGAGCTGACTTTACATGCCTCACTAGCGCAATCAGAGCTCACACACACAGCACAGCACACAGCGCTACTGTGTGTCTGACGATGATGGAAGAATAAAAACCCTTAAACCTTCAGCTCGCCGTGTCACACCTGAACTTATTTTGTTCCTCCACACTGGTGACCCTTGATGAAGAATGGAACACGAGGCGAACACCTCGGAGATGACCCGGACGGGAAGCCTCAGAACGCGTCACAGTGCGTCCCTCGCCTGATCTTTTACCTCCACACTGGTGACCCTTGACGAAGAATGGAACACGAAGCGAACACCCCGGAGACCACCCGAACGGAAAGCCTCAGCACGCGTCACAGTGCGTCCCTCGCCTGATCTTTTACCTCCACGCTGGAATGACCGTCTGCTCACTCTCACCATGCTGTGGATTCCAGAGACCGGGGATCGCCTACATCCTTCGCATCCACACGGGAGCGCGCGCATTTTGTCCTCTCTCCACGATGACGACCTCCAGGGCCAGACGGAGAGTGCGGTGCTCGGACCGAGACGCACGACGAGGATCAGTGACACGAGCGACGCACAGAAACGGCCTGAACAGGGAAGACCATCGGCGCTGACTGCGTTGATTTCCATCAAGCTTCCTGACCCTGACTTACCTCTCGACAACGGACTTTCTGCGCACAGAAGCCACGCCACTGCGCCAAGCGCGCGCCACACACCAGGGACAAACCGGCTCTACAGACTGATACGTCGTCTTCCACCACTGCACATGGCCGAGAAAAACGGCCGATCGCCACCCTCGGAACCTTCAGGGCTGCTCGCACTCCTGGAGCAGACGTGCAGCCTGCACACGGGACCGTTGTATGGGTTTCTCATCCGCGGCGCACATTGGGAATTTAGCCGATTGCTTTCCCTGATGACTTTAGGACTGTTTCCCGCACCTAAAGCCAAACTGCCGAGTCCCTGACATAGCTTCATTTTATCACAGCCACTACGCATCCTCGGGGAATTTGGCCGATCGTCTTCCCCACACCCTCGCTGGTCGAGCCATGAGAGAAGTCAGCGATATAATTTTTTTTTCACAGCCCCTGTGGATCTCCACCACGTTTAACAGGAAAGTCCCTCACCATCGCGGATCCACACGCAATTTTTGCACGGCCCAGGCACCTTTGACGTCCCGGGCCGGCACTCGCTTACCCCCCCCCCCCCTCCTGCACAGAGCTTTTCCTGCACCTCATTCCTAAGCCGACCGATCACCATCTTGTTCCATTACGCACGAAACACACCGGCCCGTGCGCCCACGATCCACGGCCGTTCAAAGTGCTGGAACTCGGAGCGGCGCACACTGCCCTTTCCACCCCTCCCCCGTCCCCCTATGGACTGACATGCCCTCCGACAGTTCTACCGAAGCCGGAGCCAAACTACGGGGGGAGGGGGGTCACAACCCCTTCTGACCATTCTGGGGGGAGCAGTGTGGGCACCCAGCACACGTGTGGGCACCCAGCACAATGCAGACTGATAATATTCACGCTCAGCAGGGACTGCATATGAACAGAGAGCCCTAGGGGGACAACCAGAACAATGACTATTGTTATTCATCCCCGGAGTAAGGAGAGGAGTCTGGCGCCAGTTAATCACGCGACTGATATGTATTGTCTGATATGTATAGCAATATGTAAATGTGCCATGCATTCTCTCTTGTCAGTATAAAAGAGTTGACTTTACATGCCTCACTAGCGCACTCAGAGCTCACACACACAGCACAGCACTACTGTGTGTCTCACGATGATGGAGGAATAAAAACCCTTAAACCTTCAGCTCGCCGTGTCACGCCTGAACTTATTTTGTTCCTCCACAATACATACAGTACATATACACACATGCACACATACAGCATTTTTTAATCACAGAAATTATACACAATTTTGAAAATACAATTTTGAAAATACAATGTTATCCTAAATTTTTGAATAGTTACTAGAGTCCCATTTTTCCAGCATTTCTCCCCTTTGTCCTGTTGAAGCCGAAGTCTGAAGGTCACCTTCTCCATTAATTCAATAGTATTCACTATTTTAATGAAAAGACTAATAGTTGGGGAGCTTCTCTGAAGCCAACATTTTGTAATGGCTTTCTTACTTGCTACAAGAAATATCTTCCTTCTTAAGTGGAAGAAAAAGAGAGAGAGAGAGAGAGAGAGAGAGAGAGAGAGAGAGAGAGAGAGAGAGAGAGAGAGAGAGAGAGAGAGAGAAAAGGGGGGAAGCATCCTCTTCTGAATCCCGTTAAGTCATGTTTGTAGGCCTGTTATAATGAATAACCCCAGTACTGATAAACCAAGGTTTGTTACCTGAATCCATGAGTGAACAGGGTTAGAGGCTAAAAAAAAAAACGCTACTCATCCATCTCGGGAGCCTCCGTAGCTTGTCTCTGAAATCCCCTCAGCTTTTCCTGGATGGTCTCCTGGTAGTTGTGCGCACTCCCAGCACGCTTCTCCTTAACAGTGTGCCAAGACACAAGGTTGTTAATGGTTTCCACAGTAATATCTCTAGATCTACTTGCTGATATACGTAGGTCCCACGTTGTAGCCCCGGCTCCTCAGGTCCACCGCTGCTTCCTTTGCGCTGTTCCATAGATGCGTATATTGTTGCGGCGGGAGCACCCCTCTAAATCCATTATTTTAACCTCAAGGCACTTCTGGTTGTCAAGCAGCTGTATAAGAGCGTCTCTGACCCCGCTGTCCCACTTTTCCTTTCCAACCAGACTCACTTCCATTCCCAAAAGACACTTCGCGATGTCCTCCATTTTGTCAGTGGTGACTTTTACTTTTTTATCAAGGCCTTCCAGATGGGTTTTCATATCTTCACATAAACTGGTTCTAACCTGAGCCAGTTCCTTCTTCAATTCTACTTTGAGCTCCCATATACCTTCGGCTATGACTTCTCCCATCACCTGGTGCATGCATGTTATCACAGCAGGTGAGGGCCTCCTCTCCATGCCGTCGCCATTATTAGCTGTGCTAACTTCAGTTGCGCCACAATTTTTTAGACATCTTCAGCGTCGTTATTCCGTGACATGACTTTAGTCTTCTTTCTACCCTTGTCCTTACTCATCACACCTTGATTCTGGACAGTTTTACTGGGTTACTATTGTGAGTTGCGGCGATCTTTTATCCACCAGTGCCAGAACAGTTTTCTGTGCTGCCAACCTAATCACTGAGCCACCGGAAGTCAGTAGGGTGCCCTCGTCCCAATGACTGTATTTCTTATACTGATCTTTGTTTACATTTGACATCTGTCACAAATTTCTGGTTAACTGACTGTATACTGTACATATACTCTGAAAGTATTGCAACAGCGACACAAGTTTAGTTATTTATCTTTTGTTCTTATTAAAGACAAGAATAGAAAGGAGATGTATTTACCTTCTTAACATGTTTCGACTGTACACTGCAGCCTTCGTCAGAAGAGTCAGCTGATTGCTGCCAGGTTACATTTATCAGCTGATTTTTGTAGGCGGGGCCAGCTCGGCAGATCTGTGAGATCCACCGAGCCGGCCCCACCTTCCACCGTCAGATGGTCTCTGGAGAATGTGATCCCAGGTGTGGGAAAGCATAAAGGACCCTCATCTCGGTTCATGGTGTCTTTTCCCCGCTTCCTGATTTCTATGGCCTCCTTGATCCAGCATTTGTGTCTGTTGCTCTCTGATCCAATAATTTTTGCGTTGTCCCAGTCCATGATGTGATTATTTCTTTTGCAGTGATCTGATATAGCTGATTTTAATGTTTCTTGTTCTGCCTTTTCTTTTTGTGATCTTGTGAGTCGTCCTTGTGTTTCCTTCTCACATTCCTTCTGGTGTTCTTTTTTTCTTGTGATGAATGATCTTCCAGTTTCTCCAATGTAGGTTTTGTTGCATGATCTGCATGTTATTTCATATATTACATTGCATTTTTTGTCTTGTTCTATTCTGTCCTTGGGGTGTACTAATAACTGTCTTAATTTTTTGTGTGGTTTTACTGCTGTGTTTATTTTGTATTTTTTCATGATCCTTTGAATTGGTTCCGTGATCCCTCGTATGTATGGTATGGTTATGGTGTCCTTGTTTTTGATTTCGGCTTTTGTTCTGTGTCTTATTTCCTGTTTGTTTTCTTTGTTTTTGACTTGCTGTTTCCCTTTGTTTATGGCCCATACTGGATATTGGCAGCATATAAGTGCATGTTTTATGTGGTTTTCCTCCTCCTGTCTGTCTTCTTGGTCTGTGATGATGGTGGCCCGTTCATATAACGTCCTGACAACTGATAGCTTGTGTGCTGTGGGGTATTCCGATGTCCATAGTAGGTATTGATCTGTGTGGGTTGGTTTTCTGTAGACTGTGATTTTTATGCTGCCGTCATCGTTGTGGTGGATTTTCATGTCCAGAAAGGCTATGGTGCCATTTTCCTCCCCTTTGTGTGTGAATTTTATATTTCCAGTGCTGTCTGTGCTGTTCAGATGGTCAGTGAGTTCTTGTGTGTGTCCTTTCCTTATTTTTTCCAGAATGTCGTCCACGTATCTCTTCCAAAGGGTGGGTTTACATTGTGTAGGTGCTGTGTTGATGGCTTTGTTTTCCAGATCCTCCATGAAAAAGCTGCTCATAATGGCTGATAGTGGGTCTCCCATTGCAAATCCTTCTTTTTGTCTGTAAATTTTTCCACTGTATTGAAAATAGGTGGGTTTTGCAACAAATTGTAATAGTTCGGATATGTCATGAACTGTAAGATAAATAATTAAAAGAAGACAAAATGAACCTACTTGAGCTAAGTTTAGTTATTTTCACGGTTATTTTTTTACCTGCTTGATTGATGATGGATTAATAAGGGAATAGCCCATGCAGCCCATGAAACAGCTTTTCAGTCCATTGTTCCATTACTATTGAGCGCCTGAAATAAGGAGACTTTGTATAAAAATGGTTGCAATTCCTAAACTGTAACTAACTAACTATCTAACCTGCACTTATATAGCGCTTTTCTAGTCACAAAGACCACTCAAAGCGCTTTCATTAATACTAACCCTCTATTCTAAGGGCCTATAGGAAACAGATATCTAGGGACAATTTAGAACAGCCAATTAACCTAACATGCATGTTTTTGGCATGTGGGAGGAAACCGGAGAAATCCCGGAGTAAACCCACGCAACACGGGGAGAACATGCAAACTCCACACAGATCACTGTTGGTCGGGGGCTGGGATCGAACCCACGATCCCACGATCCCCACAATCCCCCGGCCAAGGGTAAACTGTACTGCCGCAGTGCTAACCACTGCGCCACCATGCAGCCAACTTTTTTTGGCTGCACCCAACAACTAACTCCAATTTGGATGTGAGTACCTTGAAATTAAAGCTGAGAATCTGCACTTTAAGCCCATATTGATTATATAACTGTATCTTGAATATGTTTTTGTAAACAGCTAAAATAACAAAACTTGTGTCACTTTTCCTATACTTTTCAAGGGTAATATATAAATATTTGCATCAATATGATTTTATTTGAATCACTATATTTAGAACTTTTATGTGTTCTGATTGTTTAGAATCAGGATGAATGCATTAATTGTCAAAATCAGTTAAAATTGATTAGACAAATTTAAATATGTTATGTTGTAAAACAAACTAGATTAATGTACATATACAGGTACATCTCCAAAAATTAGAATATCATGAAAAAGTTCAATATTTTTTGTCACTCATTTCAGAAAGTGAAACCCATATACAGTTAGGCCCAAAAATATTGGACAGTGACACAAGTTGTGTTATTTTAGCTGTTTACGAAAACATATTCAGGATACAGTTATATAATCAATATGGGCTTAAAGTGCAGACTCTCAGCTGTAATTTGAGAGTATTCACATCCAAATTGGAGCAAGGGTTTAGGAATTACAGCTCTTTAATACGTAGCCGCCTCTTTTTCAAGGGACCAGAAGTAATTGGACAATTGACTCAGAAGGCTGCAACAAAAAATAACAAGGCTGCATGGGCTCTTCCCTCGTTAACCTGTCATCAATTAAGCAGTTAAAAGGTCTGGAGTTGATTCCAGGTGTGGCGTTTGCATTTGGAAGCTGTTGCTGTGAACACACAACATGCGGTCAAAGGAGCTCTCAATGGAGGTGAAACAGACCATCCTGAGGCTGAAAAAAAAGAAATCCATCAGAGAGATAGCAGAAATGTTAGGAGTGGCCAAATCAACAGTTTGGTACATTCTGAGAAAAAAAGAGTGCACTGGTGAGCTTGGGAACTCAAAAAGGCCTGGACGTGCACGGAAGACAACAGTGGTGGATGATCACAGAATCCTTTCCATGGTGAAGAACAGCCCTTCACAACATCCACTCAAGTGAAGAACACTCTTCAGGAAGTAGGTGTATCAGTATCTAAGTCTACCATAAAGAGAAGACTTCATGAGATTCACCACAAAGTACAAAATTCAAAGGATTCACCACAAGGTGCAAACCATGAATCAGCCTCAAAAATAGAAAGGCCAGAATTGACTTTGCCAAAAAACACCTGAAGAAGCCAGCCCAGTTCTGGAGCAGCATTCTTTGGACAGATGAGACTAAGATCAACCTGTACCAGAATGATGGGAAGAAGAAAGTTTGGAGAAGAATTGGAACAGCTCATGATCCAAAGCACCACATCTTCTGTAAAACATGGTGGAGGCAGTGTGATGGCATAGGCATGCATGGTTTCCAATGGCACTGGGTCACATGTGTTTATTGATGATGTGACAAAAGGCAGAAGCAGCCGGATGAATTCTGAAGTGTATAGGGATATACTTTCTGCTCAGATTCAGCCAAACGCAGCAAAGTTTATTGGACGGCGCTTCACCAATGATCCAAAACATACTGCAAAAGCAACCCAGGAGTTTTTTAAAGCAACGAAGTGGAATATTCTGCAATGGCCGAGTCAATCACCAGATCTCAACCCAATCGAGCATGCATTTCACTTGCTCAAGACAAAACTTAAGGCAGAAAGACCCACAAACAAGCAACAACTGAAGACAGCTGCAGTAAAGGCCTGGCAAAGCATCACAAAGGAGGAAACCCAGCGTTTGGTGATGTCCATGGGTTCCAGACTTCAGGCAGTCATTGCCTGCAAAGGATTCTCAACAAAATATTGAAAAGTAACATTTTACTTAGGGTTATGTTTATTTGTCCAATTACTTTTGAGCCCCTGAAATGAGGAGCGTTTGTATAAAAATAGCTACAATTCCTACATGTTTAATCATATATTTTTGTTCAACCCCTTGAATTAAACCTTAAAATCTGCACTTCAATTCTGTTGTAGTTGTTTCATTTCAAATCCAATGTGGTGGCATGCAGAGCCCAAATAAGATAAGATAAGATAAGATAAGATAAGCCTTTATTAGTCCCACAACGGGGAAATTCCAGGATTGCAACAGCACAGGGATAGCAACACTCAGAGCAACAATCAGAAGGCAAGAAAAAAACAAGCAAGCAAGAGCGGCTAATATACATATGTACATATTACTATAAAATAAATATATACACACACACACACAGACACACAGTGCAGAGCATTGTAGCTGGATGGAATAAATATATGAGTATATGAACACACAGTACAGGGAAAAGCCAGTGTGAACACACAGTGCAGAGCATTGTAGCTAGATGGAATAAATATGTAAATATATAAACACCCACAGTACGGAGCATTGCAGCTAGGTGGAATAAATATGCAAGTATATAAACACACACAGTGCGGAGCAATGTAGCTAGATGGAATAATATGTAGATATATAAAAACACAGTGCGGAGCATTGTAGCTAGATGGAATAAATATGTAAATATATAAACACACACAGTGCAGAGCATTGTTGCTAGATGGAATGAAACAGCATAACCGTCTACTTAGTTATCCTACATGGTATGATTATGTGCCCATACATATTCTCACCCTCCATAGCGACCGGTATGTTCCTAGTTGTATGCCGGAGGGGACCATTGTGTAAGTCTATTGCATCTTTTGCATTCAAAAAACTATTAGTTTGTTACGTCTTTTTGCTATCTCTGCGAGCAGCCCTGCTTAGGTTGTACAGTCTGACAGCCGTTGGTAGGAAGGACCTACGAAACCTCTCGGTTGTGCACCTGGGATGATGTAGTCTGCTGCTAAATGAGCTCCTCAGTGCATCCAGTATGTCCTGCATAGGGTGGAACTCGGACTCCAGCAGAGATGACAGTTTAGCCACCGTCCTTCTCTCTCCTATCTCCTCCATCGGATCAAGGCGCTGCCCCAGGACAGAGCTAGCTTTCTTAATCAGTTTGTTCAGTCTCTTCCTATCGGCTGCAGTAATGCCACTGCCCCAGCAGACCAC
Source organism: Pholidichthys leucotaenia (assembly GCA_020510985.1). Lineage (NCBI taxonomy): Eukaryota > Metazoa > Chordata > Actinopteri > Cichliformes > Pholidichthyidae > Pholidichthys > Pholidichthys leucotaenia. The sequence continues at coordinate 379,869,572 of CM035842.1, read as the reverse complement.
TCCAAAAGTGATGGCTGATGCCACCACCGTGTCATAGAATGACTTCAGCAGCGCCCCTTGTACACCAAAAGACCTGAGTCTCCTCAGCAGGAACAGCCTGCGCTGTCCCTTCTTGTAGAGTGCGTCAGTATTGTGTGACCAGTCTAGTTTATTGTTCAGATGAACACCCAGGTACTTATAGGATGTCACCATCTCGATGTCTGTTCCCTGTATATTTACTGGTGCTGTGAGGGGCTGCCCATGCCTGCGGCAGTCCACCACCAGCTCCTTAGTTTTCCTCGCGTTGATCTGGAGGCAGTTCCGATGGCACCAGTCCACGAAGTCCTGGATAAGCCCTCTGTACTCAGCTTCATCTCCATTGGAGATGAGGCCAACGATCGCAGAGTCGTCAGAGAACTTCTGTAGATGGCAGTGTGTTGTGTTGTGTGAGAAGTCTGCAGTATAAAGAGTGAACAGGAAGGGAGCCAGCACCGTTCCCTGGGGGGCCCCCGTGCTACTGATGATCGTGTCGGACACACAGTCCCGGGTTCTTACAAACTGAGGCCGGTTCGTGAGGTAGTCCAGGATCCATGATGACAGGTGCTGGTCCACCCCTGCTCGCAGCAGCTTGTCCTTCAGGATCATCGGTTGGATGGTGTTGAAAGCACTGGAGAAGTCAAAGAACATGATCCTCACCATATTCCCGGGCTTCTCCAGGTGGGACAGAGAACGGTGAAGGAGGAAGATCACCGCATCCTCCACCCCAATGCCATGCTGGTAGGCGAACTGGAGTGGATCCATCGCTGGTTCCACCAGGGGGCGGAGGTGAGCAAGGAGCAGTCTCTCCAGGGTCTTCATCAAGTGGGACGTCAAGGCCACCGGTCTGTAGTTGTTCAGGTCTTTGGGGTGGGAAGTTTTTGGTACAGGTACCACACAAGATGTTTTCCACAGCTGTGGTACCCTCCCCAGTTTCAGGCTCATGTTGAAGATATACGTCACAATCCCACACAGCTGGTCTGCACAGGACTTGAGGAGCTTTGCGCTGATGCCGTCCGGTCCCGGCGCCTTCCTCGCTTTGATCTTCCTCAGCTCCGTCCTCACCTGGGTCTCGGTCAGGGTCAGGATGGGGGGCTGTGTGTTGGGAGTGGGGGGGTGTTGGTGGAGTGGGGAGTGGGCAGCAGGACTTGATTTCTTTAGAGGCAGCAGTGGTTGTTGTGCAGACAGGGGGGAGGGCGGTTGGTCAAATCTATTGAAAAACAGATTCAGGTTGTTCGCCCACTCCCTGTCCCCCGTGGCCTGGGGGGAGGTATTCTGGAGCCCCGAGATGGTTTTGAGGTTTCTCCAGACCCCGCTGATGTCGCTCTGTTGCAGCTTGTCCTCCATCTTCTTCCTGAAGCTGTCCTTGCCTTCTCTGATCTTTCTCCTCAGCTCCCTCTGTACGGACTTCAGCATCTCCCTGTTCCCTGACCTGAAGATCCTCTTCTTCTCTCTCAGAAATGTTTTTATCTCAGGGTTGATCCAGGGTTTGTTGTTTGAGTGACGCCGTATGGTCTTGGTGGGAACGGATTTGTCCACACAGAAGCTGAGATAGCCCGTGAAGGTGTGAATGAGGCCATCGATGTCCTCACCATGTGGATCGCAGAGCTGCTTCCAGGCGGTGGCTTCAAAACAGTCCTTTAGAGTGTCCATTGTCTCCTCAGACCATAACTCCACAGTGTGCATGGCCGGAGGTTGTCTGTGCACTAGGGGTTTGTACACCGGCCGGAGATGAACCAAGTTGTGATCCGATCTCCCGAGTGGGGGGAGTTGTGATGAGGTGTACGCCTCCTTAGTGTTTGCGTAGAATAAATCCAGTGTTTTATTGTCTCTAGTGTGGCATGTGACATACTGGGTGAACGTGGGTAGAATGGGAGATAGTGAAACATGGTTGAAATCGCCTGAGATGAGGAGAAGAGCATCTGGGTGTTCTGTCTGCAGCCTGCTGGTTACTGAATGGATGACGTCACGCGCTGTCCCAGCGTTCGCCGTCGGATTTGCATAAACAACAATGCAGATCACGTGTGAGTGTTCTCTCGGGAGATATGTAGGCCTCATGCTAACAGCTAGCAACTCAATGTCTTTGCTGCAGTGTCGTTGTTTAACAGTGATATGTCCCGGTCTGCACCAGTTGTTGTTAACATACATTATCACTCCACCGCCCCTAGTTTTGCCACTGTCTGGTGTTCAGTCAGCTCGTATCATGTGAAAACCCTCCAGCTCAATGTTAGCATCTGCTGCTAGTTCAGTTAGCCACGTCTCAGTAAACAAAAGGAGAGAGCACTCCCGGTATGTGCTATCATAACGGGAGATAGCCGCTAGCTCATCTAACTTTCCCAGTATCGACCGTACATTTCCCATGACAACAGATGGAAAGGAGGGTCTGTACCTTATATTTTTTGTCCTCCGCCTTACTCCAGCCCGGCAGCCGCGGTGTTTTCGCCTCAGTTCTCTCGGTATGTCGAGTTTTTCCAATGGGACCGGGTGGCGGTTGAATGCTAGCAGCTCTTCCCTGCTGTATTGTATCCTGCTATAAACAGTGGCTCCGTCCACCGGCTCAGGAGACATTTGGGACGATCTGTGTGTCCGTGATATAAGTGGGGTGAAAAAAAAAAGACGAATCAAAAGAGAGAGGAAGGGAAAAAGACTCGGAATCGAGCCGCTGTTGCAAAAGGCAGCCTACTGGTGTGGCGCCGAGAGAAAAAAAAAAAAAAAAAAAACATGAAGATTGTGTCACTGTCCAAATATTTCTGGGCCTAAATGTATTATATAGATTCATTATATAGAGAGTGATATATTTCAAGTGCTTATTTATTTTAATTTTGATGATTATGGCTTACAGCCCATGAAAACCCCAAATTCAGTTTCTCCAAAAATTAGAATATTACAGAAAATTTATTTTTAAAAAAATAGTTTTTTAATAGAAATGTTGGCCGACTGAAAAGTACGTCCATGTACACATGACTTAATTACTGTATCAGTGTGGTGTGGCATGAAGGTGATCAGCCTGTGGCACTGCTGTGGTGTTGTGGAAGGTCCAGGTTGCTTTGATAGTGACCTTCAGCTGGTCTGCATCATTGGGTCTGGTGTCTCTCATTTTCCTCTTGACAATACTCCATAGATTCTCTTTGGGGTTTAGTTCAGGAGAGTTTGCTGGCCAATCAAACATAGTGATACCATGGTCATTAAACCAGGTTTTGATACTTTTGGCAGTGTGGGGGGTGCAAAGTCCTGCTGGAAAATGAAATCAGCTTCTCCATAAAGCTTGTCAGCAGAGAGAAGCATGAAGTGCTCTAAAATTTCCTGGTAGATGACTGCGCTAACTTTGGTTTTGATAAAACACCGTGGACAAACACCAGCAGATGACCTCTGTTCAGATAAAAATAAATTTTGCATTTCATTTGGAAATCAAAGTTCCAGAGTCTGGAGAAAGTGGAGAGGCACAGAATCTAAGTTGCTTGAGGTTTAGTGTGACATTTCTGGATTTGAGGAACCATGTCATCAATATAAACCATGCTTGGCAGGCAAACTTCTAGTAACACTGTCAGCTCACTGTTCTCTAAGTGACAGACAGCTAGGTTGGACAATAATGAGCAGCAGGCGGCTATCAAGGACAACGCTGCGCTTTGTTTACCATGTTATGACATCCTGTGATGAACCCGGAGGAGTTAAAGCCATTACATACTCCATTCTTTTTCTGAGGTGGCAAGAACAAGAACAAAGTTCTTTCTGGCCAGGACATTTCATACTTCATAAGAAACTCAAATGCAGAACTCCTGGGAAATTCAAATTTATCACACAAGAAGAATGTTCTGCCATGATGATATGTCAAGAACAAGCTGCAAGAACTCCCAAACCAGGGCTGCAAGAACATAATGATGTCATTTTGTTCTTGCAGCCCTGGGAGAGAGAACAAATTTCTCTGTTCTTGCGGAGTACAGCCGTGGACAAAATTGTTGGTACCCCTCTGTTAATGAAAGAAAAACCCACAATGGTCACAGAAATAACTTGAATCTGACAAAAGTGGTAATAAATAAAAAATCTATGAAAATTAACCAATGAAAATCAGACAGTGCTTTTGAATTGTGGTTCAACAGAATTATTTTAAAAAACAAACTCATAGGACATTCTTCCAGAAGCTTTGTGGCTTGTCAACTTGCAGTTTGGCAAATTCCAGTCTGGCTTTTTTATGATTTGTTTTCAACAGTGGTGTCCTCCTTGGTCATCTCCCATGAAGTCCACTTTGGCTCAAACAACGACAGATGGTGCAATCTGACACTGATGTACCTTGACCTTGGAGTTCACCATGAATGTGTTTAGAGGTTGTTCTGGGCTCTTTTGTTATCATTCGTATTATCCGTCTCTTCCTTTTTTCATCAAGTTTTCTCCTGTGGCCACGTCCAGGGAAGTTGGCTACAGTCCCGTGGATCTTAAATTTCTGAATAATATGTGCAACTGTAGTCACAGGAACATCAAGCTGCTTGGAGATGGTCTTATAGCCTTTACCTTTAACGTGCTTGTCTATAATTTTCTTTCTAATCTCCTGAGACAACTCTCTCCTTTGCTTCCTCTGGTCCATGTTTAGTGTGTTACACACCATGTCACAAAACAGCACAGTGACTACTTGTCGCCCTTTAAATAGGCCGACTGACTGATCACAAGTTTGTAGACACCTGTGATGTTAATTAGAGGACACATCTTGGTTGAACATGTCCCTATGGTCACATTATTTTCAATCTTTTCTAGGGGTACCATCATTTTTGTCCAGGCCTGTTTCATGAGTTTGTTTTTTAAAATAATTCTGTTGAACCACAATTCAAAAGCATTGTCTGATTTTCATTGGTTAATTTTCATAGAATTTTTATTTACTACCACTTTTGTCAGATTCAAGTTATTTCTGTGACCATTGTGGGTTTTTCTTTCATTAACAGAGGGGTACCAACAATTCTGTCCACATGTGTATGTACAGGCCTTTAAAATATTTAATTGGTTTTTACGAGAAATTAGCATGTTGATATTTTTTCTATAATCAATAGATGCATTTCATAAGCAGTTTGAGTAGGTTCATTCTGTCTTTTTCAATTATTAGGGTTTTTTTTTGTTTTTTCTTATATCAGACAATGATGAAAAGGAGACGTTAACTTTACCTTGACATGTTTCGACTGGCGTCAGCAGTCTTCCTCAGAAGCATCAGCTGATCACTGTGACGTGTTGTATATCAGCTGTTTTTCCTAGGCGTGGCCAGCCCAGTGGAGCTGTCAGATCCACTGGGCTGGCCATGCCCCCTGCCTTCTGATGGTCACTGGAGAACATAGTCCCAGGTGTTGAGAAAGCATAAATGCCCCCTCATCTCGATTCATGTGGTCTTTGCCTTGCTTCTGAAGTAGGTTAAAACCTACAAAAACATGATTTTTTTGTCAATAACCTCTTTAAGAAATAAATGTGAAACAGCAATTTCAACTTCTCATACAAAATGGAATGCAGCATCTGGTGCTGTCCAACCGCTGTCAGTTGTCTATTGGCAAGTAAAGTGATGAAAATGCTCCAAATACAGTGTGCACCTAAATCTATAGAGGGTATGCGCATGATGCCACAGAACATGGCCATTCCAAAAGGAGAGAGGAGGGTGGTGGCTAAGCTGTCATCTCTGCTCCAGTCCGAGTCCCACCTCATGCGGGACACGCTGAATGCACTGAGGAGCTTGTTTAGCGACAGGTTGCCCCATCCAAAGTGCGCGAGGGAGAGGTTTCACAGGTCCTTGCTCAGTGAGACGCACATACCACTACTACTGTGCACAGATAAGGAAGACTCCTTTCCAATACTGTTAATACAATTTTTATTGAAGGTTGAAACAACACTGTACTCATTCAATTGTGAAATATACTATTAATATATATAATACTGAATAATTAACTGCTTACTAGCACTGTAAATATATATATTATATATTACTTATTTTTTTTAACTGTAAAAACTATTTTTACTTTTTTAACTTCTTGCATTGGGTATATACTGGTTTTTCCCCTATTTTTATTATTACTCTGAGTGCTACTATCCCTTCACTGTTGCAGTACTGTAAATGTCTATGGACTAACGGCTGGGCCATTTATGTTTTTAAAAGTCAACAATGAACACAACAGTGCCTGGGGGTGATAAAATTCTATTGCGGAAAGCACAAGAGAAAATTGCTGACCTGGAGGAGGATATGACGACTCTCTGATGAACTGCAGCAGAAAGACACGCTCCTCTCCAACTTCGCCCTACATCTTCCTCTGCTGTCACAGACGATGAGTCTTTTAATGGCCCAGGAGTGAAAAAAAAATGGCCTTGAGTGGCTCAGCCCTCCGAGACACAGTCGCCTGGGACCTCTCCGCCTGTCCATGGCCCTCCTCCTGCTCAACGCCAAATCAGATGGCCTGATCTGAGGTGATGGTCTGGGACAGGAAAAGGGCATCGGATGCGTCAACCACCAGGCCTCCTCTGCCCGTCTCCAACCACTATGAGGCTCTGGCAATGGCTGATAGTCTACCTTCCACCGATGCTCCTGCTTCACTGGTTCTAGTTCGCCCGGGCTCCGCTCGGCACGCAGCCCCCACTGACATTGCACCCATCCCTTCGCTGGAAGACCCGGCGGCCTTTCCCCCGCTGAGGGCTGAGCAATGGAGCGGATGGCGTGGCCCCGGCCTAGCCACAGTGGCTGCGGCCCCATTCTGGAGAGTCTTGTGCTTGACGTATGATCCTTCTATTAGAAAAGCTCCCGGATCTGCTACAGTCACAACCTCCCTCCATCACACGGATTATTGTTCACGTAGGGACTAACGACACCACCCGCAGACAGTCTGAAATCACTAAAAATGACTTCTGCAAACTTTTTAATATTTTATCAAACTGCAGAAAATCTGTTTTTATTTCTGGCCCCATTCCCACACTGCGCCGTGGATCAGACCGTTTTAGCCGTGTTCTTGCCGGCTCAACTTGGTTCAAGTCTGTCTGCAGCAGCAACAACATTAATTTTATTGACAATTTTAACTTGTTTTGGGGCCATGACACTCTATATAAATATGACGGCATACATTTAAACGCATCAGGTAGCATCAGGTAGCCGACTTTTAGCAGCAAATCTGATGCATATCATTCAAACCACAACATGCAATTGACTGTTTACATCCCACGACCCCTCCCCTCCGGATCCACTCACATCTCTGACCCCCAGTAAGACTATCCAGCAGCAGTCCCATTTTTGTCAGCCTCCACCATCTGGTCTGGAAATTCATTCACTACCCACCTTCCCCATTAGGACATTGATCACTGACAGACCTCCATCCATAAAACATTCAGTTCACAAGAACTCGCGCCCACACTGCCTACGTTCTGTGGATCAGTCTCCTAACAATAATCCACAGAAAACAAACTACCCACCCATAAATAACTCACCACCTACCCTAAATATGGCTCTTTTAAACATACGTTCTCTTACCAACAAGACTTGTATTGTCAATGACCTGATTTTAGATAATAAGATTAACTGTCTCTTTTTAACGGAGACGTGGCTTGGCACAGATGCACCAGCAGTTCTCACTGAGGCCTCCCCACTAAATTGTAGTTCAGTTTTTTTCATAAGAAAGGGCAGGAAGGGTGGGGGTACTGATTCTATTTCTTCTTCCTCACTTGCAGTAGAGCAAATTTTACCTTATCAATATACCGCATTTGAGCACCACTCTTTTGTCTTTAGCAGCCCTGCAATTTTATGCATCACAATTTACAGACCACCCAAATACTGCCCTGTTTTTATTAATGAGTTCTCTGAGTTTTTGTCAATAATCCACTCCTCATATAATTTTATTCTCATTTCCGGTGATTTTAATCTACACACCGATAAGCAGGGCAACCATATGTCAAAAGATTTTAATGACCTGCTCACATCCATGAATTTTACTCAACATGTCATGCAGCCAACTCACAACGGGGGACACTCTCTGGATCTTGTCATTAGCCATGGCCTGCCCACTAGTGTGTCCTAACTAACTACTAACTAACTAACCTGCACTTATATAGCGCTTTTCTAGTCACAAAGACCACTCAAAGCGCTTTCACTAATACTAACCCTCTATTCTAAGGGCCTATAGGAAACAGATATCTAGGGACAATTTAGAACAGCCAATTAACCTAACATGCATGTCTTTGGATTGTGGGAGGAAACCGGAGCCTCCGGAGTAAACCCACGCAGCACAGGGAGAACATGCAAACTCCACACAGAAAGGTTCCAACCCCTGCCAACCTGGGGATTCGAACCAGGAACCTTCTAGCTGTAAGGCAACAGTGCTAACCACTGCACCACCGTGCGCCAACAGTCCTCTGTTGTTGACTTGGCTGTATCTGACCATTACTGTGTGTTTTTAACATCACTGGTTTTACGCAACGGGAGACCTCGGTGCAAACTGTGAGGAAGCGCCATCTGACACCTGAAGTGGCTGCTGATTTTATCAAACTGTTATGCAACACTCCCCCAGTTATTTCAACTGCATCATATGATTTTATTGTTGATAATTTTAACAGTAAATTAAGATCAACCATTGACAGAGTTGCTCCAATAATCACAAAGACAGTTAGGAATAAGCCAAAGCCTCCATGGAGAAATAACCAAATCCAAAAACTGAAAAGAGTGCAGGATGGCTGAGAGGAAATGGAGGAAAAACAAATTAACTATCAGTTACCAAACACTACAGAATAAATTAAAAATATACAGTAATGCGACTTCCGGTTATGGCTGCCACGTAGGACGGACGTGTCTCGCTCTGTTCTGCTCCTGGAGAAAAAAAATCGGCAAATAACTCTCTCATTTGGGACAGAACGTATCCCAGCATTTGGGCGAGGATATGTCGGCGAAGCCTAAGGCTGGAAAACCAGGAAAAGGAAAAAGCGAGCCGCCGAAACAGTCCAAATTAACGGACTTTCAGGTCTGTGACGCAGCAAACAAAACTCCATATATGGCGGAGGAGGCTGGCGGCGGTGCGATGTTTGCGGGGAATGGCGCAGATGCGCTGATGGCTGCCATGAGTTCAATGAGAGCGGACTTTTCCTCTAGATTTGATGGGATTATGACAGCGTTGGAAGGAATAAGAAAGGAATTGGGTGACTGTGTAGAACGAACGGCGCAGATGGAGCTCCGTCTCGCTAGTGCTGAAGATGACGTCACCCGTCTTCAATTAAAGGTGCGCACTTTGGAAAAAAAAAATAAATCTCTGGAAGATAATATTTTGGATTTGGAATCTCGGTCGAGACAGAATAATTTGAGGCTGGTGGGTCTTCCAGAGGAATCAGAAGGTCGGGACGTATGTTCCTTTCTGGAAAAGTGGATTCCGGAGGTGCTGGGCAGCGAGGAGTTGCAATCAGCAGTGGTTCTGGAAAAAGCACATCGTATTGGCCCACGGAGAGATAAGGGACCGCCGAGGACCTTAATTATGAAGTTTCTTAGCAACAGAGACAGGATGAAGATCTTCAACGCTGCACGTGCTAAAGGAGAGATTAAACACCAGGACCAGCAGGTGCGGTTCTACCCAGATTTGGCCACAGGAATCCAGCAATTGAGGAAGCAGTTTGATCCCATACGTAAGGAGCTGCGCAACCTTGGGATTCGTCATGGTGTAATCTATCCTGCGAGACTGCTGACCACGTATGAGGGCAGAACCCACATTTTCAAGACCCCAGAGGAGGCACAGGAGTTCATCAAGAAGATCAAAGAAGAAGAAGAGACTGGTGGGAGCTAAGCATGAACAAAATATAAGGTAGAATAATTAAGCATTTGCACAGGCATCTGACTGACTTGAAGTAAATAGTAAGTTTACAAAATATAGATTGTATTATATATTAAAAAAACAAAACAAAAACAAAACAAACAAAAAAAAAAACTATGATGTACAAAGTTGTTAAAAATTTTGGAGTTAAGTTGGAAAACTACAGAGGAGAGTTAATGTTACGTCATTAAAAGCAGTAGAGTTGGGGTGATTGGGAGGATGAAGAAGGAGTGGCTTAGGCTGTTCCCCGTGGGTGTGGAACGGTCGATGGCTATATCGGGAGACAGAATTTTTCTTTTGATTTTGGGGGGTTTGCCACAAGTGTGGGAAGGGGAAATTTGTTTGTGTGTAGTTTGTAGGATGAATGTTCAACCACTCATGTTTTTGCTTCTCTGTATGAGCATGTTTACACTGCAAGGTAATCCTAAACTCTCTATTGATCATGGACCAAAGTGTTAATCTTAATTTAACTTCATGGAATTGCAGAGGTCTACAAAATTTAAAAAAACTTAAACAAGTTATGAATAAAATAAAGGACATGGGTTCAAGAATTGTGTTTTTACAAGAAACTCATCTGATAGAGGAGGATGTTAAAAGAATTAGGAGTAGATGGCAGGGAAGTGTATTCACCTCTTCATTTTCATCCCGAGCCAGGGGAGTTATGACTCTCATACATAAATCAGTTCCTTTTCAGGTGAAAAATGTAATTGGAGACAAATTTGGAAGATATGTAATCATTCAAGGTTCTTTGCTATTAGAAAATATAAATCTTGTGAACTTATATGGTCCCAATATAGATGATCAGAAGTTCTTTGCTAATTTATTTCTCATCTTATCATCACTTACAGGGCAACATATAATAGCAGGGGATTTTAATTGTACATTGAATCCAGGTGTGGATAGATCAACAGGACTGGATTGTACGCACATTGGATGTAGGATGACTATTAATCATTTTATGAAAGAATTGAGATTGTTAGATATATGGAGAGAAATGAAACCACAAGTTAAAGCCTATTCTTGTTATTCCAGTACCTACAAGACATTCTCACGTATTGATTATTTTTTGATTTCCACAGAATTAAGGTCCAAGATTCAAAACTGCTTTTATGATAACATCGTGATTTCTGATCATGCACCCTGTTGTCTAATATATGTAGATAAAAAATTGACAAAGGAATCAGGTAGATGGCAATTTCAGCATAAATGGCTTCAGGATGAGGAATTTGTCAAGTATATAGAAAAACAGATAGACGAGTTCTTTGACATCAATACTACACAAACATCAGCATGTGTAAAGTGGGAGGCTTTCAAAGCTTTTATTAGGGGACATATTATTAGTTATACAGGATCAAAATCTAAGAAGACTCGAGAGGAGAGAGCTAAATTGGAACATAAAATAAAAAGTCTTCAGGAAAAAGTGTATGCAGGAAGTGACCCAAGGTTGGAGAATGAATTACTGATTTTGAGAGCTGAATACGACAAAAAATCAGCGAATAGAGCTGCCTCGAGTCTTCTAAGATTGAAACAATCTTTTTATGAACAAGGTGAAAAATCAGGAAAATTATTAGCATGGCAGATTAAACAATTGGAAATTAAAACACCAATTACCAGTATTATAAGTAATGGACAGGTAGTTATAGATCCTTTAGAAATTAATAGAGCCTTTAGAGATTACTATGAAAAATTATATGATACCAAAAATGAACCTGATTTAACAAAACAAATGGGTTTTTGAACGAACTATCTATACCGTGTATTCCAAATGAAAACAGGGAGATATTGGAGTCTAAAATTAGTCAAGAAGAAGTTGGGCTAGCCATTGATAATATGAAATCAGGAAAAAGTGCAGGACCAGATGGTCTTCCAGTTGACCTTTATAAAAAATTTAAGAATAAATTAATAAAACCTTTTTTGGAAATGGTTTTAGAAGCATTTCAAAATAATAATTTACCATCATACATAAATAATGCCTTAATTATACTGCTGCCAAAACCAGGTAAGCCCTCTAATAAATGTGAAAATATGAGACCAATAAGCCTATTAAACGCCGACCTTAAGATAATCTGTAAAATTTTAGCAAGACGAATACAAGAAATTTTACCAAATATTATTAATCGAGATCAGAATGGCTTTATAAAGGGTAGACAAGGCTTCCATAATGTAAGAAGACTATGTAATATTATTTATTTTAATAAAGAAGCACCGGATACAGCTCTCCTATCATTGGACGCCGAAGAGGCCTTTGATAGAGTTGAATGGCCCTTTCTTTTTGAAGTCCTACAAAGGTTTGGACTTGGAAATAATTTCATAAAATGGGTTCAAATAATATACAATAATGCTACAGCAGAAATCCTAACAAATAACAATATTTCAAAACCAATAAAAATCAATAGAGGATGTCGACAAGGCTGTCCACTTTCACCTTTACTGTTTACTATGGCAATTGAACCTTTAGCGATAGCGATACGTTTACATTCACAAATATATGGAATTAAAGTTGGACCAACAGAACATAAAATCTCCCTGTACACCGATGATATAATTTTGTTTATGTCGAATCTAAAAAAATCAATTCCAACCTTGTTGAATTTAATAAAGAATTTTGGGGAAATATCAGGATATAAAATAAATAAAACTAAATCTTCAATATTAATGCTAAATGAGACCCAGAGAAATTACCCAGCCCCTGAGGTAAATCAATTCAATGTTGTAAATCAGAATCAGAATCAGAATCAGCTTTATTGCCAAGTATATTTACAAGTAAACACACAAGGAATTTGACTTGACATTAGACGCGCACGTTAGGCGCATCCAATGACGCGTCGCCATACAAGGCGCCTGTCAACAGTGGAGGTAAAGAGGGGAGAGGAGGGGGAGGAAAACACAATAGGAGAGAGAAAAAACATAGTAATCAGAATAAACGCTCATATGTGAGCCAAATTTTGACTACACAGAAAAAAACCCTCATGCATTAGCATACAATAGAATTCACAAGACACAAGAGAGCAGTGTACAGTATCTTTAATCAGTTCATGAATCAATGTGTGTGCGGTGTTGAGCAGTGTTGATGATAATAAGAGAGACCCAAGGACCCTTGGCAGAAGATGTTTTGTCTGTCTGGCGCCCAGTCTTATCTGGCGCTGCAGCTGGCTGTCCAAGGCCTTGTGCTCATGATTTGAAAAAAACACAGTCTGCAGACAGCCAGGAGGAATTTTCATGGGGAATAATAATGCCAAATAGGACTGATCACAGAGAAGACTTGTATTTCTTCTGTAGATTCAGTACATTAATCCTTCATTGCGCAGCTTTGAATTCGTCGTGGAAAGACCTGAGCGAACCCATGATGTAATCCACCTTACGAGACAGTTCTCCAGTAGTCGCTATCATGGTCTTCTCCAGTTTCTCAATTTGTTGGATGCACCTCGCCTGGCCAGCATTTTGATAGGTTGAATCCATCTTCAGCAATTTGCGGTAAACCAAGACAATTCCCGTCCCAATCAGAATTATCCCAATCACCAAGATTACGAAGATAAACAAATCTTCAATATCTTCGATAGAAAGATTAGAGAGACACAGCATTTTCCAATTACCCGTGTCACATAGATAGCCCACTGGAGCCGTTCCAGCGGGGCAGACAGCTTCCCCCGGAGCACTTTTCCTTGTTGAAAAAATAGTGTCAATTGTGTTCAAAGCCCAGCTTATTAACTCCATAATTTCTTTTCGGCGGTCGCAGTTAGACGCAGGCAGACAACAGCAAGCTGGGATCTAGTAACAGGAGGGGAGGAAAAAATCAGCAGGAGAGAAGAAAAAAGCGTCTGCTCTCTTGGGAGGGCGGAAGTGAGAAGTCAGAAAAAAAAGTGAGAAATCAGTTTAAATATTTAGGAATCCAAATTATGCCTAAGCTAGAATCAGTCGCCAGTGTCAACTATGAAGCCTTAATGTCAGATATCAATGAGTTAACTCAGAGATGGATGTCACTACCAATGTCGATGATCGGGAGAATCAATATACTTAAAAGTAATATTTTACCTAAAATACTTTATTTATTTCAATACATTCCCTTATCACCACCTTTAGATCTATTCTCAAGAATAAAAAAAAGTTAGTGGAATTTATATGGAACAACAGGAGGGCTAGATTACGTTTGTCTTTATTATATTTACCATTTGATCGTGGAGGTCTGAAATGTCCAAATTTTATGTTGTATTATTGGTCGGCACAACTGAGGTCTATGACATATTATTTTTCATCAAATGATCTCCCTCACTGGACTGAAATGGAATCATACAATTTACCTTTACCTCTTCCCATATTCATATACTCAGATTCGGCAAAAAAATTACAAAAACAAGTTAAAAATCCATTTGTAAAGCATATGATCAAAATATGGTGTGAAGCTAAAAACTATTTAAAAGAACCACAGTTATTGTCACAATTTAGTCCAATATGGGGTAATCAATATTTTAAACCAGGGAGAGCGGACGCTGTATTTAAAGTATGGAATTTAAAAGGGATACAAAAGATTCAGGATTTATATTTGCCATGTGCAGACAACATAATGTCTTTTGAAGAGCTGAGGATCAAATTTAATCTCAATAGAACACATTTTTTTAAATATCTTCAACTTAGAAACTTTATTCGATCAAATCAAAATAAAGCTCTCACTCGACCTATTTATTCATCCTTGGAAAAAATGATGATGAAAGATAGTAAAAGAAAGGGTATTATTTCAGAGTTTTATAACTCATTGACACTATCTTCAAGTGAAAATTCACTGAAAAGATTAAACTACTGGAAAGAAGATCTGCAAATTGAAATTTCAGAGGAACAACGGGAATTGGCTTGTACAGAAGCTCAAACCAAATCAATAAATGCACGCCTTAAATTGATACATTTCAAATGGTTAATGCGGATGTATGTTACACCGGAGGAGTTAAATAGATATAACAAAAATATACCAGATACATGCACAAAATGCATGGAAAGTAAAGGAACCCTATTTCATTGTTTATGGGAATGTAGATTAATAAGAATGTTTTGGGAGGAGGTGAGGGTAACAATTGAAAAAATAATCTCAAAACAAATCATATTGAATCCTAAACTGTTTTTGTTGGGTCTGTACCCAGAAAAGCATAATTTCAATAAAAGTGAAAGAACATTCATAGACCTCAGTTTGCTTAATGCCAAAAAATGTATTGCACTATTATGGAAAAAGACTCATAGACCAGATGTGACTCAGTGGTTAAGACAGATGTTAACAAACCTTCCATTAGAAAGAATAACATATATACTGAAATCAAAGGAAATTGTGTTTGAGAATATATGGAGACCTTTTATTGATTATGTAAAAAATTTAAACATAACTCTTGAAGAAGAAGGTGAATGATGTGTGTGGACCTTGTAAATTCCAAACTGGTGAACATAATATGTATACTAATGTATTGGATTGTCTAGACTAAACAGAGGAGCATTGTTGAAGACTTGATTTTGTTGGTGGTTGTTGGTGTTTTTAGGGTTTTTTTTTTTTTTTTTGTAGTACTTTAGTGTTAGTGTTTGATTGTTTGTATCATGTTTGTTAAAAAAAAAAAAAGGTTCAATAAAGATATTGTGGAAAAAAAAATATACAGTAATGCAGTCAAGACATCGAGAACAGAGTATTTTGCCAACATAATCGCAACCCATAACAATAACCCTGAAGTCCTTTTTGCAACCATTGATCTCTTAATCAACCCAGATTTTAATAAAAACACAAACCTGCCATCCAACTCTCTCTCTGAGAGTTTTGCAGACCTCTTCAGGTGCGAGGTTGATTCTATTAGATCCAACATTTTATCTGACCAGAAGGCTGCTTTTAATGGAATCTTGGGCTCACCTTTAGCTGAGGAAATGCTGGACTGTTTTGCCCTGGTTGATGCTAAAATGCTTGGTAGAGTTTTCTCCCAGGTAAACTTGACCTCCTGCCTTTTAGATCCGATTCCCACATCACTTTTTAAAACATTTTATGGATTCTTTGAACATGAGATTTTAAACATTGTAAATTTCTCTCTTCTGACTGGTGTTTTCCCCACTGCCTTTAAAACGGCTGTGGTGAAGCCCCTTTTGAAGAAGAGTAATTTAGATCCTGATATTCTCAGTAACTATCAACCTGTATCCAACTTACTGGTTTTTTTTTTTGAACTTATATTTTATTAAAATTTTTAACAACAGAGTCATTACAGATATAATTACCATATGTAGTCAAGATTATTTAATACACAAATTCCACATCAATATAAGAGAAACAACATCTGTCAAAAAAAAAAATAGAACCAGGCGCTTAATAGCCACCTTGAGCAACTATAGTAAAGAGATTTCTACTGGATGCCATCTTGATTTAAAAGTAGGTAATTGGAGTCTCAGCGCATAAGTAATCTTCTCCATGTGATAAAGTTCTTGTACTTTTTGAAGCCATGCACTGAAGGGGGGTGGGTCTGTTTTCATCCAAGAGGCAGTAACACATTTCAAGGCTGCTACAAAAAGTATGTTTAGGAGGTATGTTGGTGCTCTCCCATGCACTTCCGGAGGGGTGATGCCAAGAACTGCTACTGTCAAGTCCCTTGGTATTGTAACTTGAAACATATGATTTATTGCCTTGTACACCTCATCCCAAAATGTTTGTATTTTAGGGCACGACCAAAAAATGTGTGTGTGATTAGGCACTTCTGTACCACAATTTCTCCAACACAGGCTTGGAACATTTGGTGTCATCTTAGCCACAATATCTGGTGTTCTGAAATATCTACTAAATATCTTCCATTTAAATTCCCTCCATGTATTTGAATTTGTGGTCTTATGCGCCACTGTACATACCTCTTCCCACATTTGATCAGAGAAAATTTGACCCGCCTCTGCCTCCCACCTTTGTTTTGCCAGAATAGGTTTATTTTGAGCCATTAAGCCAAATATTTTGTATAACTTTGAGATCACTTTTTTATCCTCTTTGTGTTTTTGAGTTTGAATTAAAAAGTGTTCAATGAGTGATGGGTCTAGCACTTTATCCCACTCTTTATGAGAAACCAAAAAAGATCGTATTTGCAGATATCTGAAAAAATCATTTTTTTGGAGTTGGAAGTGTCTTCTCAAATATTCAAACGATACAAAACCATCCTTATCGATTAGCTGATGTATGTAAATAAGCCCATGATCAGCCCACTTGAGAAAACTCGTATCCAATCTGCTTGGTATAAAGGATTTTAAATGCCCAATACTAGACAAGGCAGATAGACTCGTTGGTAACTTAAAGGCAATTCCAACTCTCTTCCAAATATCAAGTGTGGTTTTAGTCCACCTTGATAAGCCCACAACTGGAATATTAGCGAATGGCAAAGCATGTAATGGTTTGAGGCTCAGGTTTTGTTCAATGTCCACCCATTTCGTGTGAATGTCATTCTGCATCCATGAAATCAATGGTTTTAATTGTGAAGCCCAAAAATAATATTTCAAGTTTGGCAGGTTAAGCCCCCCTTCTTCCTTAAGTCTTTGAAGTGTTTTATATTTTATCCGAGGGCGCCTACCCTGCCATATAAATTTTGAGAATGTTTTGTCCATTTCTTCAAATGTTGACTTGGGTATTAGTATTGGTAACGTTTGAAACAGATATAAAAGCCTAGGCAGAACATTCATACGAATGGCTTCTCTGCGACCTAGGAGAGACAAAGGCAATGATGACCAACGGTTTAGGTCATTTTTTATAGTACTAATTATCCTACCGTAATTTGCATCAAATATCTTGTCTAATGAAAGGGGAACATAAATGCCCAAATACTTTCTACCTTCTTTAGGCCAACGAAAGCCACTTTGTTGTTTAAACTCTGGTGAAATATTGTCCAAAACGTCCATTGCCTCAGTTTTATCAACATTAATTTTATATCCTGAGAAATATCCATATGTTGATATATCCATCCATCCATCCATCTTCTACCGCTTTTCCGGAGGTCCGGGTTGCGGAGGCAGCAGTTCAAGCAGAGAAGCCCAGACTTCCCTCTCCCCAGCCACCTGCTCCAGCTCTTCAGAGGGGATACCAAGGCGTTCCCAGACCAGCTGGGAGACATAGTCTCTCCACCGAGTCCTGGGTCTGCCCCGGGGTCTCCTCCCAGTGGGACGTGCCTGAAACACCTCAAGTGGGAGGCGTCCAGGAGGCATCCTAATCAGATGCCCGTACCACCTCAACTGACTCCTTTCAATGTGGAGGAGCAGCGGTTCTACTCTGAGCCTCTCCCGGATGACTGAGCTCCTCACCCTATCTCTGAGGGTGAGTCCAGCAATCCTACGGAGAAAGCTCATTTCAGCCGCTTGTATCCGCGATCTCGTTCTTTTGGTCATTACCCAAAGCTCGTGACCATAGGTGAGAGTAGGAACGTAGGTTGACTGGTAAATCGACAGCTTTGCCTTAGAACTAAGCTCCCTCTTCACCACAACAGACCGGTACAACGTCCGCATCACTGCAGATGCTGCTCCAATCCGTCTGTCGATCTCTCGCTCCATTCTCCCCTCACTCGTGAACAAGGCCCCAAGATACTATAAAATAAAATAAAATAAAAATAAAAATATTAAATATATAAAATTGTATTATATTTATTATATTTTATTTTATTAAATATATAAAAATAAAATATTAATCAAACCACTGACTCATCTCATTAATCTCTCCATTAGGTCTAGTACATTTCCATCTGGCTGGAAAAAAGCTGTTGTCATACCAGTTCATAAATCAGGCAGTAAAGACGATATATGCAATTACCGCCCAATCTCTATTTTACCAGTCCTGTCTAAGGTTCTTGAAAAAGTTGTAGCTACACAGCTGATTGAATATTTACAAGACAGTCAACTTCTTCATCCACATCAATTTGGTTTTAGACCAGGATACTCAACAGAAACAGCAAATTGTTGCCTTATTGAAAACGTCAAACAGTCCTTGGACAGGGGTAATGTGGTAGGAGCTGTTTTTCTAGATCTCAAAAAGGCTTTCGATACTGTAAACCACAGTTTGCTTTTATCCAAAATGGTATCTTGTAACTTCTCCCCAGATACATTAGAATGGTTTGCATCTTATCTCCAGAATAGAGAACAGTATGTAAAAGTTCACCAGGATAAATCCTCATTTTTAAACAACCGTATGGGTATCCCACAAGGGTCCATTCTTGGTCCTTTACTTTTCAGCATTTTTATTAATGACTTGCCGTTACACTGCTCAGCTGCAACATGCCAACTTTATGCAGATGATGCAGTTATTTACACAGCTGCCAAGACTCCAGCACAGGCTGCAGATGTACTGTCTACAAGTATGGTTGATGTCCAAGAGTGGCTCCTCCAGAACCATCTATTGCTGAACCTTCAGAAAACAGTCTCAATGTGCTTTTCAATCAAAAAATGTAACCTGCAACGTTTTAAAGTTAATATACATGATCATGACGTCAGTTTAGCTACAGAATTCAAATACCTTGGCATTGTACTAGATCCTCAACTCAAATTTAATCTTCATATAAAGAAAATTTCAAAAACAGTAAAAAAAAATCTGAACTGCTTTAAATTAATTAGATATTACATACCTTACGAAGCAGCTGTACTGTATATGCATTCTATGGTTTTTTCTCATATATCATACTGTTTGACAGTCTGGGCTCAAGCAGCCCCTTCCACAATAAGACATATAGGTTCATTATATAATCAAACCCTAAAAATCTTGGACAAAAAGCCCATTAGGTGGCATCACTGTAATGTTTTAAAAAAATACAATCTATTGAGTTTTGAGAGTTTCATTGACCTCTGTTTTCTGAAATTAACGTTCAAATGTTTCCATAAATCAGCACCCGAGCCACTTGCTGGTTTCATCCAAAGACAGGACAGCAGCAGAGCCACCAGGAGTTCTGTTAACAATAACTGTAAAATATTCCACCGCAGAACCACATTTGGACAAACAGCTTTCTCTATAAAGGGCAGTCACATCTGGAACACAATGCCAAATGTAATTAAAATAATAACGGACTTTAAAACATTCACTAAAAAGGTTAAAAACTGGCTGAAAAATAAACAAGAATGTACTCATGTATGAACTGATTGTCTGCAAGGTGAGAGTGAATGAAGGGAAGGAATGAATGTGTTTGTTTATAGTGAGTGACGAAGGGAGGGAGGCCTGAAATAGGCAAATGTGAGTCAGGTTGTTATATTTGTGTATTTATAATATTTATAATATTTATAATTGTGTATATATAATCTTTTTTGCATTGATGTATGTGGTTATTGTGTATTTTTTTTCTTTTTTTTTCTTTACTTGATTCTCTTTTCTAAAGCCCATCCAGGGACAAGAGTTGCAAATTAGCTAATAGCTATACACTCTATGTGCAACACATCAGATTGATTGTCATTGATTAATTGTCTATGTTTATTGCACTGTCCCTGTCAAATAAACTACTCTATCTATCTATACTTAAACTCCCCCACTTGGGGCAGGAGCCTGTCCCCAACCCGGAGAGGACAATCCACCTTTTTCCGGCTGAGGACCATGAACTCAGACTTGGAGGTGCTGATTCTCATCCCAGCCGCTTCACACTCAGCGGCAAACCGTCCCAGCAAGAGCTGTAGGTCATTGCTGGATGAAGCCAACAGGACAACATCATCTGCAAACAACAGAGATGAGATCCTGTGGTCACCAAGCATGACACCCTCCATTCCCTGGCTGCGCCTAGAAATCCTGTCCATAAAAATTATGAACAGGATCGGTGACAAAGGGCAGCCCTGGCGGAGTCCAACTCTCACTGGGAATGACTCCGACCGAGTGTTGGCAATACGAACCAAACTCTCACAACGGTTGTACAGAGACCGAATAGCTCATAACAACAAGCCCGATACCCCATACTCCCGAAGCACCCCCCACAAAAATCCATGAGGGACGCGGTCAAATGCCTTCTCCAAGTCCACAAAACACATGTAAACTGGTTGGGCAGACTCCCACGAACCCTCAAGAATTCTCGAGAGGGTAAAGAGCTGGTCTGATGTGCCACGGCCAGGACGAAAACCACATTGCTCCTCCTGAATCCGAGGTTCGACCAACGGCCAGACTCTCCTCTCCAGTACCTTGGCATAGACCTTCCCAGGGAGGCTGAGGAGTGTGATCCCTCTAAAGTTGGAGCACACCCTCCGGTCCCCTTTTTTAAAGAGAGGAACCACCACCCCGGTTTGCCATGCCAAAGGCACTGCCCCCGACCTCCACGTAATGTTGCAGAGGCGTGTCAACCATGACAACCCAACAACATCTAGGGCCTTGAGGTACTCAGGGCGAATCTCGTCCACCCCTGGGGCCCGGCCACCAAGGAGATTTTTAACCACCTTGGCGACCTCAGCCCCTGTGATAGGCGAGTCATCCCCCTCGTCCCCAAACCCTGTTTCCACTGTGGAAGGCGTATCAGTGGGATTGAGGAGATCCTCAAAGTATTCCTTCCACCGCCCGACGATGTCCCCAGTCGAAGTCAACAGTGTCCCATCCGCACCATGCACAGTGTGGACAGGGAGCTGCTTTCCCCTCCTGAGCCGCCGGACAGTTTACCAGAATCTCTTTGAGGCCGACCGAAAGTCTTGTTCCATGGCCTCACCGAACTCCTCCCATACGCGGGTTTTTGCTTCAGCAACCACCCGAACTGCACTCCGCTTGGCCTGCCGGTACACCTCAGCTGCTTCGGGAGTCCCACAAGCCAACCAAGCTTGATAGGACTCCTTCTTCAGCTTCTTCAGCTTTTGGGCATCCAGTGATAATACAACTGTCTTGGTTTTGCTTTGTTTTTGGTATGATAAGATATTTAACAAACGACGTAAATTATTTGCATAATGTCTTCCGACAATAAACCCAGTCTGGTCTGGATGAATAATGTTAGTTATTATGTCGTTTAGTCGCCGTGCTAATACACCCGTCAGAATATGAACATCTCCATTTAACATAGACAATGGCCTGTAGGTGACATAACGCACGGCTCAGGAGACGCACACACACAGGCTCAGGGTAGTTCAAATAGCTTTTATTAACAACAGGCGTGTATGAATGTGTGTCTGCGGGATGTAAATGTGTTGGTGGCGGTGTCTGCTTCGGGCACAGAGGCAGGAGGCCGTACAGCCGGACAACCCTATGGGAAAAGCACAGGGAGAAGGGTGACGGACACACACCAACACAGGAGATATATGAGCGAGAGAGGAGCTTACTTGGACAGGACGGATGACTGGCACAGCAAGGGACGAGGTCCAGTAGACAGCCACCTGGGAGGCCCGGTGCAGCAGCGAGGAACAGGCGATGGAGAGGAGTAGTCCGCCGCCGGGAAATCCACCTGTGCACAGGGGAGCAGACTTGGAGGAGAAAAAAGGTAAGATCTTCTTACCGGAATGATCAGCTGAGAATGAAAGGAAACTCACAGCGATGCGTAGGGAAGTCTGACGGCTTCAGGCCGAAGCCCAGGGCGAGGCGGCTTAAATCCCTCGCCGCTGATGATGTGCAGGTGTGCATGCAGGTGGCGCCGCTGATGAGCGGCGCGGCGTGACAGTACTCCCCCCTCTAGCAGCGCCTCCTGGCGATGGCTTCTCTGGGTGCGCTCGGTGGAAATCAGCGATGAGCGATGGGTCCAACACAAACGACGAGGGTACCCACTGCCGATGTTCAGGCCCATAGCCCTCCCAGTCCATCAAGTACTGCAACCCACGACCCCGGCGCCGGGAGTCCAGGATGGAGGAGACGGGCCAGGCCGGATGGCCATCAATCATCCGGGGCGCAGGTTGCGCAGCAGGAGGAGGGCAAAGGGGGTCGGAGACTGCCAGCTTCACCTTGGACACGTGGAAGGTGGGATGGATGCGGAGGGAGGGGGGAATAGCTACACGCACAGCCACCGGGTTGATGATCCTGGTGATGGGGTATGGGCCCATAAAGCGCTGTGCCAGCTTCCTCCTCTCGCCCTTTAAAATCACGTCCTGGGTCGACACGTAGACTTGCTGACCAACTCTGTACGCCGGGGCAGGTCTTCTGTGTCGGTCCGCCACGGCTCTGTTGCGCTCCGCCGTGCGTAAAAGCGCATTGCGCGCTGACGCCCAGATGGAGCGGAACTGCCTGAGATGCGCCCGTACTGAGGGGACAGTTACCTCACTCTCCTGCGCCGGGAGCAGAGGGGGGTCGTAACCCAGGGATGCCTTAAAGGGGGACATCCCAGTAGCAGAAGAGCGAGCGGTGTTATGGGCGTATTCAACCCAGGTGAGGTGGTTACTCCAGGACGTTGGTTTGGATGCCGTGACACAGCGGAGCGCAGCCTCCAGCTCCTGGTTGGTCCGCTCACACTGCCCGTTGGTTTGGGGGTGATGGCCAGAGGAGAGGCTCACCTTGGCTCCCAGGGCGTTGCAGAACGACCTCCAAACCTCTGACACAAATTGGGGGCCCCGGTCCGAGACCACGTCCACCGGAATCCCATGCAGCCTGACCACGTGCTGGATCAGGAGGTCCGCCATCTCCAGGGCAGTTGGGAGACCTCGTAGGGGGACGAAGTGTGCCGCCTTGGAGAAGCGGTCCACGATTCAATTCAATTCAATTCAATTCAATTCAACTTTATTTATATAGCGCCATTTCACAACAACAGTCATCTCATAGCACTATCAACTGTAGGGAGGACCCCCACAGTTGCAGAAAGACCCCAGCAATCAGGCGATCCCCTGTGAGCAAGCACTTGGCGACGGTGGAGAGGAAAAACTCCCACGATGGTCAGGACGGTGTCGTAGGTGTTCGAGACTGGGAGTCCGGTGACAAAATCCAGGGCGATATGCGACCAGGGCCTGCCAGGGACGGGCAGAGGCTGGAGCAAACCCGCTGGAGGGGCATTACCCGATTTGTTGGTGGCACACACTGGACAGGCCCGGGCGTAGCGGGCAGCGTCCCTCCGCAGGCCCGGCCACCAGAAGGACCGCTGGAGGAGGTCAATCATCCGGGAGGAGCCAGGGTGACAGGTGAGCTTGGATGTGTGTAACCAGTGGATGACCTCCCCCCGAACCGTGGATGGCACGAACAACCTCCCCTCCGGTCCGCCGCCAGGGTCAGGTTCCACTTCCTGCGCCTTCCGGATCTTGCTCTCAATGTCCCAGGTGACGGCTCCCATGACGCACGACCTGGGTAGGATGGTGTGGACCGTGTCCTCCGACTCCTCAGGGGCGAATTGCCTAGAGAGGGCGTCGGGCAGGCCGTTCTTGGAGCCAGGCCTGAAGGTGATGGTAAATTGGAACCTGGCAAAGAACAAGGACCAGCGCGCCTGGCGGGCGTTCAGGCGCTTGGCAGATCTAAGGTACTCCAAGTTCTTGTGGTCCGTCAGGACCGCCCCCTCTAGCCAGTGACGCCACTTCTGTAGCGCGAGCTTGATGGCGAGGAGCTCTCTGTCCCCCACGTCGTAATTCCGCTCCGTCGGGGACGAGCGCCGGGAGAAGAAGGCGCAGGGCCGTTTGACTCCGTCATCTGGTGACCGCTGGGATAGCACCGCTCCCACTCCTGTGTCCGAAGCGTCCACTTCCACGATGCACTGCAGCGCAGGGTTGACTTGGCTAAGGACCCGGGAGGAGGAGAACTCCGCCTTCAGCGCCTGAAAGGCAGCCGCGGCCTCTTCGGTCCACCGGAACGGGACCTTAGGGGACGTGAGGCGGGTCAGCGGGCCGACGATGGTGCCAAAATTTGGGACGAAGCGGCGGTAGAAGTTCGCAAACCCAACGAACTGCTGCACCAGCTTTCTTGATGCAGGTGTGGGCCATTCCACCACCGCCTTCACCTTCTCTGGGTCCGGAAGCACCTGGTCGTGGGAGATGATGAACCCAAGGAAGGATGTTGTCTTCGCGTAAAACTCACATTTCTCGGCCTTCACATACAACCGGTTCTCCAGCAGTCTTTGGAGGACCCGCCTCACGTGGACCTGGTGCTCGTCCCTGGACTTGGAGAAGATGAGAATGTCATCCAGGTAGACGAACACAAAAAGGCCAATGAAATCCCGGAGGACGTCATTGATGAGGCACTGAAAGACGGCTGGAGCGTTGGTCAACCCGAACGGCATCACCAGGTATTCGAAGTGGCCATTCGGGGTACGGAAGGCTGTTTTCCACTCATCTCCCTCCCGGATCCGGACGAGGTGGTATGCGCTGCGTAGGTCCAGCTTGGTGAACCAAGTCGCCCCCTGGAGGGAGTGGAAAGCGGTGTCCATGAGGGGCAGGGTGTAGCGATCCTTCTCCGTAATGTTGTTAAGGGCACGATAGTCAATGCAAGGATGGAGAGATCCGTCCTTCTTACCGACGAAGAAGAATCCTGCCCCCACAGGTGATGACAATGGGCGGATTATCCCAGCACTCAGCGACTCCTTGAGGTAAGAGTTCATGGTCTCCTTTTCCGGCGCAGACAGACTGTAGAGTCGCCCAGAGGGTAAGGGTGCCCCCTGGCGGAGGTTGATTGCACAGTCATAGGGCCTATGAGGAGGGAGAGACATTGCCTTGGACTTGCTGAATACCATACCCAGGTCGTGAAATTCCAATGGCACCAGGGACAGGTCCGGGGGCGCAGCGTCCGTAGGTGAAGGAGAGGCGGACGGAGAGCAGGCAGCGGACTGTAGACAGGTGCTCATGCAGAACGTGCTCCATGCCGATACCCCGGCGGACTTCCAATCCAAAACGGGGTTGTGGAGGCGTAGCCAGGGATACCCCAGGATGATGGGCGACACAGAGTTGGGCAGGACGAAAAAGGTTATCTCCTCCCGGTGGTTTCCAGAGATAATGACCGGGACGGGGATGGTCTGGTGTGTTACTCTCCCCAGGGAGGCACGAGAGAGGTTGACCAGGGAGATAGGGTTCCTTAGTGCCTGACAGCGGATGCCCAATCGGGTTGCCAGGCTTTGTGAAATAAAACTGCCCTCCGCGCCCGAATCCACCAGTGCGTGGGTGAGATGCCCAGTGGAGTTGTGACAAAAACGGATGGGCAGTTTCAATTGTGTGAGGGGACTTAACCGATTGACGTCCGCGAGGCCCCCTACAGTGACTCGCGGACCCCACCGACTGGCTTTCCGTGGGCACCGTGTGTTGGTCATCTCCGCAATACATGCAGAGATCCAACTCACGGCGGCGTTGTCTCTCCGCAGGGGAAAGCTTTGTCCAACCCGTCACCATCGGCTCCGACTCCTCGGGGCACGATGGTGGCGGCGTCGCCAGGGGGCGAGCTTGGAACAGGCGCGGCGAGACTCCACGAGGGCGAGAAGAAGACGACTTCCGTCCGAAGAGCGCTCGCGCAGCCTGTTGTCCAAACTGATCGCTAGGGATGTTAGCTCCGCTAGCGTCTCAGGGATATCCCGCCCAGCCAGTTCATCCCTCAGATCATCGTTGAGACTGCGGAGGAAAAGGCCACAGAGGGAGCGTTCCTCCCAGCCTAATTCCTCCGCCGCTACCCGGAAGTCGACTGCGTAGTCCGCTGCCAACCGGCTTCCCTGCTGGAGGGCGAGAGGCCGATCGACCTGGACCGTCTCGGTACAAGAATGGTCAAAGACCTCTAGGAAGCGTCTCACGAATTGGTCATACGTGAGGGCGGCATAACTGGGCCTCGCCATTACGGCGTAGGTCCAGGTTAATGCTCGCCCCTCTAGGAGATTCCCGATATAACCAATTCGGCTATGATCTGAGGGAAAGTCTCCGGCACATGGTGAAACACGGACTCACATTGCATTATGAACCCCCGCGCTCCGCCGAGCTTTCCGCTAAAGCGGGCGGGGGTTGGAATGGGCGTGAGCCGAGTCGGTGCCGCCGGAGCCTGCTGGACGGCCGCTGGAGCAGCAGGAGCCGCGCCACCCTGATGAGCCGGGGGGAACGGCTGTTGGGGGTCCAAGCGGTCCAATCGGTTATTTATAATAATCAACTAATTAAAAATCACCTGTTGCTGAAAAGCTACTTGGTCCACCCGAGCCTCGAGAGTGGTAAGCCGGTGTGCGAGCCCGCCGTCTGCCGAGCCGCTCTGCTGAAGCCGTACTGACATAACGCACGGCTCAGGAGACGCACACACACAGGCTCAGGGTAGTTCAAATAGCTTTTATTAACAACAGGCGTGTATGAATGTGTGTCTGCGGGATGTAAATGTGTTGGTGGCGGCGTCTGCTTCGGGCACAGAGGCAGGAGGCCGTACAGCCGGACAACCCTATGGGAAAAGCACAGGGAGAAGGGTGACGGACACACACCAACACAGGAGATATATGAGCGAGAGAGGAGCTTACTTGGACAGGACGGATGACTGGCACAGCAAGGGACGAGGTCCAGTAGACAGCCACCTGGGAGGCCCGGTGCAGCAGCGAGGAACAGGCGATGGAGAGGAGTAGTCCGCCGCCGGGAAATCCACCTGTGCACAGGGGAGCAGACTTGGAGGAGAAAAAAGGTAAGATCTTCTTACCGGAATGATCAGCTGAGAATGAAAGGAAACTCACAGCGATGCGTAGGGAAGTCTGACGGCTTCAGGCCGAAGCCCAGGGTGAGGCGGCTTAAATCCCTCGCCGCTGATGATGTGCAGGTGTGTGTGAAGGTGGCGCCGCTGATGAGCGGCGCGGCGTGACAGTAGGAGCTGCAATCAGTGGGATCTTTACCTTCCTTCTGTAACACCACTATAGTGTCACGCCTCGCCGCCCATCTGCGGCGCCAGCTGCACGCACACCTGCACCTCATCAGCGGCGAGGGATTTAAGCCGCCTCGCCCTGGGCTTCGGCCTGAAGCCGTCAGTCTTCACTCGCTTCCCTTGCTGCAAGGAATCCCAGCCACGCAGCAAGCATTCAAGTAAGGATCTCTTACCTCCTTCTTCTCCTAGTCTGCTCCCCTGTGCAGAGGTGGATTTCCCGGCGGCGGACCACTCCCCTCCGTCACCGTTCCCTCGCTGCTGCACCGGACGCTCCAGGTCGCTGTCTTCCGGGCTTCACCCTTGCTGTGCCAGCCACCTGCCATTTCCAAGTAAGCCAGTCATCGTTATCATATCTCCTGTGTTGGTGTGGTGCCCGTTACCCTTCTCCCTTTGCTTCTCCCATAGGGTTGTCCGGCTGTACGGCCTCCTGCCTCCGTGCCCGACGCAGACGCCACCACCAACACATTTACATCTCGCAGACACACACTCATACACACTTGTTGTTAATAAAGCTATTAGAGCTACCCTGAGCCTGCGTGTGTGTCTCCTGAGCCGTGCATTATGTCATATAGTAGCTTCTGCCCATGACACAGCCATTGTTTTTGTTTCTAATGAATAGTGATAGGCATTTAAGAGGAGTGGAATAAGTTCTTCATGGAAACATTTATAAAATTCATTGATAAATCCGTCTGGACCAGGACATTTATTATTTTTGAGAGATAAAATACATTGTTTTATTTCCCAATCTTGGATTGGTTCATCCAAATTTGCAGTAATTTCACCAGATAACTGAGGTATATTAATATCCTGTAAGAATTGAGCAATATTGGACTCATCAGGGCATGTATCAGTATCTTGGTAGAGGGATTTATAAAATTCTGCGAATGTTTCAGCTATTTCCTTAGGCTTTACTATATATCTGTGTCCAGATTTTATTTTATGTACAATATTAGAAGATTGTTGTTTACGTAATTTGAAAGCCAGAAGCCTGCTCGCTCTATTTCCATGTTCATAATGCTGATGCTTGGCAAAACGTAAAGTTCCCTCGATCTTCTCTGATAGTAGCTCTTGTAGCTCTGTACGGGCTGCTTTGAGTTCAGTTAAGAGATTAGACGCCATCCCTCGTTTATGCTTATGTTCGAGCTCACTAATTTTATGCTTCAATTCTGTTTGTTTAGCCATTTTTTGCCTCCTTTTTGCAGTAGCATAAGAAATTATACAGCCTCTTAAATAGGCTTTTGCACAGTCCCAAAGTACAAGAGGAGACATGCCAGGAGTATCATTTATAGCAAGATAGTTCTTGAGCTCTGTTTTAATGAGAGTAATGAAATCTTTATCATTAAGAAGAGAGGCGTTCAATCTCCATTGTTTATAAGTTGGTGTCAATCCCATGTCCCACTGGAGAACCACTGGGGCATGATCAGAAATTGTAATGGGCATGATGGTTATGTCTTCAACTCTATGGAGTTCAGCTTTAGAAGTGAAAAAGTAATCAATCCTTGAATAGGATGCATGTCTGTTAGAGTAAAATGTAAAATTTCTTTCTTTTGGAAATTTTGATCGCCATACATCAACTATTCCTGCTTCAGCAGTCAAATATTTAAGCATCTTGCCCATCTTGGATATGGGTACTTTAGGTGGAGGTTGTCTGTCTTGTTGTGACATTACACAATTAAAGTCTCCCCCCATAAGTAAAAGACCAACACTATACTCCGTGATTCTGTTAAATAGTAATTTGATAAAGCCTGGTTGGTCCTCATTTGGGGCATACACATTAATAAGGGAGACAGGTATGCCATCAAGCAGCCCATTTACCAGAATAAATCTACCTTCTCCATCTGCATGTACAAATGTATCAACAAAATTAACTTGTCTATGTATTAATATTGCTACCCCTCTTCTTTTACCTGTGCGGTGAGATGAGAAATACACCTTATCTGCCCAAGATTTCTTTAATTTCAGATGCTCATCATCGGACAAATGGGTTTCTTGTAATAGTGCTATTTGACACTTCAAACGTTTAAGCTGTAATAATATTTTCTTCTTTTTGATGGGGCTATTTAGACCCTTCACATTATAACTTATAATTGTCAATGGACTCATAACTTAAGTACTATGGTGCAGGTAGTTACAGTATAGGGCATCATAAAAGTTGTTTTGAGGCAGAGGCGGGCCCATGATCGAGAGTACAGCAGAAACAACATAGGGAATATTACTTCACAAAGGAATGTTACATCGAAGTGGAAAGACTTTATGACTGAGAGAATATGGTTCCAGTAATTAGCAAATAATGACTCTGTTGCTCTTTTAAATAATATGTGATCCCCGGGGAACAAAGGGATCAGAACACAAGAAACACAAAAACAAAATGTATATCAAACAAGCGAAATACTAAAGGATGGGATTAAGTCCCTAGCCACTGTGTGTTAGCAGCTAAATACACAACCTACTATGGTGGGCTGTGTCCACAGCAAAAAAGAGGAGCAGAAATTAAATCGGCAAAACAAATTTACTAAAGGAGCTCAGGCCCCTGCAGACTAAGTTACGATAAGGAACAACATTAAGTAAAATTTTTTAAAATACTCAACACATTACACTATAACAATACAGGATAGAAAAAAAAAAAGGGAAAATAATGTGTTATTCTCGTCACCATAAAAGACATATTTTAACAGGTTACGCACCCACTGCGATCATAACCTGCGGACTCACGCTATATAATCCAAACATGGTACCTCAAGGATCATCAGCTTCGGACAGGATATTGTTCTTTATGAAGTCCATGGCCTTTGTAGGATCGTGAAAGTCCAGACTCTCATTCCCGAAAGTGATCCGGAATCTTGTGGGGTAAAAAAGACCAAAGCGCACATCATGTCGGCCTCGTAGCGCCTTCCGTGCATCTGAAAAGGCAGCCCGGGCTTTAGCAACACCTGTCGTGTAGTCAGGGAAGATGCTGATCCTGTTACCGTTATACATCAAAGGTGCCTTTTCCCTGGCTCTTCTCAAAATATCCGCTGCATCTCCATCATAGTGCATCTTGGCGATTATCACTCGGGGTCTGTCTTCTCCCACTTTCCGTGGTGTTAGTGTACGATGAGATCGATCAACTTTCACATCTCGGTCCATGTATAAGGCTTGTTTAATAATTTTAGCCACCTCGTTTGGATTGCAGGGGTTTTGCTCATCGACACCGACAATGCGGATATTTCCACGTCTCATTCTCCCCTCCAAATCCTCACATTTGCTCCGCAGTGACTTCACTTCACTTTGGAGCTCTTTCACCGAGCTCTGAAGCCTAGTTATGTCATCAGACCAAGTAGACAAGCCATCTTTCACGTCTTGAATGTTAGCTTCAATTGTGCCAAATCGTGCGCTAACGGAGGTGGCGTTGCTGGCTATTTCCGAACGTACAGCCTGGACTTCGGCTTTGAGAGAGGCAAAATCGTTAGCTAAGGCATTCTTAAATTCTTCCCGTATAATTTGTGTGATGTCTTCTCTTAAGGATGCCAAAATCTGAGTTTTAAAGCCTTCGTCCATGGTCAGCGTTGGCACTGCGCTCTGTGGTTCGTCATTCTTTTCCAGCCTCGTGTTAGGCCTGTTGGGTTTGTCGGTAGCGTTGAATTTAAACTTCTGAAGTTTGTCCGTCATGACGATAAAAGTGGGCAGGAGAATCCGATAATGATAGGTGACGAGTTTGTATTGAGCTTTACCAAAGAAATTTCATTTTTAAAAGTAAAATGTCCCAAAGTCTGCGGGACCACTGAGGAACACGTCTTTACTCCAGCATGGCTCACTAGCGCCCCCTAACTTACTGTTTTTAAGTAAAGTTTTAGAAAAAATTGTATTCTTCCAGTTAGATAATTTTCTTATTGACCACAACATTTTTGAGAAATTTCAATCTGGTTTTAGGACAAACTACAGTACCGAGACAGCCCTTTTAAAAATCGTTAATGATATCAGGTGTAACATGGACTCCCACAAACTGTCAGTCCTGGTGCTGCTGGATCTCAGCGCTGCCTTTGATACAGTAGATCACCACACTTTATTAAGCAGACAAACACCTGGTGGGCCTCTCAGGTACTGTTCTTAAATGGTTTCATTCCTATCTCACTGATCGTTGCTATTTTGTAAGTATGGATACATGTTCTTCGGCAATCCATGAAATCAAGTGCGGGGTACCCCAAGATTCTATTTTAGGGCCAATACTTTTTAATCTTTATATGTTACCACTTGGGGATGTTATCAGGAGACATGGCATCAATTTTCATAGCCATGCTGATGATACACAGCTGTACATTGCCACATCTCCTGATGACACAAAACCAATTAATGCCCTTTTGAACTGTATTTTAAATATAAAGTCATGAATGGCAGAGAACTTCCTACAGCTCAACCAGAATAAAAAAGAAGACAAAACAGAAGTTTTAATCATTGGTCCTGAAGACAAGAGAGAAACTTTTACCAAAATTGCTAGGTTGAAAACCTACAAATTATGTCAAGAAACTGGGCATTCTTTTAGACTCTGACTTTCATTTTATTTCACACATTAAAAATGTAACAAAAATCGGATTTTGCCATCTTAGGAATATAACCAGAATATAATCCTTTTCTCTCTTTTGCCAGCACGGAGGTCTTGATGCATGCTTTTATTACTAGTCGTATAGACTACTGTAATGCCCTGCTCTCTGGTCTTCCTCAAAAAAGAATATCACATCTCCAACTGTTCCAAAATTCAGCAGCACGAGTGTTAACGAGGACCAAGGGGCGGGTGCATATTACACCAGTTTTAGAATCACTGCATTGGCTCCCCGTGCGCTTCAGGATCGATTGTAAGGTTCTCTTAGTAGTTTTTAAATACCTCAGTGGTCTTGGGCCTTCTTCTTCTGCGCTGCTTTTATCTTATGAGCCCTTGCAGACCCTGAGGTCCTCTGGTACTGGCCTTTAAATGGTTCCCAAAGTCAAGGCTAAGACCTTTGGTGAAGCTTCCTTTCACTATTATGGTCCTCGTCTGTGGAACAGCCTGTCAGAGCCTCAAGGCCGCAGAGTCAATAGATGTTTTTAAGAACAGGCTCAAAACCCACCTTTTTAATTTAGCTTTTAATAAACCTGTTTAACTATTACTGAAGTAGTCATTTATGTTCCATTGTTTTATGTTCTTCTTGGCGCCATTTGTTCTTAGATTTTCTCATCTTCTTATTGATGTGTTTAGTTCAGTTTTTAAGTATGGGTTTTTACTTCCTGTTTTTATGTGTTTAGTTTCTTTTTGTACCTTTTTAAATTTTGACTTTTAACAAACCGTTTAATTATTATTGAAGTAGTCATTTATGTTCCATTGTTTTACATTCTTCTTAGCTCCATTTGCTTTTGGATTTTCTTATTTTGATGTGTTCTTTGCCCGGTTTCTAAGTATGAGTCTTTAGTTCCCTTTGTTCTGTGTGTTCTTAGTTTTATCTTGTATTTTATGTGTTTTAGCTCCAGTGTTTCCTCAGTGGGGCCCCACATGCTGGATGCTGCCTGGCCCATCTGCAGGAGTGCTGGTCTCGTGGGTCTCTCTAGCTTGGGTGGGTGGGGGCTTTATGCCACTGCCTACAGCTGTGGTGTGGACCCCAGCCTGTCCTGGTTGGGGCGGCCTTTGTGACGCCCTCTGTGGTTATGGGCTGTGTGGTCTCCCGGCGTGGGGGGCTCCACAGGATGGTTGCTCCTTCTAGTGGTGCCTCAGTGCCGAGCAATGTCTCTTTTATTTTATATGTGTGTAAGAGAAGTAGGGGGTGATGTATGTGCCTTTGTGTGTGTGTGTGTGTGTGTGTGTGTGTGTTTATGGGAGGGTTGGAAGGGGTGGGGATGTATCATGTAAAATACGTAACTAAATGTGTCTACTGTTTTTATCTATGTAAAGCACTTTGCACAGCATCTAATGTTTAAAAAGTGCTATACAAACAAAGTTTGATAATAAAAGATCATCTTATTTTTAAAGTTACATGGATAGAAGTTTGCTTTTAAGTCACTAGGCAATTACTTATTTATACCATTCATGCAACAGAACAGCAGCAGATTTCATATTTTAATCTGATCCTTTGTGGTTGGGTGAACATCACGAGATATTGAAGGTAAAATTAATTTTTCACTTAATTCTTTATAATGTGTATTTTCCTCCTCTGCAGCTACAGACTGACCTGGATCAGGAGTACCAGGACAAATTCCGCCGGCTGCCCGTGGAGATCCAGGAGTTCGTGCAGGACAGCAGCAAGGCCAAGCTTAGCGACGACGCCATTCTCGTTTCTTCCTCCACGTCAGAAAAGCTCAATCATAAGGCGTCGCAGTCGGAGGATGACATGGAGGAGGGCTCCTCTGAGCGGGTCTACGACACCCCCCTTTAGGGACT
This sequence comes from Pholidichthys leucotaenia, assembly GCA_020510985.1. Taxonomy (NCBI): domain Eukaryota; kingdom Metazoa; phylum Chordata; class Actinopteri; order Cichliformes; family Pholidichthyidae; genus Pholidichthys; species Pholidichthys leucotaenia. The sequence goes on along the minus strand of CM035842.1, from coordinate 379,835,707 downwards.
GAGTCTGCCTTCGCACTGGGACACTGATTGGTGGGTGTGGCTGTGACCACAGACGTAGGATGGGACTGCCCCAACTTTGGTCCTAAATTTAACCAGTGGGAGAATTAGATCAAATCTGAGCCTGGATTGGTGAGTAATGGTGCTCTCTGCATGGAGTGCAGTCTTGTCCAGAGAACCGTGTCACATGTAAATAGTAACCTTTTGTGTATTTGTATGTTACCTGTTTGTTGTCGTCTTTCAGTACGGCCACAGGATGTGATATAAAACACTAACGATTTACAGGAAATAACTTACTTGAACTACTGCACAGAGAGAGTAGTTTCTTTTTTTTTTAAATATTATTGTTATTACTTTTTTATCCATGATACTGACAGTAGTATTTGGTCACAAGGCGTGAGGTGCCAAGATTGTGAATTCTGTGGATTTTAAGTGGTGTCAACTTGTACTGTAAAGACATCATTGCATATTCAGCCTTTGAAGCTTCCAAGTTATATTTTATTTCACCCTATTTGCACTGAAGGCTAAACTAAACATGTACTTATTCTACCCAGAGGCACTGGTGGCTTGCTGGTTCTTGATTTTGTTCTCACAGAACTGAAGCCTTTATGTTGCTGCTATTTTCTTGTTTTAAAATTTATTTTTTAATAGTTTTTTGTTTGTTTGTTTATGTGATGTTTGGTTATATCATGAAGGCAAATGCCATTTTTTTTTTTTAGGTTTTGATTAGTTTTTAACAAGTTTGCATTATCTGTGGGCAACTGTGTCCAGAAAGGACAAGAAGGGAACATTTTGTTGTACAGCGTCTGCATGTATCTGAACAGCTGTAAATGTTAACAGTAGCTCTGTAGCAGAGATGTTTATTAATGTAAATCTGTTTTCTCTGACACATTCAAACACAACCTGCAAAACAGTCACTGCAGAGTGGCTTGATGCACCTGAGCTAGAAAAAAAAGCTGAGTAACACTGAAGAAAAAAAAAAGTAACAACAACCTCGCCACCACCACCATTTTTTTTATTCCGAACAGAAACTGGCTGGTGCTAACAGGTGGCTTATTGTCTCCTTTACCTTTGCCCCCATAATCTAAAACAAACCAGGATATTTAAACAAAAGAGGATCCTGTAGTAGTTTACAGAAGTGGCTTTCCTCTTAACTGCTTCATTTTGTACCTACAGGGAAAACTGACAAAGACCAGAGACCCTCCAGTATATTAGGAAATATGATGCATTGATGTTATAATTTACCCTCAGTTGGAAGCTTCTGGTTTTGAAGGAAATTAGCTGGGTCATGCTTAAAAAAAAGGCGCTCATTTTCTATTTGAGGTACACCAGCGTTGACATACTGTAATGTTTATGAATAACTGGACTGATTCCTCTATTGCTGTGCCCATTCTCTGAGGAAGTCCTTTTCACTCACCATCCTGTGTGTCCAGTGCCATCTAACTCGTGGGTGTGTCGTCTGATATCAAATCTTATTTCAGCTGATTTTCCTTTTTAAAAAAAAGTTAAAGGTGAAGGACAACCTAACATGTAAGTACAAACTACCCTTTTTTTTTAATAATAATGAGATGTTGATGTGCGAGTCCTGTGCCTTTGAATGGATTTGCCTTGTTTGATGTTGAATGTGTGAAATTGCCATTCTATTATAATATATAAAATTGTCTGGTATTGAATAGACCGTATGCACTTTTTTAGTACAGTGCCGCTACTGAGTAATGCTTGTGATGAGAAGTATTTAACATGTGTCTCACAGGGAAAGGGAGACATTTATATATATTTTTTTGTTTGTTTGTTTATTTTATGTCTTGAATCACTTTATTTAACAGCAGCCCCTTCTCATCAGTGTATGCGCTCCAGATATGTAAATGTATATCTGACATAAGAGGATAAAACGTGAAGATAAATATAGTGTAAAGGGAACTTGCTTGTAATTATTAAAATAAATGTTGCTATTATTGTACTTTGCTGGAGTGTTGTGTCCTTTGATGTGACTTATTTTTATTTTTACTTTTAAGAAAACCTGTATGTATGTGATTTTTTTTTAACAATTACTTACATAAATGTGTTTCTTATGAGTCTTGATATTTTGTATGCACACATCAAATGAGGGCTGTGTGTTTATATGTTTCATTTATGTGTTTACTAGTGCTGTGCCCAGTCACATGACCATATAAGCAGTTGTTCAGTTCCTGCTGAACTGAACAACACTTTTAAACTTAGTTCTTTCATCTCTCTATAACATCACAGACACACTATGTTTCGATATGAGGTCATAGAATTCCGGTCACGTGACCATACAAGGAGTTGTTCAGAACTCCTTATAAGAACTCCTTATACAGTATAAGGAGTTGTTCTTATATCACATGACCATATAAGGAGTTCCTGCTGGGTTCTTAACTCCTTATATGGTCGTGAACCTTTCTGAAGCTTGGATTGGGCCCAGATTTTTAACATTTTATCCCACCGGCCTCCAAGCCTACCCTATGAATTTCAGCCCCAAACTCCCAGCGGTTGGGGGCTGAAAAAGTGGAAAAGGTATACGTTTCCACCTCTGTGTTTATTTAATAGCTCCCCTATGGACATTCAATAAAGGTTTCCCCTCCTAAGCTTCCACATCGCCAGGGAGGCTGAAATTTAGAGGGGATATTGGGCTTCATAAATCTAAATTTTCAGCCCCCAACTCCTAGTGGTAGGGCTGTCATGGTAGAGGAATTTCCCCTGCGGTGACGGTGGATAGCTCAACACCGCAGTATGCGGTATTATTGCAAATGTTTTTAGGACTCTGTGGTCTTGTAATTTAAACAGGGTTCATAACTTATGTGGCAAACGATGTAAGCTGTGAGAAACTCGCTGCTGCTCCGCTCTCAACTTTATGTGCGTGTGTGACAATTGTGCGGAGCTCCAGTCTTTCTACAGGCATGAACAGCTGATTCTGTTAAAAAAAAAAAGATAATTTTCATAAAGCAGTGGCGGTAACTCTAATATTTCAACTACGGGGTGTGTGGACTGGAAACTGCAGTGACATTTAGCTTATTTAAACAGGACAGCCTCCATACAGGACCCTGTGTGGCTCTTGTCTTCATGGTTTTTGGATTTTTGCCGCTGTCTGAAAAATCACACTCAAACAAGCAATGCACTATACAGTAGCTGTTTCGCTCTCGGAGCTCAATTGTCAGGATCATAAACATTCCGCTCAGAAGGAAATAGCACACTTTGTGCCCTTTCAGTGCTCAATGTCACGGCTGTATTTAGCAAGGAGTCCAAACGCTTCTACCACTAACTGCCTGCTGGAGTCCGTCTGGAGAGAGAGTGCCCCACACGGTACTGCCACCCCCAGCACCCGGTGCTATGGAAGTTTCCACAGTACCGGGTGCTGCTACGTCAGTACCAGGTGCAAACATGCTGTTGGCAATAAAAACACATTTGACATTTAACAATTTATTTAATAATCAATAGGGGCACATAAGTGAACAATGAGATATAGCCACACACACACACAAAAAGTGAACACCGCTGTTGTTGCGGTTGCTCATTATTCTCCGTAGTAGGCTTGTCCATTGCGCAATACTACGTAATTGCGGTTATCACGACGGTCCTACCCAGCGGTTATGAGGTGAACATGAGCATACAGTAGAGTGATGATATAGAGTGAAGTACGTTGCGGTAATGCACCTGTAAGCTGGTTGCCAACCGCCAATCAAATCTAAAAGAAGAAGAAGAACTTTTCCACCTCTGTGTTCATTTAATAGCTCCCCTATGGACGTTCCACATATCCGTGGAGACTGAAATTTGGATGCACACCCTCGTAACCTCAGCAAAGCACGTATCGAATATGAGGTCAGTCTGACAAACGGTTCGAGAGATATGCAAGGAACAGGTAGAATGACACACACACACACACAGAATTCTTGTATTATAATATGATGTTATTAAAACTGTGTCTAGATCTTTATAACCCATTTGGCACATTTTGGTGCCACATTGTGCCAAATTGAGTGTCCGCCTGGTGGTATTCTTACTAAAACCTTTGTGGAGGTTTTGTCCTTAGCTCAAATTCGATCACATTTGGTATATTTGTAGTCAAGGAGTTGCTGAAGGTGATCAGTGGCATCTATGTGCCTGAAATCAATGTTAGCATGGTTTTCTCCTCTGTCAAAAATGGAAAAACAACAGGTGATCATAGACTTTTGACATTTTTGCTCTGTTTTATTGAAATGTACTCAGGCATAGTAACAGACAGAAAATTTGTATGTGAACCTTATTGTGGAGCAATTCATTTACTTTGGGTATTTCTTTTTAAGAGTCTTTTTCTGAAAACATGGCCAAGGTTTAACAGGTTTTTAAAAAATTGCTAAAATTGTGTTGGAAATAAAGTGTAATTTTAGAAAGCAGACAACATATGAAACAATGCTCCAGCAGAGTTACGGAGTCTGTTTGGGAGCATCTGTGACGGTGACTGACTGGGTGTTTTATGGACTGCAGCTTTATGAGAGTATCACACTGAAGGGCAAAGAAAAAGCCTCAATGATCTGCTTCCTATTACCACTAAGGTAACAGCACACCCTGTGTAAAGAGAGCAGGTTCACTTCCTATTTATTCCGCTATTTTCAGCAGTTTGCTCAGAGGGCTAAATATAGAAAATGAATGAATGGCGCTAAACTGCAGAGACAGTTATACCTCTATCTAAGTTTTTGATTATCTTGCTCCAAACAGATAGGAGACAACACTATTGCCCTCCTGGTTTCCGTTAGCATTCTGCAGGCTCATGCTGATTAAAGATGTATAAAATTGCATGCTCCCATGATGCCACCTGCGTCCAAACAAACATGAGAACCGATGTTCAGCATTTTTAAATCATGGCTGTATGTTGCATGTGAGTTCATAAGAATCAGCTAGTCATGGTGATTAAAGGTGAGTTATGCTAGAAACTTCCAGTTGCTCCTCATGAGATGGATGGGTCAATTCAAAATTGCCCACATCTTAAAGTGCCTAATATGCATGTAGAAATCCTGAAAAAAAAGAATAAAGTTATGTAGTTGTCTTGATCCCCTATTGAAAACATACAGTAATTGGCAGATTTTTTTCCCTTATGATATTTTAGCACACTAGTGTTTTCATACTAAAGCTCCACAGTCCTGTTTATTCTGTTTTATTTCACAAATACTCCAAAGAAGCCAGGAGTACCTTGTGAGGTTATTCTCTCTCATTCCAGTCAAGGTCAAAAGCTTTGGTGCTATGACACAAAGATTCATATTGTTTGTCTTCTTCCTCCTCCTCCTCCTGGGTTCGCCGCCACAGATCATCTGCCTCCATCTGACTATATCCCTTGCATCTTCCTCTGGAACACCAACCCTGTCCATGTCCTCCTTCACTACATCTGTGAATCTTCTCTGTGGTCTTCCTCTTTTCCACCTTCCTGGCAGCAACATCATCAACATCCTTTGTCCAGTATATCCACTATCCCTCCTCTGCACATGTCCAAACCATCTCAGCTTTGCCTCTCTTACTTTGTCTCCAAACTGCTCAACCTGAGCTGTCCCTCTGATATACTAGGATGGATAGATGGATAAAATGAGATTTACTGATGGCAGTGGCCAATATTTATCCAGTATGTCCCAGCTGTGTGCCACTGATTTTGCCCTGAGGTAGACAACGGTAGACTACAGCTGCAAATTCAGAGTACATCTGGGACTGAACAATTTTCAAGTATTTCAGTTCAGTTATTTTTATAATACATATTTTTAGCCTACCTGACAATGAATGGGGTTAGATCAAACTAAAAACAAAAGAAACAATTGACTAGAAAGACTAGAAAACCCAAATTTATAGAAAAGATTGATGAATCCAAGAGAAAAGCCTCACAAATTCCTTATAGTAACTTTTTTGGTACCTGCTCTCACTTGTACTCGAGTATTTAATGTCATTTTACTTGAATCTAACTTTGACTTGAGTACAATTTCGGACTCCTCTATCCACTTCTGCGGCACTGTCAGGTTAGTATTGTTGCCTCCCAACAAGAGGGTCTGGGTCCAAGCCCAAGAAGGACTCTTCAGTTTAGAGTTTGCATGTTTTCAAAACGTAACGTTAGCATCACTTCCAAAACTAGAGAATTTCCAGGCTATTCACAATCTGCGTCCATGTTTGCATCATTCACACTCTGTTCAATGTCACTGTCACTCTGCTTGCCACCACAGTAATCTCCAACCATTCTAATATAAGTGTCTAGTGATTTGACTTTTTAAAAAAAAGAACAACCCTGACACATTTTCAAGGTGAAAGCTTGTTACACATTGTGTGAGTACTGTGGCATGAGTTCAAGTCCGTGAGCGTGAATTTCCAGCTGTCTCTGCTCTGTTATGCGTTGTGCTGCCCATGTGCCTGGGCTTGTGTGTGTGTGTGTGTGTGTGTGTGTGTGTGTGCTCTCCAGAGTACATAAACACTGTCCTTCTCAGTCTCAGCGCCGCAGCAGGAGATAAGAGAAGCCCAGTCGCCCATAACAACCACTGTGACCATTTGGAGGCCTGTGTGCACGCCGGCAACTAGGAAGTGAGCTAATTAACCCTGAGTTCAGGACGGAAGGAGAGCAGCTTTTTAATAAGATTCTCTGGGTTATATAAACAGAGACGCCCCTCCAAACTCCCAGGAATATTATCGCCCTGCGTCTGTCCATCTGCTGCAGGGATGATGATGAGGATGAGGAGGTGTCCTGTAACTGGGCTTTAATGAGGCACACCAGCACGGCAGAAGAGGAGAGGACCACAGGAGGCTGCTCTGAAGGTACACGCACACACACAAACACACAGGCATAACCTCAGAGAGACACTCACGGTCATGAGTCAGTTTTTTTTCCTGAAGATATTCACTGACTGCTTTCAGTCCTTGGCCCCTAAATCTAATCCGAGCCCTCTCCACTTTCCATTAGCCCTGCTAATCCAACCTTAACCCTGAACCTAAGGATGTAACGTGAACATGGACCCAACCTAAATCTAGGTTGGATCAAATTCTGAATGTAATTCTAATATTATCCCTGCCTCTGTTAGACTATTAGACCATGCCCTCAAACCTAAAAATGTCCTCTCTTGATGGATGAGGAAAGGTACAGTGACCTTGCTTTCCAGGGTTTTTCCCTCACTGGTCTTTTATCCCTTTTCTCAGATCACTTGCTCCCAAAAGCTCAGAAACACTGACACATTATATCAATATTTATTTATAGTTGATATTGCATTCTGTTGCACAGTAGTTAGAAACAGATATTAATATTAATGAACTCATGGATTCTTTGCAAATGAATCTGTTATGTGGCAGATAGTAGTTGCACTGTGTGTTTAGTGGCTCTGAATGAGTTTACCAAAGAAAATAAACCAATACATTCCTTTATTGCGCTGAGTAGGTGAAACATTTCCTTTAGTTTCAAGCTTACAAATGGAAGCCTGTGTAGGTGCGGGAGTTGCGCTTTAGAAATTTTCGTGTGCCACCTGTTTTTAGAGCCAAATCCAAAACCATGTCCCCAACGACCTGGTGCAGATGTGGCTGACATGGATCTAGATTCTGGTACAGGTTGATCTTGGTTTCATCTGTCCAAAGAATGCTGTTCCAGAACTGGGCTGACTTCTTTAGATGTATTTTTTTGGCAAAGTCTAATTTGTCCTTTCTATTTTTGAGGCTGATTACTGGTTTGCACCTTGTGGTGAATGGTCTGTATTTGCTCTCATGAAACCTCTTTTCATGATAGATACTGATGCACCTACTTCCTGGAGAGTGTTTGTCACTTGAGTGGATATTGTGAAGGGGTTTTTCTTCACCATGGAAAGGACCCTACGATCATCCACTACTGTTCTGTGGATGCCCAGGCCTTTTTGAGTTTCAGAGCTCACCAGTGCATTCTCCTCTTTCTCAGAATTTACCAAGCTGTTGATTTGGCCAATCCAAACTTTTCCGCCATCTCTCTGATGGATTTCTTCTTTTTTTAGCCTAACGATGATCTGTTTCTCTTCCATTGAGAGCTCCTTTGACCACATGTTGTGGGTTCACAGCAAAAGCTTCCAAATGCAAATTGACTGATGATGGATTAATGAGGGAATAGCCTATGAAATAGCTTTTGAGTCAATTGTCCAATTACTTTTGAGGCCCTGAAATGAGGCGTTTTTGTATAAAAATGGTTACAATTTCTAAACTGTAATTCCCATTTGGATGTGAATACCCTCACATTAAAGCTGAGAGTCTGCACTTTAAGCCCATATTGATTAACTGTATCTTGAATATGTTTTGGTAAATGGCTAAAATAACAAAAGTTGTGTCAGTGTCCAAATATATATGAACCTAACTGTATCTTGGTCATTTTTAGGCATGTCTGGACAGCAAAAAACATTTATCAAATTAGATGCCGATTAAGTTTTTTGTGGATTGACTTGTCGATTTTTAGAAGGTCATTCATTAAGACTACTACTACTGTCAAGGGCACACCATCATAATTTGTCACACAGAGGGTCATCATAAATCATTTTCATCATGTTACGTCAGGGCTGTGATAAGGGGCGGGGGGATTCTCCCGGCATGCTTTGCACCGCGAGGTATTCAAAGACTGTTAATATTCTTGTGTTTTCAGCATTATTGTTGTACCATTATAATTGTGTTATAAATCTGGTTGTGATAGTGTTGTTTTCCCTGCGTGTGAGAGATTACGTATCTGTGTCACCCTGAGTGAGGTGAGTGTGTATGTGGATGACCTCCCCTCTGTTCTGCGTAATTTGTCAGAGTTGAAATAAATGCACGCTACGTTCCAAATCCTCTCTCGTTATTGTGTGAATTCTTGAAACGTCACACTGGTGTCAGAAGTGGGATAATTGAGAGATGAAAGTGAGGATCAAGGCAGAGATTTGACAGCTCTAACGGCTGATCGCTTAAATGGAGATGGACAGCAGAGCAGACACGCCAGCCCCCAGAGCTGCTCGCTGCAAAGAATGGGGAAGTGGGCCAGACGGAGCAAACATCCTGTGTCCCACCTTTTTCAAGGTAAGACGGGGAGTGCCAGCGGAGAGACTACAAGCCAGTGATCCCACTGCAACCGAGGGCAGTGATCAGCACGGAGGCGACCGTCCCAACCCCAGTACCGTCGACCCACCAACCAGCCAAGCTTCCCCGCTTTGGCAGTGAAACCTCGCTCGATAACTACCTTATCCGGGTTGAACTGGCCAGCACACTCAACAGCTGGAGACCCGAGAAGACAGCTGTGTAGATCGCACTGGCTCTGGAGGGCGGAGCTCTCTGCACACTGTCCGATCTCTGGCCTGAGGAACGGCACAGCTGGCCAGTGCTACAGGGAGCACTTCAGAGGCAGTTTGGGACAGTTTGGGAGGGTGATCCACGCTGACCACACCCGGGAACAGCTGACCAGCCGCCAGTGATGGAAGTGAGAGAGCCTGGGAGTCTGTGCAGTAGATGTCCAGCTGCTGACACAGTGGGGCTACCTGGACTTCGAGCCGGAGGCGGTGAAGAAGCTTGCCTTCCAGAGTTTCATCCGAGGGCGAGAGTACGACAGCGGCGCGAGGAGGGATGCTTCAGCTGCTGGGAGCCAGGCCACATTGTACGCCACTGCCCTGTACCTACCCCACGACAACCAGCCTCCTCACCATCATTAAACTAGAGCGAGGTGGCACAGACGGGGATCTGCCACCTCTCACGGACATTTTCCCCAACAAACTCGCACCACATCTGGGCCAACTTGAACACTCACCAGGGTTGTACCTGCAGTGCAGCCTGGACAGCACTCCAATCTGGGCCATGATCAACACTGGTTCCACAATCTCCTTGGTCCGACCTGGGGCGCTGCCCGGTACAGATGAACTCAGGCCACAGGGGTGGGAACCCACCAGGCGCTGCGTCACCACAGCCACTGGTGAGCGCACCAGATTGGGAGGGCGACGAGTCCTTGTCGTAAGAGTGACCAGTCAGAACATGAAACACCCATTCTGGCTGGCTGACATCCAAGACCCCCGCATCATCGGACAAGATCTGCTCGCAGCATGGGATGCAAAGATCGACACCACCAGCTCTTCTCTCCTGCTGGGGGCAAAGACCATCACGCTCTGCGGCAAGAGCCAGATGGGGAATCATGGGACCCGCTTGATTGAGGGGCAGTCAGCACAGGCCAAGCTGAGGGGATTGCTGCCAGAGCCAACTGCTGCAGCACCAGCAGTGCAAGCAGAGGGATCATCATCGTCGCCAGAGACAGCAGTGAGGGGGCTGCCAGCAGAACGAATTGCCATGTTATCAGAAACCCAGCAAGTGCTTGAAGAGCTGTTCCAGCGGAGCTACAGGGGGATAGAGTCGGGGCAGAGACGCCAGCTGCAGGAGCTGCTGGACTGCTACATCAGTGTCTTCACGGCCAAGGATAAAGAGTACACCCGAACCAGCTTGGTGCAGCACCAGATCGACACCGGTGAGATCGGGCCAATCCAGCACCACTCCCGCCATCTGCCTTTTTCAAGGCGGGTGGCGGCAGAGCAAAAGATTCAGGAGATGCTGGAGGCGGATGTTATTGAACCCTCCAGCAGCCCCTGCATGGCGCCAGTGGTTCTGGTCAAGAAGAAGGACGGTTTGTGGCAGTTCTGTGTGGGCTACCGGAGCCTGAATGACCTAAGGACTCCTACCCTCTGCCCCGCATTGACGACGCACTGGATTACATTGCCGGCCCCAGCTGGTTCAGCTCACTCAACCTCCGCAGTGGCTATTAGCAGGTGGAGCTGTCACTAGAAGCCCGCCAGAAAACTGCCTTCTCCATTGGCTAGTGACTGTGGCAGTTCAAGGTGATGCCGTTTGGGCTTTGCAATGCCCTGGCCACCTTTGAACACCTGATGGAGCAAGTGCTGGCTTACGTCCACCTGAGCCACTGCATCATTTATCTCGACGACCTGCTGGTTCACGCAGCTGATTTTGGTGGTGCCTTGTCCAATCTCCGGGAGATGTTGGACGCCATCCACCGTGCAGAGCTGCGTCTTCACCCTTGGAAATGCCACCTGTTTCGGCAAGAAACCACCTTCCTGGGCCAGTGTCAGTGCTGTGGGAGTCGGCAACAACCCAGAGAAGGTGGCAATGGTGAGACACTGGCCGGCTGCATGAGACGTAGGAGAGCTGCAGAGCTTCTTCGGACTGGCCTCCTATTATAGGAGGTTTGTGAAGGATTTTGCCAGCGTTCGAGTGGAGCGAGGACTGTGCTGCTGCTTTTTTCCTGGCTCCACCTGGTGCTCATCAGAGCCCCCGTGCTGTGGTATTTTCTAACCTTAACCTTTTTATTTAACCGGGCAGGACAGATTAAGAACACATTCTTATTTACAACTGTGGCATGGGGGGAAGGGGCAATGGAAAACTTACATTCATACCTCCCCAGTTGATGCCAATTAACCTAACCTGCATATTTTTGGTCCCATGTTTTGGTATCCTGACCCGAACCGCCCCTTCATCACGGACACAGACGCTAGCAACCAAGGCATCGGGGCAGTGCAATCCCAGGAGGGAGAACATGGAGAGCAGATGGTTGCCTTCTTCAGCTGCACTTTCAGCAGAGCTGAAAGCAGTTATTGCGTCACCTGCCGAGAGCTGCTGGCAGTCATCTAAGGGCTTCACCATTTCTGCCTGTACATTTACGGGGAGAGGTTTCAGCTCAAGATGGACCATACTTCCCTGACCTGGCTACTGAACTTTAAAGAGTCAGATGGACAGTTAGCGAGATGGCTGGACTCACTGCAGGATTATGACTTTCAGATTGTGCATCGAGCAGGCAACCTCCATGCCAATGCTGACTCGCTGTCCCGGCGCCCCTGTGCTGCGGAAGACTGTCGACACTCCCAACAGGCCAAGGATCGTGACCCAGCAGTCTCACGGGCTGCAGCTCTCCAGACCGCTGTGGCTGGGGATAGTGCAGTGGCTTACAGCTCTTTCTCAGATCATCAGTCAGCTCTCACCCAATAGTGACGTCACAAAGGCCCTCGGCACGTAGCAGCTTCGGATCGAGCAGGATGGAGCTCCTGTCACTGCCCGGGTCCAGCAGTGGCTGGACACAGACCAATAGCCCACCTGGGAGACTGTGTCTGCACTGGACCCAGAGACCAAGGCCCTACAATCCCAATGGTCCAACCTCTGCTGTTATGAGGGTATTGTCTATCAGTGGTGGCAGTCTCCAGCTGGGCAGCGTCACATCTGGGAGCTTCTGGTCCCCCGACGGCTCCTCCCCAAGGTGCTCCAGTTGGTCCACGGGTTGGTGGGGGCAGGCCACTTCGGAGTGGCAAAGACCCTGCAGCGTCTTTGGGCCCGGTTCTACTGGTCGGGGTATCATCGGGACGTGGAGCTCCATGTCCACCACTGTGACACCTGCACAGCTCAGAAAGGGCTGACTCAGCAATCCTACGCCCCCTTGCAGCAGTACCGGGTAGGGGCACCCATGGAGCGTGTGGGAGTGGACATTCTGGGCTCTTTTCTGACCACGGATTGGGAGAACCATTATGTTATGGTCACAATGGATTACTTCACCAAGTGGCCAGAGGCGTATGTGGTCCCTGATCAGAGCGCCGCCACCACAGCATCAAAGGTGGTAGATGAGGTGTTTTGTCGGTTCAGCGCCATGGAAGAGCTGCACATTGACCAGGGATGGAACTTCGAGGCAGAGGTCTTCAGGGAGGTCTGCAAGTGGCTGGGCATCCAGAAGACCCAGACCACCCCGCTGCATCTGTTAGATAGCTGTCCCAGTCGCCGTATGGCGACTGGAACCATTAAAGGGTGGTCAAGGCCCCTAGTGGTCAAGAGCGATAAAAAAATTTTGTCAATGAAATAGTTCAGATTTCCAAGGCTATAACTTTAAAGTTGCAAGAGATAATGACTTACTGTCAATTAGAAAGATGTAGAATATGATCCAAAGTTTCAGATAGGAATAAATTTACGCATCTAATTTGCATAATGTCATGACAGCTATATAAATTACATAACTCAGTCAAAAGTGGACTTTGGACACATTTACCCAAAGGATGGTTCATTTTTTTTACACCGTTTTGTCTACAGGGGTATGTTTTTATCTAATCTTCAAAGTATATGAACCAGAAAATCAATAAAATGTAAAAAAACCCCAACAACATATATTCGTCTCTTACCTGTTGGGGGGGAGGCTTGCTCGCTTGCTCACCTGACCGGTCCGTTTTCGTCCATCGTGGTCAATGTTTTGTGTTTGCTCGGTCATTAACACTCTCTATCACATCTACAAACTCTTATGATTATCCCATGTGAATTTCGTTTGTATTACATGGCTATTTTTCCTGTGAGAATCCATGACGACGTGGGCGCCGCCATCTTGGAGCTGTGAGCTGTTTTTCGCCCATCGTGGTCGTTATTTCTTGTTTGGTCGGTCATTTACACCCTCTACCTCTACCTCTACCTCTATTTTTCCTGTGTCATGCAGTTTCAGTCAGAATCGCTGCCACCATGATCAGTTATGGCAGCGACCACATTGGTGTTGTGAGCTCAAAGCGGAAAAAGGAATAACAATAATGAGGATTTCTTCTTTGCTGTATTTCATGTCAGCCATGATTCCTCCGGCGCGTCTGCCACCTTCTGAATTGTCAGATCAATACAGATCAGTACAAATTCAAAGTATAGCCAGGGGATGTCAATAAGCCGACAGGTGCAATTGCTGCGCTGTGCCACTGGGGGTGCGCGACCCGTCCATGCATATAGTTAGGCTCTTTCACAAGGGAACCTACTGTGGTCCACACGGTTTCACCAAGCACAGATGAGGGTATTTATTCTAACATTGAAGTGAACGGAGTCAAGGTGCCGCTGATGCTAGATACAGGATCGGCGGTCTCTATCCTGAATTGGTCCACGGTGAAGAACTTTTTCCCACACTACAGGGTGAGCGGGTCAGACACGACCTGCTACGGCTATGAAAACAACCCTTTTGACGTTGTGGGCTCACTAATGCTGTCAGTGAGATACAAGTCAGCGGTGATGTGTGCTGTTGAGTTCATGGTGTCCACCGAGGGGTCGAATCTGATGGGCTGTGACCTATTTTATGGGCTTGGGCGCTCAATAGCCTATGGCATCGAGGAGAAGTGATCCAGCTGTGGACTATGGGACCAGCCCTTCTTTGTGGGAGATGATAACGAAGTGTGGGACTGTGATTTGCCTTGGATGAGTGAAGATGGGCTGGACCAGCACTATGGAGCGCCATCGCGGGGAGTTTGCGGTGCCAGAGTTTGCGGTGCCCTGGACGAGGGACCCGAACAGCGCAGACGGACGCCCATGGTGGCGAGTGGAGCCAGCGGGCAGGCACCTTATAGTACCAGAGTCCGGCCAAGTACTACCATAGAACCGGGCGCTGCTGTGGCTGATTCGGCGCTAAAAATGAAAGAGAGCGGGGCGAGACCGAGTGGTGCAATTCCCAGATGCACTTGTGAGTGGGATCCGAGGCAGAGCTCGGACCGGGTTGGCGGGACTCTCTGACACAGAAGAAAAGCCCGGTCACGACGTGTTGGACCTAGAAAGCCAGTGAGAACTCCCCTAAACACCGGCGACGAGGTCCGCCCTAGGGTTGAGTCTTGGCTTGGAGGAGTCCGCAGAACATGGGATTGATGGGATGACCAGGGACGGTTGCGGGTGATGATGGCCCACGAGGACGGTTGTTTAGAACTGTCTGATGGATCCAAGAGGCACCCAAACGAGCTGCGGCGTATGGGGGAGAAGAAATGTCAGTGCAGCCCGTCTCCAGAAATGAAATGGTGGAGACGCTCTGGGAGAGAGGACATTCCAGAGGTGGGCCTCCAGGGGGTCCCTAGTAGGACTTTAAGGGGGGGTGGGGGTTAGCGGCATGTTGTGTTTTGCTATGTTATGTTAATGTTGCTGCTGTTCCCTTAATTTTGAAACCGCGTAACTTTTGTCTGATTTCCCCTGTGTGTGTGTGTGTGGTGAAAAGAAGAACAGAGATGTGTGAATTGTTAAAACTAAGAGTAATGTGTGAAATGTAAATTTCCCTCAGTACTGTGCGTGTGTTTAAGTTGCCCATGTTGTGGGGTGGGAGTGCTGAGTGGGGGATTTGGGACCGCCATCAAGTTAATGTACATATTGTTTGTAAGTGTTTATAGATTGAAATGTTTTAGAAATGTATGTAATCACTTTGGGATTAATTTTTTTATGTGGCCTTTTTATGTTTAAAGACTGTATTGATTGAAATGGTGGAATGATCCGCAGGGCCTATGTTGTGTGCATGGATAGCTTTGCATATTTATGTTGTATATTTTAATGGTTAGCCTGTGAGTCAGGTTGTAAATTTTGGCTGGGTCCAATTAGTGTGCTTGCTATTTTCTTTTTTTGGGGGGGGGGGGGGTGTTAGATATTAATGTTATGTATATGGTTAGGTGTACCAATATGGCGGTGCCCTGGGTGTAGTGGGAGGTGGCGCTCCACCTTTCCGGTGGTGGCATCACGGGGAGTATAAGAGGCCATGGCAGAAGGGGCTCTGTCTCTTTTGCTGTGGACCCTTGACCTGTGCGGAGCGACTCCTGTTTGGTTCCTGTTGATTTAATAAAGAGTGTAAACTGTCACCTCGTCTCTTCCCTTTTTACGGACACAAGAGCATCCACAAAATGACGGCCTGGTTGAACACTTTAACCGGACCCTGACCACCCAGCTTGCTGTCCTGGTGGACCAGCGACAGCGAGACTGTCCTGTGGCCCCTGGTCCTGTGGGCATACCGGACAGCAGTTCAAGAATCCATCTAGTGTACCCCTGCAGCGCTAATGTTTGGACATGAACTGTGTGCCCCGGTGGACTTGGTGTTTGGCCCTCCTGCAAAGCCGGAGGTGGAGGGCAAACCAGCATTGGATTATTTGTTTTGCTTGAGAGAACGTCTTCACACGGTGCACGAACTGGCTCGGGAGGCCCTGGTAGCAGCGGGGCGTTGACAGGAAGTGAGCGTATGACTCCCGCTGCCAGGGGAGAGACTTTGCACCCGGGGATCAAGTCTGGGTTTTCTGGCCGAAGCGGAAAAAGGGACTATCACCAAAGCTGGCCAGCCACTGGTCGGGACCATGCGTGGTCCTACAGAGACTGTCTGACGTAGTGTACAGGGTGAGGCTGCAGAAGAGAAACTGGGTGGTGGTGCTTCACTGCGACCGCCTCACCCCGTACCAGCCACCTGCCCTGCGGGTGCTCCATCCTGACCGGAAACCCGAGTCAAGGCTGGAATGGACTCTTAACGGGCCCGTGCATTCCAGCCGCCGCCAATGGCGGGTGCCCCAACGCCTGGACAGGTTCATATTGGACTTCTGAATCGGACTGATTGTTCTGGGGACAGAAACCAGTCTGGGGGGGAGGGGGGACTGTAACATCGGGGCTGTGATAAGGGGCCGGGGGGGGGGGGGGAATTCTCCTGGCGTGCTTTACGCTACGGGGTATTCAAAGACTGTTATAATTCTTGTGCTCTTAGCGTTATTGTTGCACTGTTATAATTGTGTTGTTGTGGAGCCCATAATTATAACTTATAATTATAACTTATGAATTAAAGCAGATTCTGGAAAATTATCCAGTCTCCTCAATTCTTGACTCCTACATTGTAAGTCTGGTTGTGCTAGTGTTGTTTTACCTGCGTGTAGGAGATTACGCGTCACCTTCAGCGAGGTGAGAATGTGTTTGGATGACCTGCTACGTTCCAAATCCTCTCTAGTTATTGTGTGAACTCTTGAAACGTCACATTATACTGTCTGAACGAAGATACTTTAGCAATCAAAGGTTAAAAAATGAATAAGAATGTAAAAAAAAAACCCCACACGTCATTAATATGGTAAACTCTCAAATAGACTTGTTGTGTTTTGAGGGACACACAGGGCAGGAGGGTCCGGTGTTGAGTTTTTATCAAGGCATGGCGGCTACAGTAGTCAGCTGTCGGAGACCGGAGGAGGAGCTGGATGTGGTTCTGCTGGATGACTCACTTCTGTTAACCCAGGGCACTCTCATTCACTCATTTGCGCGTACACACGCTCGCACACACAGATGCTAGACGGTGCGCGCTGCCGTGGGGGGGCTGCCGCTTATCTCAGGAGGGCTTCCTAGTCGGCGTTCAGCCTCCGCTGGAGGGCGAGTGTCGTACAAGAGCACCGGGACGGTCCGGCAGGAGGAGGGAGAGCAGCAGCTGCAAGACGCTCCGCGAAGCGGCCAGAGACGCACAGGGAGAAAATCCCCACCAGGACGCTGCAAAGCGCCTCTTCTCTCCGCCGTCGGATTAAAGCTGCTCCCATCCCCAGCGCCCCCCAAAACACGTAAGAGCTTTCTGAAATAGCTTCTTGATGTTAGATCCGGACACCGTGTCGACTGCCCTGCTAAATGAGTCGAGCCGAACGTGTTCGGATGCTGGAGCCTTCATTGAAACTCCATCACAAATCCTGCTCGCATCACCCAGACATCCTCTCCCTCTGCCTCACTGACACCACACAGCTGGCAACTGAAGCGCTTGTTAGCTAGCTAGCCGGGCTTGTTAAATTAAGACATTTAGCGGTTTTGCTGTGGAATTTATTACGTCTCTGCCGTGGCCATTTAATACAGTGCCACATACAGCCGCCGAGGCTTGAAAACTTGACGGGAAGCGGAGGTTATTGACGTTTCCGACGGGCTGAGGAGGGGAGGGGAGGGGAGGGTGGGGGGTGTTAGCCGGTGGAGCTAGCTGCTGTAGCGGGACAGAGGAGCCGATGACAGAGACGGAGAGCACTGCACCGTGGCCGCAAAAGTCACCCGGCTCAGCGGCTCATTCTCTCACATCTGCTCCCATGGATAAATTATGCTACAGCGGCATGCACGGTCTGCAGCTCCCTGGCCGGTAAAATAGTTGTATTATAGTGTCAATTTGATGTGTATAGCCGGTGCATCATCACTGCTGCTTTAGTCGGTGGCTGCAGCTGCCATGCAAGGTGTCACTGAGTGAACGGGAGCACTAGTTTATAACAACAGAAATGCTGCATGGTTTATTTCAGTGCCCGTTTGACATTGATGTCAGCTGTAAAATGTCCCTGAATCGCTGACGAATCCTCCATCCTGATGTCGTGATTTTTTTATTTTATTTTTTGGTCATTTTTCAATATGACCTGTCAGCCTGCATCAAATGAATAATTTGCTTTTACTGCCTTTTTGTCTTGAAATGAAGGGGAAACAGCCAAGTAAAAACTGCCCTGGCAAGATTAGGAGGGGAGTTTAACTCCAAAACTTGTAACTTTTCTAATTTTAATGCATTGTTTGTGATTTTTTTTTAACTTGTAAATTTGTGACTTTCATTGTAATTTGACTTTTTTCCCTAAGGAAATTATGACTTTATTTATTTTATTATTTAGCTTTTTTCTTTCTAAATGTGACTTCTTTCTTATAAATTTGGTATATATATGGTAAAATTGTAATGGTTTTCCCTTAAATTTCTGCCACTTTTCTCATAAATTCACACCTTTCATTCATTTCTTTTTTTTTTTTTTAAATTGAGTCATTGTCAGTTTGCTGTTTGGAACATTTTGTTATCCACTTGGGGGTGATGTATATATTTTTGACTGACAGTGAGTCAGACTGGAGGTCACTGTTTCTAAGACCTGCTTTTTATCACACACACAGCCAGGAGGTATTGTGATATCTGATCAAAAATAACCTGCACTTAACTCCGTATGAGCCTATTTACAGTGCACATAGCCCAGGATGCATTATTATCACCTGGAGCCACTAAGAATAACTGAGGGAAAAAAGACAATGAATGTCGTTTCTGCAAACTTGTTGCATCAGCTGTTCCGCTTTGTCCTGCATGAGCTGTATTTGCCGCGGAAACCTGTTTTTCTTCTTGAAAACTGGAGCACCGCTGTGTTCTAGTGCCTTCTAAATGTTGTTTGGCTTCTAAGCTCAACGTGGTTTTTCTCGAGAACGGATACAGTCTCTATCCATTACTGTAAAATCAGAAAGGTCTTCGCTCACTCTTCCCTCTAAACTGTGTCCTATGAAACCTGTGAAAGAGCACCTCCATTATGTAAAGAAAACCAAATTGTGCCCTGGCTTATTGACATTGCCACATAAACATTTCACTGGCGATTAGAGGCAAACATTACCCTCTCTCGCACAATACCAATTCCTTACCCCAGGCTTAAAACCACACTGTGAAACGTTTTGATAAACAGAGGTGGACTAAGGAGCTTAAAGGCTAACTGAGGACATACAGGTACAGTATGTTATTAATTTCAGTTTTTGGATCAGACGACATTTTATGTCATATGCTTTAGGTATGGTAGGTGTCTTTGAGGGGAAAAAAGCTTTTATTCATAATCCCTCTCACTAATATATTCCTTGTTATTTACCAACCTTGACAGAATTGGTGCTGTTTACTAATTTTTTTCCATGGAGCCAGATCCAGTTCGTTTGCGTGTGTTTTAAATGTCTGTGAACGCATTTTGTCAAAATGGTATGGTCACAAGTATGCAAGAGACAGTGATGAAACTTCGCTATTGCTTACTTGAAATCACTTTGAAGGTCAAATTTAAAAACAGTTTCTGTCTCACAATGAGCTGTACATACGTATATAAAAGATGCATATTGCACCTGTTTCCAAAAAGTGAAGCCTCTGTCGAACTAAACTTATATTCTTTATATTAGATGACTTGTGTGGTTGCAAATAAAGTGTGGTTGTGTTTAAGCTATGAGGAAAACTTAGCTCTTTTTCATTCCCAGCATCTCCATCATTTGGTGCCCTTCTTCAAGGCCGGCGATATGTGCACATTATGTACAAGGTGCCATTTGGCTGCACTATGATGGGTTTTTTGGTTATTGTGTTAATGAGACGTTCATAATTTGCCATTGTCTTTGGCTGATCATTGGGTCAGTTATTTTCCTTTTTTCCATTCATGAGTATTGGTGTATATTTACTGGTCCTGACATATTTTTGACTAATAAAAACCACAATTAAATTGTGGCTAATATGAGCATTCAGTGGTGTGAAAAAGTGTTTGCCCCCTTCCTGATTTCTCATTTTTTTGTATGTTTGTCACACTTAAATGTTTCAGATCATCAAACAAATTTAAACATTAGACAAAGATAACACAAGTAAAAACAAAATGCAGTTTTTAAATGAAGGTGTTTATGATTAAGGGAAAAAAAATCCAAACCTACATGGCCCTTATGTAAAAAAGTGATTGCCCCCTAAACCTAATAACTGGTTGGGCCACCCTTAGCAGCAACAACTGCAATCAAGTGTTTGTGATAACGCAGTAAGTCTTTTACAGCACTGTGGAGGAATTTTGGCCCACTCATCTTTGCAGAATTGTTGTAATTCAGCCACATTGGAGGGTTTTCGAGCATGAACTGCCTTTTTAAGGTCATGCCACAGCATTTCAATCAGATTCAGGTCAGGACTTTGATTAGGTCACTCCAAAGTCTTCATTTTGTTTTTCTTAAGCCATTCAGAGGTGGACTTGCTGGTGTGTTTTGGATCATTTTCCTGCTGCAGAACCCAAGTGCGCTTCAGCTTGAGGTCACGAACAGATGGCCGGACATTCTCCTTCAGGATTTTTTGGTAGACAGCAGAAGTCATGGTTCCATTTACCACAGCAAGTCTTCCAGGTCCTCAAGCAGCAAAACAGCCTCAGACCATGACACTGCCACCACCATATTTTACTGTTGATATGATGTTCCTTTTCTGAACTGCTGTGTTACTTTTATGCCGGATATAATGGGACCCTTTTATGCCGGATATAATGACCGAAAGAACGAGATCGCGGATACAAGCGGCTGAAATGAGCTTTCTCCGTAGGATTGCTGGACTCACCCTCAGAGATAGGGTGAGGAGCTCAGTCATCCGGGAGAGGCTCAGAGTAGAACCGCTGCTCCTCCACATTGAAAGGAGTCAGTTGAGGTGGTATGGGCATCTGATTAGGATGCCTCCTGGACGCCTCCCACTTGAGGTGTTTCAGGCACGTCCCACTGGGAGGAGACCCCGGGGCAGACCCAGGACTCGGTGGAGAGACTATGTCTCCCAGCTTGTCTGGGAACGCCTTGGTATCCCCTCTGAAGAGCTGGAGCAGGTGGCTGGGGAGAGGGAAGTCTGGGCTTCTCTGCTTGAACTGCTGCCTCCGCGACCCGGACCTCCGGAAAAGCGGTAGAAGATGGATGGATGGAATGGGACACACACCTTCCACAAAGTTCAACTTTTGTCTCGTCAGTCCACAGAGTATTTTCGCAAAAGTCTTGTGGATCATCAAGATGTTTTGTGGCAAAATGTTTTGTGGCACTGAGATGAGCCTTTATGTTCTTTTTGCTCAGCAGTGGTTTTTGTCTTGGAACTCTGCTATGCAGGCCATTTTTGCCCAGTCTCTTTCTTATGGTGGAGTCATGAACACTGACCTTAACTGAGGCAAGTGAGGCCTGCAGTTCTTTGGATGTTATCGTGGGGTCTTTTGTGACCTCTTGGATGAGACATCGCTGTGCTCTTGGTGTAATTTTGGTTGGCCGGCCACTCCCGGGAAGGTTCACCACTGTTCCATGTTTTCGCCATTTGTGGATAATGGCTCTCACTGTGGTTTGCTGGAGTCCCAAAGCTTTAGAAATGGCTAGAAAACTGAACTCAGCTTTCCAAAGATGTGATAAACCACAGTTAATTTATGTTTTAATGGGGGGGGGGTCACTTTTTCACACAGGGCCATGTAGGTTTGGATTTTTTTTACCCTTAATAATAAACACCTTCAATTAATAACTGCATTTTGTGTTTACTTATGTTATCTTTGTCTAATATTTAAATGTGTTTGATGATCTGAAACATTTAAGTGTGACAAGCATGCAAAAAAAAAGAGAAATCAGGAAGGGGGCAAACACTTTTTCACACCACTGTATAGCTACATCACATAAATGAGCCATATTCATCCATATAGATAAATCACACCATACATACACACACAAAAATGACACAAACTAGCATCTCTTGGCTAATCTTCCAAAGTAAAACCCTGCTGCTCTTCCAATCTCTTCACCAAATTTGTGTTCTGTGGGTTTATAATCTCATGATGGGCCATACTGCAGTTTCTGGTCCACCAAAACCATCGAACGCCTTGCTAGATCAACCCAGGAAGTATCTGACAGAAAAGCACTAACTGCTGAGAAATAGATAGTTGTTGAGCCTGTCACCCCTTCCAGGGTAAAGGCCGTCAACAAGAGTCCTCCAAAGGTTTCTTCTGTGCATTTGCTTCATGCTGGCTCCAGGTGATGCCTAGTTTCTTTATGTCTGGCGATCTTAGCACCAGGTGTTTCTCGGCCTGCCCCAACTCTGTTTCCCCTGGAGGTTCCAAGACAAAGACCGCCTGATGGTACTGGAAGCTGGGTTTCTTAGCAGTCCAGTGTCCAATCCATCCCCGTCTTCTTCTCCCAATTTCATGTTTGTGCTGGTATCTGCTGTGTCCTCTCCCATAGGCTGATGTTGTTGATTTTCTCTGGCTGGTAGATCTTCAGAATTCTTCTCATACAGCTATTGATGAAGATTTGTACTTTGCTGATGGTGATCTTTGTCATATGCCATGTCTCTGCACTGTAAAGTTAGTATTGCTTTTGCATTTGTGTTGAAAATCCAGATTTTGTTGTGAGAGCTTTATGAAACTCCACACATTCTTCAGCTGTAGGAAGGCTGTTCTAGCTTTGGCAATCCTTGCCTTGACATCTGCATCTGTGCAGCCCTGCTCCCAAGATAGGTGAAAAACTCCACCTGCTCCAATGGGCTGCCGTCAAGCATGATTGGTTCTGTGCCAGTTGCAATCAGTTTCATAGTCTTGTCTTGTTTTTTTTGTTTGTGGAAGTTCAGGTCTTTTTGAGATGAGACATCTGCAAGCCTCCTGGTCTTATCCTGCATTTGCTTATGGTTGTGGGACAGTAGTGCCAGGTCATCTGCAAAATCAAAGTCATCCAGCTGTGTCCAGAGTGTCAACTAGATCTCATTTTTTCTCTGCTCTGTGGTCGTCTTCATGACCCAGTGTATGGTTAATAGGAAGAGGAATGGAGACAGCAAACACCCTTGCTTGACCCCGGTCCTGACCTGAAACTCTCTGGTCAACTGACCTTCGTGGATCACTCGACAAGTCGTACCATTGTAGTTGCTCTTGATCTGTGGGTTTGTTTTCTCATGATAGGCCATACCGTAGTGTCTGGTCCACCAAAGCCAAAGGACAGTTTGTGCATAATGAACCAACCCAGGAAACATCTGACAGAAAGGTACTAAGGCTGCATGTCCGCCAAATGCATTTTTTGCTGCCCAACCACCCTGAACGTCTTTTTTTCAGCGCTTGTGCGCTACGCTCTGGAAAAAACCCCCCGTCTGTGCCCTGTATCCCAGCTACAGCTTGTCACTCACAGCTCAGCACTTCTGCTTTTCCTATGGTCAGACTTTTTACTTATTTTTTAATAGCAGTCTCTAAATAACAATGGACAGGAAACGTATTCTAGCATTGGTAGCAGCTCTGGATGCAAAATATGATGACATGGAAAACAGGAGTCTGAGTACAGACTGTACCGGTGTCCTATGTCTCGCCCTTCCTTATTCTGATTGGCTGCTTAGAAAGGTCTGACATTGATGAGTTCAGCTCTAGTCTGAAAAGTTGAAATTTTTTCAACTCTGAGCGACAAAAAGCGGCCGCTGCCAAGAGCGTTTCAGTGCCGAGGGCGCTCAGCGCTGTAGACGCTGGACTACATAGAGAATGAATACAAAATAGTCACCCACGGTGGAAAAAATGCATTTGGTGGACACACAGCCTAACTGTTGAGAATTTATGAGCCTTTAAAGGGCAGTTGGTCCAGTCTACTAGTGGTATCCATAATGCATTAACTGGTCATCTCCCTTCTCATAGACAGCTGCTTAACTATATATGCCCGATTTATGACAATGGAGGAAAAATGCAAAGTTAGCATGTAGCAAAGTTGGCATTTACCTGAACTCTGTGCATTGTAGGAGTTGGAGATGCAATTTGTGACACACTGGAGTATTTGTGAATTTCAACCATCTGAATGACAATAATTTGAGTCACAGAAGGAAGGAGTTAAAACTGATTTCACCTCTGCTGTTGAAATCATTAATTTTACTATTAGGCAAATGTAAATTTTTATCTGAAGCAGAATTACTTAGCTTTGCCTTTTGGGATTTGGGATTTGGGGGATTTTTTGAAGAGAGTTGCAGCAGGGCTCGACCCAAATGTCAGTTTTCACTGCAATGTCCTTGCTAGCATTATATTGATTTTGAGAGTTGGATGTTTGTTCTACTGACACTTGGGTTGGAATCTGTCCCATGACAGTTTTTTTTTTTGTACTTCATAATTGTTCTATTTTATGAGGGGTGCTTCCTCAGTCACTTTCTCTCTTTTTGTCAATTCTGCACTGCTTCTTTCATATTTAGGTTGTCCTTATGTAATTTAGCTATCTTTTCTATTTTTTGTATCTGCTTATTTTAATGGAGCTTGTAACATTGTGTAGCTTCATCTCACAGCAACCTTGACAGAGTTGTCAGTTTTCCTTGTCACATTGCAACAAGATCTGTGAACGTGGAAGCTCAGTAACCAGATGGATTAAAAGACCAACAGACAGGCAGCTTGGCACATCAACTGACAGGTCAAGTATTGCTGTAGTATGTTGAAAACGTGATGAATCACAGCCCCCAACATGTCTGCCCTTTATGTTTTCCTTGGCGGCAGAGCAGAGGGATGCGGTATGTGCTCATCCCTCTGTGCACCTCCATCTCAGGTTCCTATTTTCCTGACTGTATAGAGCTGTTTTAAAACTCAGCCAAGTAAGTCCAGATTCAGGCCTTTGTTATTCATGAAATTCCATTTTTATCCTTTTTTGTCTCTGCAGGCTGAGACATGAGCTTCTCCCGCTGAACGTTATTGATGCTGAACTGGTGAGTTTTGAAGTTTTTGTTGCCAGTGATTACTGTAGCACCACGTGTGTCTTTTCATTTGGTGGTTTTTAATCCATCTTGCTTAAATTTTGCTGGTAACCCTCAAGGGGCAACCTGTAATTTAGTGTTAGACATAGGATTTCTTCAGTATATATGTATTTTTCTGGCTTATGATTACATACAGTTAGGCCCAAAAATATTTGGACAGTGACACAAGTTTTGTTATTTTAGCTGTTTACGAAAACATATTCAGGATACAATTATATAATCAATATGGGCTTAAAGTGCAGACGCTCAGCTGTAATTTGAGAGTATTCACATCCAAATTGGAGCAAGGGTTTAGGAATTACAGCTCTTTAATACGTAGCTGCCTCTTTTTCAAGGGACCAAAAGTAATTGGACAATTGACTCAGAAGGCTGCAAAAAAAAAAATAACAAGGCTGCATGGGCTCTTCCCTCGTTAACCTGTCATCAATTAAGCAGTTAAAAGGTCTGGAGTTGATTCCAGGTGTGGTGTTTGCATTTGGAAGCTGTTGCTGTGAACACACAACATGTGGTCAAAGGAGCTCTCAATGGAGGTGAAACAGACCATCCTGAGGCTGAAAAAAAAAAAGAAGAAATCCATCAGAGAGATAGCAGAAATGTTAGGAGTGGCCAAATCAACAGTTTGGTACATTCTGAGAAAAAAAGAGTGCACTGGTGAGCTTGGGAACTCAAAAAGGCCTGGACGTCCACGGACGACAACAGTGGTGGATGATCACAGAATCCTTTCCTGTGAAGAACAACCCCTTCACGACATCCACTTAAGTGAAGAACACTCTCCAGGAAGTAGGTGTATCAGTATCTAAGTCTACCATAAAGATAAGACTTCATGAGAGTAAATACAAAGGATTCACCACAAGGTGCAAACCATGAATCAGCCTCAAAAATAGAAAGGCCAGAATTGACTTTGCCAAAAAACACCTGAAGAAGCCAGCCCAGTTCTGGAACAACATTCTTTGGACAGATGAGACTAAGATCAACCTGTACCAGAATGATGGGAAGAAGAAAGTTTGGAGAAGAATTGGAACAGCTCATGATCCAAAGCACTACATCTTCTGTAAAACATGGTGGAGGCAGTGTGATTGCATGGGCATGCATGGCTTCCAATGGCACTGGGTCACTTGTGTTTATTGATGATGTGACAAAAGACAGAAGCAGCTGGATGAATTCTGAAGTGTATAGGGATATACTTTCTGCTCAGATTCAGCCAAATGCAGCAAAGTTGATTGGACGGCGCTTCACCAGTGATCCAAAACATACTGCAAAAGCAACCCAGGAGTTTTTTAAAACAACGAAGTGGAATATTCTGCAATGGCCGAGTCAATCACCGGATCTCAACCCAATCGAGCATGCATTTCACTTGCTCAAGACAAAACTTAAGGCAGAAAGACCCACAAACAAGCAACAACTGAAGACAGCTGCAGTAAAGGCCTGGCAAAGCATCACAAAGGAGGAAACCCAGCGTTTGGTGATGTCCATGGGTTCCAGACTTCAGGCAGTCATTGCCTGCAAAGGATTCTCAACAAAATATTGAAAAGTAACATTTTACTTAGGGTTATGTTTATTTGTCCAATTACTTTTGAGCCCCTGAAATGAGGAGCGTTTGTATAAAAATAGCTACAATTCCTACATGTTTAATCATATATTTTTGTTCAACCCCTTGAATTAAACCTTAAAGTCTGCACTTCAATTCCGTTGTAGTTGTTTCATTTCAAATCCAATGTGGTGGCATGCAGAGCCCAAATCATGAAGATGGTGTCACTGTCCAAATATTTCTGGGCCTAACTGTATAAATACCCTTGCATGCATTAGAATTTATGTAATATATGGATACACTTGTGCATTAACTGCATTCCTGGAATGCAGTTAATGCACAAGTGATGTCATTTTGACCCCATTATTAGCATAGAACATGCTAATAGCCAAGGGAGTAATAAAAACCAAATAATGGTAAAAAGTTATAATATATGACCTGAAGTCTAGTTCATCCTGCACCATTTTAACCGTAATTTCAAGTTGGCAATAAATTATAGAGATCTCCTTTGATCTGGAGGGACATCTACAGTTTGTTTTTTTTTTTGTTTTTTTTTTGTTACTTATTTGTACCCGTAGGTAGATTTGGTTTGCAGTCTGGTGACAAGCCACCGGCTGCTGGTCGCTGCGTGCGCGAGCGCCCTAAACCTACATGTTTTTGGTGTGCGGGAGGAAACCGGAGAAATCCCGGAGTAAACCCACGCAACACGGGGAGAACATGCAAACTCCACACAGCTCACTGTTGGTCGAGGGCTGGGATCGAACCCACGATCTCATGATCCCCGCGGTCCCCCGGCCGAGGGTAAAACTGTGCTGTCACAGTGCTAAACCACTGCGCCACCGTGCAGCCCAGTTGATCAATGATCTCCAGTCACTATGTCTGAACGCTACAAAGATGAGCATCTTTGATCACTTCTTTGTAGCATTCAGAGATGCTCATTGATTTGTCTGTGTTTGATCAGATATTGAACATGGTAAATATCTCTGCTAGGCGCCCACAAGCTCCAGTTTTTGGACGAAGAGGTGGGGTCCTACAGCAGTGACACATCACAGAGCGCACGAGAGAGGGAGAGACTGTGTCATTGTATGTTCAGGGAACTAAGCAAATTTTAGTAGAGCTTTGGCATGAGCACCTGAGTTTCTTTTTTTTTTTTAGCTCATTCCGGTGAAGCTGAAAGGAGTTAATGCAATGACACAGCATCTGTCCATCCATCCGTCCGCCTGTCTGTCTGTCCACATTTCACTGGAATTACTACCTTCTGAGGTCACCAAACTCCCACACAATAATCCTCAGGATGGGTCTCCATCAAGGTTGTGCTTAAGGTCAAGGTCAAAGCTCAGGAGATCTGAGTACTTATGTTATTTCAGAAAAAAATTGCTACTCCTCCTCGGCAGTTGCCTTGATGCTTGTCGAACTCACAGTAATCCTCAGGTGGATCTGCTTCCAAGTTGTGCTCAAGGTCAAAGGTCAGTAGATCTCAGCATGTATATGATTTCAGAAAAATCAGCATTCCTCCTAGGCAATTGCCCAAATTTTCACCAAGTTCATGTACAATGAATCATCAGGTGGGTCTGCATCCATGTTGTGGTCAAGGTCAAAAGTCAGGCAATCTCAGCGCTTATATCATTTTATGAAAATTGTTAGTCCTCCTAGACAGTTTCCCTAATTCTCAACAAACTCAGACGCAGTGATCCTCGGGTTTGCCTACATCCAGGTTGAGCTCAGGGTTGAGGTAACAGTCAACGTTCAGAAGATCTGGACATTTATGATTTCATGAAAATCGTGATAAATGTGACATGTCATGTAATGATTTTAAAATTGGAAGAAAGATCTATGATTACTACACAAAAGTCATTCTGAGTCCGTAGAAGTTTATTTAAGGTCTTTTATGGATTATTCAAAAACTGTGATTTTAGTGACACCTTTTGGTCACAGCTCCATTCACTATATTAAAGCAATACTATGCAAGATTTTCACCTTAAAATAATGCTTCCAAACTTATTTTGATGGTACGTCAACCTCTGATCGGGTGAATGTCACTTTTCCCATAGCCTGAGTGGGCCCGCATTGCCTGCAGCAGCTCTATTCTTGGTAGGAACACTGAAAAGTTTACCACACCAACACCTAAGCACCCTGTCATTGGCTGTTGAGACTGAGGTCATAGTTGCAATAGTTGTAGTCTTTTTACTAACTAACTAACTAACTAACCTGCACTTATATAGCGCTTTTAATGGTCATACCTGCAGCAAGAACATTATATATTGATGCTTTAACTTCTGAGAGCCACCTAAAAGCCTCTAAACCAGGGGTGTGCCATGGAGGGCCAAGACCCTGCAGGTTTTCTCTTCTACACAGTCTCTTCAGCAGGTGTTTTCACTTATCAGCAATCAGTGGGAAGAAATTCAGTGAAATCTGCTGTTGAAGATACTGGTTGGCGGTAAAGCCTGCAGGGCCTTGGCCCTCCATGGCACATGATTGGACACCCCTGCTAACACTTAAGATTTAAAAAAGGTTTGGACAGAAATTTTAGATTATAAATATTTTCAGCTAATCTCACATTGTGTGGGAGGTTGTTCCAACTTCAATATTTCTGTTTAGCTCTTGTGAAATGAGTAGATGAGAAAAAAGGGGAGATCTAATGGACCTTCCTGCTTCATAAATAAGACTGAAACCTATGACCAGCCTGATCCTTCTTGTAGGCCTTTGTCACAATTATGTACTGTGTACTGTGTGATGTTTTTAGCCGGATATCAAAATGCAAAGGGGAACCAAAACTCAATAGACAAAAAATAAGGCATAGCATTTTTTTTTCCTGTCATCCAGTGCTGAGCACAGGTCTACCTATGTCCTATTTTGTCTTTTTGACACTTTGCACAAAGTACTGTATTAATGCTAACAAGTTCCACTGAGCTGGAAATGCTTGACATGTTATTCAATTTGTTTTAAATGAAGAAAGCAAAATTCCTAATTTTTCACTGCCTCTTCAAGACTGATGCAGCATTCTCTCTTAGAGCGTGCCCAAATGCCAAGTCACGTTTCGTTACCTTGTATTCATACATGTGTAATGACAATAAAGTTGAATCTCATCTCATCTCATCTCTCATCCACTGGCAGACATCACCCATTGATAAGTAAATTGTGTGGCTGCTGCTGCTGCTGTATGTCCCCCGTGCCTAGTTTGATGCTGTAATGGAGCTCAAATGTGATTGCACTCTTAATACTAGTGCATACCTGTGCATGCCCGTAGAAACCAAGTATAAGCAAGTATTTCTGCATGCCCGTAGAAAGCAGGTGTAAGCAAGTGCGTCACGACTTATTCAGTGATGCCTACCTTTGATCTTTGATGATGTCATAGTGAGTCCTGTGATCTTTGATGATGTCATTGATGCCTGCCTTTGATCTTTGATGATGTCATAGCGAGTCCTATGATCATGAGTGATGCCTGCCTTTGATCTTTGATGTTCTATGACCGTGAGTGATGCCTGCCTTTGTTCACACGCAGACACGCACAGATTTTCTTGTCTCACTCTATACTATGGTCTCTATATGACATCATGTAGACATCATAGGTACATCATAGACGATCCTATGATCTTTTAGCGAGTCCTATGGTCATGACAGACACACAGAGAGTCCTTGAATTATATGTAGAGTGAAGTGATGAAGTTGTGAAGAGCAAAGTGGTGATATAGAGTGAAGTACGAGGAGACGAAGAAGAGTAATGTCTGAAGATAGTTGCGGTTCGATTGGACACAGCAATGATGATAGAAGGACGACAGCTCCTGGCCAAATAGAGTGATGATATAGAGTGAAGTACGTGGTAGTAATGCACCTGTAAGCTGGTTGCCAACCGCCATTCAAATCTAAAAGAAGAAGAAGAGCTGTGTGGATCATATATAGAGTGATGATGTGTACAGTCCAAGGACGGATCATTTTTTCACACATAAGGAGTTGTTCAGAACTCCTTATACAAAGATATAGAGTGATGATAATCAAGTCAGTGGTGGTAATGCACCTGTAAGCTGGTTGCAAGCCGTCAGTCATATCTAAAAGAAGAAGAAGATTACGTGACGGGTGCACGGGACTACAGCTCCTGACCAGATAGAGTAAACTGGTTGCTGACCGCCAATCAAATCTAAAAGAAGAAGAGTGATGATATAGAGTGAAGTACAGTACGTGGCAGTAATGCACCTGTAAGCTGGTTGCCAACCACCATTCAAATCTAAAAGAAGAAGAAGAATTACGTGGCGGAACCAGGTAAAGTGATGATATAGAGTGAAGTACATGTCGCTAATACACCTGTAAGCTGGTTGCCAACCGCCAATCAAATCTAAAAGAAGAAGAGGAAGAAGAATTCATGATGTAATCTCCATTAATGATGTGTAATGTGAAGGCTTCCTCTCTGCTGTACCTGATTAATTTTCATGATTCAAGGCTTTCCTTTTATAGATGAAAGAGGTAATTGCATGTGTTTCATAGCATGCAACCCGTAACATGACAGTAAAGGGAATGGCCCGCATTTATCAAATGTGCGTAAGACAGAAAAGTGGTCGTAGTTGGACTAAGAGGCCTGGGCGGAATGGGCTTGTCCTCTTTCACAGTCCAAGGACGAAGTCCATGACAGCAGTCAGGGGACGGATGTTTTTTTTCACACATGAGGAGTAGGAGCTCTTTATGCAAAGATAAAGAGTGATGATAATTAAGTCAGAGGCGATAATGCACCTGTAAGCTGGTTGCCAACTGCCAATCAAATCTAAAAGAAGAAGAAAAGTGGTCGTATGATCATTTCAACACATAGATCAGAATTTATCAATCTGAACGTGATCGTATGGTTGTACAATCGTCAGCTCTGACTCTGGATATGCAAATTTTCATGTTGCTGTAGATGCCCTTGGCAGCAGATAAACCTGGCTGTGTGGGAGAATTAATTTATCATATCAAATTATATTGAGCAGTTCAACCTTTCAGGTGTAATGTTTGTCCTGTGCTATATTTAGATGAGAGTTTTGATTATTTACTTTAAAGACTAAAGAGGTCACTGCAGCAAATATTAAAACAGATTTAAGCAGAATTGAAAAAAAAATAGTTATTTGATGGGATGTATAAAATTGAATTTAATTTCTGAAATATTTTTTACCCTTGCAGTTGAGCTGTAGGGTCTTTTTTTTTTCCACAATATCTTTATTGAACCTTTTTTTTTTTTTTTTTAACAAACATGATACAAACAATCAAACACTAACACTAAAGTACTACAAAAAAAAAAATGCACTAAAAACACCAACAACCACCAACAAAATCAAGTCTTCAACAATGCTCCTCTGTTTAGTCTAGACAATCCAATACATAAGTATACATATTATGTTCACCAGTTTGGAATTTACAAGGTCCACACACATCATTCACCTTCTTCTTCAAGAGTTATGTTTAAATTTTTTACATAATCAATAAAAGGTCTCCATATATTCTCAAACACAATTTCCTTTGATTTTAGTATATATGTTATTCTTTCTAATGGAAGGTTTGTTAACATCTGTCTTAACCACTGAGTCACATCTGGTCTATGAGTCTTTTTCCATAATAGTGCAATACATTTTTTGGCATTAAGCAAACTGAGGTCTATGAATGTTCTTTCACTTTTATTAAAATTATGCTTTTCTGGGTACAGACCCAACAAAAACAGTTTAGGATTCAATATGATTTGTTTTGAGATTATTTTTTCAATTGTTACCCTCACCTCTTCCCAAAACATTCTTATTAATCTACATTCCCATAAACAATGAAATAGGGTTCCTTTACTTTCCATGCATTTTGTGCATGTATCTGGTATATTTTTGTTATATCTATTTAACTCCTCCGGTGTAACATACATCCGCATTAACCATTTGAAATGTATCAATTTAAGGCGTGCATTTATTGATTTGGTTTGAGCTTCTGTACAAGCCAATTCCCATTGTTCCTCTGAAATTTCAATTTGCAGATCTTCTTTCCAGTAGTTTAATCTTTTCAGTGAATTTTCACTTGAAGATAGTGTCAGTGAGTTATAAAACTCTGAAATAATACCCTTTCTTTTACTATCTTTCATCATCATTTTTTCCAAGGATGAATAAATAGGTCGAGTGAGAGCTTTATTTTGATTTGATCGAATAAAGTTTCTAAGTTGAAGATATTTAAAAAAATGTGTTCTATTGAGATTAAATTTGATCCTCAGCTCTTCAAAAGACATTATGTTGTCTGCACATGGCAAATATAAATCCTGAATCTTTTGTATCCCTTTTAAATTCCATACTTTAAATACAGCGTCCGCTCTCCCTGGTTTAAAATATTGATTACCCCATATTGGACTAAATTGTGACAATATCTGTGGTTCTTTTAAATAGTTTTTAGCTTCACACCATATTTTGATCATATGCTTTACAAATGGATTTTTAACTTGTTTTTGTAATTTTTTTGCCGAATCTGAGTATATGAATATGGGAAGAGGTAGAGGTAAATTGTATGATTCCATTTCAGTCCAGTGAGGGAGATCATTTGATGAAAAATAATATGTCATAGACCTCAGTTGTGCCGACCAATAATACAACATAAAATTTGGACATTTCAGACCTCCACGATCAAATGGTAAATATAATAAAGACAAACGTAATCTAGCCCTCCTGTTGTTCCATATAAATTCCACTAACTTTTTTTTTATTCTTGAGAATAGATCTAAAGGTGGTGATAAGGGAATGTATTGAAATAAATAAAGTATTTTAGGTAAAATATTACTTTTAAGTATATTGATTCTCCCGATCATCGACATTGGTAGTGACATCCATCTCTGAGTTAACTCATTGATATCTGACATTAAGGCTTCAT
This sequence comes from Pholidichthys leucotaenia, assembly GCA_020510985.1. Classification (NCBI taxonomy): domain Eukaryota; kingdom Metazoa; phylum Chordata; class Actinopteri; order Cichliformes; family Pholidichthyidae; genus Pholidichthys; species Pholidichthys leucotaenia. The sequence continues at coordinate 379,802,360 of CM035842.1, read as the reverse complement.
AGTTGACACTGGCGACTGATTCTAGCTTAGGCATAATTTGGATTCCTAAATATTTAAACTGATTTACAACATTGAATTGATTTACCTCAGGGGCTGGGTAATTTCTCTGGGTCTCATTTAGCATTAATATTGAAGATTTAGTTTTATTTATTTTATATCCTGATATTTCCCCAAAATTCTTTATTAAATTCAACAAGGTTGGAATTGATTTTTTTAGATTCGACATAAACAAAATTATGTCATCGGCGTACAGGGAGATTTTATGTTCTGTTGGTCCAACTTTAATTCCATATATTTGTGAATGTAAACGTATCGCTATCGCTAAAGGTTCAATTGCCATAGTAAACAGTAAAGGTGAAAGTGGACAGCCTTGTCGACATCCTCTATTGATTTTTATTGGTTTTGAAATATTGTTATTTGTTAGGATTTCTGCTGTAGCATTATTGTATATTATTTGAACCCATTTTATGAAATTATTTCCAAGTCCAAACCTTTGTAGGACTTCAAAAAGAAAGGGCCATTCAACTCTATCAAAGGCCTTTTCGGCGTCCAATGATAGGAGAGCTGTATCCGGTGCTTCTTTATTAAAATAAATAATATTAAATAGTCTTCTTACATTATGGAAGCCTTGTCTACCCTTTATAAAGCCATTCTGATCTCGATTAATAATATTTGGTAAAATTTCTTGTATTCGTCTTGCTAAAATTTTACAGATTATCTTAAGGTCGGCGTTTAATAGGCTTATTGGTCTCATATTTTCACATTTATTAGAGGGCTTACCTGGTTTTGGCAGCAGTATAATTAAGGCATTATTTATGTATGATGGTAAATTATTATTTTGAAATGCTTCTAAAACCATTTCCAAAAAAGGTTTTATTAATTTATTCTTAAATTTTTTATAAAGGTCAACTGGAAGACCATCTGGTCCTGCACTTTTTCCTGATTTCATATTATCAATGGCTAGCCCAACTTCTTCTTGACTAATTTTAGACTCCAATATCTCCCTGTTTTCATTTGGAATACACGGTATAGATAGTTCGTTCAAAAACCCATTTAGTTTTGTTAAATCAGGTTCATTTTTGGTATCATATAATTTTTCATAGTAATCTCTAAAGGCTCTATTAATTTCTAAAGGATCTATAACTACCTGTCCGTTACTTATAATACTGGTAATTGGTGTTTTAATTTCCAATTGTTTAATCTGCCATGCTAATAATTTTCCTGATTTTTCACCTTGTTCATAAAAAGATTGTTTCAATCTTAGAAGACTCGAGGCAGCTCTATTCGCTGATTTTTTGTCGTATTCAGCTCTCAAAATCAGTAATTCATTCTCCAACCTTGGGTCACTTCCTGCATACACTTTTTCCTGAAGATTTTTTATTTTATGTTCCAATTTAGCTCTCTCCTCTCGAGTCTTCTTAGATTTTGATCCTGTATAACTAATAATATGTCCCCTAATAAAAGCTTTGAAAGCCTCCCACTTTACACATGCTGATGTTTGTGTAGTATTGATGTCAAAGAACTCGTCTATCTGTTTTTCTATATACTTGACAAATTCCTCATCCTGAAGCCATTTATGCTGAAATTGCCATCTACCTGATTCCTTTATCAATTTTTTATCTACATATATTAGACAACTGGGTGCATGATCAGAGATCACGATGTTATCATAAAAGCAGTTTTGAATCTTGGACCTTAATTCTGTGGAAATCAAAAAATAATCAATACGTGAGAATGTCTTGTAGGTACTGGAATAACAAGAATAGGCTTTAACTTGTGGTTTCATTTCTCTCCATATATCTAACAATCTCAATTCTTTCATAAAATGATTAATAGTCATCCTACATCCAATGTGCGTACAATCCAGTCCTGTTGATCTATCCACACCTGGATTCAATGTACAATTAAAATCCCCTGCTATTATATGTTGCCCTGTAAGTGATGATAAGATGAGAAATAAATTAGCAAAGAACTTCTGGTCATCTATATTGGGACCATATAAGTTCACAAGATTTATATTTTCTAATAGCAAAGAACCTTGAATGATTACATATCTTCCAAATTTGTCTCCAATTACATTTTTCACTTGAAAAGGAACTGATTTATGTATGAGAGTCATAACTCCCCTGGCTCGGGATGAAAATGAAGAGGTGAATACACTTCCCTGCCATCTACTCCTAATTCTTTTAACATCCTCCTCTATCAGATGAGTTTCTTGTAAAAACACAATTCTTGAACCCATGTCCTTTATTTTATTCATAACTTGTTTAAGTTTTTTTAAATTTTGTAGACCTCTGCAATTCCATGAAGTTAAATTAAGATTAACACTTTGGTCCATGATCAATAGAGAGTTTAGGATTACCTTGCAGTGTAAACATGCTCATACAGAGAAGCAAAAACATGAGTGGTTGAACATTCATCCTACAAACTACACACAAACAAATTTCCCCTTCCCACACTTGTGGCAAACCCCCCAAAATCAAAAGAAAAATTCTGTCTCCCGATATAGCCATCGACCGTTCCACACCCACGGGGAACAGCCTAAGCCACTCCTTCTTCATCCTCCCAATCACCCTAACTCTACTGCTTTTAATGACGTAACATTAACTCTCTTCTGTAGTTTTCCAACTTAACTCCAAAATTTTTAACAACTTTGTACATCATAGTTTTTTTTTTTTTGTTTGTTTTGTTTTTGTTTTGTTTTTTTTAATATATAATACAATCTATATTTTGTAAACTTACTATTTACTTCAAGTCAGTCAGATGCCTGTGCAAATGCTTAATTATTCTACCTTATATTTTGTTCATGCTTAGCTCCCACCAGTCTCTTCTTCTTCTTTGATCTTCTTGATGAACTCCTGCGCCTCCTCTGGGGTCTTGAAGATGTGGGTTCTGCCCTCATACGTGGTCAACAGTCTCGCAGGATAGATTACACCATGACGAATCCCAAGGTTGCGCAGCTCCTTACGTACGGGATCAAACTGCTTCCTCAATTGCTGGATTCCTGTGGCCAAATCTGGGTAGAACCGCACCTGCTGGTCCTGGTGTTTAATCTCTCCTTTAGCACGTGCAGCGTTGAAGATCTTCATCCTGTCTCTGTTGCTTAGAAACTTCATAATTAAGGTCCTCGGCGGTCCCTTATCTCTCCGTGGGCCAATACGATGTGCTTTTTCCAGAACCACTGCTGATTGCAACTCCTCGCTGCCCAGCACCTCCGGAATCCACTTTTCCAGAAAGGAACATACGTCCCGACCTTCTGATTCCTCTGGAAGACCCACCAGCCTCAAATTATTCTGTCTCGACCGAGATTCCAAATCCAAAATATTATCTTCCAGAGATTTATTTTTTTTTCCAAAGTGCGCACCTTTAATTGAAGACGGGTGACGTCATCTTCAGCACTAGCGAGACGGAGCTCCATCTGCGCCGTTCGTTCTACACAGTCACCCAATTCCTTTCTTATTCCTTCCAGCGCTGTCATAATCCCATCAAATCTAGAGGAAAAGTCCGCTCTCATTGAACTCATGGCAGCCATCAGCGCATCTGCGCCATTCCCCGCAGAAATCGCACCGCCGCCAGCCTCCTCCTCCATATATGGAGCCTTGTTTGCTGCGTCACAGACCTGAAAGTCCGTTAATTTGGACTGTTTCGGCGGCTCGCTTTTTCCTTTTCCTGGTTTTCCAGCCTTAGGCTTCGCCGACATATCCTCGCCCAAATGCTGGGATACGTTCTGTCCCAAATGAGAGAGTTATTTGCCGATTTTTTTCTCCAGGAGCAGAGCAGAGCGAGACACGTCCGTCCTACGTGGCAGCCATAACCGGAAGTCAGCTGTAGGGTCTTTTTAGTTGTTATTTTATTACTGTATTTATACAGCCATGGACAAAATTGTCGGTACCCCTCTGTTAATGAAAGAAAAACCCACAATGGTCACAGAAATAACTTGAATCTGACAAAAGTGGTAATAAATAAAAATTCTATGAAAATTAACCAATGAAAATCAGACAATGCTCTTGAATTGTGGTTCAACAGAATTACTTTAAAAAACAAACTCATGAAACAGGCCTGGACAAAAATGATGGTACCCCTAGAAAAGATTGAAAATAATGTGACCATAGGGACATGTTCAACCAAGATGTGTCCTCTAATTAACATCACAGGTGTCTACAAACTTGTAATCAGTCAGTCGGCCTATTTAAAGGGTGACAAGTAGTCACTGTGCTGTTTTGTGACATGGTGTGTACCACATTAAACATGGACCAGAGGAAGCAAAGGAGAGAGTTGTCTCAGGAGATTAGAAAGAAAATTATAGGCAAGCATGTTAAAGGTGCGCACTGGGCGGTGCGGTGGCACGGTGGTTAGCGCTGCAGCAGCACAGAACTCACCCTTGGCCATGGGATCCCTGGTTCGATCCCAGCCCCTGACCAACAGTGATCTGTGTGGAGTTTGCATGTTCTCCCCATATCTTGGGTTTACTCCGGGATTTCTCCGGTTTCCTCCCACAGGCCAAAAACATGCAAGTTAGGTTAATTGGAGACTCTAAAGTGGCCCTAGGTGTGAATGTGTGTGTGAATGGTTAAGGGATAGCGCCGTACTGTGGCTGCTTCATCCATCCAGGTGGATGCCCTCAATTTCCCCTCTGGGGATCAATAAAGTATACAAAATTAAAAAAATAATAAAAAAAAAAAATTAAAGGTAAAGGCTATAAGACCATCTCTAAGCAGCCTGATGTTCCTGTGACTACAGCTGCACATATTATTCAGAAATTTAAGATCCACGGGACTGTAGCCAACCTCCCTGGACGTGGCCGCAGGAGGAAACTTGATGAAAAATGAAAGAGACGGATAATACGAATGGTAACAAAAGAGCCCAGAACAACCTCTAAACACATTCATGGTGAACTCCAAGGCCAAGGTACATCGGTGTCAGATCGCACCATCCGTCATTGTTTGAGCCAAAGTGGACTTCACGGGAGATGACCAAGGAGGACACCACTGTTGAAAACAAATCATCAAAAAGCCAGACTGGAATTTGCCAAACTGCATGTTGACAAGCCACAAAGCTTCTGGGAGACTGTCCTATGGACAGACGAGACAAAACTGGACCTTTTTGGCAAGGCACATCAGCTCTATGTTCACCGACGCAAAAATGAAGCATACTAAGAAAAGAACACTGTCCCTACTGTGAAACATGGAGGAGGTTGTGTTATGTTCTGGGGCTGCTTTGCTGCATCTGGCACAGGGTGTCTTGAATCTGTGCAGGGTACAATGAAATCTCAAGACTATCAAGGTATTCTAGAGAGAAATGTGCTGCCGAGTGTCAGACAGCTTGGTCTCAGTTGCAAGTCATGGGTTTTGCAATGGGATAATGACCCAAAGCACACAGCTAAAAACACCCAAGAATGGCTAAGAGTCAAACATTGGACTCTTCTAAAGTGTTCTTCTATGAGCCCGGATCTAGATCCTATTGAACATCTGTGGAAGGAGCTGAAAGATGCCGTCTGGAGAAGGCACCCTTCAAACCTGAGTCAACTGGAGCAGTTTGCTCATGAGGAGTGGGCCAGAATACCTGCTGAGAGGTGCAGAAGTCTCATTGACAGTTACAGAAATTGTTTGATTGCAGTGATTGCCTCAAAAGGTTGTGCAACAAAATATTAAGGGTACCATCATTTTTGTCCAGGCTTGTTTCATGAGTTTGTTTTTTAAAATAATTCTGTTTAACCACAATTCAAAAGTATTGTCTGATTTTCATTGGTTAATTTTCATAGAATTTTTATTTATTACCACTTTTATCAGATTCAAGTTATTTCTGTGACCATTGTGGGTTTTTCTTTCATTAACAGAGGGGTACCAGCAATTTTGTCCACGTGTGTATATCTGTGCTGTAAGGAGCCTTCTGTGTGAGTACCATGTTAAAATAATATTCTAAAAAGTATTTGTTTAAGTTTTCTGTTATGTAGTACAGTGTCTCATAATAGTTATTCCTTACAAATTATCCGTTAACTAAACCACAACACAGCTTTATGCACAGAAGTCGAGGTGATCTGCTGCATTGGCGTAAAAAAACTGCTCCAGATTAACAAGAGAAATTCAGCAGAGAAGATGTATGGAAATGATTTTTTTCTACACACTATTGAGAGATGCCAGAGAGTGTGGCCTAGCTGAGCCAGTGCGCATGTCGCACATCAGACAGCTGTTCTGGAGCATTGACGTCTTTCTTCTACAGTTAATAGTAAGTAACAAATTTTCATGTTTGACAAGTGTGCTTTAAAATGATAAAAAGGACAACATTTAGTCAAACAGTCATCTAAGTCAAACGATAGGCTACAGATATGTATTATAATCCTCAGCTGGAGATCAGCTGATTAAACCAGTAGTGTTGTGCAGCGTCAGTCTCCTCCATAATGGGATTCTTTTGCGTTTAAAGCAACTTTTGAGGTTAACAGACTATACTGCTTTATTATTTTTCACTTCTCTTATAATAATGCCAATTTCTACTTCTGAAAAGTTTCTGTTTTTGGCCGTCTCATGTTCCGCTGTGTCGTAAGTTGTGTGGTTGAGACATGGGGTGTGGAATTCAAATGACGCTCAGATCCAACCATCAGATTTATCAGTGAGTGAGCAATCGTACAATGAGATAGACCAGATACAGTTTCATGAATACCACATAGACCTTTTCATATGATCATATTTACACCAAAATGTGTGGTGACATGTGCGACCGAAAGGAGCTAATGCAATGACGCAGCGTCCGTCATCCGTCCACATTTCACAGAAATTGCTACTCCTCCTAGGCATTTGCTCCAATGCTCACCAAACTCACTCACAATGACCCTCAGGTGGGTCTGAATCCAGGTTGTGCTCAAGGTCAAAGGTCAGAAGATCTGGGTACTTAAGTGATTTCAAAAAAATTGCCACTCCAATGAGGAAATTACTTAGATTCTCACCAAAGTCACTTACACTGCATCTGGAAAGTATTCACAGTGCTTCACTTTTTCCACATTTTGTTATGTTACAGCCTTATTCCAGAATGGATTAAATGCATTTTTTCCTCAAAATTCTACACACAGTACCCCATAATGACGACGTGAAGAAAGGTTTTTTGAGATTTTTGTAAATTTATTAAAAATAAAAAACTAAGAAATCACATGTACATAAGTATTCACAGCCTTTGCCATGAAGCTCAAAACTGAGTTCAGGTGCATCCTGTTTCCACTGATCATCCTTGAGATGTCTCTACAGCTTAATTGGAGTCCATCTGTGGTAAATTTAGTTGATTAGACATGATTTGGAAAGGCACTCACCTGTCTATATAAGGTCCCACAGTTGACAGTGCATGTCAGAGCACAAACCGAGCACAAATTCAAAGGAATTGTCTGTAGCTCTCTGAAACAGGATTGTCTCGAGGCACAAATTTGTGTAAGGGTACAGAAAAATTTCTGCTGCTTTGAAGGTCCCAATGAGCACAGTAGCCTCCATCATCTGTAAATGGAAAAAATTTGGAACCACCAGGACTCTTCCTAGAGTTGGCCGGCTGTCTAAACTGAGTGATCGGGGGAGAAGGGCTTTAGTCAGGGAGATGACCAAGAACCCAATGGTCATTCTGTCAGAGATCCAGTGTTCCTCTGTAGAGAGAGGAGAACCTTCCAGAAGGACAACCATCTCTGCAGCAATCCACCAATCAGGCCTGTATGGTAGAGTGGCCAGACGGATGCCACTCCTTAGTAAAAGGCACATGGCAGCCCGCCTGGAGTTTGCCAAAAGGCACCTGAAGGACTCTCAGAGCATGAGAAACAAAATTCTCTGGTTTGATGAGACAGAGATTGAACTCTTTGGCGTGAATGCCAGGCGTCATGTTTGGAGGAAACCAGGCACCGCTCATCACCATGCCAATACCATCCCTACAGTGAAGCATGGTGGTGGCAGGATCATGCTGTGGGGATGTTTTTCAGCGGCAGGAACTGGGAAACTAGTCAGGATAGAGGGAAAGATGAATGCAGCAATGTACAGAGTATTGTGTGTAGAATTTTGTGGAAAAAAAAGAATTTGATCCATTTTGGAATAAGGCTGTAACACAACAAAATGTGGAAAAAGTGAAGCGGCGTGGATACTTTCCAGATCCACTGTACAAGGATCCTCGTGTACGCTGCATCCAGGTTGAAGTCGAGGTCACTGTCAAAAGTCAGGAAATCAAGCACATCCTGGATAGATCTGCATCTGACTGTACTTAAGGTCCGGGTCAGCGGTCAGGAGATCTGAGCACTCTCGGGGTGATTTCATCAGGCGAGAATAAGCTACTCTGCCTTTGATGGTCTGATATACTATCTTAGTATTCATCTTTTTATTTTTATGATTATATCTCACATGTTTGGTATAAAAGGCAGTAATGGTAGAACTCATTGCACTCTTTTTGTCTAGAGATGGCTGCTGAAGAAGAGAGGCACCCTTTTCTTTATGGGAAAAAAAAGATTTTTAAAATTTTTTTACAAATGTCCTGGTCACTAATGATTTTGCATGTAGCAAGGGTGCAGAAAATGGCTGTTTTTAAGCACCAGCAAGCATATGGAAATGCTGAAAAAAGGGCTACTATATTAACTTTGAGTAGTAGCGCAGGTCAGCACAACACCACACTGACCCCAAATAAAACACACAGCACAGGAGGACTACATAATAATTTATGGTTTCAGAGCTGAATATTTTAATATTCAATTGTCATTATAAAACGTTTTTCTTCACATTTTAAAACCTTATTTAATTTCAGCGTTTTAAAATGAGCACTGCATTTCTAACCTTTGCATCTGAGCAGTTGGCGCTTTCAGTTACACTTGCCTACAAGGGCGATGAGCACCAGCTGGAAGTGTGTCAAACTTAAGAGTAGAATTCATTTCATTTTATGACTCTTGTTCGCACTGTCACAACGGCCCTCACGGACCGTCACAAGACGCCTCAGTCACCAGTGAGTTTGCAGTGATGTTTATTTACAGTGCAGGTTTAGACAGGCATAGGAATATATACAGTGAACAGGTGACGCCTGAGCCGGGGAGCACCCGATGCACCAGACGAGATAATAATTAAGGTAAAGTTACAACGAGCGTACCTTAACGACGGGACTGTTAACAGGCGGGTAACAGGGGATTCCCAAGTCCGTTAACCATGATGAGCAAGAATAACAGGAACACAACAGAGATTAACAGAACGTAGCTGAATATAACAGGATATAACAGGATATAACAGAGACTGCCGCGCTGGAGGACATTTAGCACCCGCTTATATCTGGTGGCTAATGACCCCAACGCGGCACAGCTGCTGCTAATGACAGCAGAGCAGCAGCTGACTTTGACAGCAGGGAGCTCCCCCGGGCGCCTTCACAATAAGAGCCCGAGGAGCTGGAAGGAACCCTCAGCTGCCAAAGCCAGGGAACAAAAAGATATGAGGCCCGAGTGTGGCCAGAACCGACACTCGGGTTATGACAGTACCTCCCCCTCAAGGCCGAGCTCTGAGCGGCCAGAGTAACACCCCAGCCCCCCCCCCCCCCCCCCCCCCCAGGGTGGGTGGATGGGGTGCTGGCAGGAGGGAGAGAGACAAACAACCAACAAGGCTATAGAAAAAAAAACCCATAATCCCGGGTAACAAGAACAAAACCACAATAAGTACAAAATAGGCAACACACCCTTGGGCAAACAGAGTGACACAAAAACAAAACAATCCCCCCCCCCCCCACAAACACCCCAACAGTCCCACAGACGATATCAGGAACCCGGAAAGGGCGCAGTCCAGGCCCGGAGGGATGGGGCAGAAGGTTCGGGGGGTTCATCCGGCAACAAGAGGCCACAGAACAGGGAGGGGAAAAGAGGACAGTTCGGGCGGCCTACCCCAGTCCCATGCTCGGGGGAAGAGAGTTTCAGGCGGCCGGAGCAGGTCGCCGCACAGGAAGATAAACAGGTCGGGGGGCCGGCCCAGAGAACCCAACCAACGAGACAGCCCTTCAGGCGGCCGCCCCGCAACACCAGCCCACCAGAACCGTTGGGAGGAAGCAGCCGGTGATCCCGCAGAAAAGGGGGGAGATGAGGGGAAACCGGGCGGAGCGTTCGGGACCCCAACGGCCCCAGGTGGAGATGGGTAGTGCTCCTCAGGGAGACGAGGAGGATGATTGTGGAGAAGAGGGTGATGAAGAAAACGAGCCTGTCCAGCATCCGGTGGCTGGGGATCTGCAGCTCCCTCACCGAACCTAGGACCTGCTGGTGCAGCACCCACGGTGGACCCCGATTGGGCCTCCGGAACCAAACCCACGGTGGACCCCGATTGGGCCTCCGGAACCAAACCCGCGACGGACCCCGACTGGGTCGGCGTGGCACCAAACTCGACCTCCAACCCCGAAACCGGAACCTCTGGCACAGCAGGCGAAAGCAGCCCCTCGCCGGCGACCCTGGGAGAAGGCTCGAAAGAGAGAGAAAACCCGGGATCAGGATCACCGGCAGCGCCAGAACCCGGCGAGATAAGCTCGGACGCAGCGGGCGGCTGCACCCGGCTCATCTCCCCTTGAGACAGGCAAAAGTGCTCTAAAAGGTGAAGAAGAAAGATAAAACAGAGCACTTGCCTGAGCTCGGGTTCTGACGCCGTCCAGGACTGCGATGATCCGGGCTCAGAAGTCAGGAGGTCGTCCTCAGGCTCCCACTCAGCTGCGTCGGGCTCCGCAGCTGGCATGATGGTGCGTGCAGCTAGAGAGTCCTCCGGCACCGATGTCCACGCCGGTGGCCCGCACGGCGTGGTGGCAGGAGAATCTCGCCCTGCTGGACTGGACCGCTCCTCCGTGGAACCCCGGGGATGCTTCTTCATCGGCGATGGCTCCACGCTGCAGTCCGCTCTCCTCCTCCGCCCATGGCGTGGCTGCGGAACCGGAACCAGGCTCTCCAGAACCGCAGGCCCCCTCCTCATCCAGCGACGTTGGCCTGACGTCGAGGACCGCTCAGCGGAGGGAGACACAGAGGAAGCAGGGTTAATATCTTCATCCACAGCGGGTGGAGGGAGCTCGGGGGGCTGCATACCCCGAACTCCACCCCTAGGAGTCAGACAAGGCAAAACAATGTCAAAAGAAGAGAAATTATCATGCACTTGCCTTTCCCCTAAGGGTAAGATAGTCTCTGCTGTGGGGGACGTCATTCCTTCCTTTCCCCGCTGGATGGCGACAGAGGGCCCTCTGGGAAGACGAGATGAGGCCACTCGAGGCGGATCCGGGATGAAGCTCGCCGAAACGGAGCTCTCGTGACACACAGCAGCCAGGATAGGCGACGAGGAGGAGGGGGCGACAGCCGGGGTCAGTCGGGCATGGAGCGCTGACGGGACAGCAGGCGAGGGCCCGGGAGAAGACGAGGCTGCGGGGATTCCCCTCTGACGAGGCGCAGGAGTGACAGCTGTGTGGGGGGTTGAGCCCTTGCGGCGACCTGGAACAGCATCCAGACGGGGGTCTAGCCGAGGTTGGAAGCCGGATTGACGACGGTTCCTTGTAGGGGGTGAGGCGAAGGTGAGGTCCGGAAATCGCCGTTCCTGAGCAGAAACGGCGGCAAGCAAGTCAGCAAACTCAGGAAACTCACGCAGCGCTGGATTCCTCTCCACCAGTCTGACCGCCGCCACCACATGCTTCATACACGCTGGAGGATTTTTAGCGGAGCAAGCAGCAGCCACCCGGTCCCAGATCTTTTCTGCTGTTATCTGCAGCTTCTCTGGGGGAATCCCGAGTGACGACATGCCCGATGGGAAAAGACCTCCGGGTGGTGCGAACTCCCGGGCCGGAACGGAGGCAGGAGCGGGATCACGAAGCGAGGGGCGACGTCTCCTCCACTTCAGCTTCCTGCCAGGATTTCCCTCCAGCCCTCGGAGTCTCTCACGCTGGGTGGCGATGTCATCTCTCCTCACGCTTACCTCTGGATGATCGGTGAAGCGGGGAAGAGAATCCAGAATCTCCTCGGCTAGGTCCAGGTATCTACAAATGTCGCTGGGAGCGTCCAACAGCGTAGCGGTGAAGATGGTGTAGTCCACCTCCTTCAGAACCTCCGCTTGCTGCCTGCCAAGGCGCCGACAATGGCCCCTGGATGACGACATACTCCCCGCTGCAGACACTCAGACAGGTAGGAATTAACAGTCCACTACTGCAAACTGCACGGTGAATGGCGTCTCGAAACAACGCCTCCTCTCCGGGCGTTAGGCGGCAGTCTACTGTCACAACGGCCCTCACGGACCGTCACAAGACGCCTCAGTCACCAGTGAGTTTGCAGTGATGTTTATTTACAGTGCAGGTTTAGACAGGCATAGGAATATATACAGTGAACAGGTGACGCCTGAGCCGGGGAGCACCCGATGCACCAGACGAGATAATAATTAAGGTAAAGTTACAACGAGCGTACCTTAACGACGGGACTGTTAACAGGCGGGTAACAGGGGATTCCCAAGTCCGTTAACCATGATGAGCAAGAATAACAGGAACACAACAGAGATTAACAGAACGTAGCTGAATATAACAGGATATAACAGGATATAACAGAGACTGCCGCGCTGGAGGACATTTAGCACCCGCTTATATCTGGTGGCTAATGACCCCAACGCGGCACAGCTGCTGCTAATGACAGCAGAGCAGCAGCTGACTTTGACAGCAGGGAGCTCCCCCGGGCGCCTTCACAATAAGAGCCCGAGGAGCTGGAAGGAACCCTCAGCTGCCAAAGCCAGGGAACAAAAAGATATGAGGCCCGAGTGTGGCCAGAACCGACACTCGGGTTATGACACGCACAGCCTACAGCGCAACAGGAAAGCTTTCCGTTATCTGCAGATCTGTTCTTTTAAAATTCTAAAAGCGTAACATGAAAGTTTTAATTTTTGAGGCGAAAGCGTGTGCAAATCATTTCTTGTGAGCCAAATGCCCAGGGTTTACAGTCTACCAAAATTTTGGCTTACTACAGTTTTATCTTCTTTGTTCAGATCAGTGTCAATGGGAGCAGTTATTTCAAATTTGTCATCAGTCACACAGCTCTGACTGAACAGAAAACCAACTGCCACTGGAGCTGTTTACACGGGGCAGCCAGTTGGAAGAACGTTGACTTAAAGGGAGGGGTAAGCATGCTGCAGCAATTTATGTTGAACAGAGCTTAGGAGAATTCAGGACATGCAGAAAGCAAATGTTTAAAATAAATAGGGATATATGGAGTTTAAACTGTGACTTTTTACTCTGTTGTAGTTAAAACAAATTTATGGGGCTGAAAATGAGCCAAACGTGTCATCTGTTAGTGAAACATTAAAAAACTCACTCTTTTAACAGAGAAACATTAGTATTGTTAACAGCAGCATTCATGCATTGGAATGGCCTGTACCAAGGCAGAATCAGCATGTCTAAATCCCAATTGTTAATATTTACACAGATCCACCGCCCTGAAACTTTGTCCTACCCTCAGCGGCATTCGAAGTCCTTGACATTCAATGAAAATATGGATGTGGCAGTCACTTGAGGCAGACAAAGTGTCACTTTCAAAGAAGCCAAGGAAGGTGTAGATCTTGTGAATCTTTGTAGCATTCATCGTCTGCATTTGTGATGGTCCAATGTGTATGCTTTTATCCCATGCAGGATGTTTCAGGTTATGCACCTGTTTCAGGTTGTATGGCTGTTTGAAAATACATTGCAAAAAACTTTGTCATCATGAATGTTCAATTCTTGTGGCCTTTGACACAGCTAAAATCTCAGCCTCAATCTCCTGGTCACTTATAAACCACTTAGCTCCACTCTGTCAGTCTCAGCTTCAAATGTGAGATAACTGATCAAAACCTGGCCTCAACCCTTACTAATCCATATGCTTTAGATTCTAAAGATATTTGGGTGCACTGTTTGCTGCTTAAAGTAAGAGAGAGAGATCAATGATAAGCGAAAGTGTCTTCCCTACAAGGGTAAGTGTGGCTTGAGGGTGAATGTAATGACAGGGATATTCTCTGGAGACTCAGTCAGGAGTTGAAAGTGGGAGGCAGGGATGGAGAGTGAAAGCAAAGCAGACGGAAAAAGACAACGGTGTCCTCACACCAGCAGATGGGAGATACAGTCATTGAGTCAATATTTACACTTTAACAAAAAAATTGGCAGTGTGAGCATCACTGATTCACTAACAGGTGGCAGGAGTATCTGAGTTTGTGTGAAAGAGGCTTTGAGGAGTGAAAACTTGAGCGATAACGATTGTGGCTTGTCCACACGCGTGGGTCTAAAAATACGTCAGGCCCAGCCCTCTCTTTTGTTAAAACGCTCGCATGTCTGCAGTGTGCACATTCACTTTACCCATGGCTCAATTCACTATGGGGATACATGTGAACGCAATTTGCACTTCCAATTAAACTGTCGACCTTCGCTCCAGAATACAAAACGTGATTCTGTACAGTGCTCTCCTGGATTGCTATTATTAACCATCTAGGGCTGTAATAGAGAGAAGAAGGCTTTACAGCACACTGATGAGGATCATCGATGTCAGCAGAATTGTTGCCTGAATTAATTCCACTTTGAAAATAATGGAAACAGAATTAATAGACATATAATGATTGATGATAGGTCGGCCTCTGTCGGTCTATGATGACCATGGAAGAGAATCCTAAACGTCTACTCTGCTGGAACAGCACCGCCTGTGGCTGAACAGGCCGATGCGCACCGGTGTTCTACCTTCCAGCTTTGGGCGTTGGTAGGATTCAAGCCTGGGCAGGAAGATATGGAGGACAAGATGTTACCCATGCATTATGTCCCCCCTCTCCACGTCACTGATGAATCCAAAGGAACAGCAGGGCTGCTATAGTTTGGCACCAGCGCCGTCACAGGAGCTGCCAGAATGATGTTGAGCACAACAGAGAACTGCCTTAGGGGCTCTGACTCCGGATTTTTCCTCAGGGTTGACTCCCGAAGCCTTTCCCATGACCGGGTGTGCCGCAAGGCAGCGGAGGTTTGAAATCAGGGTTTACCTTCCCCTAGATGGGCTACCTTCCCAGGCTGACGAGCCACCATCTACCCGAAGCATCTGGTTTTAAGGCGCCAGAGATCCGCCTTCGCCCCTTCTCCTATTAGTAAAAGCAGTTCCGCCGGGCTTAGAGACTAAACCACACGGGCAGGCTAGGAGTTGGACTTAGTTGTCAGAGGCTTTTTGAGACGCACGCCGTAAGGAACATTTTGTGAGCACTGGGAGCTTAACCCCAGTGCCGCTCCTGGCTATGACAACCTTGGAACCATGATGATAGGTGATTTATTGAAAATCAGTTTACATGATGAAAAAGGTAATATGTGGCCTCTTTCATTGGTTTCCAAAAAAGAACAATAGGATTTGCATTTCTGAGGGGATTCAAGTCATTCCCATTAAAAGAATGGTTCAACTCAAAATCAGTTGTATTATTATATGCCCGTTGAAAGACGGGCTGTATTATGGTGTGATGATGTCCATCTATCCATCCGTTCATACGAATTTGTCCAGCACACTCCTCCCACAATTTTCAAGCTAGGACTTTTTTTTTAATTTCACACAGTGTTTGTACATGTATTGGAAATGTGCATATTACAAGGATCTTATTTTTTAAATAATTTTTGTGAAAATAACAGTTTTTAGAACTTTGTCACTTTTTGAAGGAAATTTCAATAGAGGGTACATGGATTATCAGGCTAACTCCTCCCACAGTTTTCAAGCTCAGACTTTTTCAACTCACACAATGTTTGTACATGTTTTGAAGATGTTCATATTGGAGGGGTTAAATGATTTTCTGATATTTCCTCTCAGTTTGTTCCACTTTGAAATGTAGATTGATTGCTTTGCTTAAACTCCGTGTAATCACATGGTTATTAGTTTTATTACAGATCTAGGGCCGTATTACAACGACGGGGTCAGTTGATCAGTTGACACTGATGCAGAACACGTTTATGGGCATTTCCAAGTTCATTTCCTTATCACAATGGCGTAAAAACAAATTTTCTGTTGGTGCCTGATGCAAAGAGGCTGGTCTAATTATTCAAAGGTGTGTTTTGGATAATCCAATCCAAAGTGTTCCTTCTCATCCCTTGAATAGATAGATAGATTGACTTTATTGATCCTAAACTGGGAAATTACAGTATAACAGCAGTATGACAGTAGACAACCAAAATGATAGATACATACACAGCATAATAGACAAAGGGATTACCCATGGAAAGTAAAACTGCCTAAATAGCTTATATACATCTTAGATGAATAGATGATGACCCAAATACTGTAGATACATGAATCATACCTGCTGTACAATGCAGAACTATCAGGTACAGAGTGAAATGTGAAATACAAAGAGGTGCATTATCTAAAATGAATTGTGATCATGACAGTTTAAGATTTGTTTTGCGCTGACCAAAGCCCATGTGTGTGAGCCAAAATGCACGCAATAGTAATGCTGCTTGGTAATAAGGAAGACATCACAGTTGATGCCCAGTTAGTTAAGCTAAAAACAAGAAATGGTGAAGAATGTGCTGAAAAAATCAGCTGAATTGTTTAATGTGCACATGGATGCAACACATACATGAAGAAAAGAGGATGATGTCTGTGCAAACTTTCATAAACTTTTATTAACGATGGCGTGGAAGTCGCTCCCGGCTGTGGGGAAATGGAGTGCTCCCTCTCCTGTTGCTTTCTCTGACCAAGAGTCTCCCCCTATCTGTCCTGGGTAGGAAGGAAGGAGGCGAATTGGCGTGGCTTCGCGTCTGCCTCCGGCACCCACCATGAAGTGAATCTGCTCTCTGCAGCCTCTGCTGGGGGCTGACGGGTGGCTATCAGGAAGCTTGCTGGGCTGGAAACCCAGGGCGCATGGCCGACACAGATGTGGATGCATCTCCTGTTTCTTTGGGGAGTTAGTGAAAAGTAAAATGCTGCACACTCCTTGTTCATTCATTTATTCCTCTAAAAATAAACACATTAATGCCTAATAAGTCTCATGGATCGTCACCTTATCATGGTGGGGGGTTTGCGTGCTCCAGTGATTCCAGGAGCTATGTTGTCTGGGGCAATTTGCCTCTGATAGGGTCACCCAAGACAAACTGGTCCTGGGTGAAGGGCCAGACTAAGAACAATCCAACAGACTCTCATGATAAATTCTAGATCAAGGATTCAGTGTACCCTGCCCGGTATGGGGTTACTGGGGCCCCACCCTGGAGCCAGGCCTGGGGGAGGGGCTCGATGGCTAGCGTCTGGTGGCCGGGTTTCCACCCATGGGACCCGGCCAGGCTCAGCCCGAAGGAGTTACATGGGTCCACCCTCCAGTGGGCCCACCACCTGCAGGAGGGATCATGGGGGTTCGGTGCTATGTGGATTAGGTGGCGGTCAAAGGCGGAGACCTTGGCGAACTGATCCCAAGCTTTCTAAACTGGCTTTTGGTATGTGGAATGTAACCTCTCTGGTGGGGAAGGAGCCTGAGCTGGTGTACGAGGTTGAGAGATACCGGCTAGATATAGTTGGCCTCACCTCAACACACAGCTCCGGTTCCGGAACCAGTCTCCTGGAGAGGGGCTGGAGCTTGGCCTTTTCTGAAGTTGCCCCGGGCGAGAGGCGACGAGCAGGGGTGGGTATTCTTGTATCCCCCCACCTTGCTGCCTCTATATTGGAGTTTTCCCCGATGGATGAAAGGGTTGCTTCCCTGCGCCTTCGGGTTGGGAAACGGTTCCTGACCATCATTTGTGCCTATGCACCAAATGATGTTTCAGAGTACCCACCCTTTTTGGAGTCTGTGACTGGGGTGCTGGAGGGTGCTGCTCTTGGAGACTCCATTGTCCTTCTGGGGGACTTCAATGTGCACATGGGCAACGACAGTGAAACCTGGAGGGGAGTGATTGGGAGGAACGGCCTGCCCGATCTGAACCCGAGTGGTGTTCAGTGATTTGACTTTTGTGCTAACCACAGATTGTCCATAACGAACACCATGTTCAAGCATAAGGGTGTCCGTATGTGCACCTGGCACCAGGACACCCTAGGTCGCAGGTCAATGATCGATTTTGTTATCATGTCATCAGACCTGCGACCGTATGTCTTGGACACTCGGGTAAAGAGAGGTGCAGAGCTGTCAACTGATCACCACCTGGTGGTGAGTTGGATCCGATGGCAGGGGAGGAAGCCATTCAGACCTGGTAGACCCAAACGTATAGTGAGGGTGTGCTGGGAACATCTGGCTGAGGCCCCTGTCCGGGAGGTCTTCAACTCCCACCTCCGGAAGAACTTCAACCACATTCTGAGGGAATCTGGAGACATGGAGTCTGAATGGGCCATGTTCTCCACCTCTGTTGTTGAAGCGGCAGCCCAGAGCTGCGGTCGCAAGGTGTTCGGTGCATCTCGTGGTGGCAACCCCCAAACCAAGTGGTGGACACCAGTGGTGAGGGGCGCCATTAAGCTGAAGAAGGAGTCCTATCAAGCTTGGTTGGCTTGTGGGACTCCCGAAGCAGCTGAGGTGTACCAGCAGGCCAAGCAGAGTGCAGCTCGGGTGGTTGCTGAAGCAAAAACCCGGGTATGGGAGGAGTTCGGTGAGGCCATGGAACAATACTTTCGGTCGGCCTCGAAGAGATTCTGGCAAACTGTCCAGCGGCTCAGGAGGGGAAAGCAGCTCCCTGTCCACACTGTGTAAGGTGCGGATGGGGCGCTGTTGACTTCGACTGGGGATATCGTCGGGCGGTGGAAGGAATACTTCGACGATCTCCTCAATCCCACTGATGCGCCTTCCACAGAGGAAGCAGGGTTTGTGGACGAGGGGAATGACTCGCCTATCACAGGGGCTGAGGTCGCCAAGGTGGTTAAAAATCTCCTTGGTGGCCGGGCCCCGGGGGTGGACGAGATTCGCCCTGAGTACCTCAAAGCCCTGGATGTTGTAGGGCTGTCATGGTTGACACACCTCTGCAACATTGCGTGGAGGTTGGGGGCAGTGCCTTTGGCATGGCAAACCGGGCTGGTGGTTCCTCTCTTCAAAAAAGGGGACCGGAGGGTGTGCTCCAACTTTAGAGGGATCACACTCCTCAGCCTCCCTGGGAAGGTCTATGCCAAGGTACTGGAGAGGAAAGTCTGGCCGTTGGTCGAACCTCGGACTCAGGATGAGCAATGTGGTTTTCGTCCTGGCCGTGGCACATCGGAGCAGCTCTTTACTCTCTCGAGAATTCTCGAGGGTTCGTGGGAGTTTGCCCAACCAGTTTACATGTGTTTTGTGGACTTGGAGAAGGCAGTTGACTGCATCCCTTGTGGTTTTTTGTGGGGGATGCTTCGGGAGAATGGGGTATCGGGCTTGTTGTTACGAGTTATTCGGTCTCTGTACGACCATTGTGAGAGTTTGGTTCGTATTGCCAACACTTGGTCGGACTCATTCCCAGTGAGATTTGGACTCCACCAGGGCTGCCCTTTGTCACCGATCCTGTTCATAATTTTTATGGACAAGATTTCTAGGCGCAGCCAGGGAATGGAGGTCGTCATGCTTGGTGACCACAGGATCTCATCTCTGTTGTTTGCAGATGATGTTGTCCTGTTGGCTTCATCCAGCAATGACCTACAGCTCTTGCTGGGACAGTTTGCTGCTGAGTGTGAGGCAGCTGGAATGAGAATCAGCACCTCCAAGTCCGAGTCCATGGTCCTCAGCCGGAAAAAAGGTGGATTGTCCTCTCTGGGTTGGGGACAGACTCCTGCCCCAAGTGAAGAAGTTTAAGTATCTTGGGGTCTTATTCACGAGTGAGGGGAAAATGGAGCGAGAGATTGACAGACGGATTGGAGCAGCATCTGCAGTGATGCAGACGTTGTACCGGTTTGTTGTGGTGAAGAGGGAGCTGAGTTCTAAGGCAAAGCTGTCGATTTACCAGTCAATCTATGTTCCTACTCTAACCTATGGTCATGAGCTTTGGGTAATGACCAAAAGAACAAGATCACGGATACAAGCGGCTGAAATGAGCTTTCTCCGTAGGATTGCTGGACTCACCCTCAGAGATAGGGTGAGGAGCTCAGTCATCCGGGAGAGGCTCAGAGTAGAACCGCTGCTCCTCCACATTGAAAGGAGTCAGTTGAGGTGGTATGGGCATCTGATTAGGATGCCTCCTGGACGCCTCCCACTTGAGGTGTTTCGGACACGTCCCATTGGGAGGAGACCCCAAGGCAGACCCAGGACTCGGTGGAGAGACTATGTCTCCCAGCTGGTCTGGGAACGCCTTGGTATCCTCTCTGAAGAGCTGGAGCAGGTGGCTGGGGAGAGGGAAATCTGGGCTTCTCTGCTTGAACTGCTGCCTCTGCGACCCAGACCTCCGGAAAAGTGGTAGAAGATGGATGGATGGATGGAAGTCCATGATAAAAACAAAAATTCCCCCCGTGCACCATGCATCACACTGGCACACATGCTCCCTGTTCATTCATTCATTCCCCTAAAAAAAAATCATGCATTAATGCCTAATCTATAGACTCCAACAGTAAGTCCACAATTAAAATGAGAGTGTGGATGGAATGAAAAAAAAAAAACCTTAGTGTGTGATCATCATATAATTAAAATGGGCGATTATGACTGTTACAAGATCCCAGTGCATGCCGTTTCCTGAGCTCTGGAGCTGTGCGATGTCAAAACATGCCACTGAAATATCCTTAAACAATGTGCTCCTGACAATAGACCTCCTTTTTCCTGATCAAATGTGGATTCTCATGGAATGCACTATAATAGTAATGCGCAATAGATTGCATGCCACCATACCTCTTTGAAATGAGGCGCCTTCTCCGAGCGCATAATAGGTGCATCTTCTACTAGCTAGCAATTTGATGGCATGACACAAGGTGTAAAAAAAATAGTGCGCTGACAGAAACTAGCAAAAACACTGGTGCACGGCAGAAAGTCTGTCTGAAAAGTGCACGGATGACCATCAAAATAAGGCCCAAAGAGTATACTGAATCTTGAATTTGTCATCTGTTTTTCAGTTGCTGGTGTGCTACCTATACGCTATTGATAATGGCGGTGAACAGGTGTATAATGTACCGTGTACAGTGCTGTTGTTTGTTTTTTTTACATATGCCATTTAGTGTTCATCGATATAGATTGTGATGCTGTGTTTGAATTCTGTGAAATTAAATGTGAGGTAATACAACTTGTCTTGTGGTGCCTGAGAGCTAAAATAATACATTTGTTTAACTTGACGTCTCTTTCCAGAAACCTCCCACCACTGCATTCAGTTGTTCTTTGAGCCTTTTTTTGAGTAGGAACTATTTTCTTTCATCAGTTCAGTTCAACTTTATTTATATAGCGCCATTTCACAACAGTCATCTTATAGCACTGTCGAACTGCAGGGGAAAACCCCACAATTGCAGAAAGACCCCAGCAATCAGGTGATCCCCTGCGAGCAAGTAGGGGCAAGCTGTGATGGTGGAGAGGAAAAATTCCCTTTTAGCCGTAAGAAACCTCCAGCAGAACCAGGCACAGGGAGGGGCAGTCATCTGCTGCTACTGGCTGGTGGGTGGGTGGGTGGGGTGGGGATATAGAAGAAGAAGAAGAAGAAAAGAACAAATATGTAGAGAGCAAACACCATGATGGGGACTCAGTCTAAGGGAGAGACCAAACAGAAGTTAATGACCAGCAAAAATATTATACTGAGAGTGAATCGAGGAGTGAAGCCCAGTGCATTGTTGGGGGTCCCCTGGCTGTCTAAACCTATTAGCAGCATAACTAAGGGAGGGTTCAGGGTCACCTGATCCCACCCTAACTATAGGCTTTGTCAAAAAGAAAAGTTTTTAACCATCCATCCATCCATCCATCCATCTTCTTCCACTTAATCCTTTTCGGGTCACGGGGAGGCTGGAGCCTATCCCAGCATCTTTGGACGAGAGGCAGGTTACACCCTGGACAGATCGCCAGTCCATTGCAGGGCCAACACAGAGAGACAGACAACCATTCATTCTCACAGTCATACCTAAGGACAATTTAGAATCCCCAGTTGATGCCAATTAACCTAACTTGCATGTTTTTGGCATGTGGGAGGAAACCGGAGAAATCCCAGAGTAAACCCACACAGACATGGGGAGAACATGCAAACTCCACACAGTTCACTGTTGGTCAGGGGCTGGGATCGAACCTGGGATCCCCCGGCCAAGGGTGAGTTGTTCTGCCGCTGCAGTGCTAACCACTCTGCCACCACGCTGCCCAAGTTTTTAACCCTTTTCTCAGAAACAGAGATCGAGTCTGTCTCCCGAATCCAGATTGACAGCTGATTCCAAAGGAGAGGAGCCTAATAACTGAATGCTCTGCCTCCCATTGTACTTTTAGAGATTCTAAATATCACAAGTAATCCTGCATTTTGGGAGCCTAGTGCTCTGTTAGGATGATAAAGTACTATCAGATCTTTTAAATAACAAGGGGCCTGATTATTTAGAGCTTTGTAAGTGAGGAGAAGGATTTTAAATTTAATTCTAAATTCTATGGGAAGCCAATGAAGGGAGGCCAGAACTGGAGAGAGATTCTTGAAAACTACACGCCAAGCACATCATTATGGAAAAGGAAGTGCAACACCTGCCATGATCCTCAGTCGGGCCTGCATCCAAGTTGACCTCAAGGTCAAAGTCACAGTCGAAGGTCAGGAGATATGAGCACTTAGGTGATTTCAGTAACATTGCTACTCCTTCTAGGCAATTGCTCCAGTGGTCACCAAATTTACAAGGATCCTCAGGAGGGTCTGCATCCAGGTTGTGCTTAAGGTTAATTTTAAGGTCAAAGGCTAGGTGATCTGGGCACTTTTATGATTTCAGAAAAATCACTCCTCCTCCTAGGCAATTACATCAATTCTCATTAAACTCACTCACAGTGACCTGCAGGTAGGTCTGCATCCAGGTTGAAGTCAGGATCATTGTCAAAGGCCAGGAGATCTGGGTATTTATGATTTCGCGAAAAACGTTACTACTCCTGGACCATTGACCTTGACTTTAAGCACATCCTAGTTGAGGCTGTATCTAGACTGTACTTAAGGTCATGGTCAACGGTCAGAAGATCTACTCTGTCGTTGATGGTCTGCTTGCTATGTATGTTTGAAATGTTCACTCGGTCCCCCTATAGTGTACTATATAGCAAATCAGCATTTTGTAGTGCTGGTTGAAATCTTAATTGAAAATTTCATTCACTATGTAGTGAATATCCCATAATGCATTTTAAAAAGTAGTGTACAAACCGACGGTCGCTACATTAGCCAGTATACGAGGGGGGCTGAAAAGTTCATAGTGGTCAAATTTGACCAAATGTGGTTTATTTTTCAACATAGTCTCCCCTTCGGTCCACACACTTCTTCCATTGGTGTTGCAGCATTTAGATCCCTGTGGTTGAAAAATAAACCACATTTGGTCAAATTTGACCACTATGAACTTTTCAGCCCCCTGTATACCATAATGCAATGCACCGCCAACAGAGCAGTGACAGGAGATCTTCACATCACGACATAAACTACCTCAGGTATTTTTATTTATTAACACAGTGAAATTTTATTTAATATATATTTACTACAAAATACATGCAGGTATTAATTTCATAACACCTTAACCTGTTACGTTTTACTGTTTCACAATAATGATGTCATTAATAATCAGTGTTGGGAATAAACGCGTTACTGTAATGCCACTGCTTTTGCAGTAACGTACTGTGTAACAAAATTACTGTTTAAAAATTCAGTAATGCATTACAGTTACTGAAATTTGATCAGATGCGTTACTCACATTACTCGTTTTATTAATATGGATAGATATCTTTAGCACAAATAAACTGACCCTACCATAGTGTGCGCAGCTGTCAGTCTCTTCCGTAGGTCGGTTTCCTGTCCTGCCCTAGTTCACACCGCAACCCACTGGCGACTTCTCATATCAAGCCCTGATCACCTGTTGTCCGAGTGGTGAGTAGCCCCTAACAGCTCCTACCTCTGTGGTTAAACATGAGTATTTTTTGAGCAAGATGCTTGCATTGTCATGAATTCCTGCCTGTTTGAGGCAAGAGAGACAAAAAACCACGTGCAGGAGGATGTTGTGAGAATTTATTAACAAAAAGGTGAACAAACAGTCCAAAAGAAACAAACAGATGAATGACGCGGGGCAAACAGGGATGACTACAAGGACACTCAACAGCACACAGGTGAGTATAACACGAAGCCAAGAAACTATGAAGCATCAGACGTAACTGATAGCCAAACTAAACAAAGAGAATACCCTAAGCGCCACCAGACGTGAGTGGGCAGCAGAGGGAAACAAAATATACTAAACGAAATATAAACCCTGGCGACACACAAATAACATGCAGCATGAACACCGGTACTATGTGGTACAAACACACCGTTCAAACACACAGTGCAACAATAATCCGGCAATTCACAAGAGTAGCCACAGAGCTTAAATAATGGTAAGCATAATGAGGAAAGTGATTGCTGGTGTGAGAGTGAGAGTGAGTGCATGGGAGTGAGTGGGCTGGACAAAGTGGAAACAGGTGTGTGTGAATGCCCGTGAGCATGAGAGTGAGAATGAGTGTGTGTGTGTGCGTGTATGTGTACAAGAGTGTGCATGAGAGGAAATGCATGTATGTGTGTGCATGCGTGCGTGGAAGAGCAGAGAAGTGAACACAAATGATAATGACAAACAGCTGGCCGGTGTTTGCAGGGAGAGGGAGGCGTGGCTGTCAGCAGGCAGGGAACTGAGGACCCCAGAGGCTCCCACAAAGCTGCCTGAACAAAATAGGAAACAAACCATGCAGAGAAAGTACAGCCACGTCATGGAGCTGGGTTGGAAAAAAGTCCAACCCAGCCCATGACACACATTTAATGTCCGCATTAAATGCTTTTAAAGTTTTCTTACCGCACAGAGAAAAAGTGACTGTGATTTGTTGCAGTAAAGAACAGCATCTTATAAGTGATGAACTTTCATTTAACTGTGCTTTCTGTTTTATCTCATTCATTTACATGCTGTTGTGATATGCATCTATTTCATGGAAGTAATTCTCTAAATATGTGTTTTTAATGGGTTGGTCCAGGGGTGTCAAACTTATAGTTCGTGGGCCAAAAACGGCCCACCAGGGGATCCAAAGATTTCTCTGTGAATTTACAGCTTTATTTCTAGTAAATTTCTGACTTTCTACTGATTACAATAGTTTATGTAAATCTGAGACATTTTTTTCTCATCAGTTTTCTTTTTCTTCTTTTTTCTGATGAGAACAAGGGGCCCTTGATCTTGCTATGTGTGCAAGATAAGTATGCTTTTAAAAGTAACGTGAAAGTTACTTTTCCAAGTAACTAGTTACTTTAATCAGGCAGTAACTCAAAAGTGACTCAGTTACTTTTGAAAAGAAGTAACTAGTAACTGTAACAAGTTACTATTTTTAGTAACTTGCCCAACACTGTTAATATTATATTCATATATATAGTTTGCTATATAATCCATTATATCTGAGTTCAGTATATAGTGGATAGGGAGGTAGGGAGTGAGTGGACTTTTTGAACACAGCTCTGGTGTATTTGAGGTACTTTGTGCACAGAGCATCTGCTACTTAAGAAAAGGCTGAGATTTCTATAGCCGCTATGTCCAAGCAATAATATGAATGGATAAATAGCATACAGGCCAGAAAAGAAGTACTGAAGCTGGTTTTAGGAAAGTTTCCTTTAAAATAGAAACATTAAAGAATAAGTTTTGATGCTGAGAACAGCAGAATCCATTAGGCTAGGGTTAGCCTTAGGCACCATGCCAAGCCTCTAACACATGACTTGCTGGCCAGATCAGATGACTAGATAAACAGCAGGAATGTTGCCTCTTCCTCTTCCTACAGCACTCCTCTTGTCTGTCTTGGAAAAGAGAATTATATGGTGTATGTCTGTCTGTGTATAGTTGTATTAATTATGCTGTAGGCATTCAGATTTTTTTTTTTTTTAATGTTACGGCTATGCTTTTTTTTCAGGAAGTGAATGTACTGTATGTTAGTATAAAGTTTTTTGGCATGATGGTGTGCGTGTGTGTGTGTGTCCCCTGCAGGATCTTTAATCAGCCCAATACTGTACTAAATAACAATTATGTAACAGTTAACAGCTGAGTTTTTCACTTAACCTACTTTAGAGTTGGAAACGCAGATTCCGCTACGTGGCACAATTGTCTCTTATTTTATTACTGAGTTGCATAATCTAATGGATGCACGGTAGAATCTGCTTTATATGTAGATTTTCCTGAGTGAAGCAGTATGAAGTATTTAATATTGGGTTAATTTATGTCTTTCTTTGTTCTGTGTTTTGAAAGTGGATTTTAATGGATCTTTCCAAGTGTTCTTTAGAGCACAGCTCATAACATAAAAAAGTGCAGCTGGAGAAACAAATAATTTTTAGGCTGAGAATAAACAGAGCATTTTATAGGCAAATGCCGCCCTTGCTTGGATATCTAACCAGTGCCATAGATTTGTCAAAGG
Source organism: Pholidichthys leucotaenia (assembly GCA_020510985.1). NCBI lineage: Eukaryota > Metazoa > Chordata > Actinopteri > Cichliformes > Pholidichthyidae > Pholidichthys > Pholidichthys leucotaenia. The sequence continues at coordinate 379,775,946 of CM035842.1, read as the reverse complement.
GCCCCATTCATTTTTCATTAGCCACTTCTTGCATGTTATTTAAACAAAACCTTTGTCTCTAGCACATAAATCCATTGAAAGTACATCATAACAAACTTTGGAAGTAAAGTAAAAGTTTATAGAAGTGTCACAATAAAAGCGTATCATGGGAGGGGTGTTTTAAATTGTTCTTTGCTAACTGCTGCTTTTTTTCATAGTGACTCTATTGTAGGACATGATAAACAAATAGGAAATTCTACATTATGTACTGTATACTGTATGTCATGCAGTTTTCCAAGAAAACAAAATTGTTATTGTGGCTGTTTCACCAAGATAATCTTTAAAATATGTTTTTTCTTAGGTTAGTAAAAATAAAAAAAGTCATTTGTTAACTCAACTTCTGCATGAGGAGAGACTTTGAATTGATAATAATAAGAAAAATACATGTCAAGTCATTTCATTGTACAAAACACTAAAAGGGATCATTGTCCTTTCTTTCACTTAAGGGCTTGAATTAATAGCCCCTTTCAGACAGGCGTGTTATTATGTAAAATAACTTGAAATTTTTATATCAGTTTTTGAGATATGCTAAAACCCTGCAAGACACATTTCTTTAAAATACAAACTGCTAATAAGCACCAATAAGAAGATGGATGAAACATGTGAAATTCAATAATAAAAATATGATTTATTGCTAGAATCACTAGTTGCTAAGATTTTTTAAATTAAAATATTTCTCTCTTCTCATAGCTTAGACTCCAGATTGAAAAGTCTTTTGAGAATGGGCATTGACGCCATGCTATGGTGCATTCTGGGCCATTGCTGCCATCGTCATGGTCTGGCTTCTTTGTTTACCTGTAGTCTAGGCAACTGCTAACATGAACAGATATACGTGCAATGGAATGGAGCAAACAGAAAATTCAAATTCCTTATTCGGAGAAGCTGAATAAGGAAGCAAAGGAGCGCTACGTCTAAAAAATTTAAGAAATAAACGTGATTGAACCGTATGAGCACAAGAAATGGACCACGGATCTCGACCAACTGCCTCGAGTCACACTGTGTGTTTGCCTACATGGTTTGTGGGGTAAGCGCATAAACCCATGAGCAATTTAAAAACTATAAATCATTAGATGCTCATCTTCAATTAACTATTGGATGGATCCAGCCGCCTCAAATATTCCGGGTGAATGACCAGAAACCCGTCATTTAACACAAAGGTAAGCAGTCATTGTTTCTACACAGTTTTCTGGACTAGCACGTGTCTGCAACTACAGACATTTAAATCCCAGTGGTGAAATGTTGGATTTATGTTCATATTTGTCATATGATGCTTGATAAGTGTATACACATTATTATCAACATGGCATTAAATACTAATCCAGTGATGTGCTAAGCCTGACGTTTGCGCTGGCGCACCAAAAAAAATTACTGGTATAATTAGCTGCTATAAAAGCATACTAAATCAGGACAGTAACGTTTTTATAGTCACCTGAAAGAGGAGAATCTGTTTAATTTAACAATACCAAACGTTCTATGGATTTCAGTCACCAGCTGATATTAAATCCATGCGTAATGAAGGCAACAAGTAATGACAACTTCAAGAAAAATCAAAGAAAATCAGCAACACTGAAAAACTCCCATAAAAAAAAAAAAAACACTGCTCCAGATTACCAAGAGAAATTTGGAATAGCAGAGATAATGTGGGGAAATTATTTGATTTTGCCCTGTGCATTTTTACACATTATTGAGAGATGGCAGAGAGCTGTGGCTGATTTGCGGCCAAAGCGCACAGTGTAAAAGACAGCTGCTCTGGAGAGGATTTTTTAAATCACAACTTGCCTTCGTGAAAATGCCGTGAACACACAACCATGTGTGCAGGAATATTGTCGAAGCTGATATCTTTCCTTCTGACCGCTGCAATTCATTCCATCTGACACCTCTTTGTTAGCTCGGAGACCCGATTCTCTCTGCTTTTCTTCCAAGTCGGGAAGTTAATAAAAAAAGTACACTGTTATCAATCTTTTTCCAAGCCAATCGTGAGAGCAGTTGTTGCATTTGGTAATGCAGCAAAACGTCCCCATTCTAACGTTGCGTGGTATTAGGGTGAAAAGGACCACATTGGAAATAAGTGTTTTCGCGTTCATGTGTCATCCTGGATTTTGTATGGCATTTTATATGTATATTTACATTTCCTATGTTTGAATACCAGGGCGGCTCGGTGGAGGAGTGGTTAGCATTGCGGCAGCACAGCAACTTACCCTTGGCCGGGGGATCCTGGGTTCGAGCCCAGCCCCCGACCAACAGTGATCTGTGTGGAGTTTGCATGTTCTCCCCGTGTCTGCGTGGGTTTACTCCGGGATTTCTCCGGTTTCCTCCCACATGCCAAAAACATGCAAGTTAGGTTAATTGGCATCAAAAATTGGGGATTCTAAATTGTCCTTAGGTATAAATGTGAGAGTGAATGGTTGTCTGTCCCTCTGTGTTGGCCCTGCGATGGACTGGCGATCTGTCCAGGGTGTACCCTGCCTCTCGCCCAAAAGCTGCTGGGATAGGCTCCAGCCCCCCTGCGACCCAAAAAGGATTAAGCGGAAGAAGATGAATGAATGAATGAATGAATGTTTGAATACCATATTCAGTATCATTTTTATCCAAATAAATATATAAATAAATAACAGACTGAAGCAACCCTCTCAAAAACTTCAGCTTAACCGCATTTGTTGCTCACTACTAAGCACAGACAGGCAGAACACTTTTCCCACAATTCCTTGTGTTTTTTTCATTGGGTGATGCCACGCGCCCATTAATAGAAAATCATTGCAACTTCAATCTAATGTCCTGCTGTTTACAGCCTGAAAAGTTTTTTGCAGAGGAACCGAGCACTGATTGGTTAACTTGACAATTCTGTCTCTTGCTTTTCTGTGCAGCTCTTTGGTCCACTTGGGTTGTTTTTAGGGTGCTTACCTGTATAAATAAAGTTAGATTAGTTGGAGTTGGATTGGACTCTCCTAAATTTTTTTTGTTGCTGCTAGAATCAGTACTGTCAAAATGAACATATGAACATTTTCCACACAGTTGATAGTTTTAGTTTGGAATATATTTGGAATGGGAGAACTTCCAGGCTATAACATTGATAGTTAGTTATTGCTCTTTCTCAATGAGTCCAGCGTCATGCTGGTTGTTGGCGTTGGAGACATTATTGTATGTAGAGCCGCCCATGCCCACCAATGCTCACCATCACTGCCGGTCCTGTGCCAGCCCTTCTGCATGACCTAAAGTGATGTCAAACTTCTGGATGTCTTTTGTAATCACATCCATCCATCTGATGCAGGGCCGGCTGTGGGGCCTTCTCCAGTCTGTTGCTGCTGCGTCGAACGTGAGCGTCCTGGTGGGATGCTCTGATGAGAGGTGGGGGACATGACCATGCCAGCAGATGCGATGGATGGCTATGGGGCAGGAGGCTGCGGGCTGATGATGGTACCCATGATGTTTTTGATGGTCCTCAAAGCTCTGCTATTGAAGCAGTTGACTCATCTTTGCCAGGGTTTTTGTAAGAGGCCACGTTTCTGCTTCATATAGGAGAACGGAGAGGACAGAGGCATTGTAGATGCCTTTGTCTTCTGGGAGATAGAGTAGTGGCTGTAAAGGGGATTCCACAGGGAGCCCATAGGTCCATAGAGAGTGCATGACTCAGCCTTCACATCAGCTTGGTCTTCACCCAGCTCACCTGAAGGCCAAGCTTTGGTGATTCTTCCTTGGTATATGGTCATTGCGGCCCTGAGCTGGCTGATCAAGTTGCTAAACAGGGTGGTATCGTCTGCGTACTCCAGGTAACAGTGACGTGTGGTGAGGTTTATGGCTGGTGAGGCTCTGCTGCTTTCAGAGTCAGTTTTATGGATTTTATAAATATTTTTAACGAAAGAAGTGTATGGAATTTTATTGAATTATCTCTTAATACACAGAAAAGGCAGTAATAAAAGTCCATGTTTTCATTTTATAACTCCTTGAGTATAGACAACATGCAAAGATCCTTGGTTACACAAGTATAATGTATCAAGTTATTTTACAGACAAGTTTGTTAGGGCACAAAATTCATTATGCTTTGTTTTTGGCCAAGGAATAATGTAAATTATAGTGGCTCAGAGAGGTGCATCTCTCTCTCTCTCTGTTGCAGCTCCACAATTTACATTCATTATTACAAATAATTATTAGTATTTATAACTACTATGCATGCATGATCTTACCTTTACTTGTAAATGAAGCAAATTTGCCTATCATTTTGGACAAAAATTGTTGTGACTTTGTTCAAAAAATGTCCTTATCTTCTTTTATTTTAAAAAATACTGTGCTTACGGTGCTCAAGCACTCTCCCTCTTGTTGGGGTAATGGTACTGCGCAGCCTCTGACCATGATTTTCAGCCTCACCTGCCTCCCCTGACTGCACGTCACTGCCAGATAGGCAAGGTAATAATTCCCAAAGGAAACACCAGGAACTCACATGTAGACCTTGGTCATCAGGTAGTCAGTGACGCTATTGAAGAGGTCTGGAGTAGTCCATGCAGCCCTGTCTAATACCGCTGTTGATGGGAAACCAGTCGGAGTACTTCCTGTTTACCCGCACACAGCTCTTGGCACTGCTATAGAGTCTATGAAACAGGGTGGTGGTCTTGGGAGGCATGCTGACAAGTTTGAGTATTTGATGAGATGAGATGAGATTCAACTTTATTGTCATTACACATGTATGAATACAAGGTAACGAAACGTGACTTGGCATTTGGGCACGCTCTGCAGAGCGCATCCAAGGCCGGGGCAGCCGCTAGGCGCCAGTCATAAAGAAGAAAGGAAAAAAAAAAAAAGAAAAGAGAGGATATGACACAATAGGCGAGAGAAAAAAACATGTTTTATCAAATTGACGCTTAATGAGTAAGCGAAATTTTGATTGCAGGCAAAAAAAACCCTCAATGCATATTTAGCAGACATTTAGTAGACAAATCACACGCAGAAGGAGAGCAGTGTGTGTATATCGTATGCATGTAGTGTTGTATGCATTGTGTAGTGTAAATGTAACAGTTGTTAGTGAGCAGCAGAGGGCGCCTCCTGGCAGTGGATAGATGTTATAATCATGTGACTTATAAACAAGTCCAGAGTCCAGAGTCTCTCTCTCTCTCTCTCTCTCTCTTGCTTGCAGAAGGCACATGGGCATTGTCCTCGGGGGTCCAATCCGCTGACGACAAACAACTGATTGTTGATTGTTTGGGTAGACATGAGCCGATCCTTCCACTTGTCTCAGTCAGGAGGAATATAAACACGGGCAAACAAGGTCAAATCAAATCAAATCAGCACAGTGCACTCAGAGAATAGAATTTGTCCTCATCCGTGTAGTTCTGTGCTTTCATTATATATGCAGGCTTAAACTGTTTTTCCGTAGAGAGCACAGGGCTTCAGATGTATTCCTTCACTGAATCACTGTCATTCAGTTCACCGTTTGCCGCTACTCGTGCCCTCCCCAACTGGTCGAATTGGATGAAGGAGCTGCTGGGTCCCCTTGATCAGCTCTCTCACTTTCCTTCAATTTCTGATGCATCAGGGAACTCCACAGCCAAAAATAGAAGTCCTGAGATCATAACCAATAATGTTTCCATAGACGCATGAATTCCAATGTCCATGAGTCTCCTCGTAGGTTCCAATTCTTGGGCTCCCCCTTGGCCCAATACTTGTTGAAAAAATAGTGACAATAGCACATTTAAGCCGCTTCCAAATCCATAATTTCCGTTTAGATTAAGATTCAGCAGAAGAAGAGCGACTAAACACAGACAAAAACACAACATTGCAAAAGCTGGGAATAGATCAGGAAGGCAGGGGAGGAGGGAAGAAAAATGCGACTGCTCTCTCTCAAGGCAAGATGGGATGCAGATCGACTGTGTGAAAAGCAGCCTTGAGGTCGTTGAAGGCAATGTAGAGGTGGCAAACTTTGCGGAACTCCCAGGATTTTTCAATAATGAGACTGAGAGTGGAAATGTGGTTGGTAGTAAAGCGATTTGGCATAAATCCAGCTTGCTGTGGCTGGTGTCTGCTTCTAATGGCAAGGAGAGCGTAGCTGAGGAGGTTCCTGGTGAAGAGCTTGCTTGGGATAGGAGACTGATGCCCCTGTGGTTACTGCAGACAAATTTGTTGCCTTTCCACTTCTAGAAGGGGAGAATGATGCACTGGGTCCAGTCATTTGGGAGCCGGTCTGACGCCCACATATGGTTGATAATGCAGTTGAGCCACAGGATTATGTTATCGCCGCCCGCTTTCAACATCTCTCCGGTGAATCCAGGGCGTTTGCAGTTGTTGAGCTTCTTCAGGATGGCTCTGACTTCATCGGGGCTGACAGGATTGAGCCTGCAGATGTTTCTGGATGCAGATGTGTCTGCAGCAGTGGTTAGGCTGGGATCGATTGGGACAGGCGGGTAATGAAGAAGAAGGCTGAAGTACTCCTTCCAGTGTTCAAGGCAGGCAGTTTCTATGGTGATGAGGTTGCCACTGGCATCTTCACCAGGGCTGTCTTGATCAAAGACCAGACAGAACTATCTAAATAAGATGTTGTCATTTGAGAAAAACTCCCAAGGAGTTGGGTGGAATGGTTCTACATTCTGCATTATTCTTGGGTGGCAAATATTAGAAATTTGAACCACTGGCTTCAATATGAGGATATTGAGGCTCCTCCATCATGGCTGGCGGTGTTCATCTGGTAGCATGAAAAACCTTATTGTGTTTATCACTTTTTCTACCTCTAGATATATAAAGAATGTGATTGAGGTTTCCTGTTTTAAAAGTTAGGCTCAATTTAGACATTACTTTTATTTATTTGGTTTACAGATTCTTTCCACAAGAGCACCATTAGTGGCAAATAATATTTTCCCCCTGTCTTAATTAGATAGTTTGATCTGGTCTGGATTGGGCATAAGAACATTAGGAGACTTGTACACAGATTCAGTCTTTATGTCTTTCCACAACTGACTGAAATTTTTTCACTTTCTAAAGGACAATTTTTCAGGTACCTTCAAGTTCTCATTTTTATCTGTAAGTCTTTCCCCAAATTTTCCTTCCCTTCCCAAAGATTCACCTCTTGATAATTTTGGAGCCTCTCTCATTATCCAGAGGGACAATTTCAGCTATTTGTTTAAATATTTACTTTAGTCTGGGTTCTTCCAATATCCTTAGACTAATACCCACTTTACACAGGGGTAGCGATCATTGAAAGATTGTTGAGAGATTTGGCCAGTTGTTGATGTACCAGTGATCATTAATGATCTCCACAATTGCCATGGTCGCCTCAAAGTTTTGACTCAGTCCAAAACACACAAGGATCTCCCAAATGATTCCAAAGATCAATAATTGGTCCAATCTGTCAACGATCTCTGTGCTGTGTAAAGGAGCTGTTACTGGGCAGACAGAATTAGATATGATGTTTGGAAAGATATCTTTAAAAAGTGTACGTAAACCATCTACGTAGTTGTGCTAAACATTGTGTTATTCAATGTCAGGTGAATTCAGTGTTTTAAATTGCAGCTTTGTAAAGCCTGTTTTCCACTAGCCCAGCACACCTCGGTACGGCTCGATTCACTTCAGTATGGCTCGGAATGCTTCTGTCTCCATTAGCACAGTGTTGCGGGGCAGCAGCAGATTCTCAGCGAGGCGGGGCCACACTCCCGTGATGTTATGCACCAGACTGAGTCCTTATTTACACCAGACAAAAAATGGAGAATCCAAGGATTATTGCCTTGCACGCTCTGTGGTTTTATCTCACAATTAATTTTATCTCATAATTAAGCTGCAACAACACAAGTCACTTTTGTTTTGAATTAACTGCCAAATGACCTAGAAATAATGAGCTGAAACTTGTTTTTATTCGTATTAAATAATGAGACGGTGGCACACTGGACTACACCACATCCTAGGGCATTTTGGATGTACTGAATTAAAAAAATTCATGTTTTTCACCTTCAGGTCAACGTTTGGAACAACAGTATTATTATTTTCCGTTTAGATGATGCTACACTCCTTCTAAAGTATTGTAAATCTCTGAATTTGGAATGCCGATAGAACATTCAATTTACATATACTTGTACCTTTGACTTGGTGCTAATTTTTTATGATATTTCAATAAAAAGAACAGAAAGCGTACAAAAAGATTTCTTTTTTGGTCTAGTTAAAAATTACGTTACCTTTACAATGGTTGACCCTCAGCATCATTTTGATCAGACTAGGCAATGGAATTTCTATGTAATTATGCTGTTTTATAATTCAGTGTTATAACAGACAAACCACACTTTCCAAAACAATTCCATTTTATTATATACAAAATATTAAAATAAAAAAAAAACTTTGCAACACAACATGAAGGTTAATCGACATTTTATACACGCCGACCACTGAGTGCTGAGGCTCGGTAGAATTAATCCGTCTCTGCCAGCTGTGGGTCAGGAAGGCTCAGTTGAATAATCCGGACGGGCTGTCGCGGCGGACGCGTGGGATGATTCTACAAGGAAAATGCACACAATAAAATACAGCACGAAATATATAGAGAAAAGACAATAGTTTTTAACAACAATACATAAGCTTATTTCAGCGTATTGTTCACATGAATAATTACAATAAAAGCTTTAGTCCGCATTGTGCTGCAATAAAGCAGCGATCCATCCACAAATGAACAGCTTTTTTATTGCATAAATAAACTGAGCGGCTTACCGAATATATTTGCGAAAAAACACACAATAAAAAAAAAATTAAAACTCACCGTTAAAGGACTCCGATGTCGAGACCTCCCTGTATATTTTTTCATTCCGGGCGGTTCCGTCTAACTCGCGCTGAATACGTTCGTCTGACAATGCAGTGAGCAGACACTGCAGCTCCTTACTGCTCCATGGAACACCCTTATTATGCGAAGCCATTTTTGATAGAGAATAAATGAAAAATAGCACAGCAATCCACTGAAAAGGAACCGCCAACAGTGGTTGCGTGCTGAGTAGGTCGTGAAGATTCTTTTTTTTTTTTTTTTTTCAAAAACTTTATTGAGAAGGTCGTGAAGATTTGGGTAGAAGAGGAGGAGGAGAGGGGCGGTTACAACCTGACCAATCAGCGCCGGTTACGACCTGACCAATCAGCGGCGACCAGTCTGTTAACGTTACAACACGGCACAGCTCAGCACTGCTGTACCCTGCACTTCAGCGGGGCTGAGAATCGCGGCTGTTAAACCGTGTTGGGGCTTGTGGAAAAGCGTACAAAGCGTGCTGAGCCGTCCCGTGTCGCGCTAAAGCGTGCTAGTGGAAAAGGCCCTTATCATAATCCCTACAGCATCATCTGTGATGCCACCATAAATGATGCTGTACAGCAGTATTAGCTGAATTTAATTGCTTCCTGTGATTGGTCTCTGCTAATGAAATCCAGTAACTGGCCACCACTTCTGGTAGAAAGAGAGAAGCAATGTCCTTTTATGTGTGCTTGTGTTTGGTGTGGCTGGAAAGAGCCTGACCTAAATTTGTCCTTGCTAAAGACAGTTGTCCATCATTCTCCAAGGCAAAACAAGCAGCATTCCCTCTGTGTTGCCTCTGTGACTCACTAAGCAGAAAAATTCTCCCTCTCACCTTTTCTCTCTGCCTGGATTTTACTCTTTCCAGCTGCCTCTCACTCTGTGGCCCTTGGGAGCTGGCTCCTGACAGCATCACGCTGAACAGATAAAATTAAAAAGTCAAAGTGTATGTGAAACGTTTTGTTGTCTGTGCAGCTCAGTCTTTGTCTGGATGCCTTTCTCCTTTCCATCATTGTTCTTAGCCCCTTTCAGGGAGTGTTTCCTTTTGCCATGACATTCTCTTCCAATTTCACCCACACTCTTTCGAGAAGACAGTAAGTGAGAATAATGTTTTACTGTATTAATCCCATTGTCGATCTTTGACTGGCTTTTTATTTTTATGGGTACCTACAGTATACCAAAAATCGACAGCGCTCTAGAGTTACTAGAGTAAGAGTTTCTCTTTAAAATTGTAAGACCAGAGTGGTGGTCTAGTTGGTAGAGCATCTGCCCCACAACCAGGAGGTTGTGGGTTCAAGTCACGGCTGGGTCATACCAAAGACTATATAAAAATGGTACTTTGTGCCTTCTAGCTCAGTTCTCAGCATCATAGAATGCGGAAAAAAAGTTAACACACAGTGTTACCAGAGCACTGACCACCACTGTAGCTTTCACTACTTACAGTATCGTGTGGTGTAGGGTCATAGAAATGGAGATAGATGCCACCCCTATACTGTCGTGGTTTGCCCTTCGGGGCAGAGAACAGGACTCCAATGCGTAACAAGCAGTGAATATAATTTATTAACATAAACGGCTCGGGAGCCAAAACAAAAAACTAATCTCAGGCTTGACAGGCAGACCAAACTTACAGAACAGAACTTACAGGCAAGGCAGGCAGAACAGAAGCGTGTGTTGAATGCAGACAGACCAGGGAGACACAATGAATGATGCAGCACCCAACTGAGGGGCTGCGTCTATTAAATAGCAGGTGCACTGATAACCAAAATACAAAACAGCTGTGGATAATCAAGAATCATATAGCACACAAACCAGGTAAGATTAAGGGGAGAAATCACACACATGAAGTACAACAATATAGAACATGAATATAAGAGCCAAAATAACAAACAGGACCAAGAAAATAAACAATTATAAATACAGAAACCCAGAGAAATGAACTCAAAGCGAGAATGTGAGTTGGAAGCCATGTTCAGGTGACAAGAAAAGTAAATTATAACACAAGTGAGGACATGGCTCCAACTCATGTCCTGACAGTATCCACCTCTTAAGGGGTGGCTTCCAGATGACCCAAGGTAACATCAAACACAAAAAATCCTCTAAAAAACCCCTTTTCCCCCAGGATGGGCTGTAGGGGTTCAAGGCCAGGTGGGCCAAAACAAATCCTTCTTCCCCCCCACAGAACCAAAACATAAAATACAGATTGTGGGGCCAAACCAAAACTGACTGCTCCAAACCAAAAATAAAAATAGGTCTGGTGGCCTGCCAAAATCACAGGGCTACCAGACCAAAACACAAGGCAGGTCGGGTGGTCTGCCTGAGTCCCAGTGCCACCGGACTGGAGAACATGACTGATCAGGGGGCCTACCCAAATCCATAAGCCATCTGAAGGGTGAACATGATACATCGGATGGCCTTCCAAAATCCCTGAGCCACCAGATGGGAGAAAACACATGAGCCCTTAGCTCAGAAAACACAGGATCATCATGTACCAAGGGTAACAGAAATTTCAATACAGAATTACATTTCTATTATTACAATTACATTAACCTCTGGACCTGAACATACAAATGCAGAAATTTCAGAATTTTCTGGTTCCAGACACATTATTCCAAAAAATTCTGCTGCAGGACACTTTACTGCAGAAATCTCTGGCTCAGGACTCACAACTGCAGAAATGTCTGGTTCCAAACACACAGCTGCAGAACTTTTTGGTTCCAGACACACAACTGCAGAAATTTCTGACTCAGGACACATTACTGCAGAAATTTCTGGCTCTGAACACACAACTTCAGGAATTTCTGGTTCAAAACACGCAACTGAAGGAATTTCTGGCTCAAGACACTTTAATACAGGAATTTCTGATTGTAAACATACCAATGCAGAAATTTCTGGTTCAATACACACCAAAGTTGAATCTTCTGACTTAGGATACATCAATACAGGGACCGCTGATTCAGGACACATCAATACAGAATCCTCTGATTCAGGACACATTTCTACAGAAATTTCCGGTGCAGGACACACAACAGTTGAAATTTCTAGCTCAGGGGATGCACACACAGGAGACTGTAAATCACTACCAGATGGCAGGAGAGTTACCAGGTCCAGAGCAGATGGCTGAGATGCACAATCCACGGGAACAGCTGACAGGTGTGTGCCAGACTCAGGAACAGAGCAAGACTCCGCCTCTGGTGTGAAAGTGAATTCTTCGGATCACAGGAAGTTGTTGAGGAAAGAAGGAATGTCCTCCCTCAGATGGGGCTTTGCTGCGATGACCCAATGAGCATGCCTCCATGCCGCATCCCTCCATGCAGCATCCTGCCAACCATCCTTCTGCTGGCAGAAGATGTAGCACTCCCTCACATCCCTGATGAGGTCCTGCAGCTCCAGGCGGCGAGCAACGTCTTCGGGCGTGGAGCTCAGGGAGGAGGTGAGAGGTCTCCTGACCACAGGAACATCGGCCAGAGGTCTCCTGACCTCCAGGACATTGGATTGAGGTCCCTGGACCTCCAGAACATTGGATTAAGGTCTTCTGACCTCCAGAACATCGGCTGGAACTTGGTCCTCCTGCAACCCCATCCTCGGCACGGCCACCTCGGACGATGAAGGGAAACAGGAGGTCATTGAGGCAACCACACAGTCATTAACAGCAGAGACTGGTGGGGTGAACTCAGTAGCTGGTGGAACGTGCGCTTGGAACCCCCCATCAGGAGCAAGGCAAGACTTTTCAGAATAGGTGTTTGGATATAATTGAAAGGGTACTTGCCTTAACTCCTGATCTCCTGTCACCAGGGTGACCACCTCAGAATCAGGAACACTGGCAGGCAGGGCAGGAACAGGAATTAGGGAGTGAGGCGGAGCAGGTACAGGAACAGAAACTGGGGAACGGCATGGAGCAGGAAGGATCTGACCCAGCTGGGATACGTGCTGTGGAAGGAGCCACGGCTTGAAATCCAGCATTAACTCTTCCTGAGCCAACACAGCCTGTCTATGCTCCTCCTGTTCCTCCTCATCACCCTCACACAGGGGTTCCAAAGCAGCAGTCCCAATTCGGCAAAACTTGGTGTCCAGCAGCGTCATTGTAGAGGCAGCTGCTGCTTGAGGGCCCTCTGAAGCAGCACACTCCTCCCAGACAGTCTGATTTCCACCCAGTACTGGCAAACACTCAGAAAAAACACCAACAGACACAGGGGATGCAGGTGAGGATGGAGGGATGAAGCAGACAGCTTCATCCCTTCAGTGAATGGCAGAGGCAGGTGGTGGGAGCTCAGCAGCAGCAAACGTCTGCCGCCGGCCCCTCCCACCGGGAACCCAGCAAGACCTATCATTTATTGATGTTAAAAAATGAACAGGTACTTGCCTGAATTCTTCCTCTGCTGCCGTTGAATGTCCAGACATCTCCCTCTGGGTGGCTCTGGAGATCATCTGGTTAGGAGCTGCAGGCGAAGAGGCGGAGCACGAGAGGAGCAGCGTCTCCTCAATTCTTCTTTCCACCTGAGGCCCCTGAACGCCAACTTGCAGCTGAGAGCTGAGAAGCTCCCTCTGCTCCGCCGTAGAGAGAACAGGCAGCCGGACAGCTGGCTCCGGCAAGGAGGAGTCTGTTGGTAAAGGAGGCAGCGGAGGAAGCGCCAATCTCTGGATCCGTGGGTGGGAGTGCAAACTCTGTCTAGCTGCCATCGAGTTTGCTACTCCCCCACCAGCAATCCCAAGCGTCCTCCAGGGAAGAGTTGCTTCGAGCGGCAGCCACCAGATCCTCCACAGCGGCCACCACCTCTCGCCCGTCGCGGCTCCACGTCCTCCTCCTGCCAGGCTTGCTTGCAGAATCCATTACGGGCTGCATCATTCTGTCATGGTTTGCCCTTCGGGGCAGAAAACAGTACTCCAATGCATAGCGGGCAGTGAACATAATTTATTAACATAAATAGCTTGGGAGCCTAAACAAAAAACCAATCTCAGGCTTGACAGGCAAGCCAAACTTACAGAACAGAACTCATGGACAAGGCGGGCAGAACAGAAGCGTGCGTTGAACACCAAACAGACCAGGGAGACAATGAATGACGCAGCGCCCAACTCAGGGGCTGCGTCCATTAAATAGCAGGTGCACTGATATTCAAAATACAATGCGGACTTCTCACACAATACAACACACTGCCATCTCCAGAAGTTCTCTGACGACTCTGCGATTGTCGGACTCATCTCCAAAGGAGATGAAGCTGAGTACAGAGGACTTATCCAGGACTTCGTGGACTGGTGCCATCGGAACTGCCTCCAGATCAACGCGAGGAAAACTTAGGAGCTGGTGGTGGACTGCTGCAGGCAAGGACAACCCCTCACAGCACCAGTAAACATACAGGGAACAGACATTGAGATAGTGACATCCTACAAGTACCTTGGTGTTCATCTGAACAATAAACTAGACTGGTCACACAATACCGACGCACTCTACAAGAAGGGACAGCGCAGGCTGTTTCTGCTGAGGAGGCTCAGGTCTTTTGGTGTACAAGGGGCGCTGCTGAAGACATTCTATGACACGGTGGTGGCATCAGCCATCACTTTTGGAGTGGTCTGCTGGGGCAACGGCATTACAGCAGCCGATAGGAAGAGACTGAACAAACTGATCAAGAAAGCTAGCTCTGTCCTGGGGCAACGCCTTGACCCAGTGGAGGAGATAGGAGAGAGAAGGATGGTGGCTAAACTGTCATCTTTGCTGGAGTCCGAGTCCCATCCTATGCAGGACATATTGAACGCACTGAGGAGCTCATTTAGCAGTAGACTACATCATCCTAGGTGCGCAACCGAGAGGTTTCGCAGGTCCTTCCTACCTATGGCTGTCAGACTGTATAACCTAAGCAGGGCTGCTTGCAGAGATAGCAAAAAAACGTGACGACCTAATAGTATTGAATGCAAAAGACGCAACAGACTTACACAAATGGCCCCCTCCAGTATACAACTAGGACAATATCAGTCGCTACGGAGGGTGACAATATGTATGGGTACATATTCATACTATGTAGGATAACTGAGTAGACGGTTATGCTGTTTGTTCCATCTTGCTACAATGCTCCATACTTTGTATATATATTTATATATTTATGTGTACGTATGTATATTCACTGCTCTTATTTTTATTTTTCTTATCTTCTTAATTATTTCTCTGAGTGTCGCTGTCCCTGTGCTGTTGCAATCCTGGAATTTCCCCATTGTGGGACTAATAAAGGCTTATCTCATCTTATCTTATCTTACAAAACAGCTGTAGATAATCAAGAATCAAATAACTCACACACCAGGCAAGACTAAGGGGAGAAATAACACACATGAAGTACAACAATATAGAATATGAATATAAGAACCAAAATAACAAACAGGACCAAGAAAATAAACAATTATAAATACAGAAACCCAGAAAAATGAACTCAAAGCGAGAATGTGAGTTGGAAGCCATGTTCAGGTGACAAGAAAAGTAAATTATAACACAAGCGAGGACATGGCTCCAACTCATGTCCTGACATATGCACCACATGCTGTGGCAGGTGTGACTTAACTTTTGGAAGATTAAAGAAGTAGCTAATATGGATGGAGCATTTAATTTGCATCAGATGCATTAAGTGTAGTTCACTTGCTGTTAAGGATTTTCTTAATTGTCAGAATCAGAATCAGAATTAGAATCAGCTTTATTGGCCAAGTATGCACAACACATACAAGGAATATGACTTTAGCTAAAAACTTGCTCTCATTGTTCAGGTGGAGGATTTAAATAAGGATTCAATGACAACAGAGTATGTACAGTAAATTACAGTCTGTCCACGTTTCTATAAAAGGATGCAAATATATACAGGAATATATGCAGTTATTTACTCAGACTAACCACACTTTGCAGAAATATATGAAAAAATATACAGTCACACAGTATTTCAATGTGAACTCAGATTCAGTGATATAATGTGAATGAAGTAAAAAGCAGTGTGAGAGTTATGTGCAATGTAATAATGGATGAAAAGTCATGAGTACAGCAACAGGTAGGACTAGGTGAATGTTAGGAGTTCATCAGAGTGATGGCTTGAGGAAAGAAACTGTTCCTGTGACGGGTGGTTTTGACCTTCAGTGATCTGTAACGACGACCAGAAGATAGAAGTTCAAACAGTTTGTGGCCGGGGTGTGATGGGTCAGCACAGATGTTTCCCGCCCGTTTCCTGGTTATGGACCGATATAAGTTCTCAATGGAGGGTAGGTCAGTACCAATGATCCTCTCCGCAGACTTAATGATCCGCTGCAGTCTGGTCTTGTCCTGTTTAGTGGCAGATCCAAACCAGACAGTGATGGAAAAGCAGAGGACAGATTGGATGATGGCGGTGTAGAAGACAACCAGCAGCTCCTGAGGCAAATCAAACTTCTTGAGCTGACGCAGAAAAAACAACCTCTGCTGGGCCTTTTTCCGGACAGTGTCTATATGGGAGGACCACTTCAGGTTCCGGGAGATTGTGGTTCCCAGAAACTTGAAGGAGTCCACAGTGGACACTGTGCTGTTGAGGATGGTGAGTGGGGGGAATGAAGGGGGGTGTCGCCTGAAATCCACAGTCATCTCCACCGTTTTGGCTGGGTTAAGTTCAAGAAGGTTCTGGCTGCACCAGAGGATCAGCTGCTCCACCTCCCGCCTGTATGCAGACTCATCATCATCCCGGATCAAACCGATGACTGTGGTGTCGTCCGCAAACTTCAGGTGCTTCACCGAAGGGTCCTCTGAGGTGCAGTCATTGGAGTAGAGGGAGAAGAGCAGTGGGGATAGGACACATCCTTGGGGGGCGCCAGTACTAATTTTTCGGGAGCTGGATGTAAATCTCCCTAGCTTCACCTGTTGCCACCTGTCAGTCAGAAAGCTGGAGATCCACTGGCAGGTGGAGGGGGGCACCTTGAGCTGGAGGAGTTTCTGATGAAGAATGCCTGGGATGATGGTGTTGAACGCTGAGCTGAAGTCGACAAACAGGATCCTGGCGTACGTCCCTGGGGAGTCGAGGTGTTGCAGGATGTAATGTAGTCCCATATTCACTGCATCATCCACTGACCTGTTTGACCGGTAGGCAAACTGCAGTGGGTCCATCAGGGGGCCTGTGACGACCTTCAGGTGGTTCAGCACCAATCTCTCCAAGGATTTCATGACCACAGAGGTCAGGGCAACAGGTCTGTAGTCGTTTAATCCTGTAACAGAGGGTTTCTTGGGAACTGGAATGATGATGGAGCGTTTGAAGCAGGAAGGCACTTCACGCAGCTCCAGTGATCTGTTAAAGATCCGGGTGAAGATGGGGGCCAACTCGTTGGAGCAGACTCTCAGGCAGGACGGAGACACACCATCAGGTCCTGCAGCCTTCTTGATCTTTTGTCTCTGAAAGACCCGGCGCACCTCCTCTTCACAGATTGTTAGTGCTGGTGGGAGGTCAGAGTGGAGGAGGGATGGAGTTCCTGGGGCTGCAGATAATCCTTTTGTGTGGGTGGGAGGTGAGAACTGTAGGTTCTTTTCAAACCTGCAGTAAAAGCTGTTTAGGTCGTTAGCCAGCTGGAGGTTTTCCACATGGTGGGGGGATGGTCTCCTGTAGTTGGTGATATTCTGCAGGCCTCTCCAGACAGAAGCAGAGTTGTTGGCTGAGAAGTTTTTTTGTAACTTCACACTGTAGCTCCTCTTAGCAAGCCTGGTCTCCTTCGTCAGCATGTTTCTGGCCCGCTTGTACAGAGTCCAGTCACCAGTCCTGTAGGCCTCCTCCTTGGTCTGACGTAGCTGCTTCAGTTTAGGAATGAACCAGGGTTTATTGTTGTTGTATGTGCAGAAGGTCTTGGTCTGCACACACATGTCCTCGCAGAAACAGATGTATGACGTCACAGTGTCAGTGAGTTCATTTAAGTTAATGGCTGCAGCTTCAAAAACACTCCAATCTGTGCAGTCAAAGCAGGCTTGTAACTCCAGCTTTGATTCCTCAGTCTTAATGAAAGCACCAAGGTGTGACCTCTTCTGGCCTGGCCTAGTTATTACAACACCTTTTTTCACAGCTCCATTGAGGGTATAATGGTGAGTTAAATTTGTGTTTATTTTGAAAACAAAGGCTTATCTCAAAATTCTGGCAAATTGAAAGTCAACAAATTTGGCGATATAATGATACAAGCCTTTAGTTCCATTTGATTTTGACTGGGTGAGCTGAAAAGCTGGTAATAGACAGACCGACACACACATTGAGTGATTACCGTATGCCTCCACTGCACCGAGGCATAACAACATCACTGTTTACTAACTTAGCTCTTTTAAAACTGTTTATGCTCCATTTGACAGTCAGGATTAGTGTGTGTTTATTATTAAGGGTAAAAAAAAATTCAAACCTACATGGCCCTCTGGAATTTCCCCGTTGTGGGACTAATAAAGGCTTATCTTATCTCTGTGAAAAAGTGATTGATTGCCCCTTGTGTTAAAACATGAATTAACTGTGGTTTATCACATCTTTGGAAAGCTGAGTTCAATTTCTCTAGCCACACCCAAGCCTGATTACTGCCACACCTGTTCTCAATCAAGAAATCACTTAAATAGGACCTGCCTGATGAAGTGAAGTAGACCAAAAGATCCTCAAAAGCTAGACATCATGCTACAATCCAAAGAAATTCAGGAAAAAATGAGAAACAAAATAATTGAGATCGTTCAGTCTGGAAAAGGTTATAAAGCCATTTCTAAAGCTTTGGGGCTCCAGTGAACCACAGTGAGAGCCATTATCCACAAATGGCGAAAACATGGAACAGTGGTGAACCTTCCCAGGAGTAGCCAGCCGCCCAAAATTACCCCAAGAGTGCAGCGACAACTCATCCTGGAGTTCACAAAGGATCTCACAACAACATAAACAGAACTGCAGGCCTCACTTGCCTCAGTTAAGGTCGGTGTTCATGACTCCACCATAAGAAACAGACTGGGCCAAAATGGCCTGCATGGCAGAGTTCCAAGATGAAAACCAATGTTGAGCAAAAAGAACATAAAGGCTCGTCTCAGTTTTGCCAGAAAGCATCTTGATGATCCCTACGACTTTTGGGAAAATACTCTGTGAACTGATGAGACGAAAGCTGAACTTTTTGGAATGCGTGTGGCCCATTTCATCTGGCGTAAAAGTAATACAGCATTTCAGAAAAGGAACATCATACCAACAGTAAAATATGGTGGTGGTAGTGTGATGGTCTGGGGCTGTTTTGCTGCTTCAGGACCTGGAAGACTTGCTGTGGTAAATGGAACCATGAATTCTGCTGTCTACCAAAAAGTCCTGAAGGAGAATGTCCGGCCATCTGTTCATGACTTCAAGCTGAAGCGCACTTGGTGTCATGAATTGCCCCTTGGGGCAGAGAGGGGAGACCCAGACGCTGAACTGCAGTTTGTGATATTTATTAAAGGAACACAAAAAGTCCAAACGGTGCACAAACACAAAAGCCAAATAGTGCACAAAGCAAAACTTACGAATGGCAGGAGGAAAACAGGATACACATGGATAATAAACGTCAGAACGGGAACAGGGTTCTGACACAAACGATTCTTGAGACTCTGGCAATAAAGAAAAGAAATAACCGCCCTTAAATAGGGCCAGAAACAAATGAGCACAGATGGTAACAGGTGTGAATCACATGAGCGGGCTGGAGGAGAAGGTGATGACAATCCGCTGTGAGTCATGAGGAGAGGAGACAGGACTGACAGCTTGACAGGGGCACCGCCTACAACCAGGGAAAAACTCGAAAGTGCCTCTGACAGCTGCAACCCCGGAGAGAGAGAGAAAGAGTAGAAAACCAGCAAGAAACAAATACATGTATAATGTGATGACAAATAAAGCAAGTAAACCCAAATATGTAAATAACAAAACTCCAATGAACGTAAGCAGGAAAATAAGTCATACTAAGAAACAATACAGAATATGTGAAAACCAACCAACGATAAAATAACAGGAATTAGAACTCAAAAATACAACACTATACAAATCTGGAAAAAAGGCAAAGAGACTGCGCACGGCGAACCCCCCCCCCCCCCCCGCCCCGTGCACAGATCATGACACTTGGGTTCTGCAGCAGGACAATGATCCAAAACACACCTGCAAGTCCACCTCTGAATGGCTTAACAAAAACAAAATGGAGAATTTGGAGTGGCCTAGTCAAAGTCCTGACCTGAATCCAATTGAGATGCTGTGGCATGACCTTAGAAAGGCGGTTCATGCTCGAAAAACCTCCAATGTGGCTGAATTACAACAATTCTGTAAAGATGAGTGGGCCAGAATTCCTCCACAACACTGTAAAAGACTCATTGCCAGTTATCGCAAACACTTGATTGCAGTTGTCGCTGCTCAGGGTGGCCCAACCAGTTATTAGGTTTAGAGGACAATCACTTTTTCACACAGGGCCATGTAGGTTTGGATTTTGTTTTCCCCCTTAATAATAAACACCTTCATTTAAAAACAGCATTTTGTCTTTACTTGTGTTATCTTTGTCTTATATTTAAATTTGTTTGATGATCTGAAATAAACCACAGTTAATTTAAGTTTTGGAGGGGTCACTTTTTCACACAGGGCCATGTAGGACTAGATTTTTTTTCCCTTTAATAATAAAGACTTTCATTTAAAAACTGCATTTTGTGTTTACTTGTGTTATCTTTGTCTAATATTTAAATTTGTTTGATGATCTGAAACATGTAAGTGTGACAAACACAAAGAAATGAGAAATCAGGCAGGGGGCAAACAACTTTTTCACACCACTGTATATCACAATATACATTTTCTGTAAATTCTGTAGTTTATAGTATATAATAACCAATAAAAAGGACCATCTCTTTTTCTACATTTTAAATTACATAGTAAAAAAAATCAGTTTTACAAATTCATCTGTCATTAATTTCATGCACCCTTTTTGCCCTCTTAATTTTGCAGTGTTGTTATAAAATAGTTTTTTTTAATGTGCATTTGAGATGACTTCAGCTATTCATTATCACTACTTGACTAATTAAAAATGATTAGAAATCAAGTTACATTAAGAGTCAGTTTGTTCCTCCGACACGTTTCAATTTATATGTGTATGCAGTCACTTTTGCAGCTTTAGTAATATTTTTTCAGACAAAATCAAGAAACTCAGCAGTAATTTAAATCAAAGAAATGATGGCCTGATACACTATTGTGACGTTGTAAGGGGTTCACACAATAAGGAGAGATGACTGTGACGAAACAGGCTTTATTTATACACACTCTCACAACACAGAACGGAGGGGAGGTCATTTACACAGACCCCCGTCTCACTTATGGTGACACAAACACATGATTGATCACATACAGGGAAACAACGCTAACTGGTCTTATAACACTTATAACACACGAATAATAACAGTCTTTGAATCCTTCACGGCACAAGCATTGGGGGAGAATCCCTGCCCCCTTATCACAGCCCCGACGTTACACTGTCTGCTCCTGGACTGGTTTCTGTCCCCAGAATAATAAAGTCCAGCTCAATAGTCCAACACAAATCCATCCAGGTGCCAGGGCGGCCCCCGTTGTCGGCAACCAGCACGTACAGGCCCGTTATTGTCCATTTGTGCCTCGGCTGGAGTATCTGGTCGGGATGAAGCCTCCGGCTTGACCACCCGCAGGGCAGATGGCTGGTACGAGGTGAGACGGTCACGGTGGCGCGCCACGACCCGGTTCCTTTTCTGCAGCCTCACCCTGTACACTACATCTGACAGTCTCTGTAGGACCACGCATGGTCCTGACCAATGGCTCGCCAATTTTGGCGACAATCCCCTTTTGCGCTCCTCACAGAAAACCCAGATTCTATCCCCTGGTGCAAAGTCCCTCTCCTGACAGTGGGAGGGCCTCCCGAGCCAGTCCGTGCACCGTGTGGAGACGTTCTTTCAAGTAAAACAAATAATCCAACCCCGGTTTGCCCTCCACCTCCGGCTCGGTGGGGGGGGGGGGGGGACACCAAATCCACCAGTGTTCGCAGCCCACGTCCAAGCATTAGCGCTACAGGAGGATTCCTGTGCTGCCGTCCGGTACGCCCACAGAACAAAGGGCAGGCCAGGTCCCAGTCTTGCTGTCGCTGGTACACTAGGACAGCGAGCTGGGTGGTAGTAGTAGTAGTAAGATTCCAATTGAAACGTTTGACCACGCCGTCACTCTGCGGGTGCAGCGGGGTGGTCCGGGTCTTCCGGATGCCCAGCTACCTGCAAACCTCCCCGAAGACCTCTGCCTCAAAGTTCCGTCCCTGATCGCTGTGCAGCTCCTCCGGTGCGCCGAACTGACAAAACATCTCGTTCACCAGCTTTGATGCTGTGGTGGCGGCGCTCTGATCAGGGACCGCATACGCCTCTGGCCATTTGGTGAAGTAATCCATTGCTACCAGCACGTAGTGGTTCTCCCGGTCTGTGGTCAGGAAAAGGCCCAGAATGTCCACTCCTACCCGCTCCATTGGTGTTCTCACCCGGTACTGCTGCAAGGGGGTGTGGGACCATCACGCTCTGCAGCGGGACCCAGAGGAGGAACCCGGGGGCCTGTGTGATTGAGGGGCCGCCAGAACAGACTGAACTGGGCGGGTCGGGTCACCGCCAGAACTGAATTCAGAAGTACCACCAGCACTAGCAGAGGGAGTGCAATCGCCAATAGAGACAGCAAAGGGGAGGGCGACAGTGGAGCCGGTCAAAGTGTCAGTAGAAACACAGCAGGCGGTCGAGGAATTGTTCCAGCAGAGCTGCAGTGGACTAGAATTGGGACAGAGACGCCAGCTGCGGGAGCTGTTGGACTGCTACATTGACGTCTTCGCTGCCAAGGATGAGGAGTGCACCCGAACCAGCTTGGTGCAGCACAGGATCGACACCGGTGAGACCAGGCCGATCTGGCTCTGCCCCCGCCGCCTGCCTTTTTCAAGGTGGGCAGCAGCAAATCAAAAAATATGGGAAATGCTGGAGGCAGATGTTATTGAGCCCTCCAGCAGCCTCTGGGTGGCGGCAGTGGTTCTGGTTAAGAAGAAGGACGGTTCATGGCGGTTCTGTGTGGATTACTGGCGCCTGAATGACGTCACCCGCAAGGATTCCTACCCTCTGCCCCGCATCGATAACATGCTAGATTACATCACCGGCTCCAACTGGTTCAGCTCGCTGGACCTCTGCAGTGGCTGTTGGCAGGTAGAGTTGTCACCGGAGGCCCGCCAGAAAACAGCCTTCTCCATTGGGCAGGGACTGTGGAAATTCAAGGTGATGCTGTTTGGACTTTGCAATGCCCCGGCCACCTTTGAACATCTGATGAAGTGAGTGTTGGCTCACGTGCCCCACAGCCGCTGCATTGTTTACCTGGATGACCTACTGGTTCATGCAGCTGACTTTGATGACACCCTGTCCAACCTCCAGGAAGTATTAGACACCATCCAACAGGCGGGGCTGCGGCTGCACCCATGGAAATGCTACTTATTTTGACGAGAGACCACCTTCCTGGGCCACGTCGTCAGCGCAGCGGGAGTCGCCACCGATCCAGAGAAAGTGGCAGCAGTGAAAAACTGGCCACTGCCGCAGGATGTGGAAGAGCTATGGAGTTTTCTCGGACTGGCCTCCTATTATAGGAGATTTGTGAAGGACTTCGCCACCATTGCCAGCCCGCTGCATCAGCTGACGCAGAAGGGCCGCACGTTTGAGTGGCGTGAGAACTGTGCTGCTGCTTTTTCCTGGCTTCGCTCGGCACTCATTGGAGCCCCCATCCTGCAGTATCCCGACCCGAACCGCCCTTTCATCGTGGACACAGACGCCAGCAACCAGAGCATCGGGGAAGTGTTATCCCAGGAGGGAGAACACGGAGAGCAGGCAGTTGCTTTTTTCAGCCGCACTCTCAGCAGAGCCGAAAGGAATTATTGTGTTACTCGCTGAGAGCTGTTGGCTGTCATCCAGAGGCTTCATCATTTTCGCCCGTATGTGTACGGGGGGAGGTTCCAGCTCAGGACGGATCATGCTTCCCTGACCTGGCTGCTGAACTTTAAAGAGCCAGATGGACAGTTGGCGCGATGGCTGGAGGCACTGCAGGATTATGATTTTCAGATTGTGCATCGGGCAGGCCGCCTCCATGTCAATGCTGACTCACCGTCTCGGCGTCCAGGTGCTGCGGAGGACTGTCGGCACTGCCAGTGGCAGAGGACCAAGACCAAGCAGTCCCACGGGCTGCTGCAGTGAGCAGGAATAACACAGCGGCGCACAGCTCCTTCTCGGAAAATCAGTCAGCTCTCCCTAGTGATGACATCACGGAGGCCCTCGGCGTGCAGCAGCTGCAGAGTGAGCAGGACAGAGATCCTGTCATCTCCAGGGTTCGGCAGTGGCCGGACACGGGCCAGCGGCCATGTCCGCGCTGGACCCAGAGACCAAGGCCCTACATTCCCAGTGGGCCAATCTCCACTGTCATGAGGGTGTGGGGTATCGGCAGTGGCAGGCTCCAGCTGGGCAGCGTCACGTCTGGCAGCTGCTGGTTCCCTGGCAGCTCCGCCCCAACGTGCTCCAGTTGGTCCATGGGGCGGTGGGGGTGGGCCAGTTTGGAGTGACGAAGACTCTGCAGTGTCTTCGGGCCCGGTTCTACTGGCCCGGATGTCGCCAGGACGTAGAGCTCCATGTCCACCGCTGCAACACCTGCACAGCTCAGAAAGGGCCGACTCAACAATCCCACTTCTGACACCAGTGTGACATTGTAAGGGGTTTACACAATAAGGAGAGATGACTGTGACAAAACAGGCTTTATTTATACACACTCTCACAACACAGAACGGAGGGGAGGTCATTTACACAGACCCCCGTCTCACTTACAGTGACACAAACACACGATCGATCACATACAGGAAACAACACTAACTGGTCTTATAACACTGCTGTGCCATTATAACAGCAATAACACTTAGAACACATGAATAATAACAGTCTTTGAATCCTCCGCGGCTCAAGCATGCCGGGAGAATCCCTACCACCTTATCACAGCCCTGACGTTACACTATGTTTCCTATTAGCGACAAGTTAGTATTGTCATTTAGCATTTGCTGTTTTATAATTAGAAAGACTATGTTAATGTTACTTACCTCCAATTAAAACAAGGTTAGAGGACTATCCTCTCTGACGCAGCACGGTGGGAAAAGGTCCCACATCCCTGGCAAACAGAAGACCAAAACATTAGCTTGCAGTTAGCTGCTAACCACTGGAACCCACTATTGCACACACCTGGTACACTACAGGGGAGAGGTGGGTGGTGACAAGTATAAACGGGGATTTGTCTTTTAAATCTCAATATAAACTATACCGTTTTATATGAAACGGTAGACATTTTTTATCGTGTCAGTGATATACTGTATATCGTTATACCGCACAGCCTTAATTTGACATTTTTTGTTGTCATCAGTATGGCTTCTACATTTCTCATTGGATTGACTTTGAATTTGTACAGATTGAACCTTTTAACTCATCAATACCTTGGACTGGTTCGATTTACAGATAAATCTAATGAAGGGTGGGGGTGGCTTGTACTTTTTCAATCCATTTTATGTTGTCGGCAGTATTGTTTCTACATTTCTAATTGGACTGACTTCAGATTTATACAGAAGCTTGAACTCATCAATACCTTGGATGAGTTCGACTTTGACATGCATCTAATGAGGGGTTAACCTTGCAAGTTAACCTTCGCAGTGGTTAGCACTGCGGCAGCACAGTTTACCCTTGGCCGGGGGATTGTGGGGATCGTGGGATCGTGGGTTCGATCCCAGCCCCCGACCAACAGTGATCTGTGTGGAGTTTGCATGTTCTCCCCGTGTTGCGTGGGTTTACTCCAGGATTTCTCCGGTTTCCTCCCACATGCCAAAAACATGCATGTTAGGTTAATTGGCTGTTCTAAAATTGTCCCTAGATATCTGTTTCCTATAGGCCCTTAGAATAGAGGGTTAGTATTAATGAAAGCGCTTTGAGTGGTCTTTGTGACTAGAAAAGCGCTATATAAGTGCAGGTTAGTTAGTTAGTTAGTTAGTTCAACTAAAAGGAATTTAAATATGAACTTTTTTCTGTTGAAAAAGGCAGTAATTCCTTTGGCTACATGCCAGGTTTATATTCACAACAGATGAGTCCATCCACTGCATTGGCCAGTGAAAACTCTGATATGGGGATGTGTGGGGTACGTGAGCTTGCTCACTAAGGTTCTTTCATTTTGAATAGAACTAAATATCTGCCTGTATACACTAGATCAAGATCTAATGCATATAAAATGTGTATGTTGTTCAATATAGACTGGCAAAATTCTACAGAGAAGGTTCATAATTAAGCTTTTTCCTAATTTGTTTGCCTCATATTTTCTTTGTTTTATATTTTGAAAGATACAGTATATGTATGGTTTCCATTTATATTCTTCTTGCCAAGCTTGTGGTGCATGTTTCTCCATCACTGCATGTTTGTCCATTACGTGAAGTGGGGTCTTAAAACAATGATGGATTGAGCCGTCGCCAACAACGGATCTCCCGCCTTCTGGCTGCATTAAATTGTAAGGGGGTGCTTGTGACAGCGATGACTGATGAGGCTGATGCATGAAGCACATAGCATGTCACAATCAGGACAGATGTACATAATTGGCTGAGTGGATGACACCGACTGCTGTAGACGTCTCTGTTGCTGGGCGGCACCGTGACGTGTTTTATGGCGGGCATCCAAATGAGCAGTTCTCTCTCTCTCGAAGAGGTCAACACCTTCATGGCAGATCTTTCGCCAAAGGGGATGGTTCTTGGCCTGCATTTTCCATGTCATAGGATCAATCCCACATGACTTGAGTGAGGCTTTGAGCACATCTTTATACCGCTTCCACTGACCGCCCCATGACCTACGCCCTTCGTCCAACTGGCCAAATAACAGGATTTTAGGAATGCACTGATCTGTCATCCGAACAATGTGGCCAGTCCAGCGCAACTGGGAATGTATGATGAATGACTCGATGCTGGTGATATTGCACCGGCGGAGGACTTCTGCATTGGAAACTTTGTCTTGCCACGTGATTCCACACAGCTTCCTTAAACACCGCATGTGAAACTGTTCAAGTTTCTTCACATGGGGGTGATAGGTTGTCCACGACTCGCCCCCATAGAGAAGTGTAGATAGAACAACGGTGCGATAGACCTGGATCTTGGTGCTTAGACGAATGCCATGCTTTGACCATAGACGATGCTGTAGGCGTCCATAGGATGTGCTAGCCTTGCTGATGCGGTGGGTAACTTCATCATCAATCTTAGCGTTCTGCGAGATGGTGCCCCCCAGGTAGCAGAACTTGTCAACTGCCTTGAGGGGTTCGCCACCGATGGTAATAACAAGATTTATTGGGAGCGTACCAGGACGAGATTGATGTAAAACCTCTGTCTTCTTGATACTTATAGTGAGTCCATAATGATCCATTATGAGTCCATTATGATTTGTCTTCAAGAGTGTGAGCGATGAGTGTGCAGTCGTCGGCATAGAGAAGCTCTCGCAGCATCATGCATGACGTCTTTGTTTTAGCCTTTAAACATGTAATAATGATACTGATGGTAAGTAAAGCAGCAGCCAAAAGAAGACACCTGCACCTGATGATTATGGTGGCGGTGGGGTGTACAAGCCCAAGGCCACCCTCTCTTCCTGACACCCAGCTTCGGCGGTAGGGGCGGAAACCACAACGTGCAGCCACTGGGGTAGGCGCAGCAACCAAGCAACCGACCAGGATCCTCATTCCAAGGACTGCCCTCACAACTGTTGCAAAAGCTGATCATTTAACCCATGACTGGGGGGTACAAGAGGGGGAGGACAGGTGTTTCTCCATTCCCCAGCGAGGTCCTCTATGCTGGGTAGACCGTACGTAGTTTAGCCGGTGAGGCGACGCCGTTGCCTGGGTTGTGGCCGCTACTGTACCCACGGCAGCTACGAGGAGCCATACGTACGAGCTGGGGTGGGCGTGGGGACCAGGGTATTCGAACCACCCGAAGGGACGGTGCACCTGTCCTCCTACCAAGGTACCACCCCTCCGCCACAACCCCCCGACAACCCCTTAAAACAATAAACTAAACCAAACTAACTAACTTAGCTTTCCAGTCTATGGAAAATCTATGTAACATTTTCAGACACCCATCCAACTTCTGGGACATGGCTGCTTTATAAACAGTGTGACATGAATGCCCCTTCAGGGCATTAATGAGGCGCCAGAAGCCAGCAGTAAGTTTGTCTGTTTATTTAACAAAGAATAAAGTAAAGAACCTCGTGGGGCAAAACACATACATAAAACTAGAACACAAAATAATAAACGCTGACATCAAACATGAGGGTGTAGCAAGGACGGAACCTACGCTGTAGAACATACACTTACAAGAGCCGAAGCAAAGATGAATCCAAACACAGAGGGAAGACTGGAGCCGGGGTTAGGGACTCCAGTCCAGGAACATGAATGCAGGTCGTGGCGAGGAGTGAGCCTCAGCTGCTCCCTTAAATACTGAACACAAAAGTAACAGAACCAAACTGGAAAGGGGGAGTGTAATTGCCGAAATAAAGAACAGCTGTAACAATGCCAGCTCGGCTTTGACAGCTGGGAGTTCGGCCATGGCACTGTCACAATAAAAGCCCGGGAAAGGCACTAATAACAAACCCGACATAATATGGGGGAGAGAAGGGAAAATACTGAGTAACCACACAGTGGGAAGGTTTTTCTCAGTGTTTTGTTTCAGTCAGAGAGTGGATGCTGTTTGGACTCTTCACTGTGGCTCCCAAAGGCTCAATATTGAAAAGGAAAATAACATGGCACCCCAAACCAAATAAGTTATTCTAAGTGCCCCAATAGGTGTTGTTCGTGGTAGCAAAGCAGCCAACAGTGTGTGTTAGATGGGTTGGTTTCTGTCAGTAACACTGTATGCTGTTAGCACCTTGGCTATCTTGTCATTGTGTTCCCTTTTAAATGACTTGCAAAAGGAATTTTAATGACCATGACAGTTTGAGTCTTATCTGTTTTTAAAATAAATTATGCAACTTTAAAGATATTTTTACTTTTAAATTACAGAATGAATATCTAATGTGTATTTTTATGTATATGGCCATACTGTATATATTTAGAGATTTGGCTATTTTAAATAATGTGATTCCCCCAGCCATATCTTATGTTATACCTTTGGGAGCATGTGTATTTGGTTGTGTGTGCTGTCCTTTTAATCAGCACCCCTGCCCGTTTCCCCTGTAGAGCTGTTATTTTTAGAGCTGCCATGTTTATAACATCAAAATCCAGTAGTTGGTAGGGGTACGATTACTATTGAAACTAGTGTATTCATCAGTGTATGTCTTGGTTGTCACTGGAGTTTACATATAAGCATGAGTGAGCTCAAGTTTGATGGATTTTTTGTGAATCTGAATTGTGAAAAACATTTGGAAAAAAAATCTATATCAGCCTTCAGCCAAATTATGACATTAAACACTGGGAATGGCCCACACAGTGACAAATGGTGCATGCCTAGTAAAAATGTTTTTTGTCTTTCATGAGACTGATTCCTCTTTTTTGAATGAACGGTGCATGCTTTTTACAAAAAAAATGCGTGGGACCTAGGCTAGGCCTGTCATAATAATTACTATAGCAACTTATTGTATAAAAAAATGATCGATTCAGTTTTTTTGCTTATTGTATACTGAAATGATCCACCTAGTGTTACAGCATCTGCCCCACAGCCGAGAGGTTATGGGTTCAAGCCCCAACTGGGTCATACCAAAGACCATGAAAATGGTACTTTCTGCCTTCTAGCTTGGCACCCAGCATAAATAGAATGTACGGGCAGAGGTATGCGCTCTCTGGGTGCCTGCTAGTTTTCCACATTGCAATGTTTCAATGTTGAACAGTGTTAAAAGGAATAGCCTACATGGATTATTATAACTGAGTCACTATATCAGTGGCATAAAATGGTGTTCTTGATGTCAACAATAATATCTTTTATTGTGATCATTTCTGGTACAATTTATCGTTCAAAAAAATTGGTTATCATTGTAAGCTTAGAGAGCAGCCAAACATTATGTGACCAGTCTTGCAAAAGTAAACAGTAGAACACAAATGTGGGCCTCTGTATATGTGTCTGAAATATTTCTGGTTCAAAGTGCAGCCAGTGATCCACTCTTCTGAAGAGCCGTGTGAACAGCTCTTGTCCAGTGAGACCACTCGACATGTGGAATCCTCATATGCTGCCATTGTGGAAGAGGCCCATCCATAAGGAGAGGGGCAGATATCGGTTGGTTCACTATTAACACCGAAATGACATTCTTTACCATCTATTGATTGCATTGATTAATTTCTCTCTGAGCATCTAAATTACAAAAAAAATTTGATGACATGTCTTTCTGATTCTTCATTATTTTCATGACCTACTCGTATCATTTTATATCCTCATCAATTCATCATGTGTACCCTAAATAAAAATTTTTATAACCTCTCCAATAAAAGCATCATTCATGTTTTATGGTAAATGGACTTAATATTGCACTGCGCTTGCCTTATTGACCTCTCGTGACACTGTACCAGACAAGCCACAGACACACATTCTTGCATGCTGGGTGTCCTTAAAACATCTTAAATATATTTATTCAAAATTAAGGCCTTAAGTGTCCTTAGAAATAACAATCAATCCTTAAATCTATCTTTAATAGGTCTTAAAAATACCATAGATATGATCAACATGACAGCTAAATACGTTTTTTTTTTTGCTGTGAGGTGAACTTTTATGAATTTGTAGTTACTATTTTTTAATTTAATTAATTTTTTTTTAATTTAACATAACTGAAAGTGAAATGAGTGGACAGCAATCATTTCTCATAAAATTGCTACTTTTTCCTCGTAAATTTCAGAGTTTTTTTTTTTTTCCTTGTAAATTTGTGCCCCTTCCCTGTTAAAGTTGTGACTTTTGGAATTTACATTTTCCCAAGTGATTTGGGACTTTTTCCTCATAACATTACCCCTTTCCCCTCGCTTTTCAATTTGCAATTTTTTGTTGTAAGTTAAGTTGTAAGTTTTGGTCATATGGTTAGGGGTTAGTTTTTGGTATTTTACTGAAATAACGTAATCATAACCCAGTGGCACCATTGAGCCTGGTGAAGTGAAAATTTAATGGTTATGCAAATTTCAGTTTCAGTAAATTGGACAAGGCTAATTCTAGTGTGACCACAGACTTTTTGCAAGTATTTGGCCTTAAATGTGGTCAAGTGGCCTTCAAAAATGTCTTCAAAAGGCTTACATTTATTAGTTTTATTAGTGCAGACACCCTGTAGTTGGCATTTGTTTTATACCACACAAGCATCCAAATCATGCACACTTCCACAGCAGTAGATGCATCTGTGATTGGTGGTCAAGGTCCTAAGCCACAACCGAGGACAAAAGTGTTATACAGTATTTTTCTGTCTGTTTCTTGTGTATTATTAATATTATTGAATCCATTATATTTGGATGGTCCGATATTGAGTCACAAAATAATGAAATAATGTTTCTTCCAGTGGGCTGAAGGTCCAGAGCAGTGCTAACATGTTGCATGGGCAGATATTTCATTTTGATGTTGAGAGGGACAATAAATAGAACATTTTCTCCAGAGTAAATATTGAGGGGACATTATAAGTGTTGCTGTTGTCAGTCACCAATTCATGAGAAATAATGTACAAACATACACTTATGGGGGAAACGCTGCAGATTTACAAGAAAAAAGTCATAAATTTATGAGAAAGAAAAAAAGTCAAGTTTACTAGACAAAAAGCTGCAAATTCATGAGAAAAATATGCAAATTTGCAAGAAAAAAATCACAAATTTATTTGAAAAAGATTACAAATTTACAAGAAAAAAAATACAGATTTAAGATGCAGAAACAGCAGATTTGATAAAAAAAGTGGCAAATTTACATTAAAAAAGTTGCATATTTACCAAAAAATTGGAAAATTTATAAGAAAAAACTTGCCAATTTAAGAAGCAAAAAGTTAATTTACTAGAGAAAAAGTTCTACATTTACAAATAAATGTAGTAAATTATTAAGAAAAGTTACAAATTTATGAGAAAAGCTGCAAATTTTAAAGAAGAAATTGTCCCCCTTTGGATCCCCTTGATTTACACCTATGTCACCGGGCTATCCTGCTGTAGGAGTAGCTGGGTGAATGCAGCAACTTTCAGCATCAGCGGAACATTAATGCACATAATTGCACCAGTGATGGGCACACACATGGGCGATGAGCGTGCTCTTCGAGCTACAGTGGCAGTAAGGCCAAGGTGGTAGTAGCGGTCAGGTGGTTGTGTTTGGAACGGAGTGATTGGAGCACAGGTGTCACTCAATGCGCGTACACAACACTGATTTAGTCATACACAGGCAGCGCAGCAAAGTCGGTAAGCACAGAGAAGCTCATATACAGTGGATATAAAAAATCTACACACCCCTGTTCAAATGCCAGGTTTTTGTGATGTAAAAAAAAATGAGACCAAGATAAATCATTTCAAAACTTTTTCCACCATTAATGTGACCTACAACATGTACAACCTAATTGAAAAACAAACTGAAATCTTTTAAGGGGAAAAATAAAAAACTTACAATAACCTGGTTGCATAAATATGCACACCCTCTTAAAACTGGGGATGTGGCTGTGTTCAGAGTTAACCAATCACATTCAAACTAATGTTAAATGGGAGTCAGCACACACCTGCCACCATTTAAAGAACTTCTGATTAACCCCAAATAAAGTTCAGCTGTTCTAGTAGGCTTTTCCTGACATTTTTGTAGTCACATCTTACAGCACAAGCCATGGTCTGCAGAGAGCTTCCAAAGCATCAGAGGATCTCATTGTTCAAAGATATCAATCAGGAGAAGGGTACAAAAGAATTTCCAAAGCATTAAATATACCATGGAACACAGTGAAGACAGTCATCATCAAGTGGAGAAAATATAGCACAACAGTGACATGACCAAGAACTGGACGTCCCTCCAAAATTGATAAAAAGACGAGAAGAAAACTGGTCAAGGAGGCTGCCAAGAGGTCGACAGCAACATTGAAGGAGCTGCAGGAATTTCTGGCAAGTACTGGCTGTTTAGTACATGTGACAACAATCTCTTGTCTTCTTCATATGTCTGGGCTATGGGGTAGGGTGGCAACATGAAAGCCTTATCTTACGAAGAAAAACATCCAAACCTGGCTACATTTTGCAAAAACACATTTGAAATCTCCCAAATGCATGTGGGAAAAGGGTGTGCATATTTATGCAACCAGGTTATAGTAAGTTTTTTATTTTTTATTTTTCCCCTTAAAAGATTTCAGTTTGTTTTTCAATTGGGTTGTACAGGTTATAGGTCACATTAATGGTGGAAAAAGTCTTGAAATAATTTATCTTGGTCTCATTTTTTAACATCATAAAAACTTGGCATTTGAACAGGGGTGTGTAGATTTCTATATCCACTGTAACTTATAGCTCACAAACAACGAAAGCTAGGGTCACCAAATTTGGTACACAGCTTCCCTCTGACTATGGGTTTGAGGTCAAAAGTCAAGGTTTTAAATCTATAGGTGTGAAAAAGATGTGGGTCAGCATCTCGGTTGAGTGCATTCTACTTTAAATATGCCAAAACCAAAACTTAACTTGCTCTCTTTTCTGGCAGTTTATCTTGCAAAATAATTGTATGAAGAGGCCATCATTGTCCTGTTCTTTTCCTACACTCAGCATTAAAAGATTGACTTTTGATGTTGATGTGAAGAGAGACGCAGGCTGAGACACAGTCACTGTTAAGTACAGGAAATGTTAAGGAATTTGTCTTGTCTTCAGTGGAGACATAAGGCATAAGGCGCCTTCTCAAGAGAAGGATGATCCTCCTTTCCATCTGTAGCTTTGTTCCTGTTCCTGTTCTTCACGCTGTCTCCCCTTTTAGTGTCTTTGACCCAGTCTGCACTTTACATTTACATTTGAAGCTTTTAGCAGACTCCTATTTTCAGCTGACATACCTGCCACTCAAAGACAGCGGCAGAGCAGATGTGGAGGTGGTGCAGTTTGTCTAATTTGCCACCTCATTTCTATCACTCTGTCTGACAGAGGCAGCCTTTCTTATGTGAGGCACTTTCCTATTAAAAGTTTATTTAGCAGAAGCCAGAAAAATGATTAAAATTCTGCTCTTGCCAAATAGGTTGAGGAGCATTATGGGGAGCCAGTGATTACACCGTCAGTCGCAGTTGTGTGTGCGTATGCTTGTGTGTCTGTGTTTTAATGTGTCAGTGTCTCCCCTGAAGGTATCATAAGCATCCCTTACATTACTGTTAAGTGCTCAAGATGAACCTGAATGAAAAAGTTAGCATGTTGGATATCAGCAAATTAGTTGTAATTTCTTTTCTGTCTCTCTTCTCTTGGCTTTTCTTGCTTTTAGAGTGGTCCAGTGGTATCTTCCAGTATTCCCTTCCCCTCAGTTTTTCATCTCTCTACCTGTCACGGGGTAAGTACGCTTAGATTCACCTCCCACACATACTATAGAGCACAGGCTTTCAGTGGTTTTTGAACAGCTCACTGCCTGGCTTCAGTGTCTTGAACTGCAATTTTCTGCCACCTTTACCAGACAGAGCGTCATGTGTTGTTGCTATATAGAGGATGGGATTGTTGAGAGTTTATAGCACACTGTGGGTAGGTACATAATTCAGTCAATAAAGTAAAAACAAGTTATTAGGATCTAAATATTTTTAACAGCTTTAAGCATAAAAACAATGCCATGTTTCCTGTTGGTG
The DNA here is from genome assembly GCA_020510985.1 of Pholidichthys leucotaenia. Taxonomy (NCBI): domain Eukaryota; kingdom Metazoa; phylum Chordata; class Actinopteri; order Cichliformes; family Pholidichthyidae; genus Pholidichthys; species Pholidichthys leucotaenia. Next base: position 379,741,429 of record CM035842.1, on the reverse strand, counting down.
GAGTGAATTTTCCTTATTTCTAGTAATAGATAGATAGATAGATAGATTTTCTCAGTTGTCAACGATAAGCCCTCACAGGTCAAAATTATAACGATATATGTACCATAAATTACACTACAGTTGCCCGAGCAATGCAAAATAGGCATTTCGGAAGTATGTACATGTATATTTCACGATAACCATACATGGACATTTAACATACAGACGTGGACAAAATTGTTGGTACCCCTCTGTTAATGAAAGAAAAACCCACAATTGTCACAGAAATAACTTGAATCTGACAAAAGTGGTAATAAATAAAAATTCTATGAAAATTAACCAATGAAAATCAGACAATGCTTTTGAATTGTGGTTCAACAGAATTATTTTAAAAACAAACTCATGAAACAGGCCTGGACAAAAATGATGGTACCCCTAGAAAAGATTGAAAATAATGTGACCATAGGGACATGTTCAACCAAGATGTGTCCTCTAATTAACATCACAGGTGTCTACAAACTTGTAATCAGTCAGTCGGCCTATTTAAAGGGTGACAAGTAGTCACTGTGCTGTTTTGTGACATGGTGTGTACCACATTAAACATGGACCAGAGGAAGCAAAGGAGAGAGTTGTCTCAGGAGATTAGAAAGAAAATTATAGACAAGCATGTTAAAGGAAAAGGCTATAAGACCATCTCCAAGCAGCTTGATGTTCCTGTGACTACAGTTGCACATATTATTCAGAAATTTAAGATCCACGGGACTGTAGCCAACCTCCCTGGACGTGGCCACAGGAGAAGATGGATAATACGAATGGTAACAAAAGAGCCCAGAACAACCTCTAAACACATTCATGGTGAACTCCAAGGTCAAGGTACATCAGTGTCAGATCGCACCATCCGTCGTTGTTTGAGCCAAAGTGGACTTCATGGGAGACGACCAAGGAGGACACCCCTGTTGAAAACAAATGATAAAAAAGCCAGACTGGAATTTGCCAAACTGCATGTTGACAAGCCACAAAGCTTCTGGGAGAATGTGCTATGGACAGATGAGACAAAACTGGAACTTTTTGGCAAGGCACATCAGCTTTATGTTCACAGACGCAAAAATGAAGCATACCAAGAAAAGAACACTGTCCCTACTGTAAAAGATGGAGGAGGTTCTGTTATGTTCTGGGGCTGCTTTGCTGCATCTAGCACAGGGTGTCTTGAATCTGTGCAGGGTACAATGAAATCTCAAGACTACCAAGGTATTCTAGAGAGAAATGTGCTGCCCAGTGTCAGACAGCTTGGTCTCAGTCGCAGGTCATGGGTCTTGCAACAGGATAATGACCCAAAACACACAGCTAAAAACACCCAAGAATGGCTAAGAGCGAAACATCGGACTATTCTAAAGTGGCCTTCTATGAGCCCTGATCTAAATCCTATTGAACATCTGTGGAAGGAGCTGAAAGATGCCGTCTGGAGAAGGAACCCTTCAAACCTGAGACAACTGGAGCAGTTTGCTCATGAGGAGTGGGCCAAAATACCTGCTGAGAGGTGCAGAAATCTCATTGACAGTTACAGAAATCGTTTGATTGCAGTGATTGCCTCAAAAGGTTGTGCAACAAAATATTAAGTTAAGGGTACCCTCATTTTTACCATCTGGTGCTCAACGTGGACAAAATGAAGGAGATGATTATCGACTTCCGGCGGTCACAGCCTGAACACGTCCCCCTCAGCATCGGCGGCTGTTTAGTGGAGAGAGTGGAGAACATCAAGTTCCTCGGAGTGCAGATCTCGCAGGACCTGACCTGGAGCAAGAATTCCTTGGGGATCAGGAAGCGGGCCCAGCAGAGACTGCACTTCTTGAGGAAACTCAAACAGGCCCATCTCCCCATCTGCATCCTCAGGACCTTCTACAGAGGTGTGGTGGAGAGTGTTCTGATGTACTGCATTGCTACATGGTACTCCAACTGCAGTATGTCAGACAAAAAAGCCCTGCAGAGGATAGTTGAGGGAGCTGAGAGGGTAATTGGAGTCTCCCTCCTCTCTGTCCAAGAACTTTTTCAGAACCGTTGCAGGAGCAGGGCACTGAACATTGTCAAGGACCGTTCTCACCCTCTGCATAAACACTTTGAACTTCTGCCATCTGGCAAACGATTCCGGAGCATCAGAGGCAGAACCACCAGACTGATTAACAGCTTCCTCCCACAAGCTGTTAGGATGCTGAACAGTTGATCCAGAATCTCTCATACATACTACTGCACCTACGGACATTATGTATATTATTTGTATATTATAATTCTGGTTAGTTTTTCAAGTATGTCTCAGGGATGTGTGAATGGATGTTGTGGGGTGGGGGGTGAGGATATGTGTGAGTGTGTCTTAAATCATGTTCTTTTACTTATATGGATGCCGCGAGAAACGCAATTTCATCTTGCCTGCACTACAGTTTTATGTACAGCAATATGACAATAAAGGTTGATTTGATTTGATTTGATTTGATTTTTGTCCAGGCCTGTTTCATGAGTTTGTTTTTTTAAAATAATTCTGTTGAACCACAATTCAAAAGCATTGTCTGATTTTCATTGGTTAATTTTCATAGAATTTTTATTTATTACCACTTTTGTCAGATTCAAGTTATTTCTGTGACCATTGTGGGTTTTTCTTTCATTAACAGAGGAGTACCAACAATTTTGTCCATGTCTGTACGTATGCATCACTCTACTTCACAAGTTTTCTAATAATCATTAATTACAGTAACTGGCACTTATTTCTTAAAATGTGACACTTGTAATAGCTCAAGTAGGTTCATTTTGTCTTCTTTTAATTATTTACCTTTTGTTCTTATTATGCAGTGCACAGTCAAAACATGTAAAGAAGGTAAAGACATCTCCTTTCTATTTTTGTCTTTAATAAGAACAAAAGGTAAATAAATGACACTTGTAATGTTGTGTTGTGTCACTTATTTTCCACAGTGAGGTGCTGTCTGAAAAGAGACAGCCTTTACAAGTCAGATATGGTGTTGTTGTGTTCTGGGTTCATAATTAGCATGGTTAGCAGTGGTTATTTTTAAATGAATTAAAACAAAGTTTAGTTAAAACTTCACAGTGTACAGTTTCTATCAAAGCCTAAAAACGTAATGCATGATTCCCGGCCGGGTCATGCCAAAGACCATATAAAAGCAGAACTTCCTGCTATCCAGCTTGGTGCTCAGCAATAATGGAATGGAGGAGGGAAATTTGTGGTGGCGCCTTGCATGGCAGCGACCCCTCTGATTTTAGATGTGATTAACATTGTAGATAAGAGAAACATAATTTTGTTCTACTGTACATGATTGGCTGTATGGATTGAATGACAATAAAGTTGGCTTTACTTTTTTTTGTCATATTGGCTGGACAAGCAACCTGAGTACAACATGCAATCACCAAGCGAACATACAAAAAACGTTTGACCTTTTATTAGAATATTCAAAATAGCAATCTTGAGGAAAAACGCCTGCCACTCGCCAGATAAGCAGGAGCCCTACAGAGGATAGACGAGGCTGATTAGAGAGGAATGGAGAATGAATGGGAAAACAAATAGCACCACTCATGCGAGAGGTAGGAAGAGACCGGCACAGAACCCAGCGAAGGAGATGAATCAGCAGGCAGAACTGCTGGATGGGTATGATGAACGGGTCTGAACGGGCGGAGAAGGAAGGCTCCTTAGAGGTGGAGCAACAGGCTAGTGAGCACACCAAATCCCCGCAGATGCACCACTTAGTTGGCAGCAACCTGGAAAAGGTGGAGGAGAGGAGATTGTTAGATAATGTCATAGGAGACACAACCGCTTACTAAGGAGCTGTCTGCTGAGCAGTATACCCAAACGAGCCAGCGTTGAGTCACTGAAGACTGCTTCCTTATAAATGCTGGCCAAGCAGGAATCAGCAGGTGCGTCTGATGAGAGAGCTGGTGCACAGGAAGGAGGGGGCGAGCGCTCGCCAGCACATGACAGTGCCTCCCTCTCAAAGAACGCCTCCTGGCAGTTGCCCAGTCTTCTCCGGATGAGCATGATGGTAGTCCCAGACCATCCCTTTGTCTTGGATCTTGGACCAGGGGACCCATGACCGATGCTCCGGGCCATAGCCCTCTCAGTCGACCAAATACTGGAAGCCCCGGCCCCGACGATGTACATCCAAGATCTCCTTCACGGTGTATGTGATGTGTCCGCCAAGGACCCTGGGAGGAGGGGGCGACTTTGGGGGAGGGCAGAGAGGGCTGGAAGAGAGAGGCTTCACTTTGGAGATGTGGAAGGTAGGGTGCATGCGGAGCATCCGTGGAAGCTGGAGCCAGACAGCAGAGTCGCTGACATTGCCTGTGACAGGGAAGGGACCCACGAACTGGGGAGTGAGCTTGCGACACTCCGCCTTCAGCGGGACCTGGTCCGTGGCCACCCAGACCTGTTGTCCTTTCTCGTAGCTCGGCGCCGGGACCCTCTTGCGGCCAGCATAGTGCTGATTGCACTCGGTGGCACACTGAAGTGCCGCTCTGGTGGATCTCCAGGCCCGGCGGCAGCGATGAAAGTGGGCCCCCATGGACGGCACCGCAACCTCTCTCTCAGCCATAGAAAGCGGGGGGGGGGGGTTGTAGCCCACAGATGCCTCAAAAGGTGATTGGCCCATAGCTGAGGAGACCGTGGAATTCAATGAATATTCTACCCAGGTTAGATGGGAGCTCCATGAAGCGGGGTCATCGGCTGCCACACAACGAAGGGCGGCCTCCAGGGACTGGTTGGCACGCTTAGCCTGCCCATTGCTCTGGGGATGGTAGCCAGAGGTGAGGCTGACGGTGGTACCCAGACAGTGACAGAACACCTTCCAGACTCGTGATGTGAACTGCGGACCCCGGTCAGACACGATGTCCATAGGAATACCATGTAACCTGACGACGTGGTAGGAAAGAAGCTCCGCAGTCTTGGTGGTGGACAGCAGCTTGGGGAGGGAACCAGGTGTACGGCCTTGGAGAACCTGTCCACGATGGTCAAAATCACTGTATTGCTGTGGGAAGGGGGAAGACCAGTGACAAAATCCATAGCGGTATGAGACCAAGACCGACTGGGGATGGGGAGGGGATGAAGAAGACCAGCGGGGGGTGGGGGGTGGTGGGGTGGTGGAGGAAGACTTGTTCCAGGCACACATCTGACAGGCTTTAACGTACTCTTGCACGTCCCGCTGCAACGCGGGCCACCAAAACACTCTCCTGATAATGTCAATAGTCCGCACCATCCCCGGATGGCAGGCAAAACGTCCAGTGTGCCCCCACTGGATGACTTCACTGCAGAGGGCAACAGGGACGTACAGGTGGTTGGGGGGACAGCCCGCTGGTTCGGGGGTCTGAGGACTGGGCCTGGTGGACTCTATTCTCGATCTCCTAGGTGAGGGCTCCCAGGACGCACGAAGGCGGGAGAATGGACTGGGGGCGGGAAGGGGGGTCAGCCACGTCCTGACTGAACTGCCTCGAGAGAGCATCAGGCTTCCTGTTACGGGAGCCAGGCCTATAAGTGACAGTAAAGTTAAAGCGCTAGAAAAATAAGGCCAAGCGAGCCTGCCTAGGATTAAGCCGGCGGGCCAACTGCAGATAGTCTAAGTTCTTGTGGTCGGTCCACGCGACTACCGGGTCAGCAGCTCCCGCCAGCCAGTGTCTCCATTCCTCAAACACCAATTTAATGGCCAGCAGCTCACGATCCCCGACATCGTAATTCCTCTCGGGCGGGGTGAGCCACCGAGAGAAATACGCACATGGGCGGAGCTTCAAGTCCGGGGGAGAATACTGAGATAAAACAGCGCCCACCCCCGTCTCTGAAGCATCCACCTCCAGGGTGAATTGGAGCTGAGGGTCGACCTGAGCCAAGACTTGTTCACCAGTGAACACGCCCTTTATTTTGTTAAAGGCCTGCTCAGCTGCCTCGGTCCATACAAATGGCACCTTAACAGAGGTCAGCTTAGTTAAAGGCTGTGCTATCCCATTGTAGTTTTGAATAAACCTGCGATAAAAATTTGCAAACCCCAAGAAGCGTTGCAGCTCCTTGCGAGAGTGGGGGTTGGCCAATCTAGCACAGCCTTCACCTTGACTGGGTCAGCCCTCAGCTCTCCCTCCGCTATGATAAAGCCAAGGAAAGAAGTGGAAGATGTAGAAAATTCACACTTCTCTGACTTGACGTACAGTTGGTTCTCTAAGAGCCGCTGTAACACAGCTCTAACATGGGTCTCGTGCTCCTCTGGCGTGTCAGAAAAAATCAGAATGCCGTCTAAATAGACGAAAACAAACCGATTAAGCATATCGCGGAGGACGTCATTGATCTAACGCTGGAAAACAGCGGGGGCATTAGTTAACCCAAAAGGCATAACCAAATGCTCAAAATGCTCCAGATGTGTTTTGAATGCTGTTTTCCATTCGTCCCCCTCGTGTATTCTAACCAGATGGTATGCGTTACATAGGTCGAGCTTAGAGAATTCATGTGAATGCTGCAGGGGCTCGAAAGCGGAGTTCATCAGGGGCAAAGGGTATTTGTCTTTGACAGTGATGGCTTTAAGTTCCCGATAGTCAATGCACGGATGCAGAGACCCGTCCTTTTTGCCTACAAAGAAAAACCCCTCCCTGAGGAGAGCCAAGGATGGCCGAATGAGGCCGGTGTTCAGCGAATCCTTAATGTACCTCTCCATCGCCTCTCTCTCAGGCCCAGAAATACTATAGAGTTTGCTGGATGGCAACCTCGCACCCGGAAGGAGGTCAATGGCACAGTCGTACGAGCGATGTGGAGGAAGCGCTAACGCTCATGGCTTGCTAAACACCTCCCCGAGGTCGTGATAGACCTTGGGTACGAGGCTGAGGTCCGGCGGTTCAACCTGAGGCGAAGATGATGGGGAGGGATGGGGAACACTCGGCCGAATTTAGACAGGCTGCCAAACAGTTGGGACTCCAGGAGGTGATGGAATTTTGAGACCAATTAATAATTGGATTGTGCCTCCGGAGCCACGGGTAACCCAGTACCACCACGTGAGAAGCTCGTGGAAACACATAAAAAGTCTGCTTCTCCCGGTGGTTACCAGACAAAAGGACGGACAACTGCGCTGTGCAATGGGTAACGGACGCCACCGTCTGGCCAGAAAGGGTATGCACGGAACGGGGAGCTGGCAGTTTAACTGTCGGAATCCCCATCTCGTGCACGAGCTTGGATGAGACAAAAATACCCTCCGCCCCGGAATCAATTAGGGTGGAGACCCTCCTCTCGACCCCTGGTAATTGGATGAGGGCCGAAATGGAGAAATTACTGGGGGGATCAAATTGAGTCTCGCCCACCAGACCCCCTGTGGCTACTGACGGGCCGATTCTTTTGTGCAGTAGGTGGCATGTGTCCAACTTGTGATTGAAGGAACCACAGTAGGCACATGCCCCGATCCGCCGCTGCTGCTCAAACTCTGCTCATGGGAGGTGAGCAGAGCTGAGCTCCATAGGCTCGGGGGTGGAGTCGGACTCACCTCGGTCAGTAGACGCCGGGAAAGAGCGAGTAACGGGCGGGTGAGAGGAGGCTCCGCTGTCCCGGGCGCGTTCACGGTATCAATTATCTAACCCGACCGCCTGATCTATCAGGCCGTCCAAGGTGGCAGGAACGGCATGAACCACCAAGTCATCCCGGAGATGAGGATTCAGTCCGCGGAGGATCGCGCTGCATAGCGCAACCTCGTTCCACCCCGAATCTGCTGCCTCAACCCGGAATTCCACCGAGAAGTCGGCCACCGACCGACTACCCTGGCGGAGTGACATCAGGCGACTCATAATATTCCCTTCACTCTCGGAACGGTAGAAGGTGCGGGCAAACTCAGCCACAAATTGGTCAAACGTAGGTGGCGAATCTCTGACTATCGATAACAGGCGCGGCCCCGAAGCAGAAGAGTAAACTGATGTATTTAAGATAAGATAAGATAAGATAAGATAAGCCTTTATTAGTCCCACAATGGGGAAATTCCAGGATTGCAACAGCACAGGGATAGCAACACTCAGAGCAACAATCAAAAAAAAAAACAAAAAAAAAACAAGAGCAGCAAGTATACATATGTACATATAAATATAAATATATATATATATGTATATATATATATATATATATATATATATATATATATATATATATATATATATATATATATATATACATATATATATATATATATATATATATATATATATATATATATATATATATATACTGTATGTATATATATATAGACACACAGTGCGGAGCATTGTAGCTGGATGGAATAAATATATGAGTATATAAACACACAGTGTTTATATACTGTCTGTGTAAACACACAGACGTTTTAGAAATGTCATCTGGGAACTCCCCCTGCACCTGCCCAAAATAAAGCCATATTTGACATAGGAAATCCTTGCATTTCCCCACCTCCCCCGCGTATGGCGCAGGAGTGGAAATAGCAAGGGTCCAGGGAACAATGGAAGAAGAAGGAGCAGGTGGAGGTGGAGTAGCCAGGACAGCCGCTCGGCCCAATTGATCAGTAAGGACACTCAGCTGCTGTGTAATTGCCTGCAGCAATTGAGTGTGCTCAGCCACCTGCCTCTCTGTAACGTCGAGGTGGTGGAGCGCGGAGTGATCGGTTGGTGATGATGCACCTGCCAGCTTGTGACTCTGGCTGGCTCATTCTGTCGTATTGGCTGGACAAGCAACCTGAGTGCAACGTGTAATCACCAAGCGAACACACAAAAAACGTTTGACCTTTTATTAGAATATTCAAAATAGCAATCTTGAGGAAAAACACCAGTCACTTACCAGATAAGCAGGAGCCCTGCAAAGGATAGACGAGCCTGGTTAGAGAGGAATGGAGAATGAATGGGAAAACAAATAGTACAACTCACGTGAGAGATAGGAAGAGACCGGCACAGAACCCAGCAAAGGAGATGAACTGCCGGACGGGTATGATGAACGGGTCTGACCGGGCGGAGAAGGAAGGCTACTTAGAGGGGGAGCAACAGGCTGGCGAGTGCTCCAAATCCCCGCAGATGCACCGCTTCGTTGGCAGCAACCTGGAAAAGGTGGAGGAGAGGAGGTTGTTAGATAATGTCATAGGAGACACAACCGCTTACTAAGGAGCTGTCTGCTGAGCAGTATACCCAAATGAGCCAGGGTTGAATCACTGAAGACTGCTTCCTTATAAACGCTGGCCAAGCAGGAATCAGCAGGTGTGTCTGATGAGAGAGCCAGTGTACAGGAAGGAGGGGGCGAGCGCTTGCCAGCACATGACATTTTTACCTTTACTTCATTCAATTCAATTCAATTCAATTCAACTTTATTTATATAGCGCCATTTCACAACAACAGTCATCTCATAGCACTATCAACTGAAGGGGGGACCACAGTTGCAGAAAGACCCCAGCAATCAGGCGATCCCCTTTGAGCAAGCACTTGGCGACGGTGGAGAGGAAAAACTCCCTTTTAACAGGAAGAAACCTCCAGCAGAACCAGGCTCAGGGAGGGGCAGTCATCTGCTGCGACTGGCTGGGGGGTGAGGGAATAGAGAAGAAGAAAAGAACAGACATGTAGAGAGCAAACAGCACGATGGGGACTCAATCTATGGGAGAGAACAAACAAATGTTAATGACCAGCAAAAAAAAAATATTTCATAGAGAGTGAGGAAAGGAGTGAGGCCCAGTGCATTACTGGAGGTCCCCCGGCTGACTAAACCTATTAGCAGCATAACTAAGGGAGGGTTCAGAAACACATGATCCCTCCCTAATTGTAGGCTATATCAAAAAGGTAGGTTTTAGCCCTATTCTTAAAAACAGAGATCGAGTCTGACTCCCGAATCCAGATTGGCAGCTGATTCCACAGGAGAGGAGCTTGATAACTGAAGGCTCTGCCTCCCATTGTACTTTTGGAGATTCTAGGTATTACAAGTAATCCTGCATTTTGGGAGCGTAGTGCTCTGTTAGGATGATACGGTAGTATCAGATCTTTTAAATAAAAAGGAGCCTGATTGTTTAAAGCTTTGTAAGTAAGAAGAAGGATTTTAAACTTAATTCTAAACTCTATGGGAAGCCAATGAAGGGAGGCCAGAACCGGAGAGATATGATCTCTCTTTCTAGTACCTGTTAAAACTCTTGCTGCAGCATTTTGGATCAGCTGAAGACTTTTTAAAGATGTTTTAGGACAGCCTGATAATAAAGAATTACAATAATCTAATCTCGAGCTAACAAAAGCGTGGATCAGCTTCTCAGCATCACTCTGAGACAAGATGCTCCTAATCTTGGCAATATTACGCAAATGATAGAAGGCAGTCTTAGAAACAAATTTAATATGTGAATTGAAGGACAAATCCTGATCAAAAATAACTCCAAGGTTCCTCACAGAGCTAATAAGAGAAAGAGTAACTGCATCCAAACTGAAAGTTTGATTTGGAAAGGAATTTCTAAGGTTTTTTGGACCAACAAGAATGACTTCAGTCTTATCTGAATTTAATAGCAGGAAATTACAAGTCATCCAAGCTTTGATTTCCTTAAGACAGGCTTCTAACTTGGCTAATTGATTAGTATCATCTGGCTTCATTGACAGGTATAATTGTGTGTCATCTGCATAACAATGAAAATGTATACAGTGCTTTCTAATAATATTGCCTAACGGAAGCATATATAAACTAAAAAGAGTAGGGCCTAGCACAGATCCCTGTGGAACTCCATGACTAAGCTTTGAGCTGAAAGAAAACTCATCATTTACATGAACAAACTGGAACCTATCAGATAAATAAGATCTAAACCACTGCAACGAAGTTCCATTAAGTCCAACATAGTGTTCTAATCTATCAAGTAGAATATTATGATCAATAGTATCAAAAGCTGCACTAAGATCTAAAAGGACAAGTACAGAAACTAGTCCATTATCAGATGCAATGAGGAGGTCGTTAGTGACCTTCGCTAAGGCTGTTTCAGTACTATGATGGATTCTAAACCCAGATTGAAACTCTTCAAGTAAACCATTTCCCTGCAGGTGGTCAAATAATTGCGTAGCAACAACTCTTTCTAAGATTTTTGAAATGAAAGGGAGATTAGAGATTGGTCTATAGTTAGCTAAAGCTCCTGGATCTAGCGTTGGCTTTTTGAGTAAGGGTTTAATTACAGCCGTTTTAAAAGCCTGCGGTACATGGCCTAAAGTTAATGAAGAATTGATTATATGAAGAATAAAACTACCAATAAGTGGGAAGACTTCTTTAAATAACCTGGTAGGAATAGGGTCTAAAAGACAAGTTGAAGGTTTGGATGAGGAAACTATTTTGTCTAACTCGCAAAGGTCGATTGGAGTAAACTCATCAAGACAGACATCAATAGAAGGAGTTGTAATAGTTACAGTATTTAAGTTAACTGTGGGAAGAATCTGATTGATTTTATCTCTGATGGATGAAATTTTATTATTGAAAAAGTTCATAAAGTCCTGACTAGTAAGCTCTAAGGGGATGCTAGGATTGACAGAGTCCTGACTCTTTGTCAACCTGGCTACAGTACTGAAAAGAAACCTGGGATTATTCTTGTTCTCTTCTATTAATGCAGAGTAATAACTCGTTCTAGCTTTTCTAAGAGATTTTTTATAAATTAAAAGATGATTTCTCCAAGCTAAATAGATTTCATCTAAATTAGTAGAGCGCCATTTTCTTTCTAATTGACGAGTCTTCTGTTTTAAGCTACGAGTTTCTGTGTTGAACCAAGGAGTTAAAAATCTCTGATTAGACTTTTTCTTTTTTAAGGGGGCCACCAAGTCTAGAGCCTGATGCAGAGAAGCTGAAACACTATCCACCATGTTATCAATTACAGAAGGAGCAAGCTGTCTATAGCTTATTTCCGTTGTGTTGACACATGGCATAGAGGAAACAATCTGCATAAATTTGGAAACAGCATCATCTGAGAGGCATCTACTGTGATAATATTTTTCTTTAGGAGCCAAATAGTCAGAAATAGTAAAATCAAAGGTTAACAGACAATGGTCTGACAGTACAGGGTTATGAGGAGACACTACAAGATTTTCTATTTCTATGCCATATGTCAGAACAAGGTCCAATGTATGGTGGAGGTAATGAGTAGAATTTCCTACTTTCTGAGAAAACCCAATCGAGTCTAATATTGAATTAAAAGCCACATTAAGGCAGTCACTATCTACATCCACATGTATATTAAAGTCCCCTACTATAGTTATTCTATCAGATTTCAGCACTAAATCAGCTAAGAAATCAGCAAATTCGGATAAAAATTCTGAATAGGTTGATGGGGGACGATAAACTATGGCAAATAAAATTGGGTTTAACCTGAAATTGCTAAAGTGCCCAACACTGAGGACCAGGCCCTCAAAGGAATTATAACATGTTTTTTGCTTTACATTAACTAGTAATTTGGAATGGTAAATTGTTGCTACTCCTCCTCCACGACCAGAACTTCTGGGATTTTGACAGTTTAAATAACCAGAGGGAGTTGATTCATTTAAACCAACATAATCCTCTTGCCCTAACCAAGTCTCTGTAAGGGAAATTAAATCAATCTGATGATCAATTAACAGATCATGGACTAACAGAGACTTGGGAGTTAGAGACCTAATATTTAATAAACCACATTTAATTTTTAAATTATGAGGAGGAACAGAGGCCAAATCATTCAATTTAGAGGCTTTATGTTTAATTTGAGTTTTACCAATATTTTGCTTTATCACTTTGGGATGCTTATACATTATATTTTTATTTACTTTGGAGGGAGCAGACAACGATTCTCTGATGGGGAAGACAGGGGCTATTCATCTGAATATGCCATAAAGAAGCTGGTGAAGACAATGTAAAAAAAAAAGGGCAGAAATGCCGATCAAACACTAACTAGCTAGCCTGATCAGCGTACTAGCCTTATACATCAAGAAGTGGTAAACCCAGCCCAGCACCATCCTTGAGACTCACCCACACCTGTATTATTGGCTAGCTGTCTGTCATGTAGATGGATGGGAAGCTAAAGGTATAAGCCACTGAGATAACAGTGGTACTAGCCTAGGAAGCTTGCACCAAGCATAGTTTATATTGTTATTTTCTTCAGATTACAGTCACCCTAATAGACATCCCTGTTTCCCTAATCCACAGTCAGTGATATAGCTCACGTCATTCTGGCTTATTTTGTTATATTTTCACCTTGATGCTATATTGCACCTTTAGCATTAGCATGCTAGGCACTCAGAGGCAATCACTGTAACCAGATAATAACCAGATACAGCTTGCCTTGACAGGGAAGTGACTAACATGCATTAGCTTAACTGGCGGTGGATTTTGATCACTTTTTTTCTATAAATTCTATTCACCCCCACTGGAATCCTTGTTCATCTACCAACGCTTGACCATATGTTATTTTAGCTTAGTTAAAGTTTTGAATTTGATGTAGCACGTTTCAAAAAAGATGGGACAGGGGCATGTTTACCACTGTGCTGCATCACCTTTCCTTTTAACAACACTCAGTAAGTGTTTAGGAACTGGGAAAACTAATTGTTGAATCTTTGTAGGTGGAATTCTTTCTCTTTCTTGCTTGACATACCATTTCAGTTGCTCAACAGTCCAGGGTCTCTGTTGATGTATTTTGCGCTTAATAATACACCACACATTTTCAGTGGAAGACAGGTCTGGACTGCAGGCATGCCAGTCTAGCACCCCCACTCTTTTACTACAAAGCCATGCTGTAGTAACCTATACAGAATGTGGCTTGGCATTGTCTTGCTGAAATAAGCAGGGGCGTTCCTGAAAAAGATGTTGCTTGGATGTTGCTCCTAAACCTGTATGTACCGTTCAGCATTAATGGTGCCTTCACAGATGTGCAAGTTACCCATGCCATGGGCACGAACACACCCCATACCATCACAGGTGCAAGCTTTTGAACTTTGCGCTGATAACAATCTGGATGGCCCTTTCCCTCTTTAGCCCAGAGGACATGATCCCCATGATTTCCAAAAACAATTTGATATGTAGACTCATCAGACCACAGCACACCTTTCCACACTTTTTTGTGTCACTTCATCTCTTCAGATGAGCTCGGGTCCAGAGCAACCAGTTCCTGAGTATTGTTGATATACAGTCATGTGAAAAAATTTGGACACCCCTTTAAATATTCAGTTCTTTATTAAGAAATGTTCACATACAGACATGGACAAAAATTGGGGTACCAACAAAATTGTTGGTACCCCTCTGTTAATGAAAGAAAAACCCACAATGGTCACAGAAATAACTTGAATCTGACAAAAGTGGTAATAAATAAAAATTCTATGAAAATTAACCAATGAAAATCAGACAATGCTTTTGAATTGTGGTTCAATAGAATTATTTTAAAAAACAAACTCATGAAACAGGCTTGGACAAAAATGATGGTACCCTTAACTTAATATTTTGTTGCACAACCTTTTGAGGCAATCACTGCAATCAAACAATTTCTGTAACTGTCAGTGAGACTTCTGCACCTCTCAGCAGGTATTTTGGCCCACTCCTCATGAGCAAACTGCTCCAGTTGTCTCAGGTTTGAAGGGTGCCTTCTCCAGACGGCATGTTTCAGCTCCTTTCACAGATGTTCAATAGGATTTAGATCAGGGCTCATAGAAGGCCACTTTAGAATAGTCCAATGTTTGGCTCTTAGCCATTCTTGGGTGTTTTTAGCTGTGTGTTTTGGGTCATTATCCTGTTGCAAGACCCATGACCGGCGACTGAGACCAAGCTGTCTGACACTGGGCAGCACATTTCTCTCTAGAACACCTTGATAGTCTTGAGATTTCATTGTACCCTGCACAGATTCAAGACACCCTGTGCGAGATGCAGCAAAGCAGCCCCAGAACATAACAGAACCTTCTCCATGTTTCACAGTAGGGACAGTGTTCTTTTCTTGGTATGCTTCATTTTTGCATCTGTGAACATAGAGCTGATGTGCCTTGCCAAAAAGTTCCAGTTTTGTCTCATCTGTCCATAGGACATTCTCCCAAAAGCTTTGTGGCTTGTCAACATGCAGTTTGGCAAATTCCAGTCTGGCTTTTTTATCATTTGTTTTCAACAGTGGTGTCCTCCTTGGTCGTCTCCCATGAAGTCCACGTTGGCTCAAACAACGGCGGATGGTGCAATCTGACACTGATGTACCTTGACCTTGGAGTTCACCATGAATGTGTTTAGAGGTTGTTCTGGGCTCTTTTGTTACCATTCGTATTATCCGTCTCCTCCTGCGGCCACATCCAGGGAGGTTGGCTACAGTCCCGTGGATCTTAAATTTCTGAATAATATGTGCAACTGTAGTCACAGGAACATCAAGCTGCTTGGAGATGGTCTTATAGCCTTTACCTTTAACATGCTTGTCTATAATTTTTTTTCTAATCTCCTGAGACAACTCTTTCCTTTGCTTCCTCTGGTTCATATTTAGTGTGATACACACCATGTCAACAAACAGCACAGTGACTACTTGTCACCCTTTAAATAGGCGGACTGACTGATTACAAGTTTGTAGACACCTGTGATGTTAATTAGAGGACACACCTTGGTTGAACATGTCCCTATGGTCACATCATTTTCAATCTTTTCTAGGGGTACCATCATTTTTGTCCAGGCCTGTTTCATGAGTTTGTTTTTTAAAATAATGCTGTTGAACCACAATTCAAAAGCATTGTCTGATTTTCATTGGTTAATTTTCATAGAATTTTTATTTATTACCACTTTTGTAGATTCAAGTTATTTCTGTGACAATTGTGGGTTTTTCTTTCATTAACAGAGGGGTACCAACAATTTTGTCCACGTCTGTATCTATGTCTAACCTTTGTTTTTGTTTTTATTTTTTAACATTTATTTTCGCCATTTTAAGTGGGAATGAATGTGGGAGTGTCCTAAAAAAAGATGGGGGGTGTCGTAATTTATTTCTCACTCTTTGTTTAGAATTACTTTTTACAGAAAATTAAAAAAAGTCTTTAATTCATGTTTAATTGTTTCGTTGTATTACATGAATCTCACAGTATTTTTAACATTGATATTAAATAGCCATATGTCCAAATATGTAAAAAAAAAAAACAAGCACACAGGCTTATAGAGGGTGTCCTAATTTTTTTTCACATGACTGTATGGCTTTTGCTTTGCATGGTACAGTTTTAACTTGCACTTATAGATGTAGCAATGAACTGTGTTAACTGACAATGGTTTTCCAAAGTGTTCCTGAGTCCATGTGGTGATATCCTTCACAGAGTGATGTTTGTTTGTAATGCAGAGCCGCCTGAGGGATCAAAGGTCACAGGCATTCAGTGTTGGTTATTGGCCTTGCTGCTTACAAGGAGAAATTTATCCAGATTTTCTGAATCTTTTGATGATATTATGAATGGTAGATGATGAAAGCTGATGAAAGAGGAGCTGGCCCAAATTCTGGCAATGTTGGCACGCACTGGTTAACCCAGGGGTGTCCAATCATGTGCCATGGAGGGCCAAGACCCTGCAGGCTTTACCTCCAACCAGTGTCTTTCAACAGCAGATTCCACTGAATTTCTTCCCACTGATTGCTGATAAGTGAAAACACCTGCTGAAGAGACTGGGTAGAAGCGAAAACCTGCAGGGTCTTGGCCCTCCATGGCACATGATTGGACACCCCTGGGTTAACCTCACTGGCTCTACGCATGGTGAAGGCCACCCAGCCCAAACCCCGCAGGAGTAGTAAGCAAGTAAGCAGATGATGAAATCCTGAAATTGGTTGCAATTGTACGTTGAGAACTGTTGTTCTTAAACTGTCAGACTATTTGCCCATGCAGTTGTTCACAAAGTGGTGAGCTTTGCCCCATTCCTTGCTTGTGAACTTGGACTAAGCCTTTCGGGGATGCTCCTTTTATACGCACTCATGACACTCACCTATTTCCAGTTAACTTGTTCACCTGTGGAATGTTCCAGAATATATTTTTGGAGCATTCCTTAACTTTCCCAGTCTTTTTTTGCTCCTGTCCCAGCTTTTTTGCAACGTGTTGCAGACATCAAATTCAAAATGAGTGAATATTTGCAAAAAAACAATAAAGTTCATCAGTTCAGATCATTGTATTCTGTTTTTTATTTACGTTTTACACAACACTCCAACTTCACTGGAATTGGGGTTTGTGTAACGCAATATGTACAATACTGTTTATCAAACATAAGATAACAGTCACCTTCAAATTAACAAGAAGGCTAGCCTTATAATGGTCAAATAAAATAAAACCATTGCTTTTTTAAAGTAAAAGAATTGTAGCTGTTATTGAACTGTAATAGTTATTCTCGATCAAGGTAACCTCATTTGCAAAAGCCTTGCTGTTAAGATGCCTTTTGAAAGCTTTTCATCCGTTGCTTGGCACCTTAACGCTGAATTTTTGTAACCACAATTTATCTTTTGCTTTTCTGTACAAGAGTTACACACAAATGTATTTTAGCAATGTCAAGGTTTTTGGTAGAAGTGCTTCATTACAGAGTAGTGCTATGCATGCTTATAGAAATATAGCTTAAATGTGAGTCATTCCATCTCGCCCACTATCAATTTATATAAAAATAATCCACTTTGCATTCAACACCTGTTGAGACCATTAGGAATTATAGGAAGCTTCACAGAATCCTTTGTAATTATGATATGGCCTAACAAATGGCACTTTAAAATAAATTTTTGAAAAGAGTATATACAGTATATTAATGTAAACATTTCACCCATCTCTTTTTTTTGCTTGCACTAATGAAAGAATTTATTAACGCTTTAATTTATATTCAACCGTCTGTTATTACGTGTAAGTATGGGGTTTGTTTACTAGAACTGAAGGACTTCTGTTTTTATGAGCATGTTCATGTGTGTTTCCAGGCTTTTAATAATGGTGATAGATGTGTGTGTGTGTGTGTGTGGGGGGGATGTTGTCTGGGGATGCCTAAGGGCTTGGCAGGGCCGGGTGGGCAAGTGAGTCCTGTGTCTCTAAAAATACACTCTGGGATCCCATTCACTGGCTGAAATGTGCCTATTTGTGTGTGTGTCTGCATGACGCCGCTGCAGCCAGGCGAGCTGGAGGCGATTACTGGCCAATAAGGTTGCCATGGACACCCACTGTGTCAGAGAGAAGCAACATCTGTGGGGTGTTTGTTTGTTGAGACAGGCTTTCCTCCTTCTGTCTCTTTTCTTCTGTCAAAAAAAACTGATTGCCACTGGCAGGGAAAGACTAATGCTGGCTGAAGTTGTAAAGCCTCACCACCAGTCTCTTTATGTAGCCAATTTTAAATCTGTATTTTCTTGGGCAGAAGTTCAGCTGTGTGTGCGCGATAATGCTCACTCTAGGCCCTTGGGCTGTCAGTCAGCAGCAGGGACTTGGGGACTCTTTCCACTGGGTTCACGCCAGTGGAAAACCTCACATTCTGGGGAAGCATTTAACCCCTGCTCCTTTCTCCTCTCCTTTCCCTCTCTCCTCAGCTCTCCTCTCTATATGGACATGTTCTATTTCCACATCATCGGCAGCTCAGCAGGGCACAAATTCTCTTTTAATAGGTACTTATTTGGGCAATGGGAGAAGCCTCATATTTGTGAGCCCCCCCCCCCCCCCCAAAAAAATCTTGCACTTTATGTTTCAAACCCTCAAGCTTTTATTTATCACAGGTTATCTGTCAATAGGCCTGCCATCCTTCATTTCCCCATCCTACGATTGACACCAATAAGAAGTAGAAGTCTGTCTTGATTTTTTTAGCAGCCATTAATTTGAAGCATTTTAATCCCCTTAAGATATTGTCTCTGGCTCTGTGTGGTGCTGTTTTACATTGGCATGTATTGTTGCTACAAAGTCCATGAGGCTTGAGTTCATCTGAGGGAAATGAAATCTCCAGTGCTTCTCACAGGTCAATTACAATACGTTATCCGTATGTGTATCCTCAGTAATTTTGACCATATTTGGGGAAACCTGGCTTCTGCGGTGCATGTGTTACTGCAAACCAAACCTTCGACCTCCTAATCTGGTCTCAACAAGACCCTTACACATGCGTGCGCACGAGGGCACACACACAAGCGCACAGTAGACCACAGAGTTTGTGATGTAACTCAGTCATTTATGGAATAATGTGGTATTTTCACTCTGTAAGCATCCCTCTGCAAAGGCCGGTTACCTAACATTCATCTCAAAATTAACAGGCTCCTACCTTCATCACCTCAAAGTGAAAAAAGCAGTCTATTTATGCCTAGATTCATCCAAGTCTTGAGTTAGTTTCCAGTTATGTCCTGAAATACTGTACCTCCTCTAGTGTTGCAGTTTAGATGCCCAAAAGTGCCTCTGTTTCAGGATTAACTGATTATAGTACAGGCTGACACAGATGTGCTAAACATTGGTGTTCAGACAAAATCATTTTCTGTTTCCAAAGCTATTGCACTTCTTTGACTTATTTCAATACCAGTGTTCTGCTGTTTCTATTATTAAACAGACACTATGCCCTCATCGCTTAGAGAAAAATGTCCTTTTCCACATTTAATTTAGTGTCTAAGCCTATTCATCACCTCTGACTGAGGATTTCTAGTTATAGTTCTCCCTCTCTTTACAGAACTGAGGTTTCCCTTTAAGCCAGCCTCTCAGCACAAGATAATCTGTCTGATTTTGTGCCTGAATCTCCCCTTCTAACAGTTACAGGAAAAGTCCCAATCATCTTGGTGGTCCTATCAATTATCTTGTCAGAGTTCCCTGTGGTGTGAAGGGTGTTATGAGTGATCCAATTTGCTCATCCAATTTCAAATATAAATATCCAACATGATGGATATTTACAATCCGAGATTCTGATGTGTAGGGGGATCCCTGAGGGCTGACGAACACACATTCTGTAGATTGCGCTGGCCAAAGGGCATGGGCTTGAATGAAAATGCAGTAATAACGCTGCTTGGCATTAAGCAGGCATCAGTAACAGTTGATGCCCAGTTAGTAATTTTAGAGAGGACAAACGAGAAAGAGATAATAATGTTGGGCTGAAAGATCAGCTGTATTGTTTAATGTAGTTTAATTTAGTGTGCATGGATGCAAATGAATATGAATGGGTTTGAAACTTCAGGAAAAGAAGATAATGCCTGTGCAGATTTTCATAAACATTCATAGAACAGAAGGTTCATTAACGGTGTCACGGAAGTCATTTTGGCCGTGTGGGGAGTCTGAGGGCTCCCTCTCTTGTTGCTTTCACCGACTGAGGGTCTCCCCCGTCTCGTTCAGGGGTCTCCCAAGGTTTGTGGGTCTCCATCCCAGTTCCTCCCGAGGCCTGACAGGTGGCAGTCTGGTCGCTCACTGGGGGCTGGTGTTCCATGGCACCCGCCGCTCAAGAACCCCAACCGTAAGTACGGTGCAGGCAGTCTCGCCCCAGCCGTCACACTATATATCCCCGAGTACCCAACTCTCCTCCCTCTTTGTAAATTTCCCCATTGTGGGACTAATAAACAATTATCGTATCTTATCTTAATTGTGCTTGGATTAATACATTTAACATCAAAACAATAGCTGAGTGTGGAGTTTTTATTACCCTGGACATGGCGTGCGTGTGAACAGACAAAGGATCGATCGAAGGAGATGACTGAGGAAACACAGACATTGGTATAGATTATATGTGGACAGCATAATAGTTTGTAACCCTGCATAATACTCCTCAGAACGGAAGAGAGAGAGGGTAAACACCGGCTGGTGCGGGCACCGAACCAAGATTCTGTCCAGACTTGATCAGAGGCTGCACTAGCCGAGGCAGATGTGGACACACCTCCTGTCTCTCCTGAAAGTTACAGTGAAAAGTAAAACACCACACACTCCCTGTTCATTCATTCATTTCATTAAAAATAAACACATTAATGTCTAAGGCCATGATGAAAATGAAAATGTGGACGGAATAAAAATCTTCTCACCATCTCCTCCACGTGCTGCATCCATACCGGGATGCACACATCCTCCCTGTTCACGCACTCATTCCCCTAAAAATAAATCATACAATAATGCCTAATCTACCTATCTATACGTACCGTTTGCATACACTGCCCTATGGAGGAAATGACTATGCCGAATGTGTTGCACTGTTATGTAAGTTGTCATAACTAGAATGTGGTCATAAACCTTAATAGAAATAAAAGTGTAAGTAAAACTTGAATGGTAGTTTAGTGTGAAGAAGATACATTTAACTCTTTTTATGTAACAGTTTACTCAGCTGAAAAAATTAGATGTGCTTGAATGGTTTGAGTTTACAAATGTAAATGATTCAAAGCAATCGGTTTCCTCAAAGACTTCAAGTTGAACTAACTCATCAGGTTTTACAGTGCTTGTTTGTCACACAATATCCGCCAACGCTAGTTATGTTTCCCGCTGGTTTTGGATGGAATCTGTTAGTGTGTGGTGTGCTGTCTTGCTCACATTGCTGGACTCCATACACTAAGGGAACACAACTGTTAAAGCTGTGATTTGGGTTCACTGACATTTTTAAAAAAATTTGTTAAGATTTGAAACATTTATTTAGTCTGATCCAAGTCTTTTAAAGTGTCTTTAAACGCTGGTGAATTACATGAATTATATTCTGTGTGTTTAGTAATCACAAGGAAAACTTTGACCAGAGAGCTGTGTCCTAGTCTCAGGGATTGATTTAGTGTGCTAGATGTGTTAGCTTGACCCCTTTACTACACTGCATCCAGGGAACTCCTTTTGCTTTTGCTTTTGTAAAATACATGTGCACACGCAAACTCTCAAACACAAATATCTCTGACTAAGATCCCTGATAACCCAGCAGGAACAGCCCTTATCCTCCCTCTGTCCCTCCTCCCTTCTTTTCCTTTGAGAAGCCTCAGTGTTCCCTCAGTGAGGTTAGTCATTGGCCTTCAGGTCAACAGAGTCTGTCTCATACACACATACAGTATACTCATACACAAGGCTTAATGCCATCTTTTACTGAGTAGACTAGGACTTATTTGTGTAACTCTGTAATTCTTTGTGGATCTATAGATACATAACTTTTATGCATCTGGATGTGCACAGCTCATTATTGTTGTGTCTCTGCCTGTGTGTAATGGACTCATTAGCATCAGTGTTTGGTGTTTGTTGGACTAACTGTGGAAAATGACCAGACCATTGCTTTTGTCATTGAGAAAATCAGGCTGAAAGTGAGAAAGTCTTATTCCTGTGTTTTCTTCCGTGAATGCACACAAATGTCATGCTGGACAACAGCTGGGCGTTCTAGTTAGTGTGTGTGACTGAAAGACAGCTAGTTTCCATCCCAGTTAATTATGTAATCCTGGGCTTAGGAGCGTGAGTGAGCTGGGTGATCCTCAACTATAAAAGGCAAAGAAGATGGGTAGAAGACAGAAGAGGGTCATTTGCCTTGGAAAAAGACATTCTTCCCTCAGCAGCATAATACTTTTTCAGCTGCAGTCCCAGAGAAGCAATTGGTGATTTTTTTTATGTGCGGGCCAAGAAAAGCACATATGAGCCAGCTGACGTCAGCCAGGACACTTATCTCTTTTATTTGGTATTCTTAAACTTCTGGAACTAAGCACTGATGACCTTATTCAGTGATAAAGACAGTGATAACAAGGTAGGGGTACATAGGGCCCATGACTATTTGTGGTTTGTTAAAGGCAACAGATAACTTTACTCTGATCACATTTTGAAGCCTGTATTTTCTTTTAAACCTATTTTAGAAGGGAATAAAAATGAGCATTCAAAGTTTGGAAACAAGAATGGCCCAAAATGGACAAATCTGTAACTAGCTAAGCTGAAATTAATATTTTATTACCACACCGTGGTCACTTCTGTTCATCTGGGTGTCTGTGCTCTCACTCAAAAACCAGTGGAGCCAGGATCACTAGACTTGGTACACAGGTTGGCATTGGGACCCTCAGCTGTGGCTATATTTTGGGAGTCAAAAGGTCCAAAGTCCAGGTCACAAGGTCATGAGCCTAGAAAGGCAGCAAGGACATACACTATGCTATTGCATATGCTTCTACATACATGATACTCAAAGATGTTAGAGAATCAGAGGAGAGGCATTGTGTTGAGTGAAATTATAGCTTTGTGCACCCTGTAAAAATACATTATTGACAGTTCCACTGTTCACTGTGTTTCTTAAGTCTTTCACACTTGGGGGCTGCCACACCAACTCAATCCAGTACTTTCCTAGAGAGGTTGCTTAGTGTCGGTTGTGTCCCTTGCTCAAGGCTGTATTCAGTTTTGTCTTTATGATGAGTCGTGGGGTCAAAGCACCACAACTTTTAAAGAATTCAATCTTAGTTTTGTTTAACATGCAAAAAGTTTCAATTAATTCTATTAGGAGTTTGTAAAAACCATTAAAACCTGTCATACTTTTCTCCTTTGTTTCTGATCATCAACTTACTCTCTTTTAAAGACAGTCGGAAGATTTAAATTCAGTCTTCTTTAATAAAAACATTACTTTTACCCAACCTGCATACACTACATTATATGCAGTATGATAGGCTATTGATATCTACTACTTTTTTTTTTTTTAGAATTGTAGAGCTAAACGGTTTAAAATGTGTAGTCTTAAACCATTACAGGTCAACTGGCACAGTGTCTCAAACTCAAAAAGTTTCATGCTGGCCTAGTCATAGTCAAGCATGGAGACACATGCACAGAGTTGCACACGTTTCACAATCAGCCACACTGGCAGTTTAGGAGCAGCAGCAGCCTCAGTTAACACACACTCATTGAGCAAAGTGGAACACAAATGTGGATCAATTGAAACAAGTAAAAAGGGAATTTCAGTACTGAGTAGCGCCTGGTTACATCATTCAGCTTTCCATTCACTCATGCAGGTCTTCCCACATAAATGACTCAGAAAGGTGTTCCCCGCATACGTTTTTTTTTTTTTTTTTTTTTTTAAACATGTATATTGTGGCTGCAGTGAGCCTCGGATGGGCATGTGGAGGTGTGATATGTCATGATGTTATGATACCATTCCTTGCTAAATATATAGTATGTTTCCTCAGTAAGACTGCCCCCTCTACATCACCCTAAATGAAATGCAAAGGCACAGGCAATATTAGCATTGATTTTCATTGCTTTGTGCTGCTTGCTCAGAGAAAAAAAGGTCATATTGGTGTAATAAACTCACTGTATGCCTTACAGGTCCCTTATTAAATTAAAGACTTCTTTAATGCTGTGTAAACAATCCCATTTTTATGATGAAGCTCCATGTCTCTCGGCATGTGACATGCAGCATCCTATGGGCAAACATCACCTGGAACTGGGAAAAATAAATATGCCAAAACACACGTTAATGCAGAAGTCAGCGTCCAGCATGTGCAGGATGATATCTTTTATAATCTAGTTGACAGTACATTACCTTGAGGCTTAACCAAAAAAAAACTGAACTGAGTTTTTTTCTCTATTTGTTTCTTACGCTTTCAATTTTATTGTGAATACTGAAAACATGCCACAATGTCATGAGCAGCTGTTAAATATTACACATTTTATATATATTCAATTAAACACTTTCCGTTAGCCTTTGTTGATTTAAAGTGACACTTTACCAAAAATCAAGTTTCTTGTTAACATGTCTGTAACATGTTTTTTATGACTTACAAGTCATATCAAGAGCTAAGTCACTCAAATATCTCATGTCTCTGTTTTTTGCTTTAAAGTTTCACTTAAGCCCTGCTCCCTGAAAAAAGGCAAATTCAGACAGTGTTTTTGGTGATGTAAGACTAACACTGCGCTAGGGATGGGCGATACTAGCATTTTTCCTTTCGGTACGATACTATCAATTTGTGGGACTTTTTCTGTTATTCCTATGTGTTATGACATACTTTAAGGCGATGGCTATCGCATTAACTCAGCAGATGAAACAAAGGGATCTGGCTCACGTGACCTTTGTGTTGGGGTTTTCTTCAGCTGGATCCAGGAGGTGAGATTTTCTTTGATGATACTGGAAAAATATCTGCCAGCAGATATTTCTTCCCCGAGGCTCAGGAGCTGGGATCCAGTGACAATGATGATAGACTGCTGGCTGCTGAAACAGTATGTCATGCGGACAACACGAGAGTTTGTTTCAGTGGCCCTCCCGGGTCCAAATAATTTGATAAGATAGTTCAAAGTCTGATCAAAGTCACAGAATCGAAGAGACAAAAATAATGAAAAAAAATTATTCAAGCCATGAAATCCGAGTTCTTCAGATGTTGTGGGGATTGGCAAAAGCAGCTTCCAGTGTGAGAAAAAAAACCCTGTATCAGTCCACTTTAAAACACAGTGAGTTAAGAAAAATCAATAGAAAAAG
The DNA here is from genome assembly GCA_020510985.1 of Pholidichthys leucotaenia. Taxonomy (NCBI): domain Eukaryota; kingdom Metazoa; phylum Chordata; class Actinopteri; order Cichliformes; family Pholidichthyidae; genus Pholidichthys; species Pholidichthys leucotaenia. The sequence continues at coordinate 379,716,186 of CM035842.1, read as the reverse complement.
TTTACCAGAATAAAATAGGAAAAAAACGTCTGAGAACACGGAGTTTCACTCCATATAAAAGAGAAGGTTGAGCTCAAACAGAAAAGAAGTATTTTTCGCAGACGTTTAAAGGAAAGAGAGAATTCAAGGCAAGAACTTTACTGAACAGGACACACAGACAACTTTTACAAACTTAGACAAACTGGGCATTTCTTCCTTAAACTGAGCACTTTCAAAGGATAAAAACTTGACTGACCTGAAAGGAACCAATTGTCTCCTATCGCGGGAGATTTGAATGGGCTCTCGTTCAATCAGTAAAAGATTCTTTGTCTGTAACTGGCCAATAGAATGAAAGGGGGCATTGTCCAACAGAGACTGGCTGGTGATTGGCTGAAATCAGTCACATGACTTGCTTGGACTCTGAATATGAAGAAACATATTGATTAAAGAAAAATAAAAAGAATCACCTTATATATTTATAAGCTAAACTAACGTCAGTGATTCATGACTAATTTTCATTCTTGCTACCTTAAACATGCACTTTCATAAGCTTGTCCTTCTATAATTAACATGCATTAGAATAAGGTTCATTTAAGAATTTTTCAAACATGTAATACAGCACGGTGGTGCAGTGGTTAGCACTGTTGCCTAACAGCTAGAGGATTCCAGGTTCGAATCCCCAGGTTGGCAGGGGTAGGAACCTTTCTGTGTGGAGTTTGCATGTTCTCCCTGTGCTGCGTGGGTTTACTTCAGGGGTTTCATCCCACAATCCAGAGACATGCATGTTAGGCTAATTGGTTGTTCTAAATTGTCCCTAGATATCTTTCTCCTATAGGCCCTTAGAATAGAGGGTTAGTACTACTGAAGTGCTATGAGTGGTCTTTGAGACTAGAAAAGTGTTATTTAAGTGCAGGCCCTTATCCCTAAGCCAATGATTAATGAAGCATTTCAAACCAGAATGATATGTCAGAGTCCCTCTTGATTTTCCAGGGTGTCCTGAAAAAGAAAATCTTCTGAAAATTGAGAGTCTTTGTTAAAAGGAAGTCATTTCATTCAGTAATCACAGTTCAGCTTGCAGAGGCAACAGCGAACATATTCCGGAGCTGTCCACAAGGGGGTGCTGTGGAACTTTGGATTTTAACTAGAAGCCTTGAGGTATTGTTGTTGATAGGTCTGGGACGTTTCAAACCGTTCTTGAAGCATAAAACTTCCTGGTTAGGGAGGAAGTTCTGGGATTTATGATTGCAGACTAATCCGTTCCTGGCACAAAATGGGATCCTTATCGTCCCTTTTACCATCGAATGTGTTTTCACACTGTGGTGCTTAGTTGAAGAAAACAGTTGTTGACCAGACTTTTGGGTGAAATAATTTTTTCCAAGTGAAGAGTGATTTTATAGATTGGAATCCAAAGGGGTTGACGCTACATATACCCCCCTCTGTATCACTGGTGAGCTTCAGTCAGCGTTGGTACACATCCTTAGCGGCTGGTTCCAATTGGCGACTCTTGACCCAACTGCTAAGCTAATGGTTCTAATATCCATAAGCCCTAAGCTTGTAAACAGTATCTATTCCCGACTATAGATCTTTGAGTTTGGTTTACTGGGAAAAAAAAAAAAAAACTTCTAGGAAGCTTTAAAAATAATTTGAATATAGACAAATATAAAAATTGTCTAAAATATACTAAAATACTGTATATAGATGTAAAGACTCAAAAATTCTGGTTACAAAAGTACAAAATAAAAATAAAACATATGTGGAGCATGTAAATGAAGAGGCAGATTTGTTTCAGCTGATTTATTACACATCTCTCACATCAAGCATAGACAGAATGACATTCAAGTAGAAGCTCTTCTCTTAAATACCATGACATTCTTCTAGAATCTTCCCACACACAAAAGATGATTTTCTCGTCCAATCGCAATCAACCCACTCATCCTTAACACCTCCCTGTTATCTTACTAGGGTATCTAGAATCTTCTCATACATAAAAGATGATCTTCTCGTCCTTTGTTCCTGTCTAAGATGGTATACAATTAGGCTCTCCCCAGGTTGCCCCCCCCCCAGCAACTTAGATAGGACAAAAGGATAACAGTCCACATGCTGTGATAGAACCATTAACATCAGTCCACATGCTGCTTGGGCTTCAGTCTTCTCCCATATCTGCTGTAACCAGAATTCGCCGCCTCTGCGGCTCTGCCCTGCCTTTGGGGGGCTGTTGTTTGGGGGGAAAACCTTTCTGTCTGTCCGTGTGGATGCTCTGAGGCATCGTCTCTCTGGGGAGCTCCCCGTGGGGGTCTTCCACGCCGAGGGGCCCTCACCAACAGCACTTGCTCGTCCGCCACAACAAAAGCAGGTTTGAGTCTGTCTATGCCAATTTTTTCCCTCCTACCCCCAAAGTCTAGCAAAAAATGCTTATCCCCTGTTTCCAACACTCTGAATGGTCCATCATAGGGTGGGCGCAGTGGAGGGCGGTGGGCGTCGTGTCTGACAAAAACGAACTCCGCGTTCTTCAAAGTTTTAGGCACAAAAACGCACGGAAAACTGTGGTAGGCAGGGCCCGGCAGCGTGCCTGTGTCTGCGCTACGCTGCAAAAGCTGAGACGGGCAGTTGCCCGGTGCGGGATTATCTGGCAGAAACTTCCCGGGCAGCCGGAGTGGTAGTGCAAAAACGAGTTCTGCCGGGGAAGCTTCCAGATCCTCTTCAGGCGCGCAGCGCAACCCCAATAAAACCCACGGTAGCCTGTCTACCCAATTTGCATCCGTCAATGAAGCCCTGAGAGCCGCTTTCAATGATCTATGAAAACGTTCGCATAACCCATTAGCCTGTGGGTTGTACGCGGTTGTGCGGTGAATTGTAATACCCAGGCTGCGGGCCATCGCTGACCAGAGTTCGGAAACAAATTGAGGGCCTCTGTCGGACATAATGTCCGACGGGACTCCAAAACACACTACCCATGCTGTTAAAAAAGCGCGTGCCACCTCCTCGGACGTGGTTGCCGCCAGCAGAACCGCTTCTGGCCAGCGCGTGGTGCGGTCCACCATGGTCAGGAGGTGCTTGCACCCCTGTGATGGCGGGAGGGGGCCCACGAGGTCCACGTGAGCATGGTCGAACCTCTTAGCCGGAATACGAAACGGCTCCAAGGGAGCCTTCGTGTGTCTGTGTACTTTGGCTCGTTGGCACGCCACGCAGGCTGCCGCCCACTCTTTCACTTGTTTGCGAAGGCTTGGCCACACGAATTTCTCCCCTACCATTTTGACCGACGTGCGCACTCCCGGGTGCGCCAAAGAATGAATCGAGTCAAACACGCGGCGGCGCCACGCGGCCGGGACCACGGGACGCAGGCGCCCCGTGGAGACATCGCAGATTAGGGGGGGCATGCTGTCTTGCAGCACCCTGCTATCCAGCCTTAACCCTGTTGGTCCAGACTGGAGCACGCGCACGTCCGCGTCACTAACCTGCTCCGCGGCCATGGCTGCATGATCTATCCCCACACAGACCGGGGCCGCCACGGCGCACGAGAGGCAGTCTGCCACTACATTCAGTTTACCCGACACATGCTGAATATCGGTAGTGAACTCTGAGATCGCGGCCAGCTGTCTCTGCTGCCGGCCCGACCACAGTTCTGAAACCTTGGCCATCGTGAATGTTAGCAGCTTGTGGTCAACGAACGCGGTGAAACTGCGCCCTTCCAGCCAGAACTGGAAGTGGCGAATGGCGAGGTGGAGAGCCAGCAACTCCCTGTCGAACGCGCTGTATTTACATTCACTGTCGCGCAAAGTCCTGCTGAAAAAGGAGAGCGGCTGCCAAGCCCCGGCTACGCGCTGCTCCACGACCACCCCTATGGCCACATCTGAAGCGTCAGTGGTGAGCGCTATGCGGGCCGTTGGGTCTGGATGTGCCAGCAATGCAGCGTTTGCCAGGGCTGCTTTGACTTCCGAGAACGCCCGCTCTCGCTCCGGGGTCCATTCGACCTTATCCGCGGGTTTCTGTTTTTTGAGCGCGGCGTACAATGGTTGCATGAGCTGTGCTGCGCGGGGAAGGAAACGGTTATAAAAGTTTACCATTCCCCAAAATTCTTGTAGCGCCCTGACCGTTTGCGGCCGGGGAAAATCCGCCACTGCACGCACCTTGTCAGGCAGCGGGATCGCTCCTTCAGGAGAGACGCGGTGCCCCAAAAAATCAATATCCGTCACTCCGAACTGACATTCCGCTGGGTTGATTATTAACCCGTGTTCTTCCAACCTCCGGAAAACTGTCATAAGGTGGGTTTTGTGTTTGTCTTCGGACGCGCTGGCTACCAGGATATCGTCCAGGTAGACAAACACGAACAAGAGATCGCGGAGCACTGCATCCATCATGCGCTGGAACGTCTGTGCCGCTCCTTTCAACCCGAATGGCATGCGCAGAAACTCGAATAAACTGAACGGAGTTATTACCGCTGTTTTGGGTATGTCCTCAGCGCGCACTGGGACTTGGTGGTAACCGCGGACCAGATCTATCTTGGAAAAAATGTGCGCCCCGGCGAGATGAACGGAAAATTCCTGTATGTGGGGAATTGGGTAGCAATCGTGCGCTGTGGCGTTGTTCAATCTGTGGAAATCCCCGCACGGTTGCCACGAGCCCTCAACTTTAGGGACCATGTGTAGCGGGGAAGCCCATGGGCTGTTTGAGCGCCTGATGATGCCCAACCTTTCCAGATTGGCGAACTCCTCGCGCGCTATGGCCAGTTTAGCTGCGTCCAAGTGCCGAGGTCGTGCAAAAACGGGCGGCCCGGTGGTGGTGATAAAATGCTCCACCCTGTGTTTAGCGATGGCTGCCGAAAACGTCGGGACTGTGAGTGCTGGGAACTGGGTGAGCAGTGTGTGGAACTTACCGCCTGCTGTTGTGACGTTGGCTTGTGCTGTCGGCCGGGTCACTCGAGCTATACAGGGGAGAGAGTCGAAAGACAGTGCATTAGCTAGGCGCCTGTTAGCAAGATCAACCAGTAAATTATGTGCACACAGAAAATCAGCCCCCAGTATATGATAATCCAATGCTGCTATGACAAAAGTCCACTCATATGTACGGCCGTGTAGAGACAAGAGTAGAGTCTTCTCACCAAAGGTCTTAATCTCCGAGCCGTTCGCTGCCGCCATCTCGGGGCTGCTAGATCCTGCCAGCCGGTCAGCGTAGGTCGGCTGGATGAAACTCTTCTGGGCGCCGGTGTCCACGAGGAAATGCCTCCCCGAGCGTGCGTCTGTCAGGTAGAGCAGCTTGTTCTCCTCCCCGAGGGTCGCTGCTGCTACTGACCCTCGGCCTTGGCATTTTCCCGAGCACTGGAATTGGCACGGTGGTGTACATCTGCGTGCGTTCTCTCCGAAGCGGCGGTGGTAGGAACAGAGCGTGTCTCTCTGGCACTCCTTGGCCCCCGCTGCTGCTGCCGTCGGTGGCTCCTCGCCTCCTCCAGTCGTCGCGCCGAGCTCCGTTGCTGCCGCGATGGTCGTGAACGCCCTGGTGGCGATGATGATCCGGTCTGCTTCCTGGGCTAGCGTACGATAGTCCCACTCGGCCAGCAACGGCGAATTGGCCAGGGTCGCTCTCGCCGCTGTCGGAAGGTTCCGGAGGAAGAGGTGGGTAAACAGAAAGTGGTCGTCGTCCGTGCCCTTTAACGTCAGCATCTTCTCCATTAGGTCTATGGCCGACCCATCTCCCAACTCGGTCCGCGTCAGAAGTCTCTCTGCTCTCTCACCATCCGAGAGTGTGTAGCGCTGGATGAGTGCAGCCTTCAGCGCCTCGTACTTGCTGTCGGTTGGTGGCTGATCGAGCAGGCTCTCTACGTGCTGAGCTGTGCGGACGTCGAGCGCTGCGACCACATAGTGGAACTTGGTGTCATCTGCCGATATCCCCCGGAGGGCGAACTGCGCCTCGATGATGTGGAACCAGGAGCGCGGGTTGTGCTGCCAGAAATCCGGTAGCTTGATTGCGACAGCACATGCGTGGCTAGAGGTTCCCGTCGAGGTTGGCTCCGGGGATCCTGATTCGTGTTCCATGATACGTCTTGGGTCGCCAGTGTGGAGCGTGTAAATGAAGAGGCAGATTTGTTTCAGCCGATTTATTACACATCTCTCACATCAAGCATAGACAGAATGACATTCAAGTAGAAGCTCTTCTCTTAAATACCATGACATTCTTCTAGAATCTTCCCACACACAAAAGATGATTTTCTCATCCAATCGCAATCAACCCACTCATCCTTAACACCTCCCTGTTATCTTACTAGGGTATCTAGAATCTTCTCACACACAAAAGATGATCTTCTCGTCCTTTGTTCCTGTCTAAGATGGCATACAATTAGGCTCTCCCCAGGTTGCCACACCTATGTAATTTTTACATACTGAAGGTAAATGTTTTGGCTAAGTAATATTGAGATGACTCAAGGAGGTTCAGATTGGGTTGGTTTAGCTGGACTAAACCATGGTTCCACAGATGTCTGAGTCATAGGATGTTTGAGGCCTTTATTCTGGAAAACTGAGCGAATATGGAATGTCATCATTGCTCTTTGAATGGCAACGAGGAGTAAATTTGTGACCAATGAAAAAGGGCCGAGATAAGGTGGAAACAGGCTCATTGCTAAAGTGTTAACTGGAAAGCTAATGTTTCTAGCTACATCTGTGAGTAACACAGACACCAGCTGTGTGTGAGCATAGTCAACCTTTAACATGAAGAGCAAAAAGTTCAAGACCTTGTTGAGTTTGACTGAAGCTTCGGAGCAAATATTCAAAACCAACACAGTATCTTGCAAAGTTTTGGTAATGGTTTGTGGTGCAACTACCTGGCGTTTTAGTGTAGCGGGGTTGACTGGGTTAACAGTGGACGTGCTAAGGCAAACAAGAGGCCCTAATGCTGAGGCTGTTACTGAGAATCCACCTAAGGATTGTTGACTTTTTGTCTTGGCTCTACCCACTTCTGGCTGGGTGACAGTAGGTGTGATTGCTAGGTGGAGGGCTAAACTGAAAAACAGGAGGGCCATCATCCTGGCAACCAAGTATCAGTGAGTGATTTTAATTTCAACCTTCTTGTTGGTTTTTTCTTTTAGACACCTGAGTGGCAGATGAAAATTATTCTCAGAGGTGAACAATTTCTTTTAGAGATTGAACTCTAAACCTTAGATATTTTATCACCTTTAGTGGGGACCAGTTTTGTGCAAGTTTACACACAGATTATACTCAGACACTGACAAAAGATGTGCTGTGGGGATGTCATTAGAATCCAGAATACAGTGATGACTAACTAAGAAAAAAATCCTGGAGAAGGATAAAATTAGCCCTAAGCATCCCACTACTACTAACCTTCTGTATGCATAACTATAAAATGTTAAGCATACTGATTAAAACTACTCCTGCCCAGCTAAGCTCTATCTGCATTCACACATCTTGAATAAAACAGGCTTTGTGGGGACCTCTCTCTCTCTCTCTCTCTCTCTCTCTCTCTCTCTCTCTCTCTCTCTCTCTCTCTCACTCACTCACTCACTCACTCACTCACTCACTCACTCACTCACTCACACACACACACACACACACACACACACACACACACACACACACAATCTTACAGTTCTTCATGGGGGACCAGTTTTGTCCAAGTTTACACACAGTTTATACTCAGGCACTGAGTAAATGTGTGCTGTGGGGACGTCGTGAGTGTCCAGAAAAGAGCCATAATTAATCTAGAAAAAAATCCATGAGAAAGCTAAATTCTGTTCTAAACATCCAACTACCACTAACCTCCTGTTTGCATTATAGTAAACTCTGAAGGATACTGATCAGCATGCCTCCTGATCAGCTAACCTTTATCTGCATTCACACATCTTAAATAAAACAAGCTTTGTGGGGACCTTTCACACACACAATATTACAGCTCTTCATGGGGATCAGTTTGTCAAAGTCTTCTAGTTTTTTTTCATACTGGTGCCTGTGTGTGCCCGTGCATGCCCGTGGAGACCAAGTGTGGGCGGGTGTTTCTGCGTGCCTGTGGAGGGTGGGTGTGGGCAGGCGTTTCTGCGTTCCTGCCTTTGGTCTCTGACATGGTTGCCGTGGCCGTGGTGGTGCCTGCCTTTGGTCTTTGGCATGGTTGCCATGGCGGCGGTGGCCCTGGTGGGGTCTGCCTTTGGTCTTTGGCGTCGCCAGTTGTTCAGTGGTGCCTGCCTTTGATCTTTAATGATGTCGTGGCGAGTTTTGTGGTCTTTGGTGATGCCGTGGTGAGTCCTGTGGTTGTGGGTGGTGCCTGCCTTTGATCTTTGATGATGGCATGGAGAGTCCTGTGATCTTTGATGGTGTCGTGGCGAGTCCTATAGTCATGGGTGGTGCCTGCCTTTGATCTTTGATGATGGCATGGCGTGTCTTTTGATCTTTGATGATGTTGTGGCGAGTCCTGTGGTCGTGTGTGGTGCCTGCCTTTGGTCTTTGATGATGGCATGGCGAGCTCTGTGGTCGTGGGTGATGCCTGCCTTTGGTCTTTCGTGGTGTCGTAGCGAGTCCTATGATTTTTGATGATGTCGTGGCGGGTCCTGTGGTCGTGAGTGGTGCCTGCCTTTGATCTTTGACGTCACCACTCGTTCAGTGATGCCTGACTTTGAGCTTTGGCATGGTTACCATGGCAACACAAAGTCCTGTGATCATGATCTTTGGTGTTGTCGTGTTGAGTCCTGTGGTCGTGGGTGGTGCCTGCCTTTGATCTTTGATGGTGTCGTGGCGAGTCCTGTGGTCTTTGGTGGTGTTGTGGCGAGTCCTGTGGTCGTGGGTGGTGCCTGCCTTTGATCTTTGATGATGTCTTGCTGAGTCCTGTGGTCGTGGGTGGTGCCTGCCTTTGGTCTTTGATGATGGCATGGCAAGCCCTGTGGTCGTGGGTGATGCCTGCCTTTGGTCTTTCGTGGTGTCGTAGCGAGTCCTATGATTTTTGATGATGTCGTGGCGGGTCCTGTGGTCGTGAGTGGTGCCTGCCTTTGATCTTTGACGTCACCACTCATTCAGTGATGCCTGACTTTGAGCTTTGGCATGGTTACCATGGCAACAAAAAGTCCTGTGATCATGATCTTTGGTGGTGTCGTGGCGAGTCCTGTGGTCGTGGGTGGTGCCTGCCTTTGATCTTTGATGGTGCCGTGGCGAGTCCTGTGGTCTTTGGTGGTCTTGTGGTGAGTCCTGTGGTCGTGGGTGGTGCCTGCCTTTGGTCTTTGTCGTCACTGCTCGTTTGGTGATGCCTGACTTTGATCTTTGACATGATTACCATGGCAACACAAAGTCCTATGATCATGACAGACACATTCACAGACAGAGATTTCTTGAATTATATATAGAGTGATAGGGAAAAATGAAGGAGAATGCATTAATTTAAAACAGAACTGGAATTTTGTTTAAAGAAGTTCCACAAAAACCTCTAAAGACCCTGAAACACTCAGAACTGAACTTTCAGGTCATTTTTTCCTTTGTCAATAAACCCTTTTGTTTCAGATTTTAGTTTCTCTGTAATCTGTTTTTATTTTGTCCTGTCATTTTATTTTTCGGATTTCTTATCGTCACTATTTTTGTTTCCAAATCCTTTTAATAAACCTTTTAATGTTGCCAAAGTCAATTTATGTCAGGTCAGGCATTGGTTTGCTTGCTACCGGACAACCATGAAAACCGGTACTACCTGTCTCATGGGTTTGGCCATTGGCAACTCAACCAGCAACCCCGCCCTTCCGAGGGTTGCTGAGGGCATTCTGGTAGAACTAAAAACAATATCTGTCACAGGTCTGTGGTGGACAACTCCCAGTTACACGAGGTGAGACTGGACATTCTGGCAGATAAGCACATCTGTTACAAGGTCTGTGTTGGACTTTTGCCAGTCAGTGCATCGTGACATGCACTACACAAAGAGCAGAGATAAACAAACTTATCATCTGGTCAGTCACTGCAACAGATACTGGAGTCAGTTTGTCTTGGCATGTCCTTGCCACTGATAATACGTCTATCTGCCAAGAATGTGCCGCTAGTCCAGCAAAAGCAAGCAGTTTCATGAAATGGTCAGTCAGAAAGCAACTCATACCGGCTCGGGCGTCGCCTAGGTTAACAAGGTCAGGAGTTTCTGGCAGCAGAGGGCAAAGGACAGAGCTGCGTGGAGGAATCTGATCAGACCTAAATGAAACATCATTGTCATTGTCGCCCCCAACAGACTGCTATGATGATGATGATGATGAGTGGGGATTTTAATGTTGTTAGCTCAAGCTAACGGTATTGGATGTTTTGTGTGTACTACCTGAGAATAGTAAGCCGATTGAAATGGATTAGATTTTACAGAGGCCTTTAAGATTAGTTTAAGGGATCATTTGGTTTTAATTTACCCTTTTTCTTTTTGGAAGTTTTAGTGTAGTTCGCTGATTGGTTTTGAGAGATGCAACCGAGTGTACCTGAGGCTAATCATTAGCTAACAGTTATTTCTCGGATGCAGGCCTGATTTTAATCTTGTTTATGGACTTACTGTGACAGTGTTGTACCCGACAAGTTCCATGGGGTTTTGGTAAAATTTACTCTGATTGTGATGGGCCCATTTGAAAATGGGGTCCTGGATTTGGTACTTAAGTGGCCAAAGTTTGTTGATGACAACGTGTGGATTCTTCCACCCAGGCAGGAATTTAGGAGTGATTTTCCCTGCCTGTAGATTGATTTGTTTTGTTTGCGGTACAAATGCATAGTGGAAGACCTTGCCCCCCCCCCCGAGGTTTGCCATGGGAGGCTTTTTGGTCGTTGTACGCTTTGTGTTGCTTGGCAGATTGGTTCCAGTGTTTTTGAAATGTGGCCTTGGGAGCATTGTACATTGTTTTGACGCCTCTGTGTTCTGCAGCTGGAAGGTCATGGGTGTTGGCAGTCATCACCCCCCTCTGGTTTTGAGGAACTATGAGCAGTGGCGATGAATGTTTGTCGGAAGCAGGAATACGAGTGCCATTGCGTAGCTGCAGAGAAGGCTGCATCGCAGGAAGTGTTTTCGATTTCATCATATTAGAGAAATTTGACGGGCGGAGCACATGTACGGTCAGGTCCAACCGGTGTATAACAGTTTTATGGACCACGGGGCTGGAGTAAATGCTCACCTCGTGTTCATAAAAGTTGGGTCTACCGATGCACAACCTTGAAGTTGAGGAGTTTCCGGGTAGCCGATTGATTTGGCTCCAGTGACCACGCAGGCCGCAGGGGTGGGTGGGTGGGATTCGGAAGGTAACACCAATGTTGCGTCAGCGTTATCAAGGGGACCAGGTGGAGCTTTCTGCTCGGCCAGTGAGTTCCCAAGGTCATTTGCTTCCTTGTCTTGACCTTGTGTTTGAAGGTGACCTTTGACTTCTTGAGCACAGTGTTCACCTTGGTCTTTGCGGTCACTTTCAGTCGGTTTCGGTTGTTCCAACAGTGCTAGTTGTGTGAGACTTGGGGTGTCCAAAGTGTCAACGACCAAGCACAGTGATTCAGTTATCCTTGTTAGGTCGAATGGATGAGGTTGTTGAGTTTGAGCCCATAATTTAACATTCTTAAAATCAATCAGTGTCTCAAAGCGGTTCAGTAGATCTTTGTCGACGAGCAGTGGAATAGAGTTAAGTTTGGACACATAGACCGGATGAGTCAAGGTCATGGGGCCAATGGAGACTTTGACTAGTGACACGCCTGACAGGGTCGTTTTAGTGAGCGTACAGTATATGGTCGAACAGCTAACAAACAGGGTTCCAGTTTTGAATCCTTGTGAGTGCGGTTAGCAGCTACACATAGATTGTCAAAAAAGTTGTGTGACAAAAGAGTAATGTTAGCAGTGGTGTCTAAAACAGCGTCCTGACACATCACGTCTTCAAAGGTCAGTGGAAGATAGAATTTTTGTGCTACCCCCCTCACGTTTAAATCACACAGAAATTGTGGAGCCAGTGGTTCGACACGGATTTGCAAAATGTTGGTTTTAGAGGAGTGGTCTTTGACTTGTGGTTGGGCTGCCATAACAGCACTGGACTGCGTTGGGTCCTTTGTTTCTTCTCCATTTGTAGGAGGGGTTTTCCTTTTGTCTTTTCTTCTTGATTTAGAGCGTTTGTTCTGAGTTGGCACAGCTGCAATAGCTAGAATGTCAGCAGTTTCATTTTCTTTGTTGTCTTGAATCTCTGCTAGGAGGTGTTTGACAACTTCTATATCTTCTCTACTGAGAGTAGGAGTTTCTTTCTTCTTCCAAGGTTTGTGATTGGTCTCTGCTTCTGAGCTTATGTGTCGAGGTGGAGGAGACCATTTGCCGTGGTTATGCATGTCTTCGCATCGGTGTCTGTCATCTTGGGAGTCCATACCATGTTCTCGCAACCTATCTGGTGAATAGGACCTACAACGGTAGTCAGGTTTTCGCAAAGTTAGTCATGAGTGAAATCCGGAGGACCTAGTTTAGTTTTGACCTTGATGAGGTCGGTTGGAGAAATAGCTCAGTTTTTTATGTAATTGCGGTCTAGGAGATGGAGTAGAGTGAGGGGCTCCTTCCAACTCCAGGGTGTCAGAAGCATCGCTGATAGCTAGCATGGTGGCACGCTCAGCGTGCTTGTTGCGACTTTGTTGCTGTTTTTGGAATGCATAATGTGCAAACTCTCTCAGCTGACTTATTGAGCTTGATCTTGGGATAGCTGTAACTCCAAGGTGGTGACTCACAGTGGAATGGAGGTTCTGGATGAAGAGGGTCTTGAAATTCTGGTCTTCTTCCATCCCTGGTGTATTTTGAGATCCAAAATACGCAAGAGGGAGTCACTGGTAGTAGGCCTGTGGAGGCTCTAAGTGACCCTGTTTCACGGCCAGGGCTGCCGATAGCCCTGATTGTAGGCAGTCATCGGAGAATTCCTTTTCTGTGGCTTCGTAGAGTAGCATGTAGTCTGTCCTGATGTCTGTCAGCTGTCTGTCTATAAATTTTGATACTGACCTGTTAGATGTTAGTTTAGTCAAATAGATGCAATCGTCGACCATAGCATCAGGGTACTTTCACAGGTAGTAGTCAATGTCTTGTAAATAGGCTTTGGTATCAGGTGAACCCGTAGGGCCTGGATCAAATTTTGTAAGATTTCGTGCGATCTTGTCAAGGTCGTGGCCTGAAGGGGCGCACACACACGCTGTCCACGTGACCGTCCGTATTCGAAATGGGAATTGGGCAATGGAGCGCGGCGGAAGTCCCAGTCTTTATGTTCAATTCAATTCAATTCAATTCAATTCAATTCAACTTTATTTATATAGTGCCATTTCACAACAACAGTTATCTCATAGCACTTTCAACTGTAGGGGGAACCCCCACAGTTGCAGAAAGACCCCAGCAATCAGGCGATCCCCTGTGAGCAAGCACTTGGCAATGGTGGAGAGGAAAAACTCCCTTTTAACAGAAAGAAACCTCCAGCAGAACCAGGCTCAGGGAGGGGCAGTCACCTGCTGTGACTGGCTGGGGGGTGAGGGGACAGAGAAGATGAAAAGAACAGACATGTAGAGAGCAAACAGCATGATGGGGACTCAATCTATGGGAGAGAACAAACAGATGTTAATGACCAGCAAAAAAAAAAAAAAATTCATTGAGAGTGAAGAAAGGAGTGAGGCCCAGTGCATTATTGGAGGTCCCCCGGCTGACTAAACCTATTAGCAGCATAACTAAGGGAGGGTTCAGAAACACATGATCCCTCCCTAATTGTAGGCTATATCAAAAAGGAAGGTTTTAACCCTATTCTTAAAAACAGAGATCGAGTCTGACTCCCGAATGCAGATTGGCAGCTGATTCCACAGGAGAGGAGCTTGATAACTGAAGGCTCTGCCTCCCATTGTACTTTTGGAGATTCTAGGTATTACAATTAATCCTGCATTTTGGGAGCGTAATGCTCTGTTAGGATAATATGGTAGTATCAGATCTTTTAAATAAAAAGGGGCCTGATTGTTTAGAGCTTTGTAAGTAAGAAGAAGGATTTTAAACTTAATTCTAAATTCTATGGGAAGCCAATGAAGGGAGGCCAGAACCGGAGAGATATGATCTCTCTTTCTAGTACCTGTTAAAACTCTTGCTGCAGCATTTTGGATCAGCTGAAGACTTTTTAAAGATGTTTTAGGACAACCTGATAATAAAGAATTACAATAATCTAATCTCGAGCTAACAAAAGCGTGGATCAGTTTCTCAGCATCACTCTGAGACAAGATGTTCCTAATCTTGGCAATATTACACAAATGATAGAAGGCAGTCTTAGAAACAAATTTAATATGTGAATTGAAAGACAGATCTTGATCAAAAATAATTCCAAGGTTCCTCACAGAGCTATTAAGAGAAAGAGTAACCGCATCCAAACTGAAAGCTTGATTTGGAAAGGTATTTCTAAGGTTTTTTGGACCAACAAGAATGACTTCAGTCTTATCTGAATTTAATAGCAGGAAATTACAAGTCATCCAAGCTTTGATTTCCTTAAGACAGGCTTCCAACTTGGCTAATTGATTGCTATCATCTGGCTTCATTGACAGGTATAATTGTGTGTCATCAGCATAACAATGAAAATGTATAAAGTGCTTTCTAATAATGTTGCCTAACGGAAGCATATATAAACTAAAAAGAGTAGGGCCTAGCACAGATCCCTGTGGAACTCCATGACTGAGCTTTGAGTTGAAAGAAAACTCATTATTGACATGAACAAACTGGAACCTATCAGATAAATAAGATCTAAACCACTGCAACGAAGTTCCACTAAGTCCAACATAGTGTTCTAATCTATCAAGTAGAATATTATGATCGATGGTATCAAAAGCTGCTCTAAGGTCTAAAAGGACAAGTACAGAAACAAGTTCATTATCAGATGCGATGTGGAGGTCGTTAGTGACCTTCGCTAAGGCTGTTTCAGTACTATGATGGATTCTAAACCCAGATTGAAACTCTTCAAGTAAACCATTTCCCTGCAGGTGGTCAAATAATTGCGTAGCAACAACTCTTTCTAAGATTTTTGAAATGAAAGGGAGCTTAGAGATTGGTCTATAGTTTGCTAAAGCTCCTGGATCTAGCGTTGGCTTTTTGAGTAAGGGTTTAATTACAGCCGTTTTAAAAGCCTGCGGTGCATGGCCTAAAATTAATGAAGAATTGATTATATGAAGAATAAAGCTACCAATAAGTGGGAAGACTTCTTTAAATAACCTGATAGGAATAGGGTCTAAAAGACAAGTTGAAGGCTTGGATGAGGAAACTATTTTGTCTAACTCTAAAAGGTCAATTGGAGTAAACTCATCAAGACAGATATCAGTTGAAGGAGTTGTAGTAGTTACTGTATTTAAGTTAACGATGGGAAGAATCTGATTGATTTTATCTCTGATGGATGAAATTTTATTATTGAAAAAGTTCATAAAGTCCTGACTAGGAAGCTCTAAGGGAGTGCTAGGATTGACAGAGTCCTGACTCTTTGTCAACCTGGCTACAGTACTGAAAAGAAACCTTGGATTATTCTTGTTCTCTTCTATTAATGCAGAATAATAACTCGTTCTAGCTTTTCTCAGAGATTTTTTATAAATTAAAAGATGATTTCTCGGACTTCCGGTTATGGCGGCCACGTAGGAAGACGTGTTTCACACTGCTCTGCTCCTAAAAATAAAAGTTTACTAAAACTCTCTTAATTGGAACAAAAACCCATCCCAGCGTTTAGGCGAGGATATGGTAAAAACCAAGGCTGGGAAATTAGGTGGAGGAAAAAGCAATTTGACAAAACAACCCAAGCTAACAGACTTCCACGCTCGAGGCGAAACAGAAAAAAATCCAGAGACGATGGCGGAGGATGGAGCCAGCGGCGGAGCAGGAACTGCTGAAGAGGGGACAAACGCAGTGCTCACTGCCATCAACTCCATGAGAACAGAGTTTTCGTCTAAATTTGATGGGATTATAGCAGCGATAGAAGGAATGAGAAAGGAAATAAGCGTCTGTATGGAACGAGTATCGCAGGCGGAGCTCCGAATTTCAAGCGCTGAGGATGACGTCACCAGCCTACAAACTAATCTGCAAACACTGGAATTAAAATGGAAACATCTGGAAGATAACGTCCTAGACTTGAAATCCCGCTCGCGACGGAATAATTTGAGGCTGGTGGGCCTCCCGGAGGGAGCGGAGGGACGGGACTCATGTTCCTTTTTGGAAAAGTGGATTCCAGAAGCGCTGAACAACGCGGACCTGCAGTCATCGGTCGTCTTAGAGAGCGCTCACCGAATCGGCCCACCGAGAGATAATAAGACACCACCGAGGACGCTGATTATGAAGTTCCTCAACTACAGAGACAAGATGACGGTCACCAACGCGGCGCGAGCTAAAGGGGAAATCAAATACCAGGATCAACAGGTGTGGTTCTACCCAGATTTGGCCACAGGAATTCAACAATTAAGGAGGCAGTTCGACCCCGCCCGCAAAGAGCTGCGCAACCTCGGGATTCGTCATGGAGTAATTCATCCGGCAAGACTGCTGGTCACATATAAAGGGAGAACCCACATCTTTAAGACCCCTCAAGAGGTGCAGGAGCTCATTAAGCAGATCCAAAAGGAAACTGGTGGGAGCTAAGCATGAACATGATAAAGGTAGAACATTAAAGCATTTGTACAGGCATCTGATTGATCTGAAACATATAACATGTCTACAAAATAGACTGTATTAAAAAAAAAAAGCTATGATGTACAAAGTTGCTATAAAACTTTGAAGTTATGTTGAAAAAACTACAGAAGAGAGTTAATGTCATGTCAAAAAATAGTAGAGTCAGGGTGATTGAGAGGAGAAAGAGAGAGTGGTTTGACTGATCCTCGCAGGTGTGGAACAGTCATTAGCTATAACGGGAGACGGAATTTTTTTGATTTTTGGGGGATTACCACGAATGTGGGGAAGGGGAATTTGTTTTTGTTTTTGTTTGGTTTGTAGGATGAATGTTCTATCATCTATGTTTTTGCTTCTCTGTATGAGCATGTTCATATTGCAAGGTAATCTCAAACTCCTTATTGATCATAGATCAAAGCGTTAATCTTAATTTAACTTCATGGAATTGCAGAGGTCTACAAAATCTAAAAAAACTTAAACAAGTTATGAATAAAATAATAGACATAGATTCAAAGATTGTATTTTTACAAGAAACTCATCTAATAGAGGAGGATGTAAAAAGAATTAGGAGAAGATGGCAAGGTAATGTGTTCACCTCATCATTTTCATCCCGAGCCAGGGGAGTTATGATTCTCATACATAAAACAGTCCCATTTCAAGTGAAAAATGTAATTGGAGACAAATTAGGAAGATATCTAATCATTCAAGGATCTTTGTTATTAGAAAACATAAATCTGGTGAACTTATACGGCCCCAATATTGATGATCAAAACTTCTTTGTTAATTTATTCCTCACTTTATCATCACTTACAGGGCAACATATAATAGCAGGGGATTTTAATTGTACATTGAATCCCAGTATAGACAGATCAACAGGACTGGACTGTACGCACAATGGATGTAGGATGACTATTAATCATTTTATGAAAGAATTGAGATTGCTAGATATATGGAGAGAAATGAAACCACAAGTCAAAGCCTACTCTTGTTATTCTAATACCTACAAGACATTCTCACGTATTGACTACTTTTTGATCTCTACAGAATTAAGGTCCAAGATTCAAAACTGTTTCTATGATAATGTTGTGATCTCAGATCATGCACCCTGCTGTCTAATATATGTAGATAAGAAATTGACAAAGGACCCAGGTAGGTGGCATTTTCAGCATAAATGGCTTCAGGATGAGGAATTTGTTAAGTACATAGAAAAACAGATAGATGAGTTCTTTGATATTAATACTACACAAACAACGGCATGTATAAAGTGGGAGGCTTTCAAAGCTTTTATTAGGGGGCATATTATTAGTTATACAGGTTCAAAATCTAAGAAGACTCGAGAGGAGAGAGTCCAATTGGAACGTAAAATAAAAATTCTTCAAGAAAAGGTGTATGCAGGAAGTAACCCACAGTTAGAGAACGAATTACTGATTCTGAGAGCTGAATATGATAAAAAATCAGCGAATAGAGCTGCCTCGAGTCTTCTAAGATTGAATCAAACTTTTTATGAACAAGGTGAAAAATCAGGAAAATTATTGGCATGGCAGATTAAACAATTAGAATTTAAAACACCAATTACTAGTATTATAAGTAATGGACAGGTAGTTATAGGTCCTTTAGAAATTAATAGTGCCTTTAGAGATTATTATGAAAAACTATATGATACAAAAAATGAAACTGACTTAACAAAACTAAATGGGTTTTTGGGTGGATTATCTATACCGTGTATTCCAAATGAAAACAGGGAGATACTGGAGTCTAAAATTAGTCAAGAAGAAGTTGGGCAAGCCACTGATAATATAAAATCAGGAAAAAGAGCAGGACCAGATGGTCTTCCAGTTGACATCTATAAAAAATTTAAGAATAAATTAATAAAACCACTTTTGGAAATGGTTTTAGAAGCATTTCAAAATGGTAATTTACCACCATACATGAATAATGCCTTAATTATACTGTTGCCAAAACCAGGTAAACCCCCTAATAAATGTGAAAACATGAGACCAATAAACCTATTAAATGCTGATCTTAAAATAATCTGTAAAATTTTAGCAAGACGACTACAAGAAATATTACCAAATATTATTAACCGAGATCAGAATGGCTTTATAATGGGAAGACAAGGCTTCCATAATGTAAGAAGACTATTTAATATTATTTATTCCAATAAAGAAGCACCGTATACAGCTCTCCTATCATTGGACGCCGAAAAGGCCTTTGATAGGGTCGAATGGCCCTATCTTTTTGAAGTCCTACAAAGGTTTGGACTTGGAAATAATTTCATAAAATGGGTCCAGATAATATACAATAATGCTACAGCAGAAATCCTAACAAACAGCAATATCTCAAAATCAATAAAAATCAATAGAGGATGTCGACAAGGCTGTCCACTTTCACCTTTACTGTTTACTATGGCAATTGAACCTTTAGCGATGGCAGTACGTTTACATCCACAAATATATGGAATTAAAGTTGGACCAACAGAACATAAAATCTCCCTGTATGCCGATGATATAATTTTGTTTATGTCGAATTTTAAAAAATCAATTCCGACCTTGTTAAATTTAATAAAGAACTTTGGAGAAATATCAGGATATAAAATAAATAAAACAAAATCTTCAATATTAATGCTAAATGAGACCCAGAGAAATCACCCAGCTCCTGAGGTAAATCAATTCAATGTTGTAAATCAGTTTAAATATTTAGGAATTCAAATTTTGCCTAAGCTAGAATCAGTCGCCAGTGCCAACTATGAAGCCTTAATGACAGATATTAATGAGTTACTTCAGAGATGGATGTCACTACCAATGTCGATGATCGGGAGAATTAATATACTTAAAAGTAATATCTTACCCAAAATACTTTTTTTTTTTTTTGTTACTTATTTGTACCCGTAGGTAGACTTGGTTTGCAGTCTGGTGACGAGCCACTGGCTGCTGGTCGCTGCGTGCGCGAGCGCCCTAAACCTACATGTTTTTGGTGTGTGGGAGGAAACCGGAGAAATCCCGGAGTAAACCCGCGCAACACGGGGAGAACATGCAAACTCCACACAGCTCACTGTTGGTCGGGGGCTGGGATCGAACCCACGATCTCATGATCCCCGCGATCCCCCGGCCGAGGGTAAAACTGTGCTGCCACAGTGCTAAACCACTGCGCCACCGTGCAGCCAACTTCTTGCAATACTTTATCTATTTCAAAACATTCCTTTACCACCACCTTCAGATCTATTCTCAAGAATTAAAAAAAAGTTAGTGGAATTTATATGGAACAGTAGGAAGGCTAGATTACGTTTGTCCTTACTATATTTACCATTTGATCGTGGAGGTCTGAAAAGTCCAAACTTTATGTTGTATTACTGGTCAGCACAACTGAGGTCTATGGCATATTATTTTTCATCAAATGATCTCCCTCACTGGACTGAAATGGAATCATACAATTTACCTTTACCTCTTCCCTTATTCAAATACTCAGACTCGGCTAAAAAATTACAGAAACAAGTTAAAAATCCAATTGTAAAGCACATGATCAAAAATGGTGTGAAACCAAAAAATATTTAAAAGAACCACACTCACTGTCACAATTTAGCCCAATATGGGGTAATCAATATTTTACACCAGGAAGAGCGGATGCTGTATTTAAAGTATGGAATTTAAAAGGAATTCAAAAGATTCAAGACTTATACAGTGGGGTAAAAAAGTATTTAGTCAGCCACCAATTGTGCACGTTCTCCCACTAAAAAGATGAGAGAGGTCTCCAATTGTCATCATAGGTATACCTCAACTATTACAGACAAAATGAGAAAAAAAATCCAGAAAATCACATTGTCTGATTTTTAAAGAATTTTTTTTTTTTTTTTTGTTACTTATTTGTACCCGTAGGTAGACTTGGTATGCAGTCTGGTGACAAGCCACCGGCTGCTGGTCGCTGCATGCACGAGCGCCCTAAACCTACATGTTTTTGGTGTGCGGGAGGAAACCGGAGAAATCCCGGAGTAAACCCGTGCAACACGGGGAGAACATGCAAACTCCACACAGCTCACTGTTGGTCGGGGGCTGGGATCGAACCCACGATCTCATGATCCCCGCGATCCCCTGGCCGAGGGTAAAACTGTGCTGCCACAGTGCTAAACCACTGCGCCACCGTGCAGCCAAAGAATTTATTTGCAAATTATGGTGGAAAATAAGTATTTGGTCACCTACAAACAAGCAAGATTTCTGGCTCTCACAGACCTGTAACTTCTTCTTTAAGAGGCTCCTCTGTCCTCCACTCGTTACCTGTATTAATGGCACCTGTTTGAACTCGTTATCAGTATAAAAGACACCTGTTCACAACCTCAAACAGTCAGACTCCAAACTCCACTATGGCCAAGACCAAAGAACTGTCAAAGGACACCAGAAACAAAATTGTAGACCTGCACCAGGCTGGGAAGACTGAATCTGCAATAGGTAAGCAGTTTGGTGTGAAGAAATCAACTGTGGGAGCAATTATTAAAAAATGGAAGACATACAAGACCACTGATAATCTCCCTCGATCTGGTGCTCCACGCAAGATCTCACCCCGTGGGGTCAAAATGATCACGAGAACGGTGAACAAAAATCCCAGAACCACACGGGGGGACCTAGTGAATGACCTGCAGAGAGCTGGGACCAAAGTAACAAAGGCTACCATCAGTAGCACACTATCCCGCCAGGGACTCAAATCCTGCAGTGCCAGACGTGTCCCCTTGCTTAAGCCAGTACATGTCCAGGCCCGTCTGAAGTTTGCTTGAGAGCATTTGGATGATCCAGAAGAGGAGTGGGAGAATGTCATATGAGATGAGATGAGATGAGATGAGATTCAACTGTCAGATGAAACCAAAATAGAACTTTTTGGTAAAAACTCAACTTGTTGTGTTTGGAGGAGAAAGAACACCATACCTACTGTGAAGCATGGGGGTGGAAACATCGTGCTTTGGGGCTGTTTTTCTGCAAACGGACCAGGACGACTGATCCGTGTAAAGGAAAGAATGAATGGGACCATGTATTGTGAGATTTTGAGTGAAAACCTCCTTCCATCAGCAAGGGCATTGAAGATGAAAGGTGGCTGGGTCTTTCAGCATGACAATGATCCCAAACATACCGCCCAGGCAACGAAGGAGTAGCTTCATAAGAAGCATTTCAAGGTCCTGGAGTGGCCTTGCCAGTCTCCAGATCTCAACTTCATAGAAAATCTTTGGAGGGAGTTTAAAGTCCGTGTTGCCCAGCGACAGCCCCAAAACATCACTGCTCTAGAGGAGATCTGCATGGAGGAATGGGCCAGAATAGCAGCAACAGTGTGTGAAAACCTTGTGAAGACTTACAGAAAATGTTTGACCTCTGTCATTGCCAACAAAGGGTATATAACAAAGTATTGAGATGAACTTTTGTTATTGACCAAATACTTATTTTCCACCATAATTTGCAAATAAATTCTTTAAAAATCCTTCAATGTGATTTTCTGGATTTTTTTTTCTCATTTTGTCTCTCATAGTTGAGGTATACCTATGATGAAAATTGGAGACCTCTGTCATCTTTTAAGTGGGAGAACGTGCACAATTGGTGGCTGACTAAATACTTTTTTACCCCACTGTATTTGTCACGTTCAGATAACATAATGTCTTTTGAAGAACTGAGGATTAAATTCAATCTTAATAGAACACATTTTTTTAAATATCTTCAGCTTAGAAATTTTATTCGATCAAATCAAAATAATGCTCTCACCCGACCTACTTATTCATCCTTGGAAAAAATTCTGATGAAAGATAGTAAGAGAAAGGGTATTATTTCAGAGTTTTATAACTCATTGACACTATTCTCAAGTGAAAACTCACAGAAAAGACTGAATTATTGAAAAGAAGACCTGCAAATTGAAATTTTAGAGGAACAATGGGAAATTTCTTGTGCAGAAGCTCAAACCAAATCAATAAATGTACGTCTTAAACTGATACATTTTAAATGGTTAATGTGGATGTATGTTACACCAGTGGAGTTAAATAGATATAACAAAAACATACCAGATACATACACAAAATCTATGGAAAATAAAGGAACCCTATTTCACTGTTTATGGGAATGTAGAAAAATCAGAATGTTTTGGGAAGAGGTGAGGGTAACAGTTGAAAAAATAATTTCAAAACAATTCACATTGAACCCTAAACTGTTTTTGTTGGGTCTATATCCAGAAAAACATAACTTTAATAAGAGTGAAAGAGCATTCATAGACCTCGGTTTGCTTAATGCCAAAAAATGTATTGCACTACTGTGGAATAAGACTCATAGACCAGATTTGACTCAGTGGTTAAGACAGATGTTAACAAACCTTCCACTAGAAACAATAACATATATACTGAAATTAAAGGAAAATGTGTTTGAGAATATATGGAGACCTTTCATTGATTATGTAAAGAAATTAAACATAACTTCTGAAGAAGAAGGTGAATGATATGTGTGGACCTTGCAAATTCCAAACTGGTGAATGTATATTATGTATTCTTATGTAATAGATTACCTAGACTAAACAGAGGAGCATTGTTGTTGACTTGCTTTTGTTCATGGCTGTTGTTGTTATTAGTACATTTTTTTTTGTTAGTGTTTTTTTTTAAAATTTTAAATTACTTTAGTGTTAGTGTTTGACTGTTTGTGCCATGTTTGTAAAAAAAGGTTCAATTAAAAATATTGTGGGGAAAAAAAAGATGATTTCTCCAAGCTAAATAGATTTCATCTAAATTAGTGGAGCGCCATTTTCTTTCTAACTGACGAGTCTTCTATTTTAAGCGACGAGTTTCTGTGTTGAACCAAGGAGTTAGAAATCTCTGATTAGACTTTTTTCTTTTTTAAGGGGGCCACCATGTCTAGAGTCTGATGCAGGGAAGCTGTAACACTATCTACCATGCAAATCAATTACAGAAGGAGCAAGCTGTCTATAGCTTATTTCCGTTGTGTTGACACATGGCATAGAGGAAACAATCTGCATAAATTTGGTAACATCATCTGAGAGGAGTGGAGGATGCCACTGTCACTCTGTTTAACATGTTTTTTAAACATCTGGATTTTAATGGGACACACGCCAGGCTTTTATTTGTGGACTTTTCCTCCGCCTTTAATACAATCCAACCTCATATCTTAGTTGAAAGGCTCCTGCAACAATTTGATTTGAGCAATAATCTGGTGGGTTGGATTCTGGATTTCTTAACCAACAGGATGCAGAGAGTAATTGTCAATGGTACATTGTCTGACCTAAAGTGCTCTTCTACTGGCTCTCCTCAGGGGTGTGTGTTGTCGTCACTACTCTTCATCCTGTACACAAACATGTGTCGGAGCAGGCATGACAACAGACACTTCATAAAGTATGCTGATGATTCAGTTATTGTCAGTCTCCTCCAGGATGGTGAGAGTGGCCACGGCCCAGTAGTTGATGATTTTGTTCACTGGTGTGAGGATTCCTACCTGCAGCTGAATACGACAAAAACTAAAGACATGGTAATTGACTTTAGGAGGAAAACTCCCAGGCACAAAGTCACCGTACTAAAAGGCCAGACCACCGAATGTGTACAATCCTACAAATATCTTGGGACGATTATTGATAGTAATTTAAACTTTGAAGAGAACTGTGAAAGGGTGTGCAAAAAGGGTCAGCAACATTTGCATTGCTTGAGAAAACTTGCACGCTTCCAAATTGACCGAACCATAATGACAATGTTTTATCGGGCTTTTATTGAATCTGTTTTATCCTTTTCTTTAGTGTCATGGTTTGGTCAGATAAAACTGAAACAGAGGAAATCCTTGGATCAGGAGTTAGATGGTCCAGTCGTTTGCTTGGTGAGTCACAGCTGAGCTTGACATCCCTGTACACCAGACAAGCGCAGAGGATGGCTACCTCCATTTTAAATGATGACTCCCACCCTTTGCACTGCAACTTTCAGCTTCTTCCCTCAAGACGGAGGTTTGCTGTCCCAAAAAGTAAAACCCAGCGCTACAAAAACAGCTTTGTTCCTTCTGCTGTCAAAGAGTTGAACAAGCTGTAACAATATATTGCACATAATTTAGGTACCTATTTATTAACTCCATTTTATATTTACTTATTTTTGTAGGATGTTACCTGGGTACTAAATATTTTATTGGGTTTTAGACCTTTGAGTTTTTAACCTCTTTGACTAGTTTTTAATTTTTAATATGACTCTTCTCTCTTACCTCTGGTTTTCTCTCATCTCTTTGTCTTTTTATACCCTGATTGATGGAGCCTTGAGTATTTTTATCATGTTTATAGTCAATTTCATGTGTGCCTGTGTTTGTGTCTATGTTGAATGCAATTTGTGGCTTGTAAATATGGATGTCACCAGACTGCAAAACAAATCTACCTACGGGTACAAATAAAGTAACCTGAACCTGAACCTGAGAGGCATCTACTGTAGTAATATTTTTCTTTAGGAGCCAAATAGTCAGAAATAGTAAAATCAAAGGTTAACAGACAATGGTCTGACAGTACAGGGTTATGAGGAGACACTACCAGATTTTCTATTTCTATGCCATATGTCAGAACAAGGTCCAACGTATGGTGGAGATAATGAGTAGAATTTCCTACTTTCTGAGAAAACCCAATCGAGTCTAATATTGAATTAAATGCCACATTAAGGCAGTCACTATCTACATCTACATGTATATTAAAGTCCCCTACTATAATTATTCTATCAGATTTCAGCACTAAATCAGCTAAGAATTCAGCAAATTCGGATAAAAATTCTGAGTAGGTTGATGGAGGACGATAAACTATGGCAAATAAAATTGGGTTTAGCCTAAAATTGCTAAAGTGCCCAATACTGAAGACCAGGCCCTCAAAGGAATTACAACATGTTTTTTGCTTTACATTAACTAGTAATTTGGAATGGTAAATTTTTGCTACTCCTCCTCCACGACCAGAACTTCTGGGATTTTGACAGTTTAAATAACCAGAGGGAGTTGATTCATTTAAACCAACATAATCTTCTTGTCCTAACCAAGTCTCTGTAAGGGATATTAAATCAATCTGATGATCAATTAACAGATCATGGACTAGCAGAGACTTGGGAGTTAGAGACCTAATATTTAACAAACCGCATTTAATTTTTAGATTATGAGGAGGAACAGAGGCCAAATCATTTAATTTAGAGGCTTCATGTTTAATTTGAGTTTTAGCAACTTTTTGTTTAATCACTTTGGGATACTTATACATTATATTTTTATTTACTTTGGAGGGAGCAGACAATGATTCTCTGATTGGGAAGACAGGGGCTAAGTTGAGGGGTGGCAGATGAAGAGGAGCTGCAGAGAGGCGTGTAAGACTGCGACTCTGCTTCCTGGTCCCAACTCTGAGTTGTCAAGATTTTGGAAATTTGGATAAAAAAGATGCCAGATTGTTAGATAAATGAGACGCACCATCCAAAGTGGGATGGACGCTGTCTCATCTCATAAGACCAGGTTTTCCCCAAAATGAGCTCCAATTGTCTATGTAGCCCACGTTGTTTGCAGGACACCACACAGACAGCCAACGGTTGAAGGATGACAAGCGGCTAAACATGTCATCACTGGTCAGATTGGGGAGGGGCCCAGAGAATACTACAGAGGCAGACATTGTTTTGGCAAAGTCACACACCGATTATACATTAAGTTTCGTGACTTCTGACAGCTGGAGACGGATGTCATTAATGTCAGCGTGAATAACAATTGTGGAGTATTTACAGTTACTTTTAGCCAGCATTTTCAAATTTGACTCGATGTCGCCTGCTCTGGCCCCAGGAATGCATTTGACTATGGCCGCTGGAGTCTCTAGGTTCACGTTTCTGACTACAGAGTCGCCAGTGATCATAGTTTTTTCCTCAGTGGGTGTGTCGCTGAGCGGGGAAAAATGATTAGAAACGTGAACAGGTTGGTGGTGAACCGGGGCTTTGTGGCTAGGCTTCCTTCTCACCGTCACCCACCCAGTCTCCTCGCTGCTGAGGAGGACTGGAGGACCGCTAACGGGTCGCCCTATGCTAGCGAGCTCCGCTGCAGCTAGGGGACGTTTGTCAAGAGTAACTGGTGCAGACGGTGTTTCAATGCAGCGGAGCCGGGATTCCAAATCAGACAACCTCGCCTCGAGCACCTCAAAAAGACAACATTTATTACATTTACCGTTATCATTAAAAGAGGCAGAGGTGTAGCTAAACATCTGACAGAGAGCACACCAGAGGAGGAGAAGAAGGAGAGCTAGTAGCCATAGCTAGTGGCTAACCCGAAGCTAACAAAAACACCGATGAAAGGTGAACAGAAGGCTAAAGAGGGTGATTAGGTGACACTGAGTGCGCACACAGGTGCAAGAGGCTTGATAAACAGAAATGAGAACTAACGGTAGATGGAAAAAAGTGGTTAAAATACAATTAAAAGCAAAATCCTCAGGAGAGTGAAGAGAGCTAACCACACGGACAGACAGCAATACAGGAAGTGACGATACGTTACCACAAGTGACATTCACCGACTTTATGTGCTTCCTGTAGGAGCAGTTGACATTCCTTGTAGTCAGACTTCAAGTTTTCAAGTTGGCCTTCAACTCTTCCGAGTTCCTTCTTCGTGTCCTGAAGGGCATCTTCAAGTTCATTGTTCTCTTGGCAAAGCAAGTTGTTGTCATGCGTCAACCGTTGCTTTCCTGACTCTGCCTGGTCCAAATCTTGTAATGCGTCATCAAGTTGAGCTTGAGTATTGTCGTTTTTTTTATCTTGATATTGGTCCAGTTTTTTTTTTTTTTTTTTTGTGATTTGTTCTCTTCCTGGAGAAAGAGGATTGTGTGATTGTTGATTTTCCAACTCGTTCTCAGCTACTTTTAATTCCGCAACTAATGCTAGCGTGAGCTTACCTAACACACTGGGGAGATCCTTTCCTTCTAGTGACTTTTCACTGTAGTCATCCAAAAGGTCTTCAGTGAGTTGCTTCAGATCTTCGGGCTGTGTTTTCTTGACCCGTGTTGTGAAGCTAGATATAAAATCAGAAGTCCATCCTTCCAATGTTGCTTGAAGGTCATCCAGTTTGGTAAATTGGTCAATTGTCTCTTGACCTGCCATGTTTTACCATTTGTTGTTAGTTAGCTGAAAAATCAACTTGTTGACTATAGCTAAATTTATTCGTCAAGGGTTAACCTTGAGTGCTATTTTATAATAGTGGTAGTTATAAGCTCTTTTTAGAATTTGTTGCAACTTTACAGGCTTGTAAGAAGGGAGGTAGAATTTTGAAATTGTTTAGAAATGTGGAGATGTTTCAATTTATTTGTTTGTTGAAACTGTCTTTTGATATGTATTTCACAAAACAAATTGTGTGGATTGACTTCTTTACTTAAATTTTCAAAGCCTAGTATTGGAATTGTCATCATTAACTAGCTTTGGCTTTTTTGTTGAATGTCACTTTAAAGTAATGATTTATTTACAGAAGGGAACAACAAAAATAGAAAAGGTTGAATGCTTTAGAGATTTAAGGTTATAAGTTTTCACTTCCTTTTCAAGTTAAGGTTGACTTTGTCTTTACTGTTAAAACAAATTCTCATTTCAAGCTTTTTAAATGTTTAATATTTACAGATTAAGAAACACAAGTGAATTGTTTTTGTGCATTTTGCCACCAAGGATTTCTTAGGATTAAAGCTAATGGTGATTTGTTTGTGTTATGACCCAAGCGCTAATGTTATTTGTGCTCGGGCTATTCCTGTCAGGTCTTGACAGCGGCTTGTTATTCCGGCTCTCCGAGCTCTTATTGTGACAGCGCTCGGGGAGGCTTCCGCTCAGCTGTCAAGACCTGAACAGCTGTTCTGCATTTGCGGTCGTTAGCGGCCGGCTTCTTAAACCGACGCTAGCGGCTGCATCCTTGCAGCAGTGTCCATTGCTGATCGTCGGAGCGATTGTACGTTATGGATTAATACTACATTGCCTGTCTGTGGTGTGACCGTCTCATCCTGTGGACCCGTGAGTGAGCTTATTAGCCTTACGCCTCCCTGTGTGTAGACTTGTTGGTGTCATAGCCTCAGCGGCCTGTATTATTGTGATTTTCACCATAATAAAGACTTTAACACAACTCTCTGGTGACGGAGTGGCGTCTTATGGTGGCTCGCGAGGGCCACCGCATGACAGTTTGATTGTTATCTATAAAGTTTTTTATTTACAGAATAATCAGTGTTTTCACTTTTTGTGTCATGAACCTGGGTTTGGCTTCCAAACTGGTCAATTCAATTTATCCCGCCGGGATATTTTGCCGAACAAGTTGAATTAACGAGAGACTAATCAGATTTCTTCGCGATCCCCCCTCTCCAGGCCTTTATCTTAATTAATTCAGCGTATGATAACGCTTTTCTGAACTTTTAGCATGCTTTAAAAACAACAGAAATGGCTCTGATCAGGATGGGGGTAGCGGGCCAAATTCCCTCCTCCCCCTTGTGATGAGAGAGACACAGAAACACACAGTGACTGCAGACCCCTGGAGCGCAGGAGACACACACACACAAAAAACTTCCACCATTTTTTTTTTAAAAGGGGATCAGATTTGACCAAAACACACACACAGCTTGTGGCTTAATATTCTTTTTTGCGTCTGTTTCAAAAGTGCACACAGTGTCACGCTGGGGCATCATAAAATATTGTAGGGGAAATTGGTTATAAGGTACAAAGATTATTTTATTTATACCCATAGGCATGTGTGGAAATGAAGGTTTGCTTTGGGTCCACGCACACAACAAAAAAAAACTCATTTTTGGGGCACCAGTCCAAAACCTGGACAATTTATTAATAACTAATCTTTTTCCTTCAATCAATCAGTCTCAAATATTTGTGAATTCTTCTGGGTGACTTCAGAAACAGACCCAGGAAAAAGAAATCAACAGAAACTTCCATATACCGTTTACAGTTTTAATGTTCAGACTCAGATCAAATAACATTACATTCAATGGACTTGTTGGTAAGGTGAAATGATCAAGTATCAAGCATCACATTCAACTTGTAACTGATTATTGAGCAAAAAGAGTGTAATCACATTTGTGGAACCAAGAAAATCTTAGTGTGAATTTGTAACTGAGGAAAATGGAGACTGAAATAACTAACCAAAATATGAAGAAAATTGGACACAAATTTTATGAAGAAAATGATAAAAGCTGATTATTTGGAAGAAAGAAATTCTGGGTTACTCTAAAAAGTAAAAACGAAATTTAATGAAAAGAGGGATACTATTTCTCCCTAATTCCATAGTGCCGATCAGAGTTATGAACTAGTTTTAAACCTGAGACAAATTATGACATACTTTAAGGCGATGACTATCGCATTAACTCAGCAGATAAAAAAAAGGGATCTGGCTCACGTGATCTTTGTGTTGGGGTTTTCTTCAGCTGGATCCAGGAGGTGAGATTTTCTTTGATGATACTGGAAAACTATCTGCCAGCAGATATTTCTTCCCCGAGGCTCAGGAGCTGATATCCGGCGACGATGATGATAGGTTGCTGGCCGCTGAAGCAGTATGTCGTGCAGACAACACAAGAGGGTTTTTTTCAGCTGCTGTCCTTGGTCCAAATAAATTGATGAGATAGTTCAAAGTCTGATCAAAGTCACAGAATCGAAGAGACAAAAATAATAAAAAAAATTATTCAAGCCACAAAATCCGAGTTCTTCAGATGTCGTGGGGATTGGCGAAAACAGCTTCCAGTGTGAGAAAAAAAACACAAAAACGATCAGTCCACTTTAAAACACAGTGAGTTAAGAAAAATCAATAGAAAAAGTTTACCAGAATAAAATAGGGAAAAAAATGTCTGAGAACACGGAGTTTCACTCTATATAAAAAAGAATTTTGAGCTCAAACAGAAGAAAAAGTATTTTTCACAGACGTTTAAAGGAAAGAGAGAATTCAAGGCAGGAACTTAACTGAACAGGACACACAGACAACTTTTACAAACTTAGATAAACTGGGCATTTCTTCCTTAAACTGAGCACTTTCAAAGGATAAAAACTTGACTGACCTGAAAGGAACCAATTGTCTCCTATCGCGGGAGGTTCAATCAGAAAAAGGTTCTTTGTCTGTAATTGACTTGATTTTCCAGGGTGTCCTGAAAAAGCAAAAGCTTTCTTCTTTGTCTGTAATTGACCAATAGAATCAAAGGGGGCGTTGTCCAACAGAGACTGGCTGGTGATTGGCTGGAATCAGTCAGATGACTTGCTTTGACTTTGAATATGAAGAAACATATTGATTAAAGAAAAATAAAAAGAATTACCTTATATATTTATAAGCTAAATTAACTTCAGTGACTCATGACTAATTTTCATTCTTTCTATGTTAAGCATGCACTTTCATAAGCTTGTCCTTCTATAATTAGCATGCATTAGAATAAGGTTAAGTTAAAGAATTTTTCAAACATGCAATACATTTAAACCAATGATTAATGAAACATTTCAAACCAGAATGATATGTCAGAGTCCCGCTTGATTTTCCAGGGTGCCTTGAGGAATTTTTGTTGATAGGTCCAGAACGTTTCAAACCATTCTTGAAGCATAAAACTGACTGGTTAGGGAGGAAGTTCTGGGATTTACGATTGCAGACTAATCCGTTCCTGGCACGAAATGGGATCCTTACCGTCTCTTTACCATGGAATGTGTTTTCAAACTGTGGTGCTTAAGTGATGAAAACAATTCTTGACCAGACTTTTGGGTGAAATAATTTCTTCCAAGTGAAGAGGGATTTTATAGATTGGAACCCAAAGGGCTTGATGCTACACTGGTTGGGCCACCCTTAGCAGCAACAACTGCAATCAAGCATTTGTGATAACTGGCAGTGAATCTTTTACAGCACTGTGGAGGAATTTTGGCCCACTTATCTTTGCAGAATTTTGCAATTCAGCCACATTGGAGGGTTTTTGGGCATGAACCACCTTTTTAAGGTCATGCCACAGCATCTCAATTGGATTCAGGTCAGGACTTTAACTAGGCCACTCCAAAGTCTTCATTTTGTTTTTCTGAAGCCATTCAGAGGTAGACTTGCTGGTGTGTTTTGGATCATTGTCCTGCTGCAGAACCCAAGTGTGCTTCAGCTTGAGGTCACGAACAGATGGCCGGACATTCTCCTTCAGGATTTTTTGGTAGACAGCAGGATTCATGGTTCCATTTACCACAGCAAGTCTTCCAGGTCCTGAAGCAGCAAAACAGCCCCAGACCATCACACTACCACCACCATATTTTACTGTTGGTATGATGTTCCTTTTCTGAAATGCTGTGTTACTTTTACGCCGGATGTAATAGGACACACACCTTCCATAAAGTTCAACTTTTGTCTCGTCAGTCCACAGAGTATTTTCCCAAAAGTCTTGGGGATCATCAAGATGTCTTTTTGGCAAAACTGAGACGAGCCTTTATGTTCTTTTTGCTCAGCAATGGTTTTCATCTTGGAACTCTGCCGTGCAGGCCATTTTTGCCCAGTCTGTTTCTTATGGTGGAGTCATGAACACTGACCTTAACT
This sequence comes from Pholidichthys leucotaenia, assembly GCA_020510985.1. Classification (NCBI taxonomy): domain Eukaryota; kingdom Metazoa; phylum Chordata; class Actinopteri; order Cichliformes; family Pholidichthyidae; genus Pholidichthys; species Pholidichthys leucotaenia. The sequence continues at coordinate 379,684,129 of CM035842.1, read as the reverse complement.
GAGAAAAGTGAGGCCTGCAGCTGTTTGGATGTTGTTGTGGGGTCTTTTGTGAGCTCTTGGATGAGTCATCGCTGCGCTCTTGGGGTAATTTTGGTTGGCCGGCCACTCCTGGGAAGGTTCACCACTGTTTCATGTTCTCACCATTTGTGGATAATAGCTCTCACTGTGGTTTGCTGGAGTCCCAGAGCTTTAGAAATGGCTTTATAACCTTTTCCAGACTGATAGATCTCAATTACTCATCTGTTCCTGAATTTCTTTTGATCGTAGCATGACGTCTAGCTTTTGAGGATCTTTTGGTCTACTTCACTTTGTCAGGCAGGTCCTATTTAAGTGATTTCTTGATTGAGAACAGGTGTGGCAGTTATCAGGGCTAGGTGTGGTTAGAGAAATTTAACTCTGCTTTCCAAAGATGTGATAAACCACAGTTAATTTATGCTTTAATAAACACTTTCATTTAAAAAATACATTTTGTGTTTACTTGTGTTATCTTTGTTTAATATTTAAATTTGTTTGATAATCTGAAACATTTAAGTGGTACAAACATACAAAAAATGAGAAATCAGGAAGGGGCAAACACTTTTTCATACCACTGTACGTGATCAGTGACAGTCAGTTAAAACAGGCACAATCCATCTCTAAGTGAGTAGATAAATATTTTTTAGACAAACTAAAATAAGTTATTGAACAAATATAGGATGGTAGACTATTCCAATCAGAGGGGGCTTTAAACATAAAAGCTCTTTTGCCAATTGATTTTTTTAACTGGAGGGATGACAAAATAAGGCTGAGAGGAGTCTCTAAAATTATAATTTAATGAGAATGGTATGAGATGTTCCTTCAAATAAACAGGATAATTCAAATGAAAACATTTGAAAATTAAAAAGGAGCCACTGGATTTGTCTTCTCACAGTTAGAGATGGCCATTTCAATGATTTGTGCGTAAAGCAATGATGAGAGAAAAATGAACAACCACGAACAAACCGAGAGAGGGTATTTTAAGCTACATTAAGTGAAATCAAGTTTGATTTCACTGCATGTTGGTGTATAATATCACAGTAATCAAAAACACAAAGTATTAACTGAGATGCAAGTTTCAAACGAGTTCTACGAGAGAAACACATACAAGAGCGATCAAGATTGGTGTTCCCAAAATAATTTTTTTTTAAGAATGTCATGAATGTGTGATTTAAATGACAATTCAGGATCAACCCAGACACCCAAATATTCAAATTTATCAACATTGACAAGCCCACTCCCATCTCTGGTATTCATAATAAAAGGGGAAATTGTCTGTTTCAGTTTTTATTTAGTTCCAAATCACATAACACAAGATTTTTTTTTTATTGGGTGCGAGTCGATTATTTGATATCATTTGAAGCTTCCATGTAGGTTTCATTTTGTTTTTTTGTTTTTATTTTTTTCTCGCTCCTTTCATCTCCCTGATAGTTCACTGACAAAGCTCTTAAGACATGAGAGTGTGGCATCAGTACATATATCACTGCGGTGATTCGGTTGTAAATGAGCATAATATAATAATGAATAGAACCATTGTCACCCCATATACATACATCAAAACTAAAAACTGTCCAGTGCAGAAGTCAGTGTCCACAGATACCTCTTGAGGGCCCGCAGGCCACACTACTCGTGCTGGTGGCCAGCCAGCTGCTCCAGGGGAACGTTTTAAGCAGCCATGACCATGCCTTCACCTCACAGGAACTTCAAATCTCTGATCAGGCTCTTAAACACAGTCTAAGCTTGTCCACCCCAGCAGGACCCAGCCTCGGTGCACTGAAGCCAGCCTCCACGGACCTCACTTGCGCCCTCCCAGCATCTCCAGATGAAACAAAGAGTCAGTCTCATATTATGTGAAGGAACACCACATTTTCAGTACAAGTCACTTTAATTTTTCCGCTGTGTTTTGCTGCTTCTGGACTGCGCTGCTACTGCTACCAGGTTGCAAAGTCATGTGACTGCATGTGACACGTCTTAAAGGGGCAGCACATGAAAGTTCTCATACACATGCACAGAACAGGAAGAAGGGACGAACTGAAAAAAATGACATATGCAAGGTTATGTCAGTTTTATGTCCCGAAGGTCAGTTTTGGTTTTATTTTGGTTAATCACTCAGCCCTAGAGGAGGGGCATATCATGATACTGCAGCCAGCCAGAATGTCATTAATGCACCTGCTCCACAAGTTGGATGTTAGGTAGAAAAGAAGTAAGTTGGATGAAGTGGTAGAGTGTTCCCAGAGGGGAGAGAGTGGTGATTGGAGCAAATTTTAATAGGAATGTAGGTGAAAAGAATAGAGGTGATAGGAGGTGCTGGGTATGTATGGTGTCAAGGAAATGTGGATGGATAGATGGTTGTAGAGTTTGCTAAAAGGATGGAAATGGCAGTGGTGAACACGTATTTCACGAAGGGCGAGGAACATAGGGTGACATGCAAGAGTGGAGGAAGGTGCACGCAGGTGGACTACATCTTATGCAGAAGGAGAAATCTGAAAGAGATAGGAGACTGCAAGGTGGTGTCAGGGGAGAATGTAGCTGGGTAGCATTAGATGGTAGTCTGTAGGATGACTTTGCAAAGGAAGAGGAAGCGAGTGAAGGCAGAGCCAAGGATTAAATGGTGGAAGTTGCAGATGGAAGATTATTGCATGTTGCACATCCTGCTGAGTTCAGGAAGGAGTTAAGGCAGGCTCTGGGTGGTAGGGAAGAATTACCAGAGGACTGGGCAAGTACAGCTAAAGTATTGAGGGAAATGCTAGAAAGGTATTTGGTGTGTCCTCTGGACAGAGGAAAGAAGAGAAGGAGACTTGGTGGTGGAATGAGGAGGTACAGGACATGTATGAGATGGTGGTGAGGTGTGCAGTAGGTAAGGCTGTCACGGTGGAGGAATTTCCCCTGCGGTGACGGTGGATATTCCAACAGTGCGGTATGTGGTCGGGCTGTGCGATATGATAAAAAAAAAAATTCAGATCACGATGTAAGTCATCTTATATCACGATAACAATATATATCACAATATACATTTTCTGTAAATTCTACAGTTTATATAATCACATAAAAAGGACCATCTTTTTTTAAAACTTTTTTTACATGTACCATTTTCCCTCATAATTTTGCAGTGTTGTTATAAAATAGTTTTGTAATGTGCATTTGAGACTTGATTCTCATAAATTTCAGGCTTTTCTTCTAAATCATATAAAAAGTAGACATTAATAAGTTTACTTTAACATCAATAAGTTAGAGGAGATTGGCAAAAAAAAATCAAAAATCGAAAAACATAACAGAAAAAAATGTCTGAAAATGAGAAAATTACCCATGGCTGTCACCTACAGATATAAATTAACTGTTAGTTTAAACCAGTGAAAATTTAAGTGTCAACCTGCAGCCTGCCATTCTGGCCTGACTTAACCTGTTTGCTTCTTAATAAAAATATTTCAGATTGGTCATGATCTGAAAATGAAAGACCCAAAATGTAATGTAATAAAATACATGTGATGACTTTAACTTTATTCATTATCACTACTTGACTAATTAAAATGATTAGAAATCAAATAAATTACATTAAGAGCCAACTTGCTTCTCCAACCTGTTTTAATGTATTTATTATTTATTTTGCATGTATGTGCCACCATTATGCACTTCCACAGCTTTAATCTTTTTTTCCAGACAAAATTAAGAACCTCAGCAGTAATTTAAACCAAAGAAACAATGATTTAGATGGTTTTAAATGATGATGCTACATGTTTCCATTTAGCACAACTTAGCATCATCATTTAGCATTTTATAATTAGACATGGTATTAATGTTTCTTACCTCCTATTAAAACAAGGTTAGCAAACTATCCTCTCTGACGCAGCACAATGGAAAACAGTCCCACATCCCTGGCAAACAGGAGTAGCAGCTATCTGAACCGGTAGGTTGGAGTTAGCATTACCAACCACCAGACTGAAACCTAGCCACTCACGACACACCTGTTCTGCTGTGCGCACTGCAGAGGAGAGACGGGGCACTGACAAGTAGTGGTGAGGAGCTTTACTGAATAAATGGGAGTATGTGCATTTTAAATAACGATCTAAACGATAACGTATTCTATGAAATGATAGACGTTTTTATATTGTCATCCAATATATATCATCATATCACATAGCCCTAGTATGCAGTATTATTGCAAATGTTTTTAGGACCCTGTAGTCTTGTAATTTAGACAGGGTTCATAACTTATGTGGCAGATGATAGAAGCTATGTTGGGAATCGCTGCAGCTGCAGCTCCGCTGTCAACTTAGGTGCGTGTCTGACAGAGCTCAGGTCTTCCTACAGTCATGAACTGCTGATTCTCTAAAAATAAAAAAAAACAACTTGATCATTTTCATAAAGCAATGGCGGTAACTCCAGCATTTCAACTACAGGGTGTGTGGATTGGTTGACGACAGCTGTGACATTCAGCTTATTTAAACAGGACAGACCCCGTACAGGACCCCGCGTGGCTCTTGTCTCTGTGTCTCTCCATAGTGATTTTTGGACATTGCTGCTGTCCGAAAAATCACATTCACACAGCAAACAAGCAATACACTATGCAGTAGCAGAGCTTAATTGTCAGGATCATAAATACTCCACTCAGAAACCCATCCAGCCATTGTTTTATAAAATATAGCATATTTTCTCACCTCGTCCACCCCCATTTGCCACAAGCAATCTGATCTCACCAAAAGTAGTAAAAATAATACGCTTTATGTCCTGCAAACATGCTGCTGGCAATAAAAATACACTTAACATATAACAATTTATTTAATATTCAACAGGGGCACCTAAGTGAACAGCAAGATTTAGCCACACACAAAAAAAAATGAACACTGCAGTTGTTGCGGTTGCTCCTTATCCTCCACGGTAGGCTTGTCCATAGCGCAGTACTACATAATTGTGGTTATGGCGACAGCCCTAGCTGTAGGACTGACAGAAGGATTCAAGGTGGGGGTGGGATTACATCAGGGATCGGCTCTGAGCCTCTTCTTGTTTGCTATGGTAAGATAAGATCAGCCTTTATTAGTCCCACAACGGGGAAATTCCAGGATGGTGACAGACAGGCTGACAGATAAGATCAGGCAGGATTCTCCGTGGCACTACAGAACTCATGCACAACAATGGCAAATTGTTCTTAATTTTTTGGGACCAATTAAGAAGTGAAATTAGAAAATTTCCCACAGAAACCTAAACATTCCAGGGAACTATAGTTGAAAAACTCTGCTGTACTGCATCTATGGATTCAGCCTCAGGGTAGTTTTGACTCTAACAGAAAGGGAAAAAAATATAATATTGTTGAAGATATAGAACTAAAAGGGTCCTAATATCAATTTATTGTAGGGTGATGTGTTTAGTAAAAAAAAAAAAAAAAAGTTTGTAAATCTCCGAGACAAGGATTACCAAATGCCAAATGTTAATGGGGGTTGAGAGGGGTTTAGATGTCACTAAACTACAACTCCAAAATTCAGTAACAGTAAAACCCATTTTTTGTGCAAGAAGCTTGAAATTAATTGTTCAGTGTATATTGGTATATGCTTAAATAATTAGCTCTAAGAACAATTGTGCAAGCCTAATTAATAACCTTTAGTTCAAAGATTGATATGAGTTAACAGCAGCAAATGTGACATTTTTCATATTCTTTGTTATAAATGTGTTGTTGGTCAATCAACACAAGTATAGCATAATTGCAGTCAGCAGCTTAGACAGAGGACATGGTCTTACAGGCAAGATAGCAGTGAGCAGCACTGCTATTAAGAAGCTGCTAGTACTGCCTGCACAAGTTCTTCATAATCTTTTATTCCTAATGTATACAACATTGCAATATCTCGAGCTGTTTTAGGCTTAACATATCCTGGTATTGTACAAACTGGGAACCGGATCCAAAAATGCAAATGTTTAGCAAACTTTACTTTCACAGTTACATAGCTGCAATACAAAGTAAATACAGTATCTTTGTCAAATAGATGATGCTATTTATTTGATGTACAGCTTAGATTAGAAACCAGGATCTTGCACAGAATCAGTAGTGTATGACTGTACTGCATGTGCAAATGTGTTAAGTCACTTTAGTACACTGGCTGAGCCTTGGGAAAAATGTAAGGACCATATGCTTTTGCCACAGGCAGGCTAACCATGAAGTGTGAGTGTGAAACAATTGTAGTAGAGAAGGAAAAATGTCTTCCATTATTGCTAGTAAAAACCAGTATAAGTGACTTCCGGTTATGGCAGCCACGTAGGAAGACGTGTTTCACACTGCTCTGCTCTTAAAAATAAAAAGTAGGCTAAAACTCTCTCAATTGGAACAAAAACCTATCCCAGCGTTTAGGGGCGGATATGGTAAAGACCAAGGCTGGGAAATTAGGCGGAGGAAAAAGTGATTCGTCAAAACAAGCCAAGCTAACTGACTTCCACGCTCGTGACGAAGCAGAAAAATCTCCAAAGACAATGGCAGAGGAGAGAGTTAGCGGCGGAGCGGTGACTGCTGAGGAGGGCACGAGTGCTGTACTTGCTGCCATCAGCTCCATGAGAGCAGACTTTTCGTCTAAATTTGATGGGATTATAGCAGCGATAGAAGGAATGAGAAAAGAAATAAGCGACTGTATGGAGCGAGTATCGCAGGTGGAGCTCCGAATTTCAAGCGCTGAAGATGACGTCACCAGCCTGCAATTAAAGATGCAAACATTGGAATTAAAAAGTAAATGTCTGGAAGATAATGTCCTGGACTTAGAATCCCGGTTGCGACGAAATAATTTGAGGCTGGTGGGGCTCCCGAAGGGAGCGGAGGGACGGGATACATGTTCCTTTTTGGAAAAGTGGATTCCAGAAGCGCTGAACAACACGGATCTGCAGTCATCGGTCGTCTTAGAGAGCGCTCACCGAATCGGCCCACCAAGAGATAATAAGACACCACCGAGGACGCTAATTATGAAGTTCCTCAGCTACAGAGACAAGATGACGGTCACCAACGCGGCGCGAGCTAAAGGAGAAATTAAATACCAGGATCAACAGGTGTGGTTATACCCAGATTTGGCCACAGGAATTCAACAATTAAGGAAACAGTTTGACCCCGCCCGTAAAGAGCTGCGCAACCTCGGGATTCGTCACGGAGTGATTCATCCGGCAAGACTGCTGGTCACATATAAAGGGAGAACCCATATCTTCAAGACCCCTCAGGAAGCGCAGGAGCTTATCAAGCAGATCCAAGAAGTGACTGGTGGGAGCTAAGCATGAAGCATGAACAAAATATAAAAGTAGAATATTTAAGCATTTGCACAGGCATCTGACTGATCTGAAATATATAGCATGTCTACAAAATATAGATTGTATTATAATTATTAAAAAAAAGCTATGATGTACAAAGTTGCTATAAAATTTTGGAGTTATGTTGGAAAAACTACAGAAGAGAGTTAATGTCATGTCATTAAAAAGTAGTAGAGTCAGGGTGATTGAGTGGAGAAAGAGAGAGTGGTTTGACTGATCCTCGCAGGTGTGGAACAGTCATTAGCTATAACGGGAGACGGATTTTTTTTTTTTTTTGATTTTGGGGGGATTACCACGAATGTGGGGAAAGGGAATTTGTTTTTGTGTAGTTTGTAGGATGAATGTTCAACCATCCATGTTTTTGCTTCTCTGTATGAGCATGTTTATATTGCAAGGTAATCTCAAACTCTTTATTGATCATAGACCAAAGCGTTAATCTTTTTTTTCCACAATATCTTTATTGAACCTTTTTTTTTTAACAAACATGACACAAACAATCAAACACTAGCACTAAAGTACTACAAAAAAAAATGCACTAAAAACACCCACAACCACCAACAAAATCAAGTCTTCAACAATGCTCCTCTGTTTAGTCTAGACAATCCATTACATAAGTATACATATTATGTTCACCAGTTTGGAATTTACAAGGTCCACACACATCATTCACCTTCTTCTTCAAGAGTTATGTTTAAATTTTTTACATAATCAATAAAAGGTCTCCATATATTCTCAAACACAATTTCCTTTGATTTCAGTATATATGTTATTCTTTCTAATGGAAGGTTTGTTAACATCTGTCTTAACCACTGAGTCACATCTGGTCTATGAGTCTTTTTCCACAGTAGTGCCAAACATTTTTTGGCATTAAGCAAACTGAGGTCTATGAATGTTCTTTCACTTTTATTAAAGTTATGCTTTTCTGGGTACAGACCCAACAAAAACAGTTTAGGATTCAATATGATTTGTTTTGAGATTATTTTTTCAATTGTTACCCTCACCTCTTCCCAAAACATTCTAATTATTCTACATTCCCATACACAATGAAATAGGGTTCCTTTACCTTTCATGCATTTTGTGCACGTATCTGGTATATTTTGTTATATCTATTTAACTCCTCCGGTGTAACATACATCCGCATTAACCATTTAAAATGTATCAATTTAAGACATACATTTATTGATTTGGTTTGAGCTTCTGTACAAGCCAATTCCCATTGTTCCTCTGAAATTTCAGTTTGCAGATCTTCTTTCCAGTAGTTTAATCTTTTCTGTGAGTTTTCACTTGAGGATAGTGTCAATGAGTTATAAAACTCTGAATTAATACCCTTTCTTTTACTATCTTTCATCAACATTTTTTCCAAGGATGAATAAATAGGTCGAGTGAGAGCTTTATTTTGATTTGATTCGAATAAAGTTTCTAAGTTGAAGATATTAAAAAAAAGGGGTTCTATTAAGATTAAATTTGATCCTCAGTTCTTCAAAAGACATTATGTTATCTGAACGTGACAAATACAGTGGGGTAAAAAAGTATTTAGTCAGCCACCAATTGTGCACGTTCTCCCACTTAAAAGATGACAGAGGTCTCCAATTTTCATCATAGGTATAAAATATTGATTACCCCATATTGGGCTAAATTGTGACAATAACTGTGGTTCTTTTAAATAGTTTTTAGCTTCACACCATATTTTGATCATATGCTTTACAAATGGATTTTTAACTTGTTTTTGTAATTTTTTTGCCGAATCTGAGTATATGAATATGGGAAGAGGTAAAGGTAAATTGTATGATTCCATTTCAGTCCAGTGAGGGAGATCATTTAATGAAAAATAATGTGTCATAGACCTCAGTTGTGCCGACCAATAATGCAACATAAAATTTGGACATTTCAGACCTTCACGATCAAATGGTAAATATAATAAAGACAGACGTAATCTAGCCCTCCTGTTGTTCCATATAAATTCCACTAACTTTTTTTTAATTCTTGAGAATAAATCTAAAGGTGGTGGTGAGGGAATGTATTGAAATAAATAAAGTATTTTAGGTAAAATATTACTTTTAAGTATATTGATTCTCCCGATCATCGACATTGGTAGTGACATCCATCTCTGAATTAACTCATTGATATCTGTCATTAAGGCTTCATAGTTGACACTGGCGACTGATTCTAGCTTAGGCACAATTTGGATTCCTAAATATTTAAACTGATTTACAACGTAGAATTGATTTACCTCAGGGGTTGGGTAATTTCTCTGGGTCTCATTTAGCATTAATATTGAAGATTTAGTTTTATTTATTTTATATCCTGATATTTCCCCAAAATTCTTTATTAAATTCAACAAGGTCGGAATTGATTTTTTTAAGATTCGACATAAACAAAATTATGTCATCGGCGTACAGGGAGATTTTATGTTCTGTTGGTCCAACTTTAATTCCATATATTTGTGAATGTAAACGTATCGCCATCGCTAAAGGTTCAATTGCCATAGTAAACAGTAAAGGTGAAAGTGGACAGCCTTGTCGACATCCTCTATTGATTTTTATTGATTTTGAAATATTGCTGTTTGTTAGGATTTCTGCTGTAGCATTATTGTATATTATCTGAACCCATTTTATGAAATTATTTCCAAGTCCAAACCTTTGTAAGACTTCAAAAAGAAAGGGCCATTCGACTCTATCAAAGGCCTTTTCGGCGTCCAGTGATAGGAGAGCTGTATCTGGTGCTTCTTTATTAGAATAAATAATATTAAATAGTCTTCTTACATTATGGAAGCCTTGTCTTCCCTTTATAAAGCCATTCTGATCTCGATTAATAATATTTGGTAAAATTTCTTGCTAAAATTTTACAGATTATCTTAAGGTCGGCATTTACCAAAGCGTTAATCTTAATTTAACTTCATGGAATTGCAGAGGTCTACAAAATCTAAAAAAAACTTCAACAAGTTATGAATAAAATAAAAGACATAGGTTCAAAAATTGTGTTTTTACAAGAAACTCATCTAATAGAGGAGGATGTAAAAAGAATTAGGAGAAGATGGCAGGGAAATGTGTTCACCTCATCATTTTCATCCCGAGCTAGGGGAGTTATGATTCTCATACATAAAACAGTCCCATTTCAAATGAAAAATGTAATTAGAGACAAATTTGGAAGATATCTAATCATCCAAGGATCTTTGTTATTAGAAAATATAAAACTGGTGAACTTATACGGCCCCAATATTGATGACCAAAACTTCTTTGTTAATTTATTCCTCACTTTATCATCACTTACAGGGCAACATATAATAGCGGGATTTTAATTGTACATTGAATCCCAGTATAGATAGATCAACAGGACTGGAGTGTACGCACAGTGGATGCAGGATGACCATTAATCATTTTATGAAAGAATTGAGATTGCTAGATGTATGGAGAGAAATGAAACCACAAGTCAAAGCCTATTCTTGTTATTCTAATACCTACAAGACGTTCTCATGTATTGACTACTTTTTGATCTCTACAGAATTAAGGTCCAAGATTCAAAACTGTTTCTATGATAACGTTGTGATCTCTGATCATGCACCCTGCTGTCTAGTATATGTAGATAAAAAATTGACAAAGGACCCAGTTAGGTGGCATTTTCAACATAAATGGCTTCAGGATGAGGAATTTGTTAAGTACATAGAAAAACAGATGAGTTCTTTGATATCAATACTACGCAAACAACGGCATGTATAAAGTGGGAGGCTTTCAAAGCTTTTATTAGGGGGGATTGTGGGGAGCGTGGAATAAAGAGACTGAATTGTGTTTTATTCCAGTTTATTCAAACATTCATTTCCCCAGCCTGCTCTCTCCAATAAGCAGGAAAAAAAGAGGATGAGCCACATCAGAGTTTCACATTTATACCTTTTCTCATACAGACTTCCCACACACAGGGGGGATCATATATCCCCGTCAAAACCCTTTATTGACATTTCTCCCCCCTCCAGCCTTCCGTCTTCTACCTGCGTCCTGGAGGTCAGGAAGTCCTTTGTTTGCACCCCTGTCCTCTCTCGTTGTCCTCCGCAGGTGGTCCAGACTCACTGTCTTCTTCGTTGTGAGGTCAATCCACATATGTGCTGTCAGCATCTCTCTTATGTTTAACATACGTATGCACACATACACCCCTTTTATGTCTAAACATATGTATGCACAAATACACAGCTATAGGCATATTATTAGTTATACAGGTTCAAAATCTAAGAAGACCCGAGAGGAGAGAGTCCAATTGGAACGTAAAATAAAAATTCTTCAAGAAAAGGTGTATGCAGGAAGTAACCCACAGTTAGAGAAAGAATTACTGATTCTGAGAGCTGAATATGACAAAAAATCAGCGAATAGAGCTGCCTTTGTCATAACCCGAGTGTCGGTTCTGGCCACACTCGGGTCTCATATCTTTTTGTTCCCTGGCTTTGACAGCTGAGGGTTCCTTCCAGCTCCTCGGGCTCTTATTGTGAAGGCACCCGGGGGAGCTCCCTGCTGTCAAAGTCAGCTGCTGCTCTGCTGTCATTAGCAGCAGCTGTGCCGCGTTGGGGTCATTAGCCGCCAGAGATATAAGCGGGTGCTAAATGTCCTCCAGCGCGGCAGTCTCTGTTATATCCTGTTATATCCTGTTATGCTCTCCTGTTACGATCATCTGTTATATCCTGCTACGTTTTGATGGTGCTCCTTTATGCTCAGGTATGTTCCTGTTTGCCTAGCTCATCATCAACGTTGTTGTCTGGCGCATCGGGTGTTCCCCGGCTCAGACTTCACTCAGCCGCTGTATGTGTTCTGTGTGTCTTCATCCTTACTCTACAATAAATTACCACTGCAAACTCACTGGTGACTGAGGCGTCTTGTGACGGTCCGTGAGGGCCGTTGTGACAGCCTTGAGTCTTCTAAGATTGAAGCAAACTTTTTATGAACAAGGTGAAAAATCAGGAAAATTGTTGGCATGGCAGATTAAACAATTAGAATCTAAAACACCAATTACCAGTATTATAAGTAACGGACAGGTAGTTATAGATCCTTTAGAAATTAATAGTGCCTTTAGAAATTATTATGAAAAACTATATGATTCAAAAAATGAAACTGACTTAACAAAACTAAATGGGTTTTTGGGTGGATTATCTACACCCTGTATTCCAAATGAAAACAGGGAGATACTGGAGTCTAAAATTAGTCAAGAAGAAGTTGGGCTAGCCATTGATAATATGAAATCAGGAAAAAGAGCAGGACCCGATGGTCTTCCAGTTGACATCTATAAAAAATTTAAGAATAAATTAATAAAACCACTTTTGGAAATGGTTTTAGAAGCATTTCAAAATAGTAATTTACCACCATACATGAATAATGCCTTAATTGTACTGTTGCCAAAACCAGGTAAACCCCCTATCCATCCATCCATCCATCTTCTACCGCTTTTCCGGAGGTCCGGGTCGCGGAGGCAGCAGTTCAAGCAGAGAAGCCCAGACTTCCCTCTCCCCAGCCACCTGCTCCAGCTCTTCAGAGGGGATACCAAGGCGTTCCCAGACTAGCTGGGAGACATAGTCTCTCCACCGAGTCCTGGGTCTGCCCCGGGGTCTCCTCCCAGTGGACGTGCCTGAAACACCTCAAGTGGGAGACGTCCAGGAGGCATCCTAATCAGATGCCCATACCACCTCAACTGACTCCTTTCAATGTGGAGGAGCAGCGGTTCTACTCTGAGCCTCTCCCGGATGACTGAGCTCCTCACCCTATCTCTGAGGGTGAGTCCAGCAATCCTACGGAGAAAGCTCATTTCAGCCGCTTGTATCCGCGATCTCGTTCTTTCGGTCATTACCCAAAGCTCGTGACCATAGGTGAGAGTAGGAACGTAGATTGACTGGTAAATCGACAGCTTTGCCTTAGAACTAAGCTCCCTCTTCACCACAACAGACCGGTACAACGTCCGCATCACTGCAGATGCTGCTCCAATCCGTCTGTCGATCTCTCGCTCCATTTTCCCCTCACTCGTGAACAAGACCCCAAGATACTTAAACTCCTCCACTTGGGGCAGGAGCCTGTCCCCAACCCGGAGAGGACAATCCACCTTTTTCCGGCTGAGGACCATGGACTCGGACTTGGAGGTGCTGATTCTCATCCCAGCCGCTTCACACTCAGCGGCAAACCGTCCCAGCAAGAGCTGTAGGTCATTGCTGGATGAAGCCAACAGGACAACATCATCTGCAAACAACAGAGATGAGATCCTGTGGTCACCAAGCATGACACCCTCCATTCCCTGGCTGCGCCTAGAAATCCTGTCCATAAAAATTATGAACAGGACCGGTGACAAAGGGCAGCCCTGGCGGAGTCCAACTCTCACTGGGAATGACTCCGACCGAGTGTTGGCAATACGAACTAAACTCTCACAACGGTCGTACAGAGACCGAATAGCTCGTAACAACAAGCCCGATACCCCATACTCCCGAAGCACCCCCCACAAAAATCCACGAGGGACGCGGTCAAATGCCTTCTCCAAGTCCACAAAACACATGTAAACTGGTTGGGCAAACTCCCACGAACCCTCAAGAATTCTCGAGAGGGTAAAGAGCTGGTCCGATGTGCCACGGCCAGGACGAAAACCACATTGCTCCTCCTGAATCCGAGGTTCGACCAACGGCCGGACTCTCCTCTCCAGTACCTTGGCATAGACCTTCCCAGGGAGGCTGAGGAGTGTGATCCCTCTAAAGTTGGAGCACACCCTCCGGTCCCCTTTTTTGAAGAGAGGAACCACCACCCCGGTTTGCCATGCCAAAGGCACTGCCCCCGACCTCCACGCAATGTTGCAGAGGCGTGTCAACCATGACAACCCAACAACATCCAGGGCCTTGAGGTACTCGGGGCGAATCTCGTCCACCCCCGGGGCCCGGCCACCAAGGAGATTTTTAACCACCTTGGCGACCTCAGCCCCTGTGATAGGCGAGTCATCCCCCTTGTCCCCAAACCCTGCTTCCTCTGTGGAAGGCGTATCAGTGGGATTGAGGAGATCCTCGAAGTATTCCTTCCACCGCCCGACGATATCCCCAGTTGAAGTCAACAGTGTCCCATCCGCACCATACACAGTGTGGACGGGGAGCTGCTTTCCCCTCCTGAGCCGCCGAACAGTTTGCCAGAATCTCTTTGAAGCCGACCGAAAGTCTTGTTCCATGGCCTCACCGAACTCCTCCCATACCCGGGTTTTTGCTTCAGCAACCACCCTAGCTGCACTCCGCTTGGCCTGCCGGTACACCTCAGCTGCTTCGGGAGTCCCACAAGCCAACCAAGCTTGATAGGACTCCTTCTTCAGCTTAATGGCCCCCCTCACCACTGGTGTCCACCACTTGGTTCGGGGGTTGCCACCACGAGATGCACCGACCACCTTGCGGCCGCAGCTCTGGGCCGCCGCTTCAACAACAGAGGTGGAGAACATGGCCCATTCAGACTCCATGTCTCCAGACTCCCTCGGAATGTGGTTGAAGTTCTTCCGGAGGTGGGAGTTGAAGACCTCCCGGACAGGGGCCTCAGCCAGACGCTCCCAGCACACCCTCACTATACGTTTGGGTCTACCAGGTCTGAATGGCTTCCTCCCCTGCCATCGGATCCAACTCACCACCAGGTGGTGATCAGTTGACAGCTCTGCACCTCTCTTTACTCGGGTGTCCAAGACATACGGTCGCAGGTCTGATGATACGATAACAAAATCGATCATCGACCTGCGGCCTAGGGTGTCCTGGTGCCAGGTGCACATATGGACACCCTTATGCTTGAACATGGTGTTCGTTATGGACAGACTGTGGTTAGCACAGAAGTCCAATAACTGAACACCACTCGGGTTCAGATCGGGCAGGCCGTTCCTCCCAATCACCCCCCTCCAGGTTTCACTGTCGTTGCCCACGTGCGCATTGAAGTCCCCCAGTAGGACAATGGAGTCTCCAGGAGGAGCACCCTCCAGCACCCCAGTCACAGACTCCAAAAAGGGTGGGTACTCTGAAACATCATTTGGTGCATAGGCACAAATGATGGTCAGGACCCGTTTCCCAACCCGAAGGCGCAGGGAAGCAACCCTTTCGTCCACCGGGGAAAACTCCAATATAGAGGCAGCAAGGTGGGGCGATACAAGAATACCTACCCCTGCTCGTCGCCTCTCGCCCGGGGCAACTCCAGAAAAGGCCAAGCTCCAGCCCCTCTCCAGGAGACTGGTTCCGGAACCGGAGCTGTGTGTTGAGGTGAGGCCGACTATATCTAGCCGGTATCGCTCAATCTCGTACACCAGCTCAGGCTCCTTCCCCACCAGAGAGGTGACATTCCACGTACCAAAAGCCAGTTTAGAAAGCTTGGGATCAGTCCGCCAAGGTCTCCGCCTTTGACTGCCACCTAATCCACATAGCACCGGACTTCCATGATCCCTCCTGCAGGTGGTGAACCTACTGGAGGGCGGACCCATGTAACTCCTTCGGGCTGAGCCCGGCCGGGTCCCATGGGTGGAAACCTGGCCACCAGACGCTAGCCTTCGAGCCCCTCCCCCAGGCCTGGCTCCAGGGTGGGGCCCCGGTAACCCCATACCGGGCGGGGTACACTGAATCCTTGATATACAATTTATCATGAGAGTCTGTTGGATCGTTCTTAGTCTGGCCCTTCACCCAGGACCAGTTTGTCTTGGGAGACCCTATCAGAGGCAAATTGCCCCGGACAACATAGCTCCTGGGATCACTGGGGCACGCAAACCCCCCCACCACGATAAGGTGACGATCCATGAGGGGAAACCCCCTAATAAATGTGAAAACATGAGACTAATAAGCCTATTAAATGCTGATCTTAAAATAATCTGTAAAATTTTAGCAAAACGACTACAAGAAATATTACCAAATATTATTAACTGAGATCAGAATGGCTTTATAATGGGAAGACAAGGATTCCATAATGTAAGAAGACTATTTAATATTATTTATTCCTATAAAGAAGCACCGGATACAGCTCTCCTATCATTGGATGCTGAAAAGGCCTTTGATAGGGTCGAATGGCCCTTTCTTTTTGAAGTCCTACAAAGGTTTGGACTTGGAAATAATTTCATAAAATGGGTCCAGATAATATACAATAATGCTACAGCAGAAATCCTAACAAACAGCAATATCTCAAAATCAATAAAAATCAATAGAGGATGTGGACAAGGCTGTCCACTTTCACCTTTATTGTTTACTATGGCAATTGAACCTTTAGCGATGGCAGTACGTTTACATCCACAAACATATGGAATTAAAGTAGGACCAACAGAACATAAAATCTCCCTGTATGCCAATGACATAATTTTGTTTATGTCGAATTTTAAAAAATCAATTCCGACCTTGTTAAATTTAATAAAGAACTTTGGGGATATATCAAGATATAAAATAAACAAAACAAAATCTTCAATATTAATGCTAAATGAGACCCAGAGAAATCATCCAGCTACTGAGGTAAACCAATTCAATGTTGTAACTCAGTTTAAATATTTAGGAATTCAAATTGTGCCTAAGCTAGAATCAGTCGCCAGTGCCAACTATGAAGCCTTAATGACAGATATTAATGAGTTACTTCAGAGATGGATGTCACTACCAATGTTGATGATCGGGAGAATTAATATACTTAAAAGTAATATCTTACCAAAAATACTTTATTTATTTCAAAACATTCCTTTACCACCACCTTCAGATCTAGTCTCAAGAATTAAAAAAAAAGTTAGTGGAATTTATATGGAACAATAGGAGGGCTAGATTACGTTTGTCCTTACTATATTTACCATTTGATCGTGGAGGTCTGAAATGTCCAAACTTTATGTTGTATTACTGGTCAGCACAACTGAGGTCTATGACATATTATTTTTCATCAAATGATTTTCCTCACTGGACTAAAATGGAATCATACAATTTACCTTTACCTCTTCCCTTATTCATATACTCAGACTCGGCTAAAAAATTACAGAAGCAAGTTAAAAATCCAACTGTAAAGCACATGATCAAAATATGGTGTGAAACCAAAAAATATTTAAAAGAACCACACTCACTGTCACAGTTTAGCCCAATATGGGGTAATCAATATTTTACACCAGGGAGATGGGATACTGTATTTAAAGCATGGAATTTAAAAGGGATTCAAAAGATTCAAGACTTATATTTGTCACACTCAGATAACATAATGTCTTTTGAAGAACTGAGGATTAAATTCAATCTTAATAGAACACACTTTTTTAAATATCTTCAGCTTAGAAATTTTATTCGATCAAATCAAAATAATGCTCTCACCCGACCTACTTATTCATCTCTGGAAAAAATTTTGATGAAAGATAGTAAGAGAAAGGGTATTATTTCAGAGTTTTATAACTCATTGACACTATTCTCAAGTGAAAACTCACAGAAAAGACTGAATTACTGGAAAGAAGGCTGCACGGTGGCGCAGTGGTTTAGCACTGTGGCAGCACAGTTTTACCCTCGGCCGGGGGATCGCGGGGATCATGAGATCGTGGGTTTGATCCCTGCCCCCAGCCAACAGTGATCTGTGTGGAGTTTGCATGTTCTCCCCGTGTTGCGCAGGTTTACTCCGGGATTTCTCCGGTTTCCTCCCGCATACAAAAAACATGTAGGTTTAGGGCGCTCGCGCACGCAGCGACCAGCAGCCGGTGGCTTGTCACCAGACTGCAAACCAAATCTACCTACGGGTACAAATAAGTAACAAAAAAAAAAAAAAAAAAAAGACCCGCAAATTGAAATTTCAGAGGAACAATGGGAAATGGCTTGTGCAGGAGCTCAAACCAAATCAATAAATGTACGTCTTAAACTGATACATTTTAAATGGTTAATGCGGATGTATGTTACACCAGTGGAATTAAATAGATATAACAAAAACATAACAGATGCATGCACAAAATCTATGGAAAGTAAAGGAACCCTATTTCACTGTTTATGGGAATGTAGAATAATCAGAATGTTTTGGGAAGAGGTGAGGGTAACAATTGAAAAAATAATTTCAAAACAATTCACATTGAACCCAAACTGTTTTTGTTGGGTCTATATCCAGAAAAACACAACTTTAATAAGAGTGAAAGAGCATTCATAGACCTCGGTTTGCTTAATGCCAAAAAATGTATTGCACTACTGTGAAAAAAGATTCATAGACCAGATGTGACTCAGTGGTTAAGACAGATGTTAACAAACCTTCCACTAGAAAGAATAACATATATACTGAAATCAAAGGAAAATGTGTTTGAGAATATATGGCGACCTTTCATTGATTATGTAAAGAATTTAAACATAGCGTCTGAAGAAGAAGGTGAATGATATGTGTGGACCTTGCAAATTTTAAGCTAGTGAATGTATATTATGTATTCTTATGTAATAGATTACCTAGACTAAACAGAGGAGCATTGTTGTTGACTTGTGTTTGTTAATGGCTGTTGTTGTTTTTATTACACATTTTTTTTGTTGTTGTTATTGTTCTTTTTAAATTTTAAATTACTTTTGTGTTAGTGTCTGATTGTTTGTGCCATGTTTGTTAAAAAAAAGGTTCAATAAAAAATATTGTGGAAAAAAAATTAGAATTTTGTTCATTTCCACAGTAAAATGTTAGTTTATGAAAATACAGCCTACTATTTCCTTAAAGCCACTTATCAAAATGTACCCTGCTATGCACCCTAAACAGCCTCTGACAAGGCAACTAAGGAAAGTCAGCAAGTCATGGGTGTGCTTCCCAAACTACAGTGAGGGTTAGCCTAGAACCAACAGCGTACCATGGATCATTCAACTTAATGATCGTGTAACTTATGACTGTTTCTCAAAATGTTCGGAACAATATTGGACAATCTTAGTTTGAACTACATTGATTTCAGCTGACATGGTTCAAACTACAGTGTTTCAGTGAATGTCAGAATACTTCGTTCATATCCAACAGTCATCATGGTGTGTAGCATATCTTAAAAAAACACTAAATTCACTACACTTATTACATATGCAGAATCGAAAATGGGTAAAACGTGACAGGAATAATGACTACAAGCATGAAACATAGTCTACTTTGGTGAAATATATCATACCAAATAGGTTGCTGATGTCGCTGAATATTTCTGGTGTACATTATAAGAATGTCTGGCCAATTGCAGGAGCCATGATTAAGTGGTGACATTGGTTAGGTAACTGACTACAAAACATGATTCACAAAGTTGGGTGGGTTCGAGTCAGAGCTGTCTTTGTCTCTTTTTTTTAATCATCTCAAGTAGTAAAAAAATACTGTTACTCTAATTTCAACCCTACTGCAACATCATTTTGTCACGTTCTGAGTGCGGGGGTATTCCACCGGGCTCAGGGTGTGTACCGTTTTTCATTATTGTACTGTGTTGTCATTTTTTGAGTTGTCATTTATCCTATATTGTTTCTTAGTATGATTTATTTTCCCGCTTACATTTGTTTATTGTTCCTTTTTTTAGTTGCCTGTCTCCACTGGTTGGCACATCGTGATGTTTGTATTTTGTTATGTTCTCTCTCTCGGGGTTGACAGCTGTCAATGGCCTTCTGGGGCTTTGCTGAGCGTGGGCGTGGCCCTGCCAGCTGTCAGCTCCAGTGATTTCCTCATGATCCCCAGCTGGCCCGAATTATCGTGTCATTGCTTTCTGTCCATTCAGAGACACCCACACCGGTCTTTATTTATGTTAAGGGGTTTGATCCCTATATATAAGGGGAGTTATGTTCATTTTCTAATTGCCGCTGTCTTGACTCTTGAGTTACATTTCCCTCATCTCCACCAGAGCCCTGCCTCGCTCTAGTGTGCAGTTTCTGTAAGTTTTTCTTTCTTGTTTGTATTTTGTGTTAAGAGCACTTTGTTGCACTTTTATGTTTGCTGGGTTTTGCAATAAATTTTCACAAACTCACATTCCAGCACGTGGGTCTTGCCTCTCTGCCCCGAAGGGCACTTATGACACATTTTAATTTAACATTTCAATTAAAATAGTCATTAATGGTTATATTGGCTTACAAGGGTTTAATCTGTTGTCTAATCGTTAATATGCACAGTGTATTTAAGAAAATATTTTAAGTTTATCTTTGATGAGCTGGGCAAATCAAATTATTCTTGCTTTATTATTTTTTTAACTGATAAGTCACTTATATCATCCAGCCATCAGCAGCACTTTGTGTGAGATGCACTGTATCTCCACTGTGCTGTTCTCCAGTATAATAGTGTGCTTTCACATCAGTGTTTAGGGATATGATATGCATGATATGATTTGGACGTTGATGGAATAATACTGTTTTTAATCATTTTTAATTATTTTAATTCTAATTATAACAAATCAAAATAAAACATCTTGTTACCTAATTATTCAGTTTATAAGGTTTACACTTTTATGCTTGATTCAAACAAATAAAATATAGAGCCATTTAGTGAAACCTAACATTAGAATAACAGCAAACTATTTACACATACATAACTCTTACAACTGGACCACTCGTAAATGTTGTTATTACCTGTATTAAATTCTAAGATACTAACAGATTGGTGAATCCCACAAGTTCATGGAAATTGATTGTGCATTGCATTTACAGACAACTCTATCAGTACTAATGGTTCTTGCACGAGGCCTATTGTCACTCTGCACAATGATGGCCAACATACTGTATACAATACATGTTATTTCTCTGATGCAGTGTTTTACTCACTATCATGACTACAAAGGTAGAAAAACATGAAACTGTTTCCCTGAAATCTGAATACTTGTTCACCCTTCAGTTTGGCTATAAGACCAAATGAGGTATAAAAATGTCTCTTTTAAAAATGCCTGCTGCTTTGACTGTCCAAATTCCTCAGTTAAAACCTGCTGTGGACTGTAGATTCAAAGGAAGCTGTTGTTGGTGTTACAGCCACATGCACATCTCTCTGTTGCTAATGTGCATCCATTGGAGTGTGCCCCCAGCCAACCCATCCACCGCTGGTTGACTGATGTCGCTGTAGTCTAATTTTAGTTTATGAGATGTGGGACCACTGGGTGTTACCCTAGCTGCCATTTTAGACGAGGAGGCTGGGAACAGTGTTCCTCACGAGGATCCTATCTGTCGTAATTATCTCATTGTCAGGGGTTGGATAGGGGGCTCGGACCTCACTGACTTCCTTTAGCTTCCCTTAGCTCCTCACGTGCACATTCACATTTCTAGGAGCACACAGGCCGCTCTGTGCACACTGCCATGGCCTTATAGAACCTCAGCTGCTGCACTGCCATTGGAACATTCTTTTACCACCAAGGGAAATGTTATCTAAGGCATACTATTGGGGTGTGATGAGATCTAGGCTAACATCTGAAAGAAGGCACAACCCAATTAATCCAAATTAGAGATGTGAATCATCCTATATAAATATTTTTGAATAAGACTTCAACATATAGCATTTCCTTGAATTTTGGTTCAGAGACATGTGTGCACATTTGTCATTTATCAATCACCAAAGATGCTGAAGGAGGTTTGAAAATGAGCATATTTAAAAAGGTTTAACTATATGTTGTAGTGTTTCAGTGTAAAAGATGGATATCCCATCTTGCTAACTCAGCAAATTTGCAAGCAGCTTAGTGATATCCCCTTTAGATGGTGTGGCGATCATTGACAGGTCGTTGAGCCAGATCTCTAAAGGATCTTTCAGTTGCCAAGATCTCTCAATGATCTTTCAGTGATCTTCCAGTGATCTCCATGGTTGCCTCAGTCTCCTCAAAGTTTTGATTCAGTCCAAAACAATCTCTCAACAATTGGCAAGGGAAGCAATCTCTCAATGAATGCTTAAACAGTGCTCAATGTTCAATGTTCAAATCAGCATTTGAAGCACCAATGTTAAGCATAAGTGCATTTTTTCCTTGAAAATTTACAGCCTTTCTCAAATTTGTAACTTTTTCTCATACATTTACATTTATTTGTAAATTTACACTTTTCTTGTAAATTAACTACTTTTTCACATAATTTTAGAATTTTTTTGTAAAGTTGCATCTTTTTTCCTGTAAATTTGCCACTTTCTTCCAATGAATTTGCATTTTTTTGTGTAAATTTGCAAGTTTTTCTTGTATATTTGCATTTTTTCTCATAAATTTGTGACTGGCTACAACAATGCTTAATGTCCCCTCAATATGTATTCTGAAGAAAATGTTTATTGCCCCCCCAAAAGGGAAATTAAATATCCACCCATGGGGGGCTATAATGTTAATATTACTTATTAATTGATTAATTAATTAATTTATTTATTATATTTTATTAATATCAATAATATTGGTTGTTCATCTTGGACTTGACATTCTTGAAATGTTTCTTCTTCAACAGCTTGTCAGAAACTATACATATACTGTATATGTCAAGAAATGTCCAACAACCCAAGAAATGCTCAGCAACCTCAAGGAACTCTCAGTGAACCCTCAGCAATCTTTCTAGGTCTCAGTGATCTCAAAGAGTGCTCAACGATCACAAAGATTGCTCAAAGATATGTATAGATTGGCATGAAGGTTGCCGAAAATTGAATTTTGATTGCATAACAAGTGCACAAGGATCTCCCAAACATTTACACAGAAAGGGCTTTTTAAACTTTGAGTTGCACTTTATTGCATGAAAGGTGCTATATAAATAAATAAAGTTTGAAATTTAAAGGCTTTAGGAGATCATTGAGAGACTGGACCAATTTTTTTTATCTCTCAATGGTCACCCAACAATCTCCACGCTGTGTAAAGGGGCCCTTAGCAAGGCACAGTTCTGAAATGTTAGTAAATTCCAGGAGTTCTCCTAGGTGGGTGTTTTTCAGCTAGGCCCCGGAAGTTATGGAATGCCACACCCCCCTGAAGTCCAGTTTTTGACTGTATATGTGCAGCAACCAGCAACATAGTCAAGTTAAGGAATTAAGGATTCGTAATACTAAGTGTGCCCAGAATCAATAAAAAGAGGAGGCTCTACTTGAATGTACTATTTAACACTTCAGACAGAGTGAACACAATAGCAGCTTTCGTTGAGGTGTTTATCATGATTTTCTGAATTTCAGGGCCAAGACATTCCATAACTTCTGACATCTAACTTGGAAAATCCCACCTGGCAGAACTGTTATGAATGGGTGCACTGAAGTGTTAACTATGTTTAAGTTAACTGTGACTTACAAATACAATATTGGAATTTCACCCATCAAAAATGAGCAAAATCTTCTTTGAGAGGCTTTGTGCCAGTTTGTGAGATAAATGCACTGTTATTCATCCAAAACACACCAATGCCACATACTCAAGCTTAGCAGGCAGCAATCTGTTTTTGCATGTGCATGAGATTTAAGCCTTAATATAACTGAATGTGGTCCACCTGTCATGAATTGCCCGTTCAGGGCAGGAAGAAGACCCAGGCACTGGACTGTGAGTTGTGCGAAGTTTAATTCAAACATAAAGTCCAAACAGAGAATGAACAAAAACCTACAATTAAGGCGAAGCAGGGAAACAGGAAGGATGGATGTGGGGAAATGTCTAAACAGGTTTTAGACTGCAGTGAAGAGTACATGGAGCAGCAGTCTTTAGATAGAGCATAATCAGCAATTGATTACAGGTGTGGGTCACATGAGCAAGAAGAAATAGAAAACTGATGACAGGTGTGCAGGACCGCAAACCAAGCAAATACAAGACGTAAACAATGCACACTGCCAAAATAAGAGCTCAACCAGAAAATGGCAAACAGAGACTGAAGGGTGAGGGCTCATGCCAACAGACAGAAAATAATAAGTTAAAGAACAGAAACTTACAACCAACACACTCAAAACACATAATGCTTCCAGCACTAGCCGTACAGACAAACTGAGAAACTACATGAAAAATGCAGAAATAAACTGAGAGCATGAGTGTAGTGGACACACCATGCTCAGCATCATGACACCACCTCTCCATAACATTGTTACTATAGACCAGGGGTCACCAACCTTTTTGAAACCAAGAGCTACTTCATGGGTATCGAGTCATGTGAAGGGCACCAGCTTGACACACTCCTCTAAAATAACAAATTGTGTTATATATTATATTATGTTATATATATAATTGTGTGTATATATATATATATATACACACACATAAATAAATAATTATCAATAACTTAGAGTGGGCAACAGACAAGATCAATATTCAACACTTTATTTTTATTAATCTCAGCAATTGCTCAGATGATCACTTCTACATTTCATTAAAAAAATGTCCAGTTTTCACCAGTCCCTTTTAACCATAAAAAACTAAACCCTTTTAATTCATGAACTATGTTGAACCATGTTTGAAAAAGTTATGCAACATTTAAGAAAAATCAACTTTCATATTCAATAAATCTTATCACATTTTTAACTGAACAAATCTGCTGCAGTTCTGCTCAAAATCTGTTACATTTAATAAACACACTTTTGTGTGTTCTTCTTCACTGGAATTATATCCATACAGTTCTTGCCAAGAATCATGCTGGAGTAATAACCAGCGCTGTCCTTTCATGAGAAGAAGCTAAACAGCACTGAGAGTGCTTATATGCATGGTGGCGCAGTGGTTAGCACCGCGGCAGCACAGTTTACCCTCGGCCGGGGGATCGCGGGGATCGTGGGTTCGATCCCTGCCCCCGGTCAACAGTGATCTGCGTGGAGTTTGCATGTTCTCCCTGTGTTTGCGTGGGTTTCCTCCCACATGCCAAAAACATGCAGGTTAGGGAGTTAAGGGGCGCTTGCGACCGGCAGCTGGTGGCTTGTCATCGGACTGCAGAACAAATCTACCTACGGGTACAAAAAAAAAGAGTGGACAGCAGTTTCATGACGCGTTGAAGTGCCGCTTCGCCGTCGCCCCGCAAATGAAACACACGCAGCTTCCTTTCACGGTAGTAAAAAAGAACTCTTCCTCCCGCTTACTTTGAAAATGATAAATTTTCTGTCTTTTTTGGGGGGGGCTAGGAAACAGCACTGCGTTCACCATCTTCACTGCCCGCTAGCTTACGCTCCAGCGCGAAGGTTTTGTCATGCACACAATAATGACCTTTGAACTAGGTCAGAGTTCACCTTAACTTTACGTATAATAAACATATTTTAATTTTTTTTATTTTTAAGACATTGTCATTTTAAAATCTATATAAATGCAAGTGTGATTTTAAAAAATAGCGGCAGAAAAAATTACATCTTAGACGCAGCTCACTTGCGAGTTGTGCTATTTTTAGAACAGGCCTGCGGGCGACTCATGTGGTCCCTGCGGGCGACATGGTGCCCGCGGGCACCGCGTTGGTCACCCCTGCTATAGACTATAGAGGCAAAAACTGTTTTTGTAGCAGGCTGTTAATCTCTGGAATTTGATGGTAATACATGGAGACTGCAACAAGTCCTGCAACTGATACATAAAAGCTGATCATTAAGTTCCTCACTTCTTAATATGCCCTTATGCAGTATCTTCTCTGCATTTCCTCATTTGACACCTTTTAAAAGTGTGTGTAAATGGGGGAGATTAAAAGATGACTGTGTTTCTTCATGTCATTATTTCCACAACAACTGCGGACTTCTCACACAACACAACACACTGCCATCTACAGAAGTTCTCTGATGACTCTGCGATCGTTGGCCTCATCTCCAATGGAGATGAAGCTGAGTACAGAGGGCTTATCCAGGACTTCGTGGACTGGTGCCATCGGAACTGCCTCCAGATCAACTCGAGGAAAACTAAGGAGCTGGTGGTGGACTGCCGCAGGCAAGGACAACCCCTCACAGCACCAGTAAATATACAGGGAACAGTCATCGAGATGGTGACATCCTACAAGTACCTGGGTGTTCATCTGAACAATAAACTAGACTGGTCACACAATACTGACGCACTCTACAAGAAGGGACAGCGCAGGCTGTTCCTACTGAGGAGACTCAGGTCTTTTGGTGTACAAGGGGCGCTGCTGAAGACATTCTATGACACGGTGGTAGTATCAGCCATCACTTTTGGAGTGGTCTGCTGGGGCAGTGGCATTACCGCAGCCGATAGGAAGAGACTGAACAAACTGATCAAGAAAGCTAGCTCTGTCCTGGGGCAGCGCCTTGACCCAGTGGAGGAGATAGGAGAGAGAAGGACAGTGGCTAAACTGTCATCTCTGCTGGAGTCCGAGTTCCACCCTATGCAGGACATACTGAATGCACTGAGGAGCTCATTTAGCAGCAGACTACATCATCCCAGGTGCACAACCGAGAGGTTTCGCAGTTCCTTCCTACCAAGACTGTACAACCTAAGCAGGGCTGCTCGCAGAGATAGCAAAAAGACGAAACAACCTAACCTTGGACTGTTCTAAAGTGGCCTTCTATGAGCCCTGATCTAAATCCTATTGAACATCTGTGGAAGGAGCTGAAAGATGCCGTCTGGAGAAGGCAGCCTTCAAACCTGAGACACCTGGAGCAGTTTGCTCATGAGGAGTGGGCCAAAATACCTGCTGAGAGGTGCAGAAGTCTCATTGACAGTTACAGAAATCGTTTGATTGCAGTGATTGCCTCAAAAGGTTGTGCAACAAAATATTAAGTTAAGGGTACCATCATTTTTGTCCAGGCCTGTTTCATGAGTTTGTTTTTTAAAATAATTCTGTTGAACCACAATTCAAAAGCATTGTCTAATTTTCATTGGTTAATTTTCATAGAATTTTTATTTATTACCGCTTTTGTCAGATTCAAGTTATTTCTGTGACAATTGTGGGTCTTTCTTTCATTAACAGAGGGGTACCAACAATTTTGTCCACATCTGTATATATTGCTCAAAGGTATTTTATGAAGGGATCTTTTAATGGATGACTGAACTTAAATCACTAGAAATTCCTAATCACAATTTCTCTGGGGTTTAATGCAGTTGTCTTTCTCTGAGCTGACAACTGGGTATCTGACTAGCTTATAGTAGCACTTCTATTTTAGTGCTGCCTTTCTGAATGACTGTGTTTTCAAAATGACAGCACTCAGATACTCCAGACCCCTTGCTTCATCTGTGTTTGTCATGCCGGTGGTGGACTGTGACCCACTCAGCCGGTAGTTTTCTATAACCTCTGTTGATGTTGTCGCTGATCTGTGCTTCCCACATCAAAAGCAGATGCCCCCCTGCTGTAGTCTCCACGCTGTTCCCCCAGCCTCCCCACCCTGGCTCTGTCACACACAGCTGTTTTACACTTCGATCTCTCTTCTGCTCACTGCTGTTCTGTTTTATCTTTGTAGTTCTCATGTCACCCTCTTCATATCCTTTTGTAACATCTTTCTTTCTCTCACCACATTGACTAGCTTTATATAAGGGTCTTACTTTTAGTTTGCTAAATTTATTTTTTCTGCCTCTTTCTTATCTATTTTTGCATTCCATTTGCCACAGGCCTCCTTATCTTTCTCTCCTCCCAACTCTCTGTAGCACTACTGCTTTGTTTGTCCCACTTTCTCCATCTCTACCCCTCTGTTCTCTTCTTCGTCTCATCAACTCATCTCACCTCTCATCTGGTTCTTCATACAGATACATACAGTTTGCACACACATTTAGGCAGGTGGATCTGGTTTTGAACACATCAGACCAATAATCCTGCAGTTTTAGACATGTTAGAAACAGGGAGGCCAATTGAATTACATTAGTTTCATTTGATTCTTTTTTTTTACAAATTAAACAATGCTTCTTCTCAGGTTTAAAGACCTGCTAATCAAAATCAAATCACTTCAGAGTATTCCCATAATGACTTAATACTGCCTGAGCTCTCAGACTATACATAGCGTGTCACGTTCTCAAGTATGCCTCTCACTCTCAGTTTTGCCTGACACATTTGAGACTGACGTAGGGCGAGCCTATATTTGGTTGGATTCATCAACAATATTACAGTTTCTTGTCAAGGCCCCCTCCCTTCCCTCAGCTGGATGTCTTACGTGATGGTACACGTGCAAGTGTGTCACATGAATCAGGCCTGACGTGCTTTTTTGTGTTTGAAGACCAGTACTCTCACTATGCATCCAGTTTGTTTCAAGCCAAGGGCAAGATAAATGTAAAGTTAAAGGAAAATCCCTCCATCAGCTGGTTGTTAAGTGTTAGATAGCTAGATCTGTATCGTTTAACTCCAGTTTCAAGCCACGCTTATGGGCTTCACCGTCTTGAATTAACCAAATCTAAACAGGGGTTAACTGCTCTGTCATACTGATAAGTTTTGTTACCAAAGCACATGTTAGAATGTGCATATATACACATAGCTGTAAATTGGTGTAAAAAAACCTAATCAAATACTGGACTCTGGACAGGATGCTATCCTCAAAACCATGTTATTCTACACCCACTGTCCAGGTTAATAGGTATGCCTTGCTATTACTGGGTTGGATCTCTTTTGCTCTCAGAACTGTCTTAATTCTAAATGGCATAGATTCAATAAGGTGCTGGAAACTTCCTCAGAGATTTCAGTCCAATTGATATGATAGCATCAAACAGTTGCTGCATATTTGTTGGCTGCACACCCATGATTGTCCATGGAAGCATCCATTCTTTCTTGTTGTTTACACCAAATTCTGACCATACCATCTGAATGTTGCACCAAAAATTAAGACTCAGACCAGGTAATGCTTTTCCAATCTTCTATTGTCAAATTTTGGTGAACCTGTGTGAATTGCAGCCTCAGTTCCTGTTCTTAGTTGATAGTAGTGGTAGCAGTTGAGATCTTCTGCTGCTGTAGCCCTTCTGCTTCAATGGTCAATGTGGGTCAATCTTCTCTATCCCTTGGTTGTAATAACTAGTTGTTTGGGTACTGTTGCCTTTCTGTCAGCTCTAGCCACTCTGGCCATTCACCTCTGACTTCTGGCATCAACAAGGCATTTGGGAACAGAGAAATTCTGCTCACTGAATATTTCCTGTTTTTCAGACCATTCTCTATGAACCCCAGAAATGGTCCCAGCAGCTCAGCAGCTTCTGAAATACTCAGGCCAGCCTGTCTGGCGCAAACAGCAATGCTATGTTCAAAATCACTTAAATCACCTTTCTTCCCTATTCTGATGCTCAGTTTGACATACCTAAATGTTTTCTTCTTCTTTCGGCTGCTCCCTTTAGGGGTCGCCACAGTGATCATCTGCCTCCATCTCACCTTATCCCTTGCATCTTCCTCTGTAACACCAACCCTCTCCATGTCCTCCGTCACGACATCCATGAATCTTCATGGATGTAGTGCATATGTCCAAACCATCTCAGCCTTGCCTGTCTTACTTTGTCTCCAAACTGCTCAATGTGAGCTGTCCCTCTGATATTCTCATTTCTAATCTTGTCCCTCCTAGTCTCTCCCAATGAAAATCTTAGCATCTTCAACTCTGCCACCTCCAGCCCCACCTCCTGTCTTTTTGTCAGCGCCACTGTCTCCAAACCATATATCATAGCAGGTCTCACTACCGTCTTGTAGATCTTCCCTTTCAGTCTTGCTGCTACCTTTCTGTCACAAATCACACCTGACATTCATCTCCACCCACTCCACCCTGCCTACACTCTCTTCTTCACCTCTCTTGTGCATTTTCCATTGCTTTAGATGGTTGACCCCAGGTATTTAAACTCATCTACTTTCACTACCACTACTCCTTCAGTCTTCACTGTTGCACCTGCTTCCCTCTCATTCACACTCATGTATTCTGTCTTGCTTGATGTTGCACTGCGTAAAGCAACATCTTTCCATCCGGACTCCGCTGCGACGACCTGGAACTCAACCGAGAAATTGGTAAACCGACCGATTTCCCTGCCGGAGCACCAACAGTTGGCTTGTGAGATTACCCTCTCTCTCTGTATGATTAAATGCCCGTGAAAATTCCTGTACAAACCTATCATAGGAATAATGGGCGCCCTCCGGACTGCTTAATATGGCCTGGGCCCAACCAAGCGCTCGGTCTCTGAGCAACAGGGTCATGAAGTGGATTTTGGATGAATCGTCTGGGTATTCCCCCACCACCTGCTGAAAATAAAGCCGACAGTGAAGCAAGAACCCCTTACATCCCCCCACCCACCCTGCGTACGGGGCAGGGGAAGGGATGGAAATGGTTTGGCGGATTGTAGGGGCTACCGGAGCAGCAGGAGGAGGAGGAGCCAAACGAGACAGATGACAAAGGTGGTCGGTTACGGTTGCTAATTGTTGGGTAATTGTTTGTAATTGTTGGTAAGAACAACGACTGGGCACTCCGTGGCGTCTAAACGGGAAAGAGCTGATTGTTCCCCCGGTGAAGCGTTCACTGAGCCTCAATCCTGGCTGGACCATTCTGTCATGATTTATTTAGCTAGAGACTCAAATGCAGAGTGAATAGCACCAGAGGAACAAACAGACACAGGCAGTAACGTTTAACACAATTTATTAAACAACAACAGAAATTAATGAGCACGCTAGAGGAAGCACACAGCCACAAGCAGAGGGCCCGGCTGTGGAACCCAACATGTGGTGGTGGAGGAGCTGGCTGGGATAGGACCAGCGGGACATACAGGTGAGAGGAAGGTTGGCAGGATGGAGCAGGGTAGTTGGATGAACCGGTGAAGTAGGAGTATTCCAGAGGAGATGGAGGAGGTACAGGTGAGCGTACGCAGCCCCGGAGTGAAACACACCACTGAGATGGCAGCAACCTGGAGAGGAAAGGAGAAGACGGTCAACCAACAGGTAATACAAAGGAAGCACAATTCAATGTGACGCAGTTGATGGCAGCAGTACCCAACGGTCCAGCGAAGAGTCCTTCACAGACTGGCTCTTTTAAGGCTGGCAAAAGAGGCAGCAGCAGGTGTGTGCAATCACGCAGGTCAGCTTAATCAACTCCGGAGCCGAGAGACAGGCAGGAAGAAAAAAACACAGAAGGGAGGGGGGGAGCACGCTCACCTCATCATCACAAAGTTTGCCTTCAGAATGTACTTGAGGGGCTGGTAGGACAGTTAGGGCTGTCAAAACTGTCCTAAAATGGGGTTTAAATAATTGTTTAAAAAAGACCCTGTCACGGTCTGAGCACGGGGGATTTCACCGTGCTCTCTTTCTTTGCCTTTTTGTTTTTCCTTATTTTGTATAATATTGTATTTTGGAGTCTATGCCAGTGTCTGCTCTTTTCTTTCTCTCTTAGAAGTTACAGTTGTCAGGAACACTTCCGGGTTTTTCCCAGGTTGTGGGCAGTACTCCTGTCAAACTGTCAGCTCCGTCTCATCTCCTCATGATTGACAACTGATTGTCATTTTCTCCCCAGCCCGCTCATGTGATTCACATCGGTTACTTTTTGTGTTAATTGTTTCTATCCTATTTAAGGACTGTTATTTTCATTTCTCATTGCCGGAGTTTTAAGTTCTCTTCTCTTGTCTCCACCAGAACCCAGCCCTTGTTCTGGTGTGGTATCTGTAAGTTTGTTTTGTATGTCAGTTTGGTTTTCGGGTTTGAGCACTGTGTTGGACTTTGTGTTTTGTTTTCGTAATAACTTTCACAAACTAGCAGTCCTGCGTGTGGGTCTGTCCTCTCTGCCCCAAGGGGCAATTCATGACAGAAGACTCCGGCCAGTTTGAGACCCAGCGGCTGCAGTTTGTGTTAATTTTGTTTTGTTTCACTCCAGCGGCAGTGGAGGCTCACAGGTTTTCCCTATTTCTCCCCAGTTTTGTTTTTTCACCCGGGATTTACCATGTCAGTCACGCCAGATTTGTCAATCCTGGGTCTGAGCGGAGCAGAGCGGGGGTGAGTGTGCATCCTGGAGGACATTCTTTTGCAGGCTTGTACCTCCCGTACTCCCGAGGCAGCCCGAGAGTGTCTGGAGGGCATGGCACAGGTAGTCAAGGCATGCCCCAGCCTGTGGGACCACCCAGAGCTTGCGGACCAACTCCTTTCCATTATCACACTACAACCTACGAGTCACGGGCTGGGGGGATCCACTCTTTTGTCCGTTCCTGCGCCGAGGAAGAGCATGCGCCCGCGGACACAGAAGCCTCCAGCTTCTTGCCGCTTTCCGGTGGCAGCTCCGCCTCCTCCTCCCGAACACTGGCCCGCACCATTGGCCAAGGAGCTGGAGGAGTGCAGGAGGGCCATATTAATTCAATTCAATTCAATTCAACTTTATTTATATAGCACCATTTCACAACAACAGTCATCTCATAGCACCTTCAACTGTAGGGGAAACCCCCACAATTGCAGAAAGACCCCAGCAATCAGACGATCCCCTATGAGCAAGCGCTTGGCAATGGTGGAGAGGAAAAACTCCCTTTTAACAGGAAGAAACCTCCAGCAGAACCAGGCTCAGGGAGGGGCAGTCATCTGCTGCGACTGGCTGGGGGGTGAGGGGATAGAGAAGTGGAAAAGAACAGACATATAGAGAGCAAACAGCATGATGGGGACTCAATCTATGGGAGAGAACAAACAAAACAAAACAAAAAAAAATTAACTGAGAGTGAAGAAAGGAGTAAAGCCCAGTGCAATTATTGGAGGTCCCCCGGCTGTCTAAACCTAGTAGCAGCATAATTAAGGGAGGGTTCAGAAACACATGATCCCTCCCTAATTGTAGGCTATATCAAAAAGGAAAGTTTTAACCCTATTCTTAAAAACAGAGATCAAGTCTGACTCCCGAATCCAAATTGGCAGCTGGTTCCACAAGAGAGGAGCTTGATAACTGAAGGCTCTGCCCCCCATTGTAATTTTGGAGATTCTAGGTATTACAAGTAATCCTGCATTTTGGGAACGTTGTGCTCTGTCAGGATAATAGGGTAATATCAGATCTTTTAAATAAAAAGGGGCCTGATTGTTTAGAGCTTTAAAAGTGAGGAGAAGAAGAATTTTAAACTTAATTCTAAACTCTATGGGAAGCCAATGAAGGGAGGCCAGAACCAGAGAGATATGAGCTCTCTTTCTAGTACCTGTTAAAACTCTTGCTGCAGCATTTTGGATCAACTGAAGACTTTTTAGAGATGTTTTGGGACAACCTGATGATAAAGAGTTACAATAATCTAATCCCGAGCTAACAAAAGCGTGGATCAGTTTCTCAGCATCACTCTGAGACAAGATGCTCCTAATCTTGGCAATATTACGCAAATGATAGAAGGCAGTCTTAGAAACGAATTTAATATGTGAATTGAAAAACAGATCTTGATCAAAAATAACTGCAAGGTTCCTCACAGAGCTATTAAGAGAAAGAGTAGCTTCATCCAAACTAAAAGTTTGATTTGGAAAGGTATTTCTAAGGTTTTTTGGACCAACAAGAATAACTTCAGTCTTATCTGAATTTAATAGCAGGAAATTACAAGTCATCCAAGCTTTGATTTCCTTAAGACAGGCTTCTAACTTGGCTAATTGATTACTATCATCTGGCTTCATTGACAGGTATAATTGTGTGTCATCTGCATAACAATGAAAATGTATACAGTGCTTCCTAATAATGTTGCCTAACGGAAGCATATATAAACTAAAAAGAGTAGGGCCTGGCACAGATCCCTGTGGAACTCCATGACTGAGCTTTGAGTTGAAAGAAAATTCGTTATTGACATGAACAAACTGGAACCTATCAGATAAATAAGATCTAAACCACTGCAACGAAGTTCCATTAAGTCCAACATAGTGTTCTAATCTATCAAGTAGAATATTATGATCAATAGTATCAAAAGCTGCACTAAGGTCTAAAAGGACAAGTACAGAAACAAGTCCATTATCAGATGCGATCAGGAGGTCATTAGTGACCTTCACTAAGGCTGTTTCAGTACTATGATGGATCCTAAACCCAGATTGAAACTCTTCAAATAAACCATTTCCCTGCAAGTGGTCAAATAATTGCGTAGCAACAACTCTTTCTAAGATTTTCGAAATGAAAGGGAGATTAGAGATTGGTCTATAGTTGGCTAAAACTCCTGGATCCAGCGTTGGCTTTTTGAGTAAGGGTTTAATTACAGCCGTTTTAAAAGCCTGCAGTACATGGCCTAAAATTAATGAAGAATTGATTATTTGAAGAATAAAGCTACCGATAAATGGGAAGACTTCTTTAAATAACCTGGTAGGAATAGGGTCTAAAAGACAAGTTGAAGGCTTGGATGAGGAAACTATTTTGTCTAACTCTAAAAGGTCAATTGGAGTAAACTGATCCAAACAGATGTCAATTGAAGGAGTTGTAGTAGTTAGTGTATTTAAGTTAACGGTGGGAAGAATCTGACTGATTTTATCTCTGATAGATGAAATTTTATTATTGAAAAAGTTCATAAACTCCTGACTAGTAAGCGCTAAGGGAATGCTAGGATTGACAGAGTCCCGACTCTTTGTCAGCCTGGCTACAGTGCTGAAAAGAAACCTGGGATTATTCTTGTTTTCTTCTATTAATGCAGAATAATAACTCGTTCTAGCTTTTCTCAGAGATTTTTTTATGAATTAAAAGATGATTTCTCCAAGCTAAATAGATTTCATCTAAATTAGTGGAGCGCCATTTTCTTAGTAATTGACGAGTCTTCTGTTTTAAGCTACGAGTTTCTGTGTTGAACCAAGGAGTTAGAAATCTCTGACTAGACTTTTTCTTTTTTAAAGGGGCTACCATGTCTAGAGTCTGATGCACAGAAGCTGTAACACTATCTACCATGCTATCAATTACAGAAGGAGTAAGCTGTCTATAGCTTATTTCCGTTGTGTTGACACATGGCATAGAGGAAAAAATCTGCATAAATTTGGTAACAACATCATCTGAGAGGCATCTACTGTAGTAATATTTTTCCTTAGGAGCCAAATAGTTAGAAATAGTAAAATCAAAGGTTAACAGACAATGGTCTGACAGTACAGGGTTATGAGGAGACACTACCAGCTTTTCTATTTCTATGCCATATGTCAGAACAAGGTCCAACGTATGGTGGGGATGGGTAGAATTTCTTACTTACTAGCGACGACAGAGCTCCTTCTAGAATATAAGCCGTGGCTTCTCCCGGATCTTACCCAGGAACTGAAGGAGGTTTCACTGGGGCCTCTTCCCCCTCTCCAGGAGCCAACATCGCCGCCTCCCATCTCCTGCCATCGCTCAAGGAACTGCAGAAAGAACGCCTCCATCTCTCAGTCGGCAGTTTCTCCCATGTTGAGCCAGACAACTCCCACAGCAGTTTCCTCCTCATGTTTCTCCTCGCCGGCTGTCCCGTCAGCCCACTCATCCTCCCTTGCTGCTGCAACTCCCATCTTCTCGATGTCTACGCCCACTGCTGAGAGTATGGCTGTTTCCTTCCCAGCTCCACCTGTCACCATGTCTGCAGGGGTGGCTCCTCCACGTTCCTCTGAGGGGCCTACAACCATTGAAGTCCCGGAGAGGGCTGATTTCCAACCAGCTGCAGCAGATGACATCACATCCTAGGAACCCAGGCAACTGTTTTTTCACTCTCACTCACCTAAACATGAATTATCTTGCCTGATTCCCAATGGTGAGGCTTAGACTAGGCAGTCCTCTGAGTCCTCACTGCCTGCTGCAGCTTTAGACTGTTCACCTGCTCTCTCTGTGTCTCCTCCTTTCCCCCTTCAGTGTCTGCTGGCCCCAGGATTGAGCCGCCGAGCTATGGAGGAGCCTGCAGCCCTAGAAGACCTGCTTCCAGCCCCGCAGCCACGGTTTGGAGGGAGGGAGAGCACTGCGACCGAGCTGAAGCCTGTGCCGATGATGACGCGTCCCCTGGCCTCAGCAGAACAGGATCCAGTGCCAGCAGGAAGCCGACCTCCTGTGTCCATGCCGGGCGAGCCACCTGCATGGGTCACATCACTGGGGGGTCCCAGGACTGCATTGACCACCATACCTGCTGCTGGGGCCGCCACAGCAAAGTCCAAGCTGGACCACCAGAGGACTGGGCCCGAGAAACCATTGTCTGGATTGACGGAGTCCTGGACGGCGGTGGAGCATGAGACCAGGCAAGTGCTCTCCTTTGTCTTTGTTGTTTTTATTTTGGAGAGACCTTGCCTGGCTCTTGGTGGGGAGGCTGCACCTGAACTCACCTCACCGGGCTCCACTGCCGCCGATGACCCTAACCCTGTGTTTCTGCCTATCCTATCTGAGCTTTTCCCCAGGGTCACCGAGGATCATCCAGCTTTGCCAAAGGTCTCTGTGGGTTTGGGCTTGCTGTCTGAGGTTTTCGTGGGTCCAGCTTCTCCTGCTGAGGTCGTCGCAGGTGCTCCATCCCAGCCCGGGGCCTCCTAGGGTGCTGCTTCCCTGCCAGCTGAGGTAGTCGCGGGTGCTCCATCCCATCTCGGGACCTCCGTGGGTGCTGCTCCCCCTCCGGATGAGGTCTTCGAGGGTGCTCTGTCCCAGCCCGGTACCTCCGAGGGTGCTGCTTCCCCATCAGCTGAGGTTGTTGTGGGTGCTGCGTTCCAGCCCAGAACCTCCGTGGGTGCAGCTTCTCCTCAGTCCGGGTCCACCAAGGGTGCAGCTCTGACCCAGTCCAGGTCCATCGAGGGTGCAACCTCGCTTTAGCCCGAGTCTGCCATGGGTGCAACCTCGCTCCAGCCCGGGTCCGCCGCAGGTGCAACCTTGCTCCAGCCTGGGTCCGCTGTGGGTGCTGCTTTGCTCCAGCCCGGAGCCGCTGCGGTTGCAGCTTTCCTCCATCCCGGCACCACAGGTGCAGCTATGTCCCAGTCCAGGACCACCGAGGGTGCTACAGGCCAGTCCGAGGGCGTCGTGGTTCCCCCTCCATTGACTGACGGCGTCATGGTTCCCCCTCCTCTGCCAGATGCCGTCGTGATTCCCCCTTCTCTTCCAGACACCGTCGTGGTTCCCCCCCCTCTGCCAGATGCTGTCATGGTCCCCTCTTCTCTGCCTCATGTAATTCACACTGGTTACTTTTTGTGTTAATTGTTGCTATCCTATTTAAGGGCTGTTATTTTCATTTCTTGTTGCCGGAGTCTTAAGTTCTCTTCTCACATCTCCACCAGAACCCTGCCCTTGTTCTGGTGTGGTATTTGTAAGTTTGTTTTGTATGTCAGTTTGGTTTTCGGGTTTGAGCACTGTGTTGGACTTTGTGTTTTGTTTTCGTAATAAATTTCACAAACTAGCAGTCCTGCGTGTGGGTCTCTCCTCTCTGCCCCGGGAGGCAAACATGACAGACCCATTTGAGTAGTGTGCAAGCCTGTGTCCACAAGAGAGTAATCATTACAGTGAGTAAATATGTGCAAGGAAGGGATAAGGGATAAGGGCCTGCACTTATATAGCTTTTTTCTAGTCTCAAAGACCACTAAAAGCGCTTCACTAGTACTAACCCTCTATTCTAAGGGCCTATAGGAGACAGATATCTAGGGACAATTTAGAACAACCAATTAACCTAACATGCATGTCTTTGGATTGTGGGAGGAAACCGGAGCCCCCGGAGTAAACCCATGCAGCACAGGAAGAACATGCAAACTCCACACAGAAAGGTTCCTACATAAATGCGTATTATTAAACTGTCATAAACATGTCATTTTTCACACAGTTACATGCTTACACATTAAAAAATAATATGCAGTGTTAGTTTACAGTGTCAAAAACATGGATAAATTTTCCTTTTCTCAACATGAAAATAATACCTTTACTGGGCTTTGGTGCATAAAACTAAATCTGTCACCTACGGTGTTGTCCATAATGAATTTTTGCCTGTGGATGCAGCATGATGAGTGCGGCTGTTTGGATAAGGTTTTGGAGGTTGGGCCATGGATACTCATCTGCCTTTTTTCTCTTTAATGCAGGATCTGTTTGCCCAGTATGCTAATGAGGGCCCAACACATTTCCAAGAAGAACTTTGGAATTATTTAGAGTGCATTGTCTTTCTCTTCATCATTACTACAAGGCATTAAGTTTCACATTCACGTTTAGCTTGGTGGACAGATTGAGCAACTGTTACATTATGATGTATTGTCCAGGTCTGCTTTTCTGTTCCTTATTTTAAGATTCACATATCCTCTCTCTGAAGTATTCAAATATATAAGCAATTATTGACTAGTCATCAACAAACCTAATAGCTGGTTAAACAACCAGCTAAAAGCTGCTGTACTAACATATACTCAAAACCCCTCAATGTGTTGAGTGTGTAGTCATTTTCCACATACTTGTTCTTCTCTGGATATTTTGGATGAGATCGATGAGCAGTATTAAAACAGTTGCTTTGTTCAGAATCTGTTCAGCCAGATTGTTCTGATTTGCTGTCTGTGTATTTTGTGTCTCAGATTTGTGAGCAGTCATGACAAAGTCCTACGAATTCAACTGGCAGAAGCATGTGCCCGAGTTCATGCAGGAAGGCACCTCCTTTGACAGGTTTGATGAGGTAAATATGACACATTCCTATTCCAGATTTCTGTTTTGCATAGAAAGAGCCTCTTGAGTTTAATTACAGTGATGAGGTTATGAAGGATTAAAATATTCTCTGGCTGCCCATGACCTAGTCGTTAATTGAACATACGCATCCTTTCTAAGCATATTTTGGTTTCCAGCACCAGATCTTAACCCATGTCTTCTGTATATTTAATTATTCACATTATGCA
The DNA here is from genome assembly GCA_020510985.1 of Pholidichthys leucotaenia. Taxonomy (NCBI): domain Eukaryota; kingdom Metazoa; phylum Chordata; class Actinopteri; order Cichliformes; family Pholidichthyidae; genus Pholidichthys; species Pholidichthys leucotaenia. The sequence continues at coordinate 379,645,431 of CM035842.1, read as the reverse complement.
CCCTGCATGACATTAAAAAGACATTGATGTCCCCACCTTGTAAGTAGTACAAGTGTGTACACACACAAAACAGACATGCACACACACAGGCAGAGGTGTCTCCTTTATAACCTGACACGTCATTGGTGTAGTCAGAGCTCTAACTTTAGGCAGACCACATTGATCAGGCTCATTAAGATGTTTCAGCCTGGTGACTGCTTGTCTGCAACACATCCACTGAGGGTCTTAACTAAAACTATGAAAAGACTGGACCAATATGAGAAAATGTCTGTAAGCCCTCTGGAATCACACGGTCGCTCATCTTGATAATGTAGAATTTTTAACCTTTGTCTTTGTTAAGCACTTTTAAAAGTCCCATATTGTGCATTTTCCAACGATGAATTTTAAGTGTTGACATCATCAAGGACACATAGATGTAGTATTGAAGGTCAAAATGTCATATACGTGCGCCTTTATGCGACGCACGGAGGAAAAAGAGGAGAGCCCACTCGCTGAATGAAGTTGTGCGTGATTTATTAATACAAAAACAAACAGTTCCAAGAACATACAAAGGCAACGATAAATGACCCAGCAGTGATCAGAGCGAAACCCGTCTCTGGAAAAACAGTGCAGCAGGTACAGTTCCAAACTAGCACAACTGGTCAGACGAGAGAAATGACATATGATGCCTTAGAGCCGGATAGCGGCTTCTGGGAGGGGAAACTGCATTAAATGACCAGGACAATAAGAGAATTGAAAAACAAACTTACAAAACGTGCCTTGGAGCTGGACTGCAGCTCCAGAGAGGAGATCTGCACAATTGAAGTTGTAACAGGAGAGTGACTAACACCGCAATAACCAGAGAATGAACTGACAGAGAATAAATACAGGGAGAACTAATGACAGAGTGAATACAGGTGTGTAGCTGCTGCAGGTGCACTGATTACAGGCTGCTCACCACAGCAGCAGGCTGAGCAGCCAGTGGGGAGTGCCTGGAGAAAGAGAGAGGGGCAGCCACAGAACACAGAACAAACCTAGACAATAAACAGACAAAACAGGGAAACAAAATACAACAATAGCCTGTGTCTGGGGTCTGGAATGACATAAGCCCCCAGACACATGACAGAGCCCCCCTCTCAAGGGTGGATTCCAGAAACCCCCAGGTAACCCCCCCCCCCCCCAAACAAAAAAAAAGGAGTACAGCAAAACCACCCTGGGAGGGAGGTGGGGGGGGAAAAACGGCCAGGAGGGCAAATACCAGCACAACACAACACCTGCGTCCCAACACCCCTAAGCCCCCCAGTCCCAGGCCTCCAGGGTTTGGCCGACCGGCCAAAGTCCCAGGCCCAGCAGGCAGCCCGCAGAGCAGTGTCAGGTGGCCTGCCAGAGCAAATGGACCACCCGACCTGGAGATTCAGTCCTTCGGGCAGCTGGCCAGCATTGTTGAGCCACCAGGACTGGAGGGGTGAACAAGGAGGCGGTTTTCCCACTGGGAGGTTCAAAGGCAGGAAGGCAGGCCAGAGGAGAGGGACCCCCACAGCAACTGGTGGCGGAGAGAAGAGGACCCCGACAGTGCCCAGCAGAGGAGGAAGAGGCACCCCAAAGGCCTCTGGAAATGGAGAGGAGGCCTTGGCGTCCTCAAGCTGGCTGGATGCACCCTTGGTGGTCCTGGCTTGGGACTCGGCTTCACCCTCGGTGGTCCCGGCCTGGGACATGGTTGCACCTGCGGCGGACCCCGACTGGGCCACGGCTACACCCACGGTGGCTCCTGGCTGGAGCTCAGCTGCACCCACAGAGGCTCCGGACTGGAACTCAGCTGCACCCGCAGAGACTCCAGGCTGGACCATGGCTGCATCCACGGTGGACCCCGACTGGGCCTCGGCTGCACCCGCGGTGGCTCAAGGCTGGAGCTCAGCTGCACCTGCAGTGGACCCGGGCTGGCCAACGCTGCACCCTCAGTGGCCTCCACAGCGGGGGAAGCTGGGCTCACAGCGATCTCGGGCAGCCAACCTGGATCTTCGGAGGCTTCAGGTGGAGTTGACTGCTCTCCGGCGACCCTGAGAGGAAGCTCATACCAGAAGAGAGAGCGACGGGGTCAACGTCGCCGGCAGAGCCCGGCGAGGTGAGGCCGGGTGCAGTGGTGAGCCGCCCCTGGCTGTCCTCCCAAAGAGTCAGGCAAGATAGCTCCAAAACAGGCAGGAGAGAAACTACAGAGAGAACTTGCCTGAACTCGGGCTCCACCGCCGTCCAGGACTCCGACGATCCAGGTAGCGATGGCTCATCAGGCTGGGGAGGCGCTGCACCCACGGAGGTCCCGGGTTGGGACAGAACCCCCGCGTCGACCTCCACTGGAGAACCTGGACTCTCGTTGTCTTCTGTGGGTTGGACCGAATCTACGGAGACCCCTGGTGGTGGTGGATCCTCTCCGGCAACCCTAGGAAGAGGCTCAGGAACAACAGGAGAGGAGATATGGCTAGGGTAGCCAGCAGCGGCGGAGCCCGGCGAGGTCAGTTCTGATGCAGCTGAGGGCTGCACACCACTCTCCTCACCAAGAGCCAGACAAGATTGCTCCAACTCTAAAGGGAGAGAAACAAATGGGAGCACTTGCCTGGACTCAAGCTCCACTGCCGTCCAGGACTCTGTCAATCCCGACGACAACGTCTCGGGCCCGGTCTGCTGGAGGTCCAGCTGGATGTGTGACTCTGCTGCGGCGGCCCCCGCAGCAGTTATGATTGCGGTTGCAGTCTCGAGGCCCCCAGGCAATGTACCCCACACTGGTAACTCATCTGGCATGGTGGCTGGGGCCTGCCTCACCGCCGACCCTGGGACAGGATCTTCCAGGGCCTCAGGTTCCTCCTTTGTCTGGTAGCTTGGTTCAGGGACCGGCAAACTCACAGAAGCACACAGAGAGGACATGGAAAGGAGTGGTGAGGGGTTGTCACACGCCACTGGTGCAGAGAACTCAGGGGACTGCAGGACCTGAGTCTCTTGACCAGGGAACAGCCAATTGTTCATCAGTAATAGGAACAGAATGAAAAGGAACTTGCCTGTTCTCCTGGTTCTCGATGTCTCCAGCGGTGTCAGGAGCACTTTCATCCCTCTCCGTGTCCATGGCGGGCCTGGGTTCCTCTACATGCAGTGGAGAAGCCTCCCAAACAGGCACAGAGGTGGATGAAGCCGGGGCGAAAACTGCTCTACCCACATTGGCGGATGTAAAAGCTGAGGGAGAGGCGGCTGCAGGCGAGGCTGCTGGAGGAAAAAATGGCTCACCTGCAGGATTCTCCTCTTCCTGTGAAAGAGGGGTTGCTGGCAGAGAGGCAGTTGTTTTTTTCTGGTGAGACCTCTGGGAACGGCGACGACGAGTAGGAGAAGGTGGCTTCGCAGTCAGAGCATGCTCAACTTCAGGCATGGGCCCCAACTCCCTTGGAGAAAGCTCCTCCATTGTCCAGAGACCTCCTTCCGGGATCAGCGGAGACTTGGGGAAGACGAGAGAGTCTGACCAAACGATGTTTTCTGACGACGTTTTCTGAAGAAGACTGCAGATGACAGTCGAAACATGTCAAAGGTATGAGACATCTCTTTGCTTTGTCTTAATAGAAGAACAAGATAAGTTTTATCATTAAGAAGACAAAATAAACCTGTTTGAGATACTGGAGAAATATGGTCTCCAAGATTAATAGAGGATTTGAAACATTAGGAATCAGTCCTTAAATAGGTGTTGTGTTCAATCAAAACATCCCAGAGGCATTGCTGGATTAAAACTGTTGACTAAGAGTTATGGTCCCACTTTCTTTCCGTACATAAATACAGATTATCTCTGTATACAGAAGGAGAAAATATTACACAACATTAGCATCTAGGTAAATGACCCAATGTGGATCACCCTGTGTTTTCCCCCCACTTTTCCGATGACAGACTTAATCAGGACACCTAGCTGGGACATTTGACAATCAAAAGGAAAGTGTGTCACACATACAGCGACACATACCCTTGTGCACATTAGGAAATCCCCTCAGTCCTCTCCATTTACGTGAGCATCGGTGAGGGGAGGAGGATCCCTCTTAAACAGAGAAGAAAGCTTGACAGAGCTAACGGAAATGTGTTATCATTTCCATAGCTGTGTCAAAGCGAGCCATGAAAGTGGGCCAGCATGCTTCTGAAGAGAGTCCTCGGTGTGTCGCTGCTGTGAATTTGAGCCTGGCTTAGGCAGGACAAGGTTGGGACTGGCCTGAATGGTAACAAGGTCAGTCTGTGTCAGGCAGTTTAACTTAATGATTTCACTGGAGGCATACCACTACCCTCTTTTCACTGTCGTTTGCTCAGTAATGAATGATTATATTTGCTGCAGTATTAATTCTCTTTTATTCTCCTGTATATGAAAAAGGTTTTTGTTTGTTATAGCCTCCACCCTGATAATTGTTGCATCTTCTCTTGTGTGGCTTTGTAGTGTGCTAAACGACTTTCTAGACTAGTGGTTTGTGGGAGAAAGTTAATTCTTATATAAATAAAATGTAATTTTGGTAGTCAACTTCAAACCTACCTTCATGCAAGTAGATGTCAATCATAGTTTGCATCAGTGTGCACAGATGATTGTGTAAGTGAATTGGTCTGTCTTTTTGAAAATACATAAACTGCAGGGCAGGCTGGTGTTGACTGAAATAACATAGATATACTCTTTAGCAGAACAATAAGCATATGCTAAACAGCATGGATTTTTTTCCCCCACAAAATACTCTCCACTGACTGAAACCCCACTGAGTGACAGATGGTAGTGTCAGGTAATGTGCGTGTGCGTGTCTGTGCTGTTTGTGCCTGTGCAGTGATAAGATATGGCTATTGTTAAATGGATTCTTTTGGTGCTACATGTACTCGCTATTACTGCCATGTCTAAAATAAAAATATGGTAGTTTAAAAAAATAAATCACACCCCAGAATGGTTTTGTTGCAACACTGTCCATGTTGTTCAAGGTTTCACTATTGTCTCTGTCCTCTGTACAGTTTGATGGATGAGGCTTTAAAGAGGCCCTATGGATTTTCAATAATTAGATTTCATCCTTTAATTAGATACTTCATATGAGTTTCCCCTTTTTGACAAGTCCAGAGGCATTGATGTAAAAGGTTAAAGAGATACTGTGCAATCCATCATACAGCGAGCCAAGGGGCTTCTTGTGTGTGTGTGTGTGTGTGTGTGTGTGTTTCAACATCACTAATTGGAAATCGATCATTTAAGATCTTGTTGACGTTTCACTGGGCAGCACAGTGGTGCAGTGGTTAGCACTGTTGCCTTACAGCTAGAAGGTTCCTGGTTCAAATCCCCAGGCTGGCAGGGGTTGGAACCTTTCTGTGTGGAGTTTGCATGTTCTCCCTGTGCTGCGTGGGTTTACTCCGGGGGCTCCGGTTTCCTCCCACAATCCAAAGACATGCATGTTAGGTTAATTGGCTTTTCTAAATTGTCCCTAGATATCTGTTTCCTATAGGCCCTTAGAATAGAGGGTTAGTACTAGTGAAAGCGCTTTGAGTGGTCTTTGTGACTAGAAAAGCGCTATATAAGTGCAGGTTAGTTAGTTAGTTAGTTAGTTTCCTTTCCATGGGACATAGCAACCTTATACTGACAGCAGATGAGAGCTGAAATACCCATAAGCACTTATTTGTGCCCCCCCCCCTTCCATTTCATTTCTTCTAAATGTTTGTAGATATACTGTTGCTCCTTCAGACAGGCTCATATGCCAGGGTTAAAACTGGCTCCCTCACCAGGCGCTGGACGGGCAGCGTCCAGCGCCTGGTGAGGGAGATCGCTCAGGACTTCAAGACCGTCCTGCGTTTCCTGAGCTTCGCCGTCATGGCTCTGCAGGAGACCAGCGAGGCCCACCTGGTGGTCTCTTCTTCACTAAGGGGGTCACCATCATGCCCAAAGACTTCCAGCTGGCCCGCCGCATCCGCGGAGAGAGAGCTTAGACTTTCTGCTGCACATTCACCAACCAACCATAATGCTCTGCACTGTGTGTCTATATATATACATTTATAGTAATATGGACATATGTTTACTAGATGTTGTTTTTTCTTGCCTTCTGATTGTTGCTCTGAGTGTTGCTATCCCTGTGCTGTTGCAATCCTGGAATTTCCCCATTGTGGGACTAATAAAGGCTTATCTTATCTTATCTCTTATCTTATATTTGCTTTGGGAACCGTGAGAAAGTGTAAAGTATGACATGTCATTGAGCTGCCACACACCACAAGAGGATTCGGCTGATTATGGGCACAAGATGCGCTCTGGATTGTCATGTGAATGAAACAATAACAATCAGAAAGGGCGCTAATATGGGGGGGGGGCTGAAAAGTTCATAGGTTGATTAAGAAGGAGTTATGCTACAGCAACGAAACTAGTCATGCATTAAATTCAATGTTTTCTGACACTAACTGTATTGTTACTGTTACTGTTGGTGCACTGACATTGGAGACTATGTTGAAAAATAAACCACATTTGGTCAAATTAGACCACTGCATCATGGTGAGCCTATGAACTTTTCAGCCCCACCTCATAGAAAATAAAATTAAATTAAATTCAACTTTATTTGTATAGTGCCATTTCACAACAGCAGTCATCTCATAGCACTTTCAGCTGTAGGGGAAACCCCCACAATTGCAGAAAGACCCCAGCAATCAAGCGATCCCCTGTGAGCAAGCGCTTGGCGATGGTGGAGAGGAAAAAGTCCCTTTTAGCAGGAGGAAACCTCCAGCAGAACCAGGCTCAGGGAGGGGTAGTCATCTGCTGTGTCTGGCTGGGGGGTGAGGGGATAGAGAAGAAGTGGAAAAGAACAGACGTGTAGAAAGCAAACAGCACGATGGGGACTCAGTCTATGTGAGAGAGCAAACAGATGTTAATGACCAGCAAAAATATTTCATTAAGAGTGAAGAAAGGAGTCAAGCCCAGTGCATTGTTGGAGGTCCCCCGGCCATCTAAACCTATGAGCAGCATAACTAAGGGAGGGTTCAGGGGCACCCGATCCCACCCTAATTATAGGCTTTATCAAAGAGGGAGGTTTTAACCCTATTCTTAAAAACAGAGATCGAGTCTGACGTCCGAATCCAGATTGGCAGCTGGTTCCAAAGGAGAGGAGCTTGATAACTGAAGGCTCTGACTCCCATTGTACTTTTGGAGATTCTAGGTATTACAAGTAATCCTGCATTTTGGGAGCATTGTGCTCTGTTAGGATAATAGGGTGGTATCAGATCTTTTAAATAAAAAGGGGCCTGATTATTTAGAGCTTTGTAAGTGAGAAGAAGGATTTTAAACTTAATTCTAAATTCTATGGGAATCCAATGAAGGGAGGCCAGAACCGGAGAGATATCTCTCTTTCTAGTACCTGTTAAAACTCTTGCTGCAGCATTTTGGATCAGCTGAAGACTTTTTCAAGATGTTTTGGGACAACCTGATAATAAAGAGTTACAATAATCTAATCTAGAGCTAACAAAAGAGTGGATTAGTTTCTCAGCATCATTCTGAGACAAGATGCTCCTAATCTTGGCAGTATTACGCAAATGATAGAAGGCAGTCTTAGAAACAAGTTTAATACATGAATTAAAAAACAGATCTTGATCAAAAATAACTCCAAGGTTCCTCACAGAACAATTAAGAGAAATAGTAACCACATCCAAACTAAGAATTTGATTTGGAAAGGTATTTCTAAGGTTTTTTGGACCAACTAAAATGACTTCAGTCTTACCTGAATTTAATAGCAAGAAATTACAAGTTATCCAAGCTTTGATTTCCTTAAGACAGTCCTCTAACTTGGTGAATTGATTACTATCATCTGGCTTCACTGACAAGTATAATTGTGTGTCATCTGCATAACAATGGAAATGTATATACTGCTTTCTAATAATGTTGCCTAGCAAAAGCATATATAAACTAAAAAGAATAGGGCCTAGCACAGTGTCATGATTCAATTCAAGAGTGAGGCTCAAATGCAGAGCTAAAACACCAAATGAACACATGGACTCAGGTGTAAAAGTTTCACCACTTTAATGAAGAACAAAACCCCTAACACACAACGCTAAATAAAAGTGCACAGTTAAAGAATAACGCCAAAACAAAAACACACACTTAAATTTCCACACAAAACAGGTGCCCGCTGGAGCACACGCAGCCTACGGGAAAAGAGCAGAGAGAGAGATGATTAGAGGCAAACTCGCCACAAGACAAGAATAAGAAAAGGGAGTACACTCTTACTACTGAGAGCAGAGGAGTCCGGCAGGGAACTCCTATGTGGGACCAGGGACACAGGGGGAAGACGGTTGACCTGGGTGGATGTCCGATGTCTTCGGGTCAGGCGAGCGTGATCAGCCTCGGAGTACACACCACTAAGGTGGTAACAAACCTGAGGAGAGAGGAAGACACAGGAGTGAGAGACACAGATCAACTGAAGAAGAATTATTTCACATGGCTTAGACACAGGTAGCAAACCTAATGATCCAGCAGTGAGCTTCTCACACGCTGGCTCTTAAATACGCTGGACAACCAGGAAGTAGCAGGTGTGTCCATCACCAAGTGTGGGTAATTACTCCGGAGCCGAGAAGACAGGAACAGGAGGGGAGGGGGAGCACGCTCGCCTGATCATCACACACAGATCCCTGTGGAACTCCGTGACTGAGCTTTGAGTTGGAAGAAAACTCATTATTGACATGAACAAACTGGAACCTATCAGATAAATAAGATCTAAACCACTGCGATGAAGTTCCATTAAGTCCAACAAGGTGTTCTAGTCTATCAAGTAAAATATTATGATCGATAGTATCAAAAGCTGCACTAAGGTCCAAAAGGACAAGTACAGAAACAAGTCCATTGTCAGATGCGACAAGGAGGTCATTAGTGACCTTCACTAAAGCTGTTTCAGTTCTATGATGGATTCTAAACTCAGATTGAAACTCTTCAAATAAACCATTGGAAGTGGTCAAATAATTGCGTAGCAACAACTCTTGCTAAGATTTTTGAAATGAAAGGCAGATTAGAGATTGGTCTATAGTTAGCTAAAACTCCTGGATCCAGTGTTGGCTTTTTAAATAAGGGTTTAATTACAGCATTTTTAAAAGCCTGCGGTACATGGCCTAATGTTAATGAAGAATTGATTATTTGAAGAATAGAGTTACCAATAAATGGGAAGCCTTCTTTAAATAACCTTGTCATGAACTGGGCTTGGGATTCTCCCAAGCTCGGCTTCATGGCCTTTTCTGTTCCTCAGTTATCTGTGTTTTATGTTACCTTTTGAGTTCCATATTGTGGTTCATTGTGTAGCCATGTTCTTTTGTATTTTTGGCTACCGTGGGCCCCTCCTCTCCTGTCAGTTTCTAACAGGTGATTCCAATCCGTCATTGCCTGTTCCTCTCCCTGCTCAGGTTCACACACCCACACTCATGCACACACATGCGCACATACACGTACACTCTCACTCACACCTGCACTCTCTCAGCTCAGTTGTGATGATGCCGAGCACGGATCTGTTCCGTGCTCGGGTTTTTGTTAGTATTGTTTTTCTGTATACAGACGTGGACAAAATTGTTGGTACCCCTCTGTTAATGAAAGGAAAACCCACAATGGTCACAGAAATAACTTGAATCTGACAAAAGTGATAATAAATAAAAATTCTATGAAAATTAACCAATGAAAATCAGGCAATGCTTTTGAATTGTGGTTCAACAGAATTATTTTAAAAAACAAACTCATGAAACAGGCCTGGACAAAAATGATGGTACCTCTAGAAAAGATTGAAAATAATGTGACCATAGGGACATGTTCAACCAAGATGTGTCCTCTAATTAACATCACAGGTGTCTACAAACTTGTAATCAGTCAGTCAGCCTATTTAAAGGGTGACAAGTAGTCACTGTGCTGTTTGTTGGCACGGTGTGTACCACACTAAACATGGACCAGAGGAAGCAAAGGAGAGAGTTGTCTCAGGTGATTAGAAAGAAAATTATAGACAAGCATGTTAAAGGTAAAGGCTGTAAGACCATCTCCAAGCAGCTTGATGTTCCTGTGACTACAGTTGCACATATTATTCAGAAATTTAAGATCCACAGGACTGTAGCCAACCTCTCTGGACGTGGCCGCAGGAGGAGATGGATAATACGAATGGTAACAAAAGAGCCCAGAACAACCTCTAAACACATTCATGGTGAACTCCAAGGTCAAGGTACATCAGTGTCAGATCGCACCATCCGTCGTTGTTTAAGCCAAAGTGGACTTCATGGGAGACGATCAAGGAGGACACCACTGTTGAAAACAAATGATAAAAAAGCCAGACTGGAATTTGCCAAACTGCATGTTGACAAGCCACAAAGCTTCTGGGAGAATGTCCTACGGACAGACGAGACAAAACTGGAACTTTTTGGCAAGGCACATCAGCTTTATGTTCACAGACGCAAAAATGAAGCATACCAAGAAAAGAACACTGTCCCTACTGTGAAACATGGAGGAGGTTCTGTTATGCTCTGGGGCCGCTTTGCTGCATCTGGAACAGGGTGTCTTGAATCTGCGCAAGGTACAATGAAATCTCAAGACTATCAAGGTATTCTAGAGAGAAATGTGCTGCCCAGTGTCAGACAGCTTGGTCTCAGTCGCAGGTCATGGGTCTTGTAACAGGATAATGACCCAAACACACAGCTAAAAACACCCAAGAATGGCTAAGAGCGAAACACTGGACTATTCTAAAGTGGCCTTCTATGAGCCCTGATCTAAATCCTATTGAACATCTGTGGAAGGAGCTGAAAGATGCCGTCTGGAGAAGGAACCCTTCAAACCTGAGACAGCTGGAGCAGTTTGCTCATGAGGAGTGGGCCAAAATATCTGCTGAGAGGTGTAGAAGTCTCATTGACAGTTACAGAAATTGTTTGATCGCAGTGATTGCCTCAAAAGGTTATGCAACAAAATATTAAGTTAAGGGTACCATCATTTTTGTCCAGGCCTGTTTCATGAGTTTGTTTTTTAAAATAATTCTGTTGAACCACAATTCAAAAGCATTGTCTGATTTTCATCGGTTTATTTTCATAGAATTTTTATTTATTACCACTTTTGTCAGATTGAAGTTATTTCTGTGACTATTGTGGGTTTTTCTTTCATTAACAGAGGGGTACCAACAAATTTGTCCATGTCTTTATATATTTAGATCTGTTCCTCTGTTGTTTGGGTTGTGCTTTTATTTTGACAGCGCCGTGACAGGACTTCCGGCTGCCAGTCTGTTTGCGGCCGGTCACAGCTGTCAATGCTTTACTGATTGCTTTCATTCAACACCTGTTTGTCCTTTGTGTTTAGTAGTATTATTTAAGCTGGCGAGCGAGGCTTATTCCTTGCTGCGTCCTCGCCTAACTCAGGCCGGAGTCCGCTACCCTGACTCCAGTCCATTTTCGGCACAAGGTCTCGTATTATTTTAGCCCAGGCTGCCCACTTGTGTTTGCTGGACTATTGCATTGTCATCTGTATTGTCCTCATCATTGTCGTTGTTCCGCCGGGATTGTTTACTTGGATTGTCTCGGACTGCTCCAGCCCTGTGAGCACTATTTTGTTCCCCCCGCTTGCCAGTTACATCTGGAAGCATCTTGGGTCTTCTCTTTTGCTTCCCCCCGCTATCAGTCACGTCTGTAGCACTCTGGGTCCTTATCTCCGTGTTGTACTCACCTGCGAGGTGCATCTGGGTTTCAGTCTCTCCTGCCTCAGATAGGCAGGAATCCATGACAAACCTGGTAGGAACAGGGTCTAAAAGACAAGTTGAAGACTTGGATGAGGAAATTATTTTATCTAACTCTAAAAGGTCAATTGGAGTAAACTCATCTAAACACATGTCAATTGAAGGAGTTGTAGTAGTTACTGTATTTAAGTTAACAGTGAAAAGAACCTGACTGATTTTATCTCTGATAGATGAAATTTTATTATTGAAGAACTTCATAAAGTCCTAACTAGTAAGCTCTAAGGGAATGCTAGGATTGACAGAGTCCTGACTCTTTGTCAGCCTGGCTACAGTGCTGAAAAGAAACCTGGGATTATTCTTGTTCTCTTCTATTAATGCGGAATAATAACTTGTTCTAGCTTTCCTAAGAGATTTTTTCATAAATTAGAAGTTGATTTCTCCATGCTAAATAGATTTCATCTAATTTAGTGAAGCACCATTTTCTTTCTAGTTGACGAGTCTTCTGTTTTAAGCTACAAGTTTCTGTGTTGAACCAAGGAGCTAGAAATCTCTGATTAGAATTTTTCTTTTTTAAAGGGGCCACCATGTCTAGGGTCTGATGCAGAGAAGCTGTCACACTCTCTACCATGCTATTAATTCAAGAAGGAGCAAGCTCTCCATAGCTTATCTCCGTTGTGTTGACACATGGCATAGAGGAAACAGTCTGCTTAAATTTGGTAACAGCATTATCTAAGAGGCATTTACTGTAGTGAAATTAAAGGGTTTTATAGGTAATTTAATCTTGGTACACGTATTAGTGTAAATATGAATGTGAGTAGGAATGAAGATTTACTTTCATCACACTCAATTCCTCGTTAGGGCACCATCCACATTTTATAGAGGTATTATGCACAAAGACTTGAGCTTAAGAATTTAGCAATTGGTAAGTTAAGCCGTAGGTAATAATCCTGTTGAAAATATTTGATCAGTCTCATAATAAACCCTTGTGTGAGTTCTTGTCTCTGAGGATCAAGAAGATGGACATGAAATCAAACAATAACTCCCATATGTCTTTCAATGATTTAATAAGAAATGTCACAATAGGTTAACATATTTGCATAACTTTAAAATAGAGAATTTACATGTATCATGGGCATCATAGACTGTTACTGAGTTACTTATGAATCAAGCATTTGTGGAACCACATGAAGCATAGTTTAATTTGTCAGTATACTGGAAATTGGAAAACCATAAAATAGCATTGGCTGAGAAAAGTGGATCTGATTTTTATGAAGAAAATGATAATTAACTTTATAAAAAAAATTAGAAAATTTGTTTTACTCAGAAAAAAGAACGTATATTAATGAACGACAACATGCATTTTGAGATTTTGATGAAAGTTTGCATAAAATTAGGTTCAAGGAACTTATATCAGGAATATTCTGAAGACAAGTGTAAATTACATAACAGACCGTCAGCCGCAGAAACTTTGCGTCCCAGTGGGTAGCAGGCGGGTCCACTGGATTTTGTTTCCCTGAACCAGCGTGGGTCTGTGGGGAGACCCGTACCATGGTTATGGCCTCCTCTCGGGATCACAAAGGCTTGTCTCCAGCAAACAGGGCGAGGTCCTCTCTTATGCACTGAAGAAGGAATTGGTTTATTGTGCAAAGTCTCATCAGAAAGTCAAATTACATCACAAACTTGTTTCTTCCGATGTTGGTGGTTTAAATGAGTTGGTTTAAGCTTTAAAAAAATTAAACAAAATCTTCTTGCACGATAATTTAAAGAAAAAGAAGAATAAAATAAGAAAAATGAATTTTACAGAAAAGAAACAGGATTTACACAGAGCATCACGGGCTCTGGGCCCCTTTTGAAAAGATAGAAGAAATTGGAGGAGCAGAGAAAGCTGCTCACAGCTTTGGCCAACCACACCCGAGCAGACTCTGAACAAAGAGCCATAAAACTTAAGTTTTCTCTAGTGTTGCAGGGTGGTCCCAAACTTCATGAGACCTGAGGTGGCCCAATTATATGTGAGCTTCTTCCAACAAAGACCATAAACTCAGTCTAAAAAGGAAAATGCAATGAAAGTTTGAATGCTGTTGGCCAGTTAAGGTGCAGGACTCCTGCAGGAGAGAGGAGGGGGAGAGAGAGGCATTTGAATTGAGAGTGAGATCCCCCTTTAAGACACATGTTGCTGAATAAAGCATAAATTCCTTAAACTTTAGTGACTAAGATATTCTACTCAATAAAGGAGCATAAAATGCATCTACATCTACTGTAATTAACTTGTGATAATAAGCATGCAAACATTAATTTCTTCCGGAAAATAGCAGAACATATCACAATCGTATCAAATCAAATCATATCATATCAATAAAAGCATTTGAAACCCATATTGTCCATCCCAGAGTTAAGTCATATCTTCTGTAGCAGCTGCTGTCTTAAAAGAAAGAATATGGATTAGTTCATTTGTCCATAAGGCATAAATTCCACTGCAAAGGAAAAAGTTAAATATTCCTGATTCGTCCACCAGATGGCACAGTGAAACAGGTTGTTTACTGGAGAGTCTTGGCTCCCAAAGTCTTGACTATGTCGATCATAAAACTGTCAATTAGGACATTCCTTTGCCAAAGAGTCTGGGAGAAAAGGATTAACTTCCACTTTATGGCCGATGGATAGGGTTACAGCTCTAGTTCTTAGGTGAGAGAAGCAGTCTCAAAAGCCAGACTTTTGAGATGAAAAAAAAATTCTTCAGCAAAGAATAATTTTATAAATTGGAACTCAAGGTCACGCTACACTACTGTAGTAATATTTTTCTTTAGGAGCCAAATGGGCAGAAATAGTAAGATCAAAAGTTAACAGATAATGGTCTGACAGTACAGGGTTATGAGGAGACACTACCAGATTTTCCATTTCTATGCCATATGTCAGAACAAGGTCCATCGTGTGGTGGAGATAATGGAAACTGAAATCTTTTAATTGCACTTAACAATACAGTACGCTTTCACCATCATAATCTGCAGAAAAGGTGGAGATGTGGAGAGAGGAATAATCAGGCCGAGCGTTCAGAGCAGATGAAGCTTTATTCTCTTCCTGTCAAATCCACCAGAATCCAAAACATTAAAAAGACAGGTTGCACGCACTCTCTTTTATACTAACACTCCTCCGCTACCTGAGGTACTGTATTGACATATCAACTCCCCATGACAATTCCCCTTGTCCCCCAGCACCTTTAATCTGTCATGCTCTTCAGTCTGAGGGAAAACTACTGAGTGGCTTCCCACACCGCCCCCCCAGACTCTCAGACTGAGCCTTAACCCTCATGTCCTTTGGGCTTCAGCCTCCGTCCATAGCTGCTGTAATGGGGGATCTTCAGCTCCGAGGCGCTGCTGTGCCGGTGGGGGGTTCCTGGGGGTATGTCCGTCTGTGGGGGGACAGTGGGGGGGGCACCTTCAGCATGCTCGTGTGACTGATCTGACGAGTCATTTACCTGGGGAGTTCTCAGTGGGGGTCTTCTGCGCCGAGGAGCTTGGGCCAACACCACCTGTTCGTCTGCTCAAACAAAGGCGGGCTTAAGCCTGTCTATACAGATTGTCTCCCGGCGACCCCCCAAGTCTAACACAACATGTTTGTCCCCAGGTTCCAGCACTCTGAACGGGCCATCGTAGGGCGGGCGCAATGGGGTCCGGTGGGCGTTGTGCCTGACAAATACAGATGACACGTCCTTCAAGGTCTTTGGCACAAAAGTGCGGGGAAAACAGTGGTGGGCTGGGCCAGGTAGCATCCCTGCCCCTGCTCTATGCCGTGAACGTGGGGATGGATCGGTGTTTGGCGCGGGGTTATCTGGCAAAAATTCACCTGGGAGCCGCAGCGGCTGGGAAAAAAACAGCTCTGCTGGGGAGTCCGCCAAATCCTCCTTTGGTGCTGAACGCAACCCTAATAGAACCCACGGCAACTGGTCCACCCAATTTGCATCCGTAAGCGAAGCCCTGAGCGCTGCTTTAAGCGATCTATGGAAATGCTTGCATAACCCATTGGCCTGGGGGTTGTTCGCGGTCGTGCGATGAATTGTGACGTCCAGGATCCGGGCCATGGTGGACCAGAGGTCGTAAACAAACTGCGGGCCCCGATCGGACGTGATGTCCGAAGGGGCGCCAAAACGTGCCACCCATGTCGTCAAAAAAGCGCGTGCAACTTCTGCGGACGCGGTGGAAGCTAGCAGGACAGCTTTGGGCCAGCGCGTGATGCGGTCCACCACTGTCAGAAGGTGTGTGAACCCCTGCGATGGCTGGAGGGGGCCCACGAGGTCCACGTGAACATAGTCGAACCGCTTAGCCGGGATATGGAACGGCTCCAAGGGGGCTTTTGTGTGCCTGTGCACTTTGGCTCGCTGGCACGCTACACAGGCTGCCACCCACTGTTTCACCTGTTTGCGCAGGCTTGGCCATACGAACTTCGCTCCCACCATTTTGACTGACGCGTGCACTCCTGGGTGCACCAGGGAGTGAACCGACTCAAAAACGCGGCGGCGCCAAGCGCGTGGGACCACCGGGCGCAGGCGGCCCGTGGAGACGTCACAGATTGGGGGGGGGGGGGCCATACTGCAGTACTCTGCTCTCCAGCCTTAACCCTGTTGGTCCAGACTGGAGCGCGCAAACGTCCGCATCGCCAATCTGCTCAGCGGCCATGGCCGTGTAACCTATCCCCATGTAGACTGGAGCCACCATGTAGACTGGAGCCCACCGCGTTGAGTTTACCGGCCACATGCTGAATGTCGGTCGTAAACTCCGAGATCGTGGCCAGCTGTCTCTGCTGCCAGCCCGACCATGGTTCCGAAACCTTTGCCATCGCATACGTTAGCGGCTTGTGGTCCACGAACGCAGTGAAGCTGCGCCCTTCCAGCCAGAACTGGAAGTGGCATATGGCCAGGTGGAGAGCTAGTAACTCTCTGTCAAACGCGCTGTATTTATGCTCACTGTCGCGCAAAGACCTGCTAAAAAAGGCGAGCGGCTGCCAAGAACCAGCGACGTGCTGCTCCACAACGACCCCTATGGCCACGTCTGAGGCATTGGTAGTGAGTGTTATCTGAGCCGCCAGGTCCGGGTGCACCAGCAGTGTGGCGTTCGCCAGGGCTGTTTTAACCTTGGAAAACGCCAGCTCTCGTTCAAGAGTCCAGTCGACTCTGTCCGCCGGTTTCCGTTTCTTAAGTTCAGCGTACAATGGCTGCATGAGCTGGACTGCGTGGGGGAGGAAACAGTTGTTAAAGTTAACCATCCCCAAAAACTCCTGCAGTTCCCTGACCATCTGAGGGCGGGAAAAATTGGCCACTGTGTGCACCTTGTCCGGCAAAGGTATCGCGCCCTCCGGTAAAATGCGGTGGCCCAAAAAATCGATTCCCGTCACACTGAACTGGCACTTCACCGGGTTGATTATTAACCCGTGCTCCTCCAACCTCTGGAAAACTGTTCTGAGGTGGGCTATGTGTTCGTCCTCGGACGCACTGGCCACCAGGATATCGTCCAGGTAGACAAACACAAACGGCAGATCGCGCAACACCGCATCCATCATGCGTTGGAATGTCTGCGCCATGCCCTTTAACCCGAAAGGCATGCATAAAAACTCAAACAGACCAAGCGGGGTTATTACTGGCATTTTAGGTATGTCCTCAGCGTGCACCGGGACCTGGTGGTAACCACGGACCAGGTCTATCTTGGAAAAAATGCGTGCCCCGGTGAGGTGAACGGAAAAATCCTGACTATGTGGGATGGGGTAGCGGTCGTACGCTGTGGCGTTATTTAATCTGCGGAAATCACCACGAGGTCGCCACAATCCCTCGGCCTTAGGAACCATATTTTTTTTTTTTTTTTAGATTTAGTATACTTTATTGATCCCCAGAGGGGAAATTGAGGGTCATCCACCACCTGGGTGGATGAAGCAGCCACGATACGGCGCTATCCCTTAACCATTCACACACACATTCACACCTAGGGCCACTTTAGAGTCTCCAATTAACCTAACCTGCATGTTTTTGGCATGTGGGAGGAAACCGGAGAAATCCCGGGGTAAACCCACGCATACACGGGGAGAACATGCAAACTCCACACAGATCACTGTTGGTCGGGGGCTGGGATCGAACCCACGATCCCCCGGCCAAGGGTAAACTGTGCTGCCACAGTGCTAACCACTGCACCACCGTGCAGCCCATATGTAGTGGGGATGCCCATGGGCTGTTTGAGCATCTGATTATGCCCAACTTTTCCAAGTTGGCAAACTCCACACACGCTATGGCCAGTTTAGCTGCGTCCAGGCGCCAAAATCATGCGAAAACGGGCGGCCCCGTGGTGGTAATGAAGTGCTCCATCCCGTGTTTAGTGACGGTCGCCAAAAACATCAGGACCGTGAGTGCTGGGAACTGGGTGAGTAGTGTGTGGAACTTACCCCCTGGTGCTGTGACGTTGGCTAGTGTTGTGGGCCTGGCTCCTCGAGCTGTACAAGGGAGAGAATCAAAAGACATTGCGTTAATCAAGGTGTCTGTTAGCAACATCGGCTAGTAGTCCGTGTGCACACAAAAAATCAGCGCCTAAAATGGGGAAGCTGTATGCCGCTATGACGAATGTCCATTGGTATGTATGGCTGTGCAAGGATATAGTCAGTGTCCTCTCACCAAAAGTCTTAATGTCTGAGCCGTTTGCGGCTGTCAGTTCAGGGCCGCTAGTTCCCGCCAGCTGGTCGGCGTAGAACAGCAGGATGAGGCTCTTTTGGGAGCCGGAGTCCACGAGGAACCGTCTCCCCGAGCGGGAGTCTGTCACATACAACAGCTTGCTTGCTTCACCTGCTGCTACCGACTGCCGGTGCTGGCATTTCCCGAGCGCTTGAATTGGCACGGTGGCACGCATCGGCGTGCGTCCTCTCCAAAACAGCGGTGGTAGAAACAGAGCATGTCTCTCTAGTACTTCTTGGCCTCCCCTGCAGCCACCGTCACTGGCTCCTCACTTCCGCTGGCTGTCTCGCTGGGTTCCGGCGCCGCTGCGTTCACTGTGAGGGCTCTGGTGGTGAGGATGATCCGATCTGCCTCTTGGGCTAGAGCCCGCTAGTTGCACGCAGCCAGCAGCGGCGAATTGGCAAGGACCGCCCTGGCCGCTGTCGGGAGGTTCCGTAGGAAAAGGTGAGCAAAGAGGAAATGCCCATCATCTGTGCCCATCAATGCCAACGTCTTCTCCATCAATTCGACCATCGACCCGTCTCCCAAGTCGGCGCGTGTCAGGAGCCTCTCCGCTCTCTCACAGTCCGAGAGTGTGTAGCGCCGGGTCAGTGCGGTTTTGAGAGCACAGTATTTGTCGCGGGCTGGGGGCTATTGGAGCAGGCTCGCCACCTGCTGGGTTGTGCGTGCGTCCAGTGCTGCAACCACGTAGTAGTATCTGGTGTCATCTGCCGTTATTCCCCGGAGCGCGAACTGGGCCTCGGTGTGAAAGAACCAAGACTTCGGGTCGTGTAGCCAAAAGTCTGGGAGTTTGACCAAAACGACGCACGCGTTGCTAGCACTTCCAGTCCGGGTTGTCTCCGGGGTGTTCGCCTCGGGTTCCATTGTGCGTCAAGGGTCACCAGTGTGGAGAGAGGAATAATCAGGCCGAGTGTTCAGAGCAGATGAAGCTTTATCCTCTTCCTCTCAAATCCACCAGAATCCAAAACATTAAAAAGACAGGTTGCAGGCACTCTCTTTTATACTAACACTTCTCTGGTACCTGAGGTGCTGTATTGACATATCAACCCCCATGACAATTTCCCTTGTCCCCCAGCACCTTTGATCTGTCATGCCCTTCAGTCTATCACCCTTTATTGTCATTCAACTGTACAACCAATCATGTACAGTAGAACGAGATTGTGTTTTACCTATCTACTGTGTTAATCACACACACCCCAAGTGTAGAATCAGAGGGCTGCTGCCATGCAAGGCGCCACCACAAATTTCCCTCCTCCATTCCATTGTTACTGAGCACCAAGCTGGACGGCAGGAAGTTCCACTTTTATATGGTCTTCGGCATGACCCAGCTGGGATTTGAACCCCTGCCTCCCGGGTGTGGGGCGGATGCTCTAACAACTGAGCCACCACTCCGGTAGGCTCAGTACTTTTCCAGTCTGAGGGAAAACTGCTGAGTGGCTTCCCACAGAGACACATTTAGAACTGCTGTTTGGATGGTAAAGACCATGTTGATGGTTTTAAAAGCGTTTAAAAGCAGTGGTTTTAAAAGCGTTGTCTGCTGTAGTATGTTTCTTTGAAAAATATTTTGGGAGATTTCCAAGACCTAAGTTACCAGTTCCACATATTTCCCATGACTTAAGCAGATTACTCGTGTTACCTGGACACCTGCAGGAATTAATAACTGTGTAATAACTGGAGGATGGCTGAGATATTTATCCAGAGTGAATGTGCAATGCCTGAATTTGTAGAGTAAAAATTCCACTGTAAATTGCCTACCATATTTCATCAAACACAGGGGACATAGGATAATTTGGATCCCACATGAATGCACATCTCAGAAATTCAGTGATTCAGATGCAGAAGTCTTTTTTGTTTGTTTCCTTTGACCACCTTTTCTGGCATTTTTTCTGTGAAATTGTGGCAGCTGTAGTGGATGTAATGATTTAGAATATTATTTATAATATGTTGGGAACAAATTCAAGCAAGTCTCCTCTCACATTTCTTTTTT
Organism: Pholidichthys leucotaenia; assembly: GCA_020510985.1. Lineage (NCBI taxonomy): Eukaryota > Metazoa > Chordata > Actinopteri > Cichliformes > Pholidichthyidae > Pholidichthys > Pholidichthys leucotaenia. Next base: position 379,625,084 of record CM035842.1, on the reverse strand, counting down.
TTTTTTTTTTACACTATTTCACTATCCTACCTGGTTGCAGCAGCAGATGTTATGACACGCCTTGATGGCGCATCCGGAGATAAACATCAATAAGTTCTACTGAAATAAAGGGTACTATTAGGACAGTCAACAGCAGGGCTTTTGTGCCACGTTTCCCACCTTGCGGCAGTGCTTTTGTTAGTTTCTGTCTGTGCATTTTCTGTGTTTTATGCTTTGTCTCATGCCATCTAATTATCAGTAGACAGTGTGCCGGCTTTGCACTGGCAGGAGTGAGATCATTTCAGAAAGGTGTGGCACGGTGAAATCTCAGCGTATCAGTATTTGGTACATTTTATTACAATGTGCTTCTGATAAAGAAGAAGGAGGTCTGTCATCAGAAACATTGTTAATGCTATCAGCAGTGTGCTTTGAAATGGCACAGCTCCTACTGACAGTAGCTCATGAGGAAACACAGCATGTGCTGGGATTTTATGTTATTTTGTTACTTAGATTTTTATTAGTTTTTCAACTTAAATCATATACACACACACAGAGAAAAAGCATATATAAAAGAAAAAAAGGAACCTGTCCCATTGACATCAACAGAAAAAACAAATCAATAACATCTACTGCTCGAGTCCGACATTAATTCTTGTTCCTCCTCATAGTCCACATTATTTCTTTGAAGTCCATTTATCTATCGCCATTTCGGGATTTGTATATTGTCCATTTTTCCCACTTCTCGTCAAATTCATCTTCTTGTAGTCGTAATTTGTGTGTTAGTTTTTCCATTGTGTAGATGTCTTCTATAATAGCCCAGTATTGTTCCTTTGTAGGTGGTTCTTTCTTCAACCAATTCCTTGTTATGGCTTTTTTACCCGCTACTAACAATATTTTGACAAGGTATCTATCACTCCCAGAGATGTTTGCCTCTGTTAGATTACAAAGATAAAGTATCTTACAGGTCATAGGGATCTTGTATCTTATTATCTTCTGTAACATTTCACTTATCATCTCCCAAAATTCAGTTATTCTCTTACACTTCCAAAAAACATGTGTATGATCCGCATCATATTCACCACATTCTCTCCAACACTTCTGAGGTTGGTTGAGTTGTTTATTTTCATCATTGGTGTGATAAAATAATGCACTAAGTTTTTCCAGGCAAATTCCCTCCAAATCCGCGAACTGGTGGATGAGTGGTGAGTGGGATTTTATGTTATTTTAATGAACTGTAACAATTATAATCTAATCACCCGTCATTTCGATTATCATATGATGATACACGTAATAGATTTTTATTTTATGGACATTTTCATTTGAATCGCGGACTTACCGTTGGAGTATAGCCTTTAGATTAGGCATTAAATTATTAATTTTAAAGGGGAATAAATGAATGAACAGGGAGTGTGTGTACATTGCAGTATGGAACGGTACACACAATGGAACACGGTACACAGGGAAGGCGTGGTGGGATACTGTCAGTCTGAATATTTTAAATGACAAACCGCTCTTCTGTGACAAAGTATTCTGTCCACATACTAATCTACCATGTCTGTCATCATATCACATCATCATACCTCATGTCTTTTCGTGCATGTACATCCCAATTAAAGGAAAATACACACTCAGCTGTTTTCTGTTAAATGTGGACAGTTAAATATGAACTATTACTGACAATTTTTTTTTTTATAATTTTTGAAATCTCATTCACTGTTGTTCTTTTAACAGAATGAGTCAAAATAAAAGTATTTCAGCAGCTGTTTTAAAACACAACAATTTTGCATTCAGCAGAGGAGATTAATGGGCCTCAGGCCAAGATGAATGGCTTGCTCTTTCTCGGTTTAAAAGAGAAGTTTGGATATAGTTTGTGCATAATTATGATCAAGTCTCCTCAGTGCAAGCAAGGTTGTGGACAAGGAGGTTAAAAAGCTCCTTAAAAGCTCCTTGCCCTTAAATACATTTTCACTTTGTAAACGAGTCCACAATGTCCTCAGGGAAAAATGGATTTGTACTCCCATTTAAATGTTGTCATATTAAGATAAGATAAGCCTTTATTAGTCCCACAATGGGGAAATTCCAGGATTGCAACAGCACAGGGATAGCAACACTCAGAGCAATAATTAAGAAGATACGAAAAATATAAATAAGAGCAGTGGATATACAGTACATACGTACACATAAATATATAAATATATATACAAAGTGCGGAGCATTGTAGCAAGATGGAATAAACAGCATAACCGTCTACTTAGTTATCCTACATAGTATGAATATGTACCCATACATATTGTCACCCTCCATAGTGACTGATATTGTCCCAGTTGTATACTGGAGGGGACCATTTGTGTAAGTCTGTTGCGTCTTTTGCATTCAATACTATTAGGTCATCACGTTTTTTTGCTATCTCTGCGAGCAGCCCTGCTTAGGTTATACAGTCTGACAGCTGTAGGTAGGAAGGACCTGCGAAACCTCGCGGCTGCGCACCTAGGATGATGTAGTCTACTGCTAAATGAGCTCCTCAGTGCGTTCAATATGTCCTGCATAGGGTGGGACTCGGACTCCAGCAGAGATGACAGTTTAGCCACCATCCTTCTCTCTCCTGTCTCCTCCACTGGGTCAAGGCATTTCCCCAGGACAGATCTAAGATAAGATAAGATAAGATAAGCCTTTATTAGTCCCACAATGGGGAAATTCCAGGATTGCAACAGCACAGGGATAGCAACACTCAGAGCAACAATCAGAAGGCAAGAAAAAACAAGAACAGCTAGTATACATATGTACATATTACTATATATATATATACAGTATATAGACACACAGTGCGGAGCATTGTGGTTGGTGAATGTGCAGCAGAAAGTCTAAGCTCTCTCTCCGCGGATGCGGCGGGCCAGCTGGATGTCTTTGGGCATGATGGTGACCTTCTTGGCGTGGATGGCGCACAGGTTGGTGTCCATGAAGAGACCCACCAGGTAGGCCTCGCTGGCCTCCTGCAGAGCCATGACGGCGGAGCTCTGGAAGCGCAGGTCGGTCTTGAAGTCCTGAGCGATCTCTCTCAACAGGTGCTGGAAGGGCAGCTTACGGATGAGCAGCTCCGTGGATTTCTGGTAGCGACGGATCTCTCTCAGAGCCACGGTACCGGGCCTGTAACGGTGAGGCTTCTTCACTACGCCGGTGGTCGGAGCGCTTTTTCCGAGCAGCCTTGGTGGCTAGCTGCTTCCTGGGGGGCTTTTTCCTCCAGTAGATTTACGGGCGGTCTGCTTGGTTCTTGCCATCGCTCTTTATTATTCTGTCTTATATTCCTTGCACGCCGCCTAAACTCCAGCCCGGCACCCGCGTCGTTTTCCCTACAGTTCCTCGGTATGTCGAGTTTCTCCGTTAGCACCGGGTGGCGGTTGAGTGCTAGCTAGCTCTTCCCTGCTGTATCGTCTCCTGCTGTAAACAGAGGCTCCGTTCGCCGACTCGGGAGACCTTTGGGGCGATCTGTGTGTCCGTGATATATATATAGAGTGAAAGGTGTAAAAAGAAGAAGAATCTAGCTTTCTTGATCAGTTTGTTCGGTCTTTTCCTATCAGCTGCTGTAATGCTGTTGCCCCAGCAGACCACTCCAAAAGTGATGGCTGATACCACCACCGTGTCGTAGAATGTCTTCAGCAGCGCCCCTTGTACACCAAAAGACCTGAGCCTCCTCATTAGGAACAACCTGCGCTGTCCCTTCTTGTAGAGTGCGTCGATATTGTGTGACCAGTCTAGTTTATTGTTCAAATGAACACCAAGGTACTTGTAGGATGTGACCATCTCAATGTCTGTTCCCTGTATGTTTACTGGTGCTGTGAGGGGTTGTCCTTGCCTGCGGCAGTCCACCACCAGCTCCTTAGTTTTCCACGCGTTGATCTGGAGGCAGTTCCCATGGCACCAGTCCACAAAGTCCTGGATAAGTCCTCTGTACTCAGCTTCATCTCCGTTGGAGATGAGGCCAACGATCGCAGAGTCGTCAGAGAACTTCTGTAGATGGCAGTGTGTTGTGTTGTGTGAGAAGTCCGCAGTATAAAGGGTGAACAGGAAGGCAGCCAAAACCGTTCCCTGGGGGGCCCCCACGCTACCGATGATCGTGTCAGACACACAGTCTCGGGTTCTCACAAACTGTGGCTGGTTAGTGAAGTAGTCCAGGATCCATGATGACAGGTGCTAGTCCACCCCTGCGTACAGCAACTTGTCCTTCAGGATCATCGGTTGAATGATGTTGAAAGCACTGGAGAAGTCAAAGAACATGATCCTCACCGCATTCCCGGGCTTCTCCAGGTGGGACAGAAAACGGTGAAGGAGGAAGATCACTGCATCCTCCACCCCAATACCATGCTGGTAGGTGAACTGGAGTGGATCCATCACTGGTCCCACCAGGGGGCGGAGGTGAGCAAGGATCAGTCTCTCCAGGGTCTTCATCAGGTGAGACGTCAGGGCCACTGGTCTGTAGCTGTTCAGATCTTTGGGGTGGGAAGCCTTTGGTACAGGTACCACACAAGATGTTTTCCACAACTGTGGTACCCTCCCCAGCTTCAGGCTCAGGTTGAAGATGTGCTCCACAATCCCACACAGCTGGTCTGCGCAGGACTTGAGGAGCTTCGCGTTGATGCCGTCCGGTCCCGAGGCCTTCCTCGCCTTGACCTTCCTCAGCTCCGTCCTCACCTGGGTCTTAGTGAGGGTCAGGTTGGGGGGCTGTGTGCTAGGAGTGGGGGGGGTGTTGGTGGAGTGGGGTGTGGACAGCAGGTCTCAATGACTTTAGAGGCAGCAGTGGTTGTTGTGCAGTCGGGGGGGAGGGCGATTGGTCAATCCTATTAAAAAACAGGTTTGATAGGCTTTGATCTTGTGCCCCGTTTATAAACGGGAGTGAGAGCCAAGACACTGATTGGTTTATTTCACGATATGCCCTAAACACACCTCTGAAAAGCATTAGGACAGCCTCTTTGTGCCGGCAGAAAATTAGTTTTTTCGCTGCTGCAATAGTGAAATGCCTGGCAGAAAAGTAGTTTTTGCACTGCTGCAATAGTGAAATGAACTTGGAAACACCCATAAATGCACCATGTGCCTCAAACAATTAACTATGGACTGTGCCACTGTAATAGGGCCCAAAGACTTTGTTTATTCTATGTGAATGCAGTACACAAAACACACACTAAAGGAACAAAACTGTTAAAGCTATGCTTTTTTATCATCATGTTTGGGTCTCTCAAGTCTGCAAAATTGGTAAGGATTTTAAAATTATGTTAGTGTGAACCAGGCCTTAAGAAATAATGGAGGGGGACCCCATAGTTACAAGTCTCTATCAATGCAGCGATGGAAACCGGTTGGATGTTCAGTTAACTCCTCATTTTCTTTCTAATATTGTTTAATCCGAGTATATTGAGGACCTCTTTTATGATAACAGAGCCCACCACCACTGCCCATCAAGAAAGACATGGAAGGCCCTCCCATCCTGCCATCCGAAGTAAGACACACTCTATTGAAAATGAAAGCCGAAAAGCCCCTGGCTCAGACAATATTCTAAAAGAAGTCATAGAGGCGCTAAACAAAACTAGAATCAAGGAATTAACTTGCCTTCTTAATATAACTAATGACAGTGGTGGTGTAATTCCTGAAGACCTGAAAAAATCAGTGTTTATCACTCTGTCAAAGAAACCAGACACCAATGACTGTGAACAACACAGAACAATAAGCCTCATAAGTCACACCACAAAAATATTATTACGAATCCTCATGGCATGGACTAGAAACAAGATACATCAAGAACTGTCTCTGGCACAATTTGGATTCCTTCCTGACAAAGGCACAAGAAATGCAATCTTTACACTCACCACTCTATTGGAACGTTGCATAGCGGTTCAAAAAAATGTGTACAGCGCATCAGGAAAGTATTCACAGCGCTTCACTTTTTCCACATTTGGTTATGTTACAGCCTTATTCCATAATAAATTAAACTAATTTTTTCCTCAAAAGTCTACACACAATACCCCATAATGATAAAGTGAAAAAAGTTTTTTTTGAGATTTTTGCGAATTTGTTAAAAATAAAAAACTAAGAAATCACATGTCCATAAGTATGCACAGCCTTTGCCATGAAGCTCAAAATTGAGCTCAGGTGCATCCTGTTTCCACTGATCATCCTTGAGATGTTTCTGCAGCTTAACTGGAGTTCACCTGTGGTAAATTCATTTGGTTGGACATGATTTGGAAAGGCACACACCTGTCTGACAGTGCGTGTCAGAGCACAAACCAAGCATGAAGTCAAAAGAATTGTCTGTAGACCTCCGAGACAGGATTGTCTCGAGGCACAAATCTGGGGAAGGGTACAGAAAAATTTCTGCTGCTTTGAAGGTCTCAATGAGCACAGTGGCCTTCATCAGGCCTCCATCATCATTGACAGCTTGGTGGAGCAGTGGTTAGCACAGTGGCACCACAGTAAGAAGGTCACGGGATTGATTCCACTCCTGACCATCGTGGGTTCAATCCCACCCCCTGACCATCAGTGACCCTTCTGTGTGGAGTTTGCATGTTCTCCCCTTGTCTGCGTGGGTTTACCCCAGGTACTCCGGTTTCCTCCCACAGGCCAAAAACATGCAAGTTAGGTCAATTGGAGACTCTAAAGTGGCCCTAGGTGTGAATGTGTGTGTGAGTGGTGAAGGGATGGCACCTTACCGTAGCTGCTTCATCCATCTAGGTGGATGCCCTGAATTTCCCCTCTGGGGATCAATAAAGTACACAAATCCATAAATGGAAGAAGCTCAGAAGCACCAGAACTCTTCCTAGAGCTGGCCAGGCATTTAAATTGAGCGATCGGGGAAGAAGGGCCTTAGTCAGGGAGGTGACCAAGAACCCGATGGTCACTCTGTCAGAGCTCCAGCATATCTCTGTGGAGAGAGGAGAACCTTCCAAAATGACAACTATCTCTGCAGCAATCCACCAACTAGGCCTGTATGGTAGAGTGGCTAGACGAAAGCCACTCCTTAGTAAAAGGCAGATGGCAGCCCGCCTTTAGCTTGCCAAAAGGCACCTGAAGGAATCTCAGACCATGAGAAACAAAATTCTTTGGTCTGATGAGACAAAGATTGAACTCTTTGGCATGAATGCTGGGTGTCATGTTTGGAGGAAACCAGGCACCACTCATCACCAAGCCAATGCTACCCCTACAGTGAAGCATGATGGTGCAGCATCATGTTGTGGGGACGTTTTTCAGTGGCAGGAACTGGGAGACTAGTCAGGATAGAGGGAAAGATGAATGCAGCAATGTACAGAGACATCCTGGATGAAAACCTGCTCAAGAGCGGTCTTGACCTCAGACAGGGGCGAAGGTTCATCTTTCAGCAGGACAGTGACCCTAAGCACACAGCCAAGATATCAAAGGAGTGGCTTCAGGACAACTCTGTGAATGTCCTTGAGTGTCCCATCCAGAGCCCAGACTTGAATCCAATTGAACATCTCTGGAGAGATCTGAAAATGGCTGTGCACCGATGCTTCCCATCCAACCTGATGGAGCTTGAGAGGTGCTGTAAAGAGGAATCCGCGGAACTGCCCAAAGATAGGTGTACCAAGCTTGTGGCATCATATTCAAAAAGACTTGAGGCTGTAATTACTGCCAAAGATGCATCGACAAAGTATTGAGCAAAGGCTGTGAATACTTATGTATATGCGACGTCTTAGTTTTGTATTTTTAATAAATTTGCGAAAATCTAAAAAAAAAAATTCACGTTGTAATTATGGGTTATTGTGTGTAGAATTTTGAGGGAAAAAAATGAATTTATTGCATTTTGGAATAAGGCTGTAACATAAAATATGGAAAAAGTGAAGTGCTGTGAATACTTTCCGGATGCACTGTACCTATGTTTCATCAATTATTCCAAGGCATTTGATAAAGTCAGACATGAGGAACTATTTAACATTCTGGAAAGTCTAGACATTGACGGAAAAGACCTGAGAATTGTAAGAAACCTTTATTGGGAGCAAAAGGCAGCAATCAGGCTAGATAGACAATGCAGCTTTTTCAAGTCAATCCAGAGAGGTGTCAGACAAGGCTGTGTCTTGTCCCCCGACTTATTCAACCTATATAGTGATATGCTCCTACAAAAAAATCCATAACTAATCTTAGGTATGTGGACGACACCTTACTGATTGCCTGCACTGAACAAGATCTCCAACAAATGCTCAGTGTTGTTTCAGCATGTAGTGAAGCAAAGGAATTGTCGCTTAATGCAAATAAAACAGAATGTATGGTTATATCCAAGAAGTCGCAACCTCCTGCATGCAACATCACATACAGTGGTGTGAAAAAGTGTTTGCCCCCTTCCTGATTTCTCATTTTTTTGTGTGTTTGTCACCCTTAAATGTTTCAGATCATCAAATAAATTTAAGTATTAGACAAAGATAACACAAGTAAACGCAAAATGCAGTTTTTAAATGAAGGTGTTTATGATTAAGGTGAAAAAATCTAAACCTACATGGCCCTGCATGAAAAAGTGATTGCCCCCTAAATGTAATAACTGATTGGGCCACCCTTAGCAGCAACAACTGCAATCAAGCATTTGCGAAAACTGGCAATGAGTCTTTTACAGCGCTGTGGAGGAATTTTGGCCCACTCGTCTTTGCAGAATTGTTGTAATTCAGCCACATTGGAGGGTGTTCGAGCATGGACCGCCTTTTTAAGGTCATGCCACAGCATTTCAATCAGATTCAGGTCAGGACTTTGATTAGGCCACTCCAGAGTCATCATTTTGTTTTTCTAAAGCCATTCAGAGGTAGACTTGCTGGTTTGTTTTTGATCATTGTCCTGCTGCAGAACCCAAGTGCGCTTCAGCTTGAGGTCACAAGCAGATGGCCGGACGTTCTCCTTCGGGATTTTTTGGTAGACAACAGAATTCATGGTTCAATTTACCACAGCAAGTCTTCCAGGTCCTGAAGCATCAAAACAGCCCCAGACCATCACACTACCACCACCATATTTTACTGTTGGTATGATGTTCCTTTTCTGAAATGCTGTGTTACTTTTACGCCAGATGTAATGGGACACACACCTTCCAAAAAGTTCATCTTTTGTCTCGTCAGTCCACAGAGTGTTTTCCCAAAAGTCTTGGAGATCATCAAGATGTTTTCTGGCAAAACTGAGATGAGCCAACCACTCATGTTTTTGCTTCTCTGTATGAGCATGTTTACACTGCAAGGTAATCCTAAACTCTCTATTGATCATGGACCAAAGTGTTAATCTTAATTTAACTTCATGGAATTGCAGAGGTCTACAAAATTTAAAAAAACTTAAACAAGTTATGAATAAAATAAAGGACATGGGTTCAAGAATTGTGTTTTTACAAGAAACTCATCTGATAGAGGAGGATGTTAAAAGAATTAGGAGTAGATGGCAGGGAAGTGTATTCACCTCTTCATTTTCATCCCGAGCCAGGGGAGTTATGACTCTCATACATAAATCAGTTCCTTTTCAGGTGAAAAATGTAATTGGAGACAAATTTGGAAGATATGTAATCATTCAAGGTTCTTTGCTATTAGAAAATATAAATCTTGTGAACTTATATGGTCCCAATATAGATGATCAGAAGTTCTTTGCTAATTTATTTCTCATCTTATCATCACTTACAGGGCAACATATAATAGCAGGGGATTTTAATTGTACATTGAATCCAGGTGTGGATAGATCAACAGGACTGGATTGTACGCACATTGGATGTAGGATGACTATTAATCATTTTATGAAAGAATTGAGATTGTTAGATATATGGAGAGAAATGAAACCACAAGTTAAAGCCTATTCTTGTTATTCCAGTACCTACAAGACATTCTCACGTATTGATTATTTTTTGATTTCCACAGAATTAAGGTCCAAGATTCAAAACTGCTTTTATGATAACATCGTGATCTCTGATCATGCACCCTGTTGTCTAATATATGTAGATAAAAAATTGACAAAGGAATCAGGTAGATGGCAATTTCAGCATAAATGGCTTCAGGATGAGGAATTTGTCAAGTATATAGAAAAACAGATAGACGAGTTCTTTGACATCAATACTACACAAACATCAGCATGTGTAAAGTGGGAGGCTTTCAAAGCTTTTATTAGGGGACATATTATTAGTTATACAGGATCAAAATCTAAGAAGACTCGAGAGGAGAGAGCTAAATTGGAACATAAAATAAAAAATCTTCAGGAAAAAGTGTATGCAGGAAGTGACCCAAGGTTGGAGAATGAATTACTGATTTTGAGAGCTGAATACGACAAAAAATCAGCGAATAGAGCTGCCTCGAGTCTTCTAAGATTGAAACAATCTTTTTATGAACAAGGTGAAAAATCAGGAAAATTATTAGCATGGCAGATTAAACAATTGGAAATTAAAACACCAATTACCAGTATTATAAGTAATGGACAGGTAGTTATAGATCCTTTAGAAATTAATAGAGCCTTTAGAGATTACTATGAAAAATTATATGATACCAAAAATGAACCTGATTTAACAAAACTAAATGGGTTTTTGAACGAACTATCTATACCGTGTATTCCAAATGAAAACAGGGAGATATTGGAGTCTAAAATTAGTCAAGAAGAAGTTGGGCTAGCCATTGATAATATGAAATCAGGAAAAAGTGCAGGACCAGATGGTCTTCCAGTTGACCTTTATAAAAAATTTAAGAATAAATTAATAAAACCTTTTTTGGAAATGGTTTTAGAAGCATTTCAAAATAATAATTTACCATCATACATAAATAATGCCTTAATTATACTGCTGCCAAAACCAGGTAAGCCCTCTAATAAATGTGAAAATATGAGACCAATAAGCCTATTAAACGCCGACCTTAAGATAATCTGTAAAATTTTAGCAAGACGAATACAAGAAATTTTACCAAATATTATTAATCGAGATCAGAATGGCTTTATAAAGGGTAGACAAGGCTTCCATAATGTAAGAAGACTATTTAATATTATTTATTTTAATAAAGAAGCACCGGATACAGCTCTCCTATCATTGGACGCCGAAAAGGCCTTTGATAGAGTTGAATGGCCCTTTCTTTTTGAAGTCCTACAAAGGTTTGGACTTGGAAATAATTTCATAAAATGGGTTCAAATAATATACAATAATGCTACAGCAGAAATCCTAACAAATAACAATATTTCAAAACCAATAAAAATCAATAGAGGATGTCGACAAGGCTGTCCACTTTCACCTTTACTGTTTACTATGGCAATTGAACCTTTAGCGATAGCGATACGTTTACATTCACAAATATATGGAATTAAAGTTGGACCAACAGAACATAAAATCTCCCTGTACGCCGATGATATAATTTTGTTTATGTCGAATCTAAAAAAATCAATTCCAACCTTGTTGAATTTAATAAAGAATTTTGGGGAAATATCAGGATATAAAATAAATAAAACTAAATCTTCAATATTAATGCTAAATGAGACCCAGAGAAATTACCCAGACCCTGAGGTAAATCAATTCAATGTTGTAAATCAGTTTAAATATTTAGGAATCCAAATTATGCCTAAGCTAGAATCAGTCGCCAGTGTCAACTATGAAGCCTTAATGTCAGATATCAGTGAGTTAACTCAGAGATGGATGTCACTACCAATGTCGATGATCGGGAGAATCAATATACTTAAAAGTAATATTTTACCTAAAATACTTTATTTATTTCAATACATTCCCTTATCACCACCTTTAGATCTATTCTCAAGAATAAAAAAAAAGTTAGTGGAATTTATATGGAACAACAGGAGGGCTAGATTACGTTTGTCTTTATTATATTTACCATTTGATCGTGGAGGTCTGAAATGTCCAAATTTTATGTTGTATTATTGGTCGGCACAACTGAGGTCTATGACATATTATTTTTCATCAAATGATCTCCCTCACTGGACTGAAATGGAATCATACAATTTACCTTTACCTCTTCCCATATTCATATACTCAGATTCGGCAAAAAAATTACAAAAACAAGTTAAAAATCCATTTGTAAAGCATATGATCAAAATATGGTGTGAAGCTAAAAACTATTTAAAAGAACCACAGTTATTGTCACAATTTAGTCCAATATGGGGTAATCAATATTTTAAACCAGGGAGAGCGGACGCTGTATTTAAAGTATGGAATTTAAAAGGGATACAAAAGATTCAGGATTTATATTTGCCAGGTGCAGACAACATAATGTCTTTTGAAGAGCTGAGGATCAAATTTAATCTCAATAGAACACATTTTTTTAAATATCTTCAACTTAGAAACTTTATTCGATCAAATCAAAATAAAGCTCTCACTCGACCTATTTATTCATCCTTGGAAAAAATGATGATGAAAGATAGTAAAAGAAAGGGTATTATTTCAGAGTTTTATAACTCATTGACACTATCTTCAAGTGAAAATTCACTGAAAAGATTAAACTACTGGAAAGAAGATCTGCAAATTGAAATTTCAGAGGAACAATGGGAATTGGCTTGTACAGAAGCTCAAACCAAATCAATAAATGCACGCCTTAAATTGATACATTTCAAATGGTTAATGCGGATGTATGTTACACCGGAGGAGTTAAATAGATATAACAAAAATATACCAGATACATGCACAAAATGCATGGAAAGTAAAGGAACCCTATTTCATTGTTTATGGGAATGTAGATTAATAAGAATGTTTTGGGAAGAGGTGAGGGTAACAATTGAAAAAATAATCTCAAAACAAATCATATTGAATCCTAAACTGTTTTTGTTGGGTCTGTACCCAGAAAAGCATAATTTTAATAAAAGTGAAAGAACATTCATAGACCTCAGTTTGCTTAATGCCAAAAAATGTATTGCACTATTATGGAAAAAGACTCATAGACCAGATGTGACTCAGTGGTTAAGACAGATGTTAACAAACCTTCCATTAGAAAGAATAACATATATACTAAAATCAAAGGAAATTGTGTTTGAGAATATATGGAGACCTTTTATTGATTATGTAAAAAATTTAAACATAACTCTTGAAGAAGAAGGTGAATGATGTGTGTGGACCTTGTAAATTCCAAACTGGTGAACATAATATGTATACTTATGTATTGGATTGTCTAGACTAAACAGAGGAGCATTGTTGAAGACTTGATTTTGTTGGTGGTTGTTGGTGTTTTTAGTGCATTTTTTTTTTTTTTGTAGTACTTTAGTGTTAGTGTTTGATTGTTTGTATCATGTTTGTTAAAAAAAAAAAAGGTTCAATAAAGATATTGTGGAAAAAAAAAACTGAGATGAGCCTTTATGTTCTTTTTGCTCAACAGTGGTTTTCGTCTTGGAGCTCTGCCACGCAGACCATTTTTGCCCAGTCTCTTTTTTATGGTGGAGTCATGAACACTGACCTTAAAGGGCCTATATCATGCAAAATCGACTTTTTTGAGCTTTTAAGCATGTTATAATGTTAATTCCTCACCAAAAACACCCCCAAAGTGGTATTTTGCTCCATTCACGCATCTCTGCGTATTCCTCCTCAACCCTGCTCTCTGAGCTGCTGCTCCGCCCTGTCCCTGATAATGACTGGGTCCCCACATTCATACGTATGAACGTGAGTGAGCCACCCACTCCAGGAAGTGCCTGTGCTGCCAGCACCGCCCCCAGGCTAATGCACACACCCACTTTCTCCGCGCAGCTAACGGAGCGGTGATCGGCAAAACTCTTTCACTTTAGCATTGACGCTGTGAAGAAGTAGTTCCTCTCGCACCTAATCTGCTCAGTGACAACTGAGCACCATTCGTGTGGAGGAACGAAAGAAGTGCAGGCGGACACGACAAGCTGAAGGTTAAAGGTGTTTTATTCCTCCATCACGAGACTCACTCAGCGCTCTGTCTGTGCGCTGTGAGTGAGCCCTGAGTGCATTTTCAGTGAGCTTTGAGTGAGCACATTTATACAGACGAGAGAATGCATGGCACATTTACATAACAGTCAACACATATCAATTGCTTGATTGCTGGCACCGGAATTCCTCTCTTTGCTCCAGGGATGTATAACAATAGGACAAAAGAGAATGCAAGGCACATTTACATATTGATATCAGTCCATACATATCAATCACATGATTAACTGGTAGTCCCCCGAGGGGCTCTCTGCCCACATGCCAGTTGTTCTGCTTCATGCTCAAGCTGAGTGCTCTGACTGTCCAAGTAGATTGTGGTGGGTCACCATACCGCTCCCTCCCAAAGCACTCAGCAGGTGTTGTGACCCCCCACCCCCCGTTTGGCTCCTTGGTGCGGTCGTGCGTAATGGAACACGACGGCGATTGGCTGGCTTTGGAAGCGAGGTGCGAGGAAAAGCTCTGTGCAGGAGGAGGTGGAGGGGGGTGGGAGTAATCTACAGATACTGTAGATGTTGTTTTCGTGGGCGGAACCCAGCGACACGCTGCAGCAGCCGGCTCAGGGGTTACGTCACGAAATGGGTGGCAGCCACAAGAAGGAGAGGCGGAGCCTCAGAGATCGAGGCATCTTACTTCCAGGTTGGAAAAGTAGCTCGCTAAAATAACTCATATTTCTTAAGAAATTCATTCTCCAGTGTACCAAAGGTAATATACTATCACATACATGCATATAGTTTACTCTGAAAGGCTTAAAATAGCATGATATAGGCCCTTTAACTGAGGCAAGTGAGGCCTACAGTTCTTTGGATGTTGTTGTGGGGTCTTTTGTGACCTCTTGGACTAGTCGTTGCTGCGCTCTGGGGGTAATTTGGGTCGTCCGGCCACTCCTGGGAAGGTTCACCACTGTTCCATGTTTTTGTCATTTGTGGATAATGGCTCTCACTGTGGTTCGCTGGAGTCCCCAAAGCTTTAGAAATGGCTAGAAAATTGAACTCAGCTTTCCAAAGATGTGATAAACCACAGTCAATTTAGGGGGCAATCATTTTTTCACACAGGGCCATGTAGGTTTGGATTTTTTTTACCCTTAATAATAAACACCTTCAATTAAAAACTGCATTTTGTGCTTACTTGTGTTATCTTTGTCTTATATTTAAATTTGTTTGATGATCTGAAACTGTTAAGTTGACAAACATGCAAAAAAATGAGAAATCAGGAAGGGGGCAAACACTTTTTCACACCACTGTACATACGAAGTCATTAAACAAGTCAACCAGTTCAAATATCTTGGTTTTGCAATCACATCCAATGGTAAATGTAATAAGGAAGTGAAGAAAAGAATTGCTCTATCAAAACATACCTTCATTATGTTGAGTGCAATATTCAAGAACAGAAATATATCCTTAAACACCAAAATCTGTGTTCTAAAATGCTACATCTGGTCTGTACTACTTTATGGATACGAATGTTGGACTATTTCCAAAGATTTGAAAGCACGCCTGGAGCCGCTGAAATGTGGTTTTTACGAAGAATCCTATGCATTTCATGGACGGAAAAGAAAAGCAACAAAGAAATCTTGGAAATGGCAGGCAAGTAAAAGAGCTTAATGAAGATTATAAGAAAATGACAACAGAAGTTTCTTGGACACATAATCAGAAAGGAGGAATTAGAAAACCTAGTCTTGACTGGCAAGACAGAAAGCAAAAGGAGCAGAGATAGACAACGAATTGCATAGTCTTTACATAATCTAAACGATGTTATCCCTAACATGAAGTAGTCATGAAGCAGGTGATATACCTAGCTGGTGACCGAGAAAGGTGGAAAGCCATGATCGTCAATGTCTGTTCCAGACCTGACACCTGAAGAAGAAGATTGCTTAATCCACAGTCAGTCTTTGCCTGAGACCATCTTCCTCATAGAGCTACACTATACATAGCTGAAGCTTCTGTCCATCGTTATTCAGATGAGGCTTTTAACTGAGACAACTAGAATTACATTAGTATTCTAGTTTCTGCAGTTTTTATGTTGGTTTCAAATACCAGGATAGAGCCAAGTTGCAAGTTAACACATTTCTATTTGTAGCTGTGTATCATATGCCAGTAACATCCTGAGATAATATATGTATTGTGTGAGAGTTGTGTGAGAGTGTCAGTCCCTATCACTAATATTAGAATGAAGAGTGACCCAGCAACCAAGCAGCCAACTGTTATTTCTTTTTGTTTTAGCCTGCTCAGTTGTGTGATTGAAATAAAACTTAAAAAAAAAAATCCACACACACTGTGTCACACTCATTCATTACCACACAACACACACACACACACACACACACACACACACACACACACACACACACACACATCTTCCAGCTGATTGAACTGAGTGAAAAATTGTTTGGCCAAGATAAGCTTGCTTAAGTCGGTACATTTCCTGCCTCTTCTCTCCTGCTAAACAAAATAAATAGAGCCACAACACTCGTGTGCAGTAGCATCACAGCAACATACGACTGGCTTCTTGGCAAACCCAGGGAGACACACATGCATCAAGTCCAGGGTTTTCCCATCATTAAGGTTCAGCACTGTGTGTCAGGTGAATGATGTTTGCATTTTAAACACATTTAATTCACACGATGATGCATCACACAATAAGTTTCATCTCATCTGCACATAATCATATGTGTACATACTGAACATATTTGCTTATAGTTTTTGTGCGATGTACACTGTGTGTGAGCGTCCTTGGGCAGTTCAGATATAATAAAATGAATGAGAACTTCATCTGGTTGTCAGATTGCATAATCCTTGTGTTTGTTAAACAGGATGGCTGTTTAATGTCTGTCTGTGTCACATAAAGCCTTTGAATAATGAAACCTCCTCCCATGAAATGTTTTTTCCTCCCTGCAGGACCCTTACATGTTTGAGCCCAATTGTCAGATGAATGTGGACGAATATGGCTTTTTTATCACCTGGAAGAGTGAAGGGAAGGTACAGTTTCCACCTTTTCACCTTTGTTTTTTTTGCTAGTTTGTTCTCCAAAAAAGTTATATATTCCTATTTATTTAGTTTGGTAGAGCATCTGCCCCACAGCTGGGAGGATGTGGGTTCAAGCCACAGCTGGGTAATACCAAAGACCATAAAAATGTTGCTTTCTGCTTTCTAACTCGGTGCTCAGCATAAATAGAATGGTAAATGGTATTCTACAGCGGGGAAAATAAGTATTGAACACGTCAACATTTTTCTCATTAAACATTTTTATGATGGAGCAAGTGACCTGAGATTTTCACCAGATATCAGTAATAACCCAAGTAATCCATACATACAAAGAAATCAAGGAAACTGTGTTCACAAAACAAGTTATATTTAATAAAGTGGAATGGCACAGGGAACAAGTATTGAACACGCTTGGTGAAATTCATTTAATATTTAGTAGAAAAGCCTTTTTTGTTAATGACAGCTTCTGGATGCCTCCTGTATGGAGAAACTAGGTGCAGGCATTGCTCAGGAGTGATTTTAGCCCATACTTCCACACAAACAGTCTTCAAGTTTTCAAGATTCTGTGGGTGTCTTGTGTGAACTCTGATCTTTATTTCGTTCCATAGATTTTCAATTGGATTCAGGTCAGGTGACTGACTGGGCCATTCTAGCAGCTTTATTTTCCTGCTCTGGAGCCAGTTGAGAGTTTCCATGGCTGTGTGTTTGTGATTATTGTCTTGCTGAAATGTCCACTCTTGTTTCATCTTCAGCATCCTGGCAGATAGCAACAGGTTCTTATCAAGGATGTCTCTGTACATTTGTCCATTCATCTTCTCTTCAATTATATGAACTCTGCCAGTACCGTGTGTTGAAAAACACCTCCACACCATGATGCTCCCACCTCCAAACTTCATTGTTGGTATAGTGTTTTGGGGCTGATGTGCAGTGCCATTTCTCCTCCAAACATGCTGTCTGTTATGGCATCCAAAAAGTTCAATTTTACTGGCTTGCCAAAATGTTGTGCAGCAAATTTTAAACGAGCTTCAACTTGCTTTTTCTCTGGCAATGGAGTCTTGCGAGGTGAGCAGGCATAGAGCCCATGTCAGTTGAGTGCATTACTTATTGTTTTCTTTGAAACAGCAGTACCTGCTAACGCCAGGTCTTTCTGGAGCTCTCCACGAGTGGTCTTTGGCTTTTGGAAAACTCTTCTGATAATTTTTTTGACTCCTCTGTCAGAAATCTTGCGAGGAGTTCCTGGCCGTGGCCGGTTTATGGTAAAATGATGTTCTTTCCAGTTCTGAATGATGGCTCCAACAGTGCTCACTTGAACATTCAGCAGTTTAGAAATGTGCCTGTAACCAATGCCATCATTATTGTCAGGACGTGGGTTAGTCCCATGTCCTCACTTTTATTTCTAGGTTTTTTTTCTTGTCACCAGGACATGGGTTCAGCCCACATCCTTGCTTTGAGTTTAGTTTTGTTTGATTCTCTGTTTGTTATTATTGTTCTTAGTTCTGGTTATCATTGTTATTAGTATTATTAGTATCATGGTTTTCTCTTGTAGTTTTTGCCTGCCATCATCTGTGGTTTTGGTTTGGGCTTTTATTTTGACAGTGCCTTTTGTTTACTTCCGTTTTCACCTAGCTTGTTTCGTGTCTTATTCATCATCATCATCATAGCAGTCTGTCAGGGGGCGACAATGACTGTTTCATTTAGGTCTGATCAGATTCCTCCACGCAGCTCTGTAATTCGCCTTCCGCTGTCAGGAACTCCTGACCGTGTTAACTCGGGTGAGGTCCGAGCCGGTATGAGTTGCTCCTGACTGACCATTTCATGAAACTGCTTGCAAAGCATTTGAGTACCACTAGCTTTTGCTGGACTAGCGACACATTCTTGGCAGATAGAGGTATTATCAGTGGCAAGGACAGGCCACGACAAACTGACTCCAGTATCTGTTGCAGTGTGTTTATTTCTGCTCTTTGTGTAGTGCATGTCACAATGCACCGACTGGCAAAAGTCCACCACAGACCTTGCGACAGATGTGCTTATCTGCCAGAATGTCCAGTCTCACCCCATGTAACTGGGAGTGGTCCACCACAGACCTGGTTTTACCCACAAGGCATTTTTCTCCCTCCGAGGTGCGTAAGACAGTCAACTCCCTTATCAGACTTCTGTGTGGCACAAAAATAGCCATAAAAATCCAGGACTCACCTATTATACTGAACAAGAGGTGGAATAATGCAACCTTCCTCTGCTGTCTGAAGTACCTCCAGTCAGAGGACACGAGCATGGTGGATGATCTCCTGGCGTTTCTCGGTGTTGTGGTGGAGTGTGGCACCTCTTTGCTCACTTCATATCATCACTCTATCTGGTCTTCCTCTTCTTCTTTTCGATTTGATTGGCGGTTGGCAACCAGCTTACAGGTGCATTACGGCCACTCATTGTATAAGGAGTTCTTCTAAGGAGTTCTGAACAGTCTTCTTCTTCTTCTTCAAACAGTGAGATTCCCATGTTTACATGATGTCTATAACACTATCTCTTACAGGTGCATTACTTCTTCTTCTTCTTCTCTCGGTTACTGGCGGATAGCAAACAACTGAAAGGTGCATACCGCCACCTACTGTACAAGAGTATGTAACATTATGTCATCTGAGCCCGACCCCTAAATTCTATGACTTTACCTTGCTCTATTTAATGGACGGTGCCCCTTAACTCGGGGTGACGTCCTTAAATGTCATATCGGCGTGAACGACGTGCTTCTGTTCTTGCCTTGCCTGTTTTCTTGCCAAAGTCTGTTTGCCTTAGCTTGAATTATTTTGCCTGTTGTATGGTTTTGTTTCACCCCTCGAGCTGCTTTATTTTATGTTTAATAAATCTCGCAAACCTGAAGTCCTGCGTTTGGGTCCTGCCTTCTGCCCCGGAGGGGTACACACTGTCACAATCATATTTTGCAACAGCAAGGTTGCAAAGGTCTAGAGAGAGCTCTTTGCTTCTACCCATCATGAGATCTTTGTGGTGTGACAATCTGATATTCACAGACCTTTTAAAAGGGTATCAGTCAGGACTTAACTAGCTGAAATTAATTTGCACTGATGGGGGATGGGATGGCTTCCTAAATTCTGATGGATTTCAGCTGTTTCTTGGCTTTCTATGTCTTTTTGCACCTCTTTTTCTTCATGTAAATGGTAAATGGCGTTCATTTATATAGCACTTTTTCTCATCTCTAGATGACCAAAGCGCCTTACAGATCCTGCTATCCACCCATTCACACACACATTCACACACTGATGGCAGCACTGCTGCCATACACAGGCGCTGGCCTGACCCACCAGGAGCAACTGGGGGTTCAGTGTCTTGCTCAAGGACACTTCGACATGCAGATTGCAGACAGAGGAATCGAGGAATCGAGCCCCTGACCCTCCGATCAGTAGTCGGTTACACTACACCTGCGCCACAGCCACCCTGCTGGCCGGTTGAATACTTATTCCACGTCATTCCACTTTTTTAAACACTGTATAACTTGTTTTGTGAACACAGTTGCCTTGATTTCTTTGTATGTATGAATTACTTCGGTTGTTACTGATATCTGGTGAAAATCTCAGGTCAATGACTCCGTGAAAAATATGTTTATTGAGAAAAATGTTGATGCGTTCAATACTTATTTTCCCTGCTGTATAGTGTTTTTAACTCATCTCTGGATGACCCAGTCTCTTTATAGATCCTGCTATCCACCTATTCACACACATTCACACACTGATGGCGGCAGAGCTGCCATGTACCAGCACTGGCCTGACCCACCAGGAGCAGCTGGTGGGTCAGGCCAGTGCCTTTTCCTTTCCCCATTCTGACCCACCAGGATCAACTAGTGAGTCAGAATGGGGAAAGGAAAGCCACAGGGGGCAGCACAAAACCAGGAAGGGCATCCAGCGTAAAAATCCCTGCCAAATCAAATATGCAGACCCATGAGCCGCTGTGGCGACCCCAAATAGGGAACAGCCAAAAGGTGTGTGTGTGTGAGAGAGAGAGAGACCTTTAAAATAAGCCTTTATTCCACACTTCCAAAAAAAAGTAAGCACACCAACATCATTCCACCAAGTGTGTCACATTGGAAAAAGTGCAAACTGAAATGTTCCCCCCCACACCACACAGAGCATTTCTTGCAGCCCACCTAGTCAAAGATCCAGTTCTGTGACAGTCAATTACAGTCAATGGGCGTGCTTGACCGGCGTTCCCCCTGCTGCTTTACGCAGGGCCGTCAGGTGTTTCTTGAGGCGATAACGTTTCCTTTCATCCAGGAGGTCCAGACCAACCTGCCTTCTTAGCACATCCACAGACTTAATGAATTTATCAGTGTCACTGAAGTAGTCGGCGACCCTAATGGCTTTGTTATAGGTTTCATCCAGAAAAGCATTGATTTCGTCCAGTGAGTACAAACTCGTGTTTGTACTGCATTTTGCCTCAATAGACCCAGTATTAGACACAGCGTCGTGATCAGATTCCATTTCCTCGGCAGCACAACTCAGAGAGAGAGACAGAGAGAGAGAGAGAGAGAGAGTTTGAGTTTTAAAAAAATCCCTTTATTGTACAATTCAAAAATGTAAGATCACCAATGCCATTATTCCACCAAGTGTCTCATATTTCAAAAGTGCAAACATAACTCATCCCCCTCTCCCACAGAACACAAAATATTCCCTACAGTCCATCTATTGGTGAATACCTCCAAATTGTCCACCATTTTATAGTAAGAGTACTCCACCTGGAGTCTGGCTTTTGGAGAGAGAGAGAGAGAGAGAGAGAGAGAGAGAGAGAGAGAGAGAGAGAGAGAGAGAGAGAGAGAATGTGAGTGAAAGAATGAGATATTTGAGTTACTTTGATGTAACTCATGAAAAAACACATACAGCCCATCCATGTAACTAGTTTTAAGACTTTCATTTAGTGGGTGTTATGACAACTGTCCTCACTGTAGAAAGGCAAAAATGGACATATAAAAAATGTGATTATATGGAAGACACGAAAATTTTTACCATATTTGGGGTCATGGTGACCATGATAATAAATGTTGTTGAACATAAAGAGGCTTAAAATTATTTTCAAAATTCCAAGCAAAGTGTGACCCATCTCTCTTGTTTTCTTCTCATCTTTCTTTCTTCAAACTCATTTGCCTTCATATCCCTCCCTCTTCCTCCTTTTCTCCCTCCCTGGGTGTTCACCTGCAGGAAGGCCAGGTCCTGGAGTGTTCTCTCATCAACAGTATTCGTGTTGGTGCTGTCCCAAAGGTGAGACATCAGGGATAAGGACCTGTACTTATGTAGCACTTTTTCTTTTTTATGGGCATTTCCAAGTTCATTTTCTTATCACAGCAGTGTAGAAATTAATTTTCTGCGGCACAAGGTGCGAAGAGGTTGGTCTAATTACTCAGAAGTGTGTTTTGGATAATCCAAACCAAAACACTTCTTCCCATCCCTTTAATGCACAGAGGCACATTATCCAAAGAACTTGCAAATGCCCATAAATGCGTTCTGCGTCAGTGACAACTGATTGTGGACTGCGCTCTTGTAATATGAAAGCTTGTTTAAAATGGGTTTTGTGCTGGCTAAAGCCCGTGTGCATGAGGAAAAATGTACACGATAGTAATGCTGCTTGGTAATAAGGAAGACATCAATCACAGTTGATGCCTAGTAAGTTATTCTAGGAAGAACAAATGGGTAAGAATGCTGGGCTGAAAAAATCAGCTGAATGGTTAATTTAGTGCGTACAGATGCAACACACAGACATTAATGGGTTTGAAACGGTCAACGATGGCCCTCAAGAGCCATCAATAAGACGCCGAAAACCAGCCGATGAGTTTGCATGTTTTATTAACAAAAGGACAAATGACAAAATAATGAGCCACGTGGGGCAAAAACACAACTAAGACTATGACTAAGACACAGGATACAGAATCTCAGGAAATACACTTACTGAAAGGCGAGTCCAGGGTTAGACGGGAGTTTGACAAATGATGATGAGTGTTTGACAAGGTCGCAGCCCGGAGTAACCTAAGCTGCTCCCTTAAATAGGGCTAAGGGATTAATCAGCTGATGAGGACGTCATCAGCTGAATGGAATCCAGCTGTCCCTGTGGAGCTCGGCTCTGACAGCCGGAAGCCCCACCGAGACGCTGTCAGAATAAAAGCCCGGAGGCCATATGGTAAACCTGAGATGAGAACGGGGAAATACCGGACAACTCGAGCGCGGACAGAGTCAGCGCTCAGACCATGACAGAAACTTCAGGGAAAGAGGATGATGTCTGTGCAAATTTTCATAAACTTTCATTGACGGTGATGCGGAAGTTGCTCCTGGCCCATGGAGAGATGGAGTGCTCAGTGTCCTGTTCCTTTCGCCGACAAAGGGTCTCCCCCATCTCGTGCGGGGGTCTGCCGACGTTTGTGGCTCCTGTCATCTGGTCAGTCACTGCAACAGATACTGGAGTCAGTTTGTCTTGGCCTGTCCTTGCCACTGATAATACCTCTATCTGCCAAGAATGTGCCGCTAGTCCAGCAAAAGCTAGCGGTACTCAAATACTTTGCAAGCAGTTTCATGAAATGGTCAGTCAGAACAGCGGAAGGCAAAGGATAGAGCTGCGTGGAGGAATCTGATCAGACCTAAATGAAACAGTCGTTGTCGACCCCGACACACTGCTATGATGATGATGATGGTGATGATCCCAGTCCCTCCAGGGCAAGAGAGAACGAGGAGATTTGGTGTGGCTTCCTGCCCACTGTCGGCCCCCACCATGAAGGAAGCCTGCTCTTGGCTGCCCCTCCTGGGGGCTCAGGCAGTCGGGGCACTTGGTGGGGGAGAACCGCGACTGTAGGAATGGTGTGGCTGGCCTCAGCCCGGCTGGAAACCGAGGGGCATGTGGCCGAGGCAGATGTGGACTAGGGATGCAAGTTATCAATTAATTAATTAATTGATAATTGATTCATCTTATCAATTGATTCACCTTATCAACTGATTAATGATTAATTGATAAGTGGTGTTTTTCATGAGAATCTGAATTTTCCTCGGTATAATACGGTCTATCTTATTTAACATGTAAAAAGTTGCTGTTTTTGATATACTGAATAAAATATGAACATCATATTCCTCAATGATTTATTTTACCATTTGTATTTTTTTACCACAGGCAATGGCATTTTTTTTTTTTTTGTACTCCAGCCCCTGCCTGGACGGCGACGCCAATACATTTCATAGAATAAGCTCCCATTGAAAAGAACTGCTGAATTATCAATTAATTGACAACTAATTTAATTTAGTCAACTAAATTTTTATCAACTATTAATCGAAAGTCAATTAATCCTTAAACCGGCAAGATTTCATGGATAGATCGCGCCCCTAGCAGCACAGCGCAGCGCTGCACCTGTCAGATGATGTTATATGACGTGCCAAAAAACTCCCCAGTTCATTTAAGTTGTACTAAGAATTCCATCTCACAAGGTGGCAGACACGTATAACTTACTGCTCTTGCCTTGGAGGACTTATGGCGGACATAGAAGTATCCTTCTTTACACCAAAGAGGAAGAAGTTTTTAGACAAAGACTTATGGATGTTATCGATCATTGTGGACGTATTCGATCGTGGGCGGAGGAGCATTTGCTCCCGAATTTGCCAACTATGATTCTAAAGACAGATTATTTAGCTTATGAAGGTAAATGTTTACATATTGTTATAACAAAGGGTGGGCGAAGCTGCCTGGTCTTCACCTGCTGCTGCTCCCCAGCGCCATGTGACTAGCAAACAATCGTTGCAATGTCAAAACAGTGGTTGCATGTCGTCATGTAAGATAAATTGCCGCAGAATAAAAGCGAAATTGAGGTGGAATAATCATAACAGTTTCTGGATGTGAGGGGGAAAAATAAAATGACCGACAGAAGAGAAAATACCAGCCAGGATGCCGCAAAAGGACCAAGCGAGCAAACCGCCTTCGCTAGCGGTAAGTGACAAATTTCTTTGTTTGTTTACATTGTACAGATTTTCTGGTTCACATACTTTGAAGATAAGATAACAAAATGCCCAAAACAAGAAACGGTGACAAAAAGCAGAACTTTTCTTTGTTTAAATATGTCCAAAGTCCACTTTTGACTGACAGTTATGTAATTCGATATGGGTGCCGTGGCATTATGCAAATTAGATGCGTAAATTTACTCCTATGTCAAACTTTGGATCATATTCTACAACTTTCTAATTGACAGTAAGTCATTATCTCTTACCACTTTCAAGTTATAGCTTTGGAAATCTGACATCTGAACTGAATATTTTCTTGAAAAAAATCTTGACCACTAGGGGGATAAGTCGCAACTTGGCGCCTGTGACAGTTAAATGGTTAATCATAAACATCCCTAATGCAGACGCATCTCCTGTTTCTCTGGGAAGTTCCAGTGAAAAGTAAAATGCTGCACAGTCCTTTTTCATTCATTAATTCTTCTAAAAATAAAAACATTAATGCCTAATAAGTCCGTGATGAAAACAAAAATATGGATGGAATAAAAATCTTCAGACTGACACACCTTCCCCTGTACGCTGCATTCACGCCAGAAAGCACACATGCTCCCTGTTCATTCATTCATTCACCTAAAAAATCATACATTAATGCCTAATCTATAGACTCCAGTGGTAAGTCTGCAATTAAAATGATAACGTGGATGGAATAAAAACACAATTTAGTGTGTGATCATATAATTAAAATGACAGTAATTATATTATGACTGTTACAACTCTCTCTATTAAAAACAGAAAATCCCAGCGCATGCTGTTTCCTTATGAGCTTCGAAGCTCTGCGATTTCAAAACACGGCACTGAAATAGCAGTAAACAAAACGCTTCTGATGACAGACCTCCTTTTTCCTGATCACAAGTGGATTGTCATGTAATGCACCATAATAGTGATACGCATGAGACTGCGCGCCGACAACAACTATTTGAAATGACTCTCCACCTCCCAGCGCAAAGTGGGAACACTGTCTACTGGTGATTAGGTGGTGTGATGCAAAGTGTAAAAAACAGGCAATGCTCTGACACAAACTTACAAAAACACTGGTGTACGGCGGGAAGTTTGGCACAAAAGTCAGCTGATGCCCCTCAAAATAGGGCCCTAGGTCTTTTTCTTTCATGTCAGGCTCATTATTCATGGTTAAATTAGCTCATGCTACTTGGATGTATTCTGTCAATTCAACAATTGATTCAGAATTCCCACGAGATTGTCTCTCTCCAATACCAGATTTACAGAGGACACAAGCAGAACATAAACATGAAATATTTATCTCATCAATATTTATACAACCCTGAGTTTAGCTGCAGGTTGTATCTGGTACTGCGTTTTTTCAGACATGGCTTGTGCTTTTGACCCAGTGAAAATTTTTTTTAAAGTGCTCTCAGTCTCTGTGATGATGAGCTGACAGTGAACTGCTGGGTTAAGAAGTTCACACTACAGGATCAAGAGCTCAAGATGTTCTGTCTGTGTCAGAACAACTCTCTTATTCAGTAATAGGAAGTGGTTCCTGAAATAGCCAGCATGTACTGACTAGGTGAATTAGGCTGTGTTTTTCCCTGCACCAATCATTTCTTTTTTTAGCTGATATAAAGCAAGGCAGATAAACACAAACCTGCAGGCACTAGAAAAATTGTGTCATTGTTTATTACTATGTATCTGAATCAATATACCATTTCCATTTCTATATTTAGAGCTGCCCAAGACTCAGGATTTCCCTGGCTGGCCAGCAATCACAATTTAAAGTGAATAGTATACCATTTGTTGCACTCCTATGTGTCACGAGCTGAGCACTGGAAGTTTCCGCCATGCTCAGTCTCGTGGCTTTTTCTCTGTATTTATTTATTTGTTGTATTTTATGTTTTTTGGGTTTCTGTATTCGTGTACTGATTGCCATTTTCCTGTTTGTGTTCTAGTTTTGTTACACTTTTATTTTGTATTAATTTGGGATGCTTGGGATGATATTTTGTTCTTTACATCTTCACTGTTGTTCCTTTGCTGGTTGACAGCTGTCAGTGGTGTGGTGCTCCATGTGGGCGTTGCCCTGTCAGCTGTCAGCTTTGGTTCGCTCCTCTCTCACTGCCCCCAGCTGGTCCTAATTATGTTTCATTGCTGTCTCCTGCCCGCTCAGATAACCCACACCTGACATTAATTTTGTAAATGGTTTCTGATCCTTTTTAAGGGCTGTATTTTCATTTTCTCATCGCCGCAGTCTTGTTTGTATTCTCCTCATCTCCACCAGAGCCCTGCCCTGATCTGGTGCGCTATCAGTAAGTTTACTTCCTCATTTGTATTTTTGTGTTCTGAGCATGGTTTAGTCTTTATGTTTGTTATTCCACCAATAAATCTGCCAAACTCACAGTTCAGCACGTGGGTCTCATCTTCCTGCCCTGAAGGGCAAATCGTGACAGATGACCGCAGCCAGTAGAGACCCAGCTGCTGTGAGTTTATTGATTTTTTTGGCCGTTTCTTTCACTCCAGCGGCAGCAAAAGCTCGTAGTTTTTCCCTGTTTTTCCCCATTTGGTTTTCTTTTCACACCCAGGATTAGCTATGTCTGTTACCCCGGATGTGTCCACCCTGAGACTGGATGAAGTGGAGCGGTGGTCTGTGTGTGTTGTGGAGGATATTCTGTTGCAGCCTCGAGCCTCCTGTACTCCCGAGGCAGCCCGAGAGTGTCTGCAGGGCGCGCTGCAGGTGCTTGAGGCATGCCCCAGCCTGTGGGATCATCCGGCGCTCACAGACCTACTCCTCTCCATATTTCTTCCTCAACCTATGAGTATTGAGCTAGGGGAATCAGCTTCGATGCCTGTGCCTGCGCCAATGAAGAGCAAGCGCTCACACATACGGAAGCCTCCAGCCTCTCGCCGCTCTCCGGTGGCAGCTCCGCCTCCTCCTCCCGAACACTGGCCCGCTCCACCGGCCGAGGAGCTGGAGGAGCGCAGGCAGGTTGTACTGGCAGAGACTGAGCTCCTCCTGGAAGTTAAGCCATGGCTTCTCCTGGATCTTACTCAGGAGCTGGAGGAGATTTCACTGAGGGACCTGGAGTTTGAGCCGATGAGTGAGCATCCCCTGACTCTGGAGCCTCTCCCTCTCCACCTTGAGCATATGCCTCCGCCTCCTGCTCCTCGCCGTCATTCTAGGAAATCCTGCTGGAAGAACGCTCCCACCTCTCAGTCGGCAGCTTCTCCTACGCCAAGACAGAAGCCTCCATCAGCAGTGCACCCTGCGAGTTTTTCTTCTCCGGCTGAATTGTCAGCCTCTTCCCTCTCTCCAGCTGCTGTTCTCTGCTTCTCCTTGACGCCTCCTCCCACTGCTGAGAGCCGAGCTGTTTTTTCCACAGCGCCACCTGAAACCGTGCCAGCAGGGGTGGCTCCTCCATATTCCTCTGAGGGGCCTACGACAGTTGAAGTCACGGAGAGGGCCGATTCCCAACCAGCTGTGGCAGAAAGCATCATGCCCTAGGAATACAGGCAAGTGGCTTTTCATTCTTTATTACCTTCGTATGAATTATCTTGCCTGATTCCCGGTGTTGAGGCTCAGTCCCCACAGCCCTGTGAGCTCTCACCACCTGCTGGAGCTAAAGACTTGTCACCTGCTCTCTCTCTCTGTCTCCTCCTCTGCTCCCTGAGTGTATGCCAGCCCTAGGATTGAGCCGCCGGACGTTGGAGGAGAACTGCAACCTTGGAGGACCTGGTTCCAGCCCCGCAGCCATGCTCTGGACGGAGGGTGAGCGCTGAAACTGAGCCAACGCCTGCACCGACGAAAGAGCGGCCCCCAGCTCCAGCTGAGCAGGATTTAGCGCCAGCAGGAGATCCACCTCCTGTCACCACGCAGGGTGAGCCACCTGTGTGGGTCACTTCACTGGGGGATCCCAGGACTGAACTGACCACCATGCCTGCTGCAGGGGCTGCCGCAGCAGAGCCGGAGTTGGACCTCCAGAGGGCTGGGCACGTAGAACCACCACCTGGATCGCCGGAGTCCGGGGCCACCGCGGGTGCTGCTGTGCTACAGTCCAGAGCCTCCGCGGGTGCAACCTTGACCTATCTGGGACCACTGCGGGTGCAACCTCACTCCAGTCTGGAGCCTCCGCGGATGCAACCTTGTCTCAGCCTGGGACCACTGCGGGTGCAAAGTCGCTCCAGTCCTGAGCCACCGTGGGTGCTACTATGTCCCAGTCCGGGACCACCAAGGGTGCTGCTGGCCAGTCCAAGGGCGTTGTGGTTCCCCCTCCTGTGCCAGATGCCATCGTGGTTCCCCCTCCTGTGCCTGACGCCGTCATGGTTCCCCCTCCTATGCCTGACGCCATTGTGGTTCCCCCTCTTGTGCCTGACGTCATCGTGGTTCCCCCTCCTGTGCCAGGTGCTGTCATGGTTCCCTTTCCTCCGCCTGAGGTTGTCATGGTTCTCATTCCTCCACCCAAGGTCATTATTGTTTCCCCGACTCCCCTATCATCCTCACCACTCACCCTTCCCATCGGGCAGCCGCCTCCTGGACCACCTCTTCTGTTCAGGTGGTTGAAAAACTCTGGCAGACCACCCAACGGACTGTGCCGCAGAGTTGGGTGGCCCATGTTCTCTGGGAGGCCACCCAACTTGTTTAATCTTGCCATCTGGCAGGCCTGAGACTCTGGTCACCTGCCTGAACTGTCCAGCTCCTCAGTCCAGGGGGCTTAGGGTGGTTGAGGTTTTGCCTGGTGTAGGTCCTGAGCGGGGTTTTGTTTTGTTCCCTCCTAGCCTGTTCCCCCCACCACCCACCCTGGGTGGGTTATTGTTGTGCTCCTGTTGAGGGGGAGGGGGGGTTCTTTCTTTTTCTTTTGATGTTACCCTGGAGTGTCTGCGATCCACCCCTTGAGAGGGGGGCTCTATCACGAGCTGAGCACTGGAAGTTTCCGCCATGCTCAATCTTGTGGCTTTTTCTCTGTATTTATTTATTTGTTGTATTTTATGCTTTTTGGGTTTCTGTGTTCGTGTACTGGTTGCCATTTTCCTGTTTGTGTTCTAGTTTTGTTACAGTTTTATTTCGTATTAATTTAGTCTGCTTGGGTTGATATTTTATTCTTTATATCTTCACTGTTCTTTTGCTGGTTGATAGCTGTCAGTGGCGTGGTGCTCCATGTGGACGTTGCCCTGTCAGCTGTCAGCTTCGGTTCGCTCCTTTCTCACTGCCCCCAGCTGGTCCTAATTATGTTTCATTGCTGTCTCCTGCACGCTCAGATAACCCACACCTGTCATTGATTTTGTAAATGGTTTTTGATCCTATTTTAGGGCTGTATTTTCATTTTCTCATCGCCGCAGTCTTGTTTGTATTCTCCTCATCTCCACCAGAGCCCTGCCCTGATCTGGTGCGCTATCAGTAAGTTTACTTCCTCATTTGTATTTTTGTGTTCTGAGCGCGGTTCAGTCTTTGTTTGTTGTTCCACCAATAAATCTGCCAAACTCACAGTTCAGCACGTGGGTCTCATCTTCCTGCCCCAAAGGGCAAATCGTGACACTGTGATTGATATTTAAAGACCTACTCTGGTGGCTATAAATCCCCTGTAAAAACAAATCTACATTGTCTAAAATGGTATCTTTTGCCTTTTTTTTCTACAGAAAAAAACTTTCATTGTCTTACAGATTTGTGTCAAAATCTTTTTACGCCCCCCCCTTCAAACGGCAGAATTGGTGACTAGACCCAACCCACATACCACAAGGCTAATAGTGGCTAGTGCTACATTAAACAGCATAAATTCTGTGATAAAAAGACTTACCAGTTGAAGGATATCCCCAGTTGTATGCACAGTGGCCCATGATAATGACTGACACTGCATTGGTCCTTAAAAGCAGTTTAATGGTAAAGCCCATCTTAATTTGGGTCAAGTTTTCAAAGCAGTTTGTTAAAAAAAAAAAATGCTAACTAGCCTGTAGGATTACTTCAGTTAGGCCAGAGAGTCCTTATTGGCTCAACACTACCCATGTGGCAATTTCATGCATAATTATGTCCCCAAAAACGCTCTGTCTCAACTCACCTTTTCTCAGGGGGTGGGGATTAAGTGAAACTTTACAACAACAACAAAAAAAAAAGAAAAAAACAAAAACAAAACAGAGATATGAGACATTTAAATGATTTTGCTCTTGCTATGTCTTGTTAGTCATAAAAAACATGTTACAGACATGATAACAAGAAAAAAAACCTTGATTTTTAGTGGAGTGTCACTTTAAGCAATAGGGCGTGGGATATAATGGATATGTCAGGTTGTGATACATTTAATTACTACCCTGACAGTTATAAGAAACAACAGAATATGTTTTGTTTGTTTATTTAATGTTACTGTATATTATTCCACCAGGACTAGTATCACTACACAGACACAAGTAGTTCTCAATCAGTGCTTTTAAATGTCACTAACTAACACAAACAGAAAAAATAATATGAAAATTATAGCTGCAAACAGTGATCATCTGTTTCCATGCAGCTGTAGATTTCAAGTTTTTTTTATTGTTTACCAATACCATTTAAAACCTAAGTTAGGTTTTAAAAAGCACAAGAGAATCATTTTGTACTTCAGTTGTATGAAAACCCAAAATTCAATTTCTCACAAAAATGGTGACCCTTCTGTGTGGAGTTTGCATGTTCTCCCCATGTCTGCATGGGTTTACTCTGGGTACTCCGGTTTCCTCCCACAGGCCAAAGACATGCAGGTGAAGTTAACTGGCATCAACTGGGGATTCTAAATTGTCCTTAGGTATGGATGTGAGAGTGAATGGTTGTCTGTCTCTCTGTTGGCCCTGCGATGGACTGGCGATCTGTCCAGGGTGTACCCTGCCTCTCGCCCAAAGATGCTGGGATAGGCTCCAGTCCCCCCGCGACCCGAAAAGGATTAAGTGGTAGAAGATGGATGGATGGATGGAAATGGAATATGACAAAAGACCAATAAGAAAAAATGGATTTTTGATAGAAATGTTGGTGTCAACGATGGCCCTCACGAGCCATCAATGAGACGCCGAAAGCCAGCCGATGAGTTTACATAATTTATTAACAAAAGACAAACGACAAAATAATGAGCTACGGGGGGGCAGAAATACAACTAAGGTTATGACTCAGACACAGGAATACAGAGTCTCAGGAAATAAACTTTCAGTGAGGGAGACGAGTGTTTGACGAATGATAGATGAATGATAGACGAATGATCAACGGATGATCGACGAGGTGGCAGCCCAGAGTAAACCAAGCTGCTCCCTTAAATAGGGCTGACAGATTAATCAGATGATGAGAACGTCAGCTGATTGAATTCCACCCGTCCCTGCGGAGCTCGGCTCTGACAGCCGGAAGCCCCGCCGAGATGCTGTCACAATAAAAGCCCGGAGGCCATATGGTGCGCCTGAGAAGAGAACGGGGAACTACCAGACAACCTGAGCGTGGACAGAGTCAGCGCTCGGACCATGACGGTTGGCATACTGAAAAGTATGTCTATGTACTCACTCAATACTTGGTCAGGGCTTCTTTTTTCTTCTTCAGCCACATTCCGAGGGAGTCTGGAGACATGGAATCTGAATGGGCCATGTTCTCCACCTCCATTGTTGAAGTGGCTGCCCAGAGCTGTGGCTGCAAGGTCGTCAGGGCATCTCGTGAGGGCAACCCCCGAACCAAGTGGTGAAAACCAGTGGTGAGGGGGGCCATTAAGCTGAAGAAGGAGTCCTATCAAGCTTGGTTGGCTTGTGGGACTCCTGAAGCAGCTGAGGCACACCGGCAGGCCAAGCGAAGTGAAGCTCGGGTGGTTGCTGAAGCAAATACTCGGGTATGGGAGGAGTTTGGTGAGGTCATGGAACAGGACTTTCGGTCAGCCTCGAAGAGATTCTGGCAAACTGTCCAGCGGCTCAGGAGGGGGAAGCAGCTTCCTGTCCACACTGTGTATGGTGCAGATGGGGCACTGCTGACTTCGACTGGGGATATCATCGGGTGGTGGAAGGAATATTTTGAGGATTTCCACAATCCCACTGACATGCCTTCCACAGAGGAAGCAGGGCTTGTGGACAAGGAGGACGACTCGCCCATCACAGGCTGAGGTCGCCAAGGTGGTTAAAAATCTCTTTGGTGGCCGGGCCACAGTGGCGGATGAGATTTGCCCTGAGTACCTCAAGGCCCTGGATGTTGTAGGGCTGTCATTGTTGACACGCCTCTGCAACATTGCGTGGAGGTTGGTGGCAGTGCCTTTGGCATGGCAAACCGGGGTGGCTGTTCCTGTCTTCGAAAAAGAGGACCGGAGGGTGTGCTCCAACTTTAGAGGGATCACACTCCTCAGCCTCCCTGGGAAGGTCTATGCCATGGTACTGGAGAGGAGAGTCCGGCTGTTGATCGAACCTCAGATTCAGGAGGAGCAATGTGGTTTTCGTCCTGGCCATGGCACATCGGACCAGCTGTTTATCCTCTCGAGAATCCTTGAGGGTTCATGGGAGTTTGCCCAACCAGTTTACATGTGTTTTGGAGACTTGGAGAAGGCATTTGATCACGTCCCTCATGGCTTTTTGTGGGGGGTGCTTCGGGAGTATGGGTTATCGGGCTTGTTGTTACGAGCTATTCGGTCTCTGTACGACTGTTGTGAGAGTTTGGTTCATATTGCCAACACTCGGTTGGACTCATTTCTAGTGAGAGTTGAACTCTGCCAGGGCTGCCCATTGTCACCGATCCTCTTCATAATTTTTATGGACAGGATTTCTAGGCGCAGCCAGGGAACAGAGGGTGTCATGCTTAGTGATCACAGGATCTCATATCTGTTGTTTGCAGATGATGTTGTCTTTCTGGCTTCATCCAGCAATGACCTACAGGTCTTACTGGGATGGTTTGCCACTGAGTGTGAAGCGGCTGGGATGAGAATCAGTACCTCCAAGTCCGAGTCCATGGTCCTCAGCCGGAAAAAGGTGGATTGTCCTCTCCGGGTTGGGGACAAGCTCCTGCCCCATGTGGAGGAGTTTAAGTATCTTATTCATGAGTGAGGGGAGAATGGAGGGAGAGATTGACAGATGGATCGGAGCAGGATCTGCAGTGATGCGGACATTGTACCGGTCTGTTGTGGTGAAGAGAGAGCTGAGCTCTAAGGCAAAGCTGTCGATTTACCAGTCAATCTACGTTCCTACCCTCACCTATGGTCATGAGCTTTGGGTAATGACAGAAAGAACGAGATCACGGATACAAGCGGCTGAAATGAACTTTCTTCGTAGGATTGCTGGACTCACCCTCAGAGATAGGGTGAGGAGCTCAGTCATCCGGGAGAGGCTCAGAGTAGAACCGCTGCTCCTCCACATTGAAAGGAGCCAGTTGAGGTGGTATGGGCATCTGATCAGGATGCCTCCTGGATGCCTCCCATTTGAGGTGTTTCGGGCACATCCCTCTGGGAGGAGACCCCGGGGCAGACCCAGGACTCGCTGGAGAAACTGTCTCCCAGCTGGTCTGGGAACGCCTTGGTATCCTCTCTGAAAAGCTGGAGCAGGTGGCTGTGGAGAGGGAAGTCTGGGCTTCTCTGCTTGAACTGCTGCCGCCGCAACCCGGACTTCCGGAAAAGTGGTAGAAGATGGATGGATGAATGGGCTTCTTTTGCATGTATTACTGCATCAATGTGGCGTGGCATGGAGGCGATCAGACTGTGGTGCTGCTGAGGTGTTATGGAAGCCTAGGTTGCTTTGATAGCGGCCTTCAGCAGAGGGAAGCATGAAGTGCTCTAAAATTTCAGTGCAGTCGTCTACCAGGAATTTTTTAGAATACTTCATGCTTCCCTTTGCTATCAAGTTTTACAGAGATGCTGGTTTCATTTTCCAGCAGGACTTGGCACCTGCCTACACCGCCCAAAGTACCAGTACCCGGTTTATTGACCATGGTATCACTGTGCTTGATTGGCCAGCAAACATTCCTGACCTAAACCCCATAGAGAATCTATGGAGTATTGTCAAGAGGAGGATGAGAGACACCAGACCCAACAATGCAGATGAGTTGAAGGCCACTGTCAAAGCAACCAAAGCTCCCATATCACCTCAGCACCAATACAGGCTGATCACCTCCCTGTCACGCCACAGTGATGCAGTAATTCATGCAATAGGAGCCCCAACCAAGTAGTGAGTGTGTTCATGGACATACTTTTCAGCAGGCCAACATTTCTTTTTTTTTCCACAATATCTTTATTGAACCTTTTTTTTTAACATGACACAAACAATCAAACACTAACACTAAAGTACTACAAAAAAAATGCACTAAAAACACCCACAACCACCAACAAAATCAAGTCTTCAACAATGCTCCTCTGTTTAGTCTAGACAATCCATTACATAAGTATACATATTATGTTCACCAGTTTGGAATTTACAAGGTCCACACACATCATTCACCTTCTTCTTCAAGAGTTATGTTTAAATTTTTTACATAATCAATAAAAGGTCTCCATATATTCTCAAACACACTTTCCTTTGATTTCAGTATGTATGTTATTCTTTCTAATGGAAGGTTTGTTAACATCTGTCTTAACCACTGAGTCACATCTGGTCTATGAGTCTTTTTCCACAGTAGTGCAATACATTTTTTGGCATTAAGCAAACTGAGGTCTATGAATGTTCTTTCACTTTTATTAAAGTTATGCTTTTTTGGGTACAGACCCAACAAGAACAGTTTAGGATTCAATATGATTTGTTTTGAAATTATTTTTTCAATTGTTACCCTCACCTCTTCCCAAAACATTCTAATTATTCTACATTCCCATACACAATGAAATAGGGTTCCTTTACTTTCCATGCATTTTGTGCATGTATCTGGTATGTTTTTGTTATATCTATTTAACTCCACCAGTGTAACATACATCCGCATTAACCATTTAAAATGTATCAATTTAAGACGTACATTTATTGATTTAGTTTGAGCTTCTGTACAAGCCAATTCCCATTGTTCC
The DNA here is from genome assembly GCA_020510985.1 of Pholidichthys leucotaenia. Classification (NCBI taxonomy): domain Eukaryota; kingdom Metazoa; phylum Chordata; class Actinopteri; order Cichliformes; family Pholidichthyidae; genus Pholidichthys; species Pholidichthys leucotaenia. Next base: position 379,589,338 of record CM035842.1, on the reverse strand, counting down.
TCTGAAATTTCAGTTTGCAGATCCTCTTTCCAGTAGTTTAATCTTTTCTGTGAGTTTTCACTTGAGGATAGTGTCAATGAGTTATAAAACTCTGAAATAATACCCTTTCTTTTACTATTTTTCATCAACATTTTTTCCAAGGATGAATAAATAGGTCGAGTGAGAGCATTATTTTGGTTTGATCGAATAAAGTTCCTAAGTTGAAGATATTTAAAAAAATGTGTTCTATTAAGATTAAATTTGATCCTCAGCTCTTCAAAAGACATTATGTTATCTGAACACGACAAATATAAATCTTGAATTTTTTGGATCCCTTTTAAACTCCATACTTTAAACACAGCATCCGCTCTCCCTGGTTTAAAATATTGATTATCCCATATTGGACTAAATTGTGACAGTAAGTGTGGTTCTTTTAAATATTTTTTAGTTTCACACCATATTTTAATCATATGTTTTACAAATGGGTTTTTAACTTGTTTCTGTAATTTTTTTGCCGAGTCTGAATATATGAATATGGGAAGAGGTAAAGGCAAATTGTATGATTCCATTTCAGTCCAGTGAGGGAGATCATTTGATGAAAAATAATATGTCATAGACCTCAGTTGTGCCGACCAATAATACAACATAAAATTTGGACATTTCAGACCTCCACGATCAAATGGTAAGTATAATAAAGACAGACGTAATCTAGCCCTCCTGTTGTTCCATATAAATTCCACTAACTTTTTTTTAGTTCTTGAGAATAAATCTAAAGGTGGTGGTAAGGGAATGTATTGAAATAAATAAAGTATTTTAGGTAAGATATTACTTTTAAGTATATTGATTCTCCCGATCATCGACATTGATAGTGACATCCATCTCTGAAGTAACTCATTAATATCTGTCATTAAGGCTTCATAATTGACACTGGCGACTGATTCTAGCTTAGGCACAATTTGGATTCCTAAATATTTAAACTGATTTACAACATTGAATTGATTTACCTCAGGGACTGGGTAATTTCTCTGGGTCTCATTTAGCATTAATATTGAAGATTTAGTTTTATTTATTTTATATCCTGATATTTCCCCAAAATTCTTTATTAAATTCAACAAGGTCGGAATTGATTTTTTAAGATTTGACATAAACAAAATTATGTCATCGGCATACAGGGAGATTTTATGTTCTGTTGGTCCAACTTTAATTCCATATATTTGTGACTGTAGACGTATCGCCATCGCTAAAGGTTCAATTGCCATAGTAAACAGTAAAGGTGAAAGTGGACAGCCTTGTCGACATCCTCTATTGATTTTTATTGATTTTGAAATATTGTTATTTGTTAGGATTTCTGCTGTAGCATTATTATATATTATCTGAACCCATTTTATGAAATTATTTCCAAGTCCAAACCTTTGTAAGACTTCAAAAAGAAAGGGCCATTCGACTCTATCAAAGGCCTTTTCGGCGTCCAGTGATAGGAGAGCTGTATCCGGTGCTTCTTTATTAGAATAAATAATATTAAATAGTCTTCTTACATTATGGAAGCCTTGTCTTCCCTTTATAAAGCCATTCTGATCTCGATTAATAATATTTGGTAAAATTTCTTGTATTCGTCTTGCTAAAATTTTACAGATTATCTTAAGGTCGGCATTTAATAGGCTTATTGGTCTCATATTTTCACATTTATTAGAGGGTTTACCTGGTTTTGGCAGCAGTATAATTAAGGCATTATTCATGTATGATGGTAAATTACTCTTTTGAAATGCTTCTAAAACCATTTCCAAAAAAGGTTTTATTAATTTATTCTTAAATTTTTTATAAAGGTCAACTGGAAGACCATCTGGTCCTGCACTTTTTCCTGATTTCATATTATCAATGGCTAGCCCAACTTCTTCTTGACTAATTTTAGACTCCAGTATCTCCCTATTTTCATTTGAAATACACGGTATAGATAGTTCGTTCAAAAACCCATTTAGTTTTGTTAAGTCAGATTCATTTTTGGTATCATATAATTTTTCATAGTAATCTCTAAAGGCTCTATTAATTTCTAAAGGATCTATAACTGTCACGATGGCCCTCACGGACCGTCACAAGACGCCTCAGTCACCAGTGAGTTTGCAGTGGTAATTTATTGTGGAGAAGGATGAACACTCACAGAACACATACAGTGGCTGGGTGAAGTCTGAGCCGGGGAACACCCGATGCGCCAGACGACAACGTTAGTGATGAGCTAGGCAAACAGGAACATACCTGAGCATATAGGAGCACCATCAGAACGTAACAGAGCATAACAGGAGATCATAACAGAACATAACAGAGACTGCCGCGTTGGAGGACATTTAGCACCCGCTTATATCTCTGGCGACTAATGACCCCAACGCGGCACAGCTGCTCCTAATGACAGCTGAGGAGCAGCTGACTTTGACAGCAGGGAGCTCCCCCGGGCGCCTTCACAATAAGAGCCTGAGGAGCTGGAAGGAAACCTCAGCTGCCAAAGCCAGGGAACAATAAGATATGAGACCCGAGTGTGGCCAGAACCGACACTCGGGTTATGACAGTACCTCCCCCTCAAGGCCGAGCTCTGAGCGGCCTGAGTAACACCCAAGCCCCCCCCCCTCACCCCCCTAGGGTGGGTGGATGGGGTGCTGGCAGGAGGGAGAGAGACAAACAACCAACAAGCTACAAAGGTAGGGGGAGAAAAAAAAACCATAATCCCCAAAAATGTAGGCAACCACAATAAGTTCAAAATAGGCAAAACCCTTTGACAAATAGAGTGACACAAGGTGGAAGAAAAAAAAAACCCCACCAAACCCAGAAACAAGCTGGTGAGCCACAAAACACAAAACAACCCCCCCACACACACACACACACACACCCCAACAGTCCCACAACGTGATCAGGAACCCGGGAAGGGTGCAGTCCAGGCCCGGAGGGATGGGGGCAAAAGGTTCGGGGGGTCGTCCAGCAGCAAGAGGCCACAGAACAGGGAGGGGAAAAGAGGACAGTTCGGGCGGCCTACCCCAGTCCCATGCTCGGGAGAAGAGAGTTTCAGGCGGCCGGAGCAGGTCACCGCACAGGAATACAAATAGGTCGGGGGGCCGACCCAGAGAACCAAACTGACGAAACAGTCCTTCAGGCGGCCGTCCCGCGACACCAGCCCACCAGAACCGTTGGAAGGAAGCAGCCGGTGGTCCCGCAGAAAAGGGTGGAGATGAGGGAAAACCGGGTGGAGCGTTCGGGACCCCAACGGCCCCAGGTGGAGATGGGTAGTGCTCCTCAGGGAGACGAGGAGGATGACGGTGGAGATGAGGGTGATGAAGAAAACGAGCCTGTCCAGCATCCGGTGGCTGGGGATCTGCAGCTCCCTCACCGAACCTAGGACCTGCTGGTGCAGCACCCACGGTGGACCCCGATTGGGCCTCCGGAACCAAACCCACGGTGGACCCCGATTGGGCCTCCGGAACCAAACCCACGGTGGACCCCAACTGGACCGGAACAGAACTCCCGGTGGACCCCAACTGGACCGGAACAGCACTCCCGGTGGACCCGGTCGGCGTGGCACCAGACTCGACCTCCAACCCCGAAACCGGAACCTCTGGCGCAGCAGGCGAGAGCAGCCCCTCGCCGGCGACCCTGAGAGAAGACTCACACAAGAGAGAAAACCCGGGATCAGGATCACCGGCAGCGCCAGAACCCGGCGAGATAAGCTCGGACGCAGCGGGCGGCTGCACCCGGCTCATCTCCCCTTGAGACAGGCAAAAGTGCTCTAAAAGGTGAAGAAGATAGATAAAACAGAGCACTTGCCTGAGCTCGGGTTCTGACGCCGTCCAGGACTGCGATGATCCGGGCTCAGAAGTCAGGAGGTCGTCATCAGGCTCCCACTCAGCTGCGTCGGGCTCCGCAGCTGGCATGATGGTGCGTGCAGCCAGAGAGTCCTCTGGCACCGATGTCCACGCCGGTGGCCCGCACGGCGTGGTGGCAGGAGAATCTCGCCCTGCTGGACCGGACCGCTCCTCCGTGGAACCCCGGGGACGCTTCTTCATCGGCGATGGCTCCACGCTGCAGTCCGCTCTCCTCCTCCGCCCATGGCGTGGCTGCGGAACCGGAACCAAGCTCTCCAGAACCGCAGGCCCCCTCCTCATCCAGCGACGTTGGCCTGACGTCGAGGACCGCTCAGCGGAGGGAGACACAGAGGAAGCAGGGTTAATATTTTCATCCACAGCGGGTGGAGGGAGCTCGGGGGGCTGCATACCCCGAACTCCACCCCTAGGAGTCAGACAAGGCACAACAATGTCAAAAGAAGAGAAATTATCATGCACTTGCCTTTCCCCTAAGGGTAAGATGGTCTCCGCTGTGGGGGACGTCATTCCTTCCTTTCCCCGCTGGATGGCGACAGAGGGCCCTCTGGGAAGACGAGATGAGGCCACTCGAGGCGGATCCGGGATGAAGCTCGCCGAAACGGAGCTCTCGTGACACACAGCAGCCAGGATAGGCGACGAGGATGAGGGGGCGACAGCCGGGGTCAGTCGGGCATGGAGCGCTGACGGGACAGCAGGCGAGGGCCCGGGAGAAGATGAGGCTGCGGGGATTCCCCTCTGACGAGGCGCAGGAGTGACAGCTGTGTGGGGGGTTGAGCCCTTGCGGCGACCCGGAACAGCATCCAGACAGGGCTCTAGCCGAGGTTGGAAGCCAGAGTGACGACGGTTCCTTGTAGGGGGAGAGGCGAAGGTGAGGTCCGGAAATCGCCGTTCCTGAGCAGAAACGGCGGCAAGCAAGTCAGCAAACTCAGGAAACTCACGCAGCGCTGGATTCCTCTCCACAAGTCTAACCGCCGCCACCACATGCTTCATACACGCTGGAGGATTCTTAGCGGAGCAAGCAGCAGCCACCCGGTCCCAGATCTTATCTGCTGTCATCTGCAGCTTCTCTGGGGGAATCCCGAGTGACGACATGCCCGATGGGAAAAGACCTCCGGATGGTGCGAATTCCCGGGCCGGAACGGAGGCAGGAGCGGGATCCCGAAGCGAGGGGCGACGTCTCCTCCACTTCGGCTCCCTGCCAGGATTTCCCTCCAGCCCTCGGAGTCTCTCATGCTGGGTGGCGATGTCATCTCTCCTCACGCTTACCTCTGGATGATCGGTGAAGCGGGGAAGAGAATCCAGAATCTCCTCGGCTAGGTCCAGGTATCTACAAATGTCGCTGGGAGCGTCCAACAGCGTAGCGGTGAAGATGGTGTAGTCGACCTCCTTCAGAACCTCCGCTTGCTGCCTGCCAAGGCGCCGACAACGGCCCCTGGATGACGACATACTCCCCGCTGCAGACACTCAGACAGGTAGGAATAAGCAGTCCACTACTGCAAACTGCACGGTGAATGGCGTCTCGAAACAACGCCTCCTCTCCGGGCGTTAGGCGGCAGTCTACTGTCACGACGGCCCTCACGGACCGTCACAAGACGCCTCAGTCACCAGTGAGTTTGCAGTGGTAATTTATTGTGGAGAAGGATGAACACTCACAGAACACATACAGTGGCTGGGTGAAGTCTGAGCCGGGGAACACCCGATGCGCCAGACGACAACGTTAGTGATGAGCTAGGCAAACAGGAACATACCTGAGCATATAGGAGCACCATCAGAACGTAACAGAGCATAACAGGAGATCATAACAGAACATAACAGAGACTGCCGCGTTGGAGGACATTTAGCACCCGCTTATATCTCTGGCGACTAATGACCCCAACGCGGCACAGCTGCTCCTAATGACAGCTGAGGAGCAGCTGACTTTGACAGCAGGGAGCTCCCCCGGGCGCCTTCACAATAAGAGCCCGAGGAGCTGGAAGGAAACCTCAGCTGCCAAAGCCAGGGAACAATAAGATATGAGACCCGAGTGTGGCCAGAACCGACACTCGGGTTATGACAATAACTACCTGTCCGTTACTTATAATATTGGTAATTGGTGTTTTAAATTCTAATTGTTTAATCTGCCATGCCAATAATTTTCCTGATTTTTCACCTTGTTCATAAAAAGATTGTTTCAATCTTAGAAGACTCGAGGCAGCTCTATTTGCTGATTTTTTGTCATATTCAGCTCTCAAAATCAGTAATTCGTTCTCCAACCTTGGATTACTTTCTGCATATACTTTTTCTTGAAGAATTTTTATTTTATGTTCCAATTGAACTCTCTCCTCTCGAGTCTTCTTAGATTTTGAACCTGTATAACTAATAATATGTCCCCTAATAAAAGCTTTGAAAGCCTCCCACTTTACACATGCTGATGTTTGTGTAGTATTGATATCAAAGAACTCATCTATCTGTTTTTCTATGTACTTAACAAATTCCTCATCCTGAAGCCATTTATGCTGAAATTGCCATCTACCTGGTTCCTTTGTCAGTTTCTTATCTACATATATTAGACAGCAGGGTGCATGATCAGAGATCACAATGTTATCATAAAAGCAGTTTTGAATCTTGGACCTTAATTCTACGGAGATCAAAAAATAATCAATACGTGAGAAAGTCTTGTAGGTATTGGAATAACAAGAGTAGGCTTTAACTTGTGGATTCATTTCTCTCCATATATCTAGCAATCTCAATTCTTTCATAAAATGAATAATGGTCATCCTACATCCAATGTGCGTACAGTCCAGTCCTGTTGATCTATCTATACCGGGATTCAATGTACAATTAAAATCCCCTGCTATTATATGTTGCCCTGTAAGTGATGATAAGATAAGAAATAAATTAGCAAAGAACTTTTGATCATCTATATTGGGACCATATAAGTTTACCAAATTTATATTTTCTAATAACAAAGATCCTTGAATGATTAAATATCTTCCAAATTTGTCTCCAATTACATTTTTCACTTGAAATGGGACTGATTTATGTATGAGAGTCATAACTCCCCTGGCTCGGGATGAAAATGATGAGGTGAAGACACTTCCTTGCCATCTACTCCTAATTCTTTTTATATCCTCCTCTATTAGATGAGTTTCTTGTAAAAACACAATTTTTGAACCCATATCTTTTATTTTATTCATAACTTGTTTAAGTTTTTTTAATTTTTGTAGACCTCTGCAATTCCATGAAGTTAAATTAAGATTAACGCTTTGGTTTATGATCAATAGGGAGTTTGGGATTACCTTGCAGTATAAACATGCTCATACGGAGAAGCAAAAACATGAGTGGTTGAACATTCATCCTACAAACTACACACAAACAAATTCCCCCTTCCCACATTTGTGGTAATCCCCCCAAAATCAAAAAAAAAATTCCGTCTCCCGATATAGCCATCGACCGTTCCACACCCACGAGGACCAGCCAAAGCCACTCCTTCTTCATCCTCCCAATCACCCTAACTCTGCTGCTTTTAATGACATAACATTAACTCTCTTCTGTAGTTTTCCAACTTAACTCCAAAATTTTTAGCAACTTTGTACATCATAGTTTGTTTTTTTTTTGTTTTTTTTTTAAATATATAATACAATCTATATTTTGTAAACTTGCTATTTGCTTCAGATCAGTCAGATGCCTGTGCAAATGCTTAAATATTCTACCTTATATTTTGTTCATGCTTAGCTCCCACCAGTCTCTTCTTGGATCTTCTTAATGAACTCCTGCGCCTCCTCTGGGGTCTTGAAGATGTGGGTTCTGCCCTCATACGTGGTCAACAGTCTCGCAGGATAAATTACACCATGACGAATCCCAAGGTTGCGCAGCTCTTTACGTACGGGATCAAACTGCTTCCTCAATTGTTGGATTCCTGTGGCCAAATCTGGGTAGATCCGCACCTGCTGGTCCTGGTGTTTAATCTGGCCTTTAGCTCGCGCAGCGTTGAAGATCCTCATCCTGTCTCTGTTGCTGATAAACTTCATAATAATCGTCCTCGGTGGTCCCTTATCTCTCCGTGGGCCGATACGATATGCGCTTTCCAGAACGACTGCTGATTGCAGCTCCGCGCTGCCCAGCGCCTCCGGAATCCACTTTTCCAAAAAGGAACATATGTCCCGACCTTCGGATTCCTCCGTTAGACCCACCAGCCTCAAGTTGTTCCGTCTCGACCGGGATTCCAAGTCCAAGACATTATTTTCCAGACTTTTATTTTTTTTTTCCAAAGTGCGCACCTTTAATTGAAGACAGGTGACGTCATCTTCAGCACTAGAGACACGAAGCTCTACCTGCGCCATTCGTTCTACACAGTCTCCCAATTCTTTTCTCATTCCTTCCAACGCTGCCATAATCCCATCAAACTTAGCGGAAAAATCCGCTCTCATTGAACTAATGGCGTTAAGCACCGCACCTGTGCCGCCTCCCACATTCACCGCACCACTGCTCGCTTCCTCCGCCATATATGGAGCTTCTTTATCTGCTGCGTCACAGACGTGAAAGTCCGTTAATTTAGACTGTTTCGGCGGCTCGCTTTTTCCTCTACCTGGTTTTCCAGCCTTAGGCTTCACCGACATATCCTCGTCCAAACGCTGGTATAGGTTCTGTCCCAAATGAGAGAGTTATTTGCCGTTTTTTCGTCTCCAGGAGCAGAGCAGAGCGAGACGTGTCCCTCTCACGTGGCCGCCATAACCGCAAACAGGCCAACATTTCTATTAAAAATCATTTTTTTAATTCTTATTGGTCTTATGTAATATTCAAATTTTCTGAGAAACTGAATTTGGGATTTTCATTAGCTGCAAACGATAATTATCAAAATGAAAAGAAACACTGTTTGTAATGACCATATACTATATGAGTTTAACTTTTTGAATTGAATTACTGAAATAAATTAACTTCTCAATATATTCTAATTTTTAGAGATGCACCTGTACACCATAGAACTGCTTCCATTCTCAGTCTTACTTTCTCAGAATTCAATGTTCCATTGCCAAGACACAAATGCTGATAGACATTTCATGAAGATGATTTGTGGCACACGAACAAAACTGCATAAAATATGTTGTGATTCTGAAGATTATAGTGGTGATTGTGACGATTCATTAAGTTTGGATCACGACATCAGAAGATAGTCTAGAGGTGGGGGAATAATATTTTTTGAAAAGATGCATCGAATCACCATATGTGGTACATTTTGAATCAATGCACTAATGCCAAAGAATCGATTTTTTAAATGCCTAGGGTTCAGCCAGAGCTCAAAAGGGAATAACCAGTTATTGTAGTATCTGTGGTGGGTGATACACAGAGTAAATGTAACATTCCAGTTGACTTGTCGTATGTCTCTTCCATTGGTTTTATTAACAAAAAATATTGGAAGTAAATTCATTGTGGGTCATCACAAATACTTTGCTTTGAAGGTACCAAATAGTCAAAGTGTGAGAAAAAAGAAATTCTGAATGGGGAAAAAAAGATGTATCAAGAATTGTTTTATGTAGTCACATTGCAACCCTCTGAATTGTAATCAGATCAAATGGTGGGGTGGCTAGAGATTTCCATCCCTAATCAGTACTTTGGACAAGGTCAATTTTGACACACATTTAATGAGGGGTTCCATTTCCGGAGGGGGTGTGGCTTTTTTTTTATATTGTCACCACTATAACTTCTACATTTCTGATCGGACTGACTTCAAATTTATACAGAAGCTTGAACTAATCAATACCTTGGAGGAGTTTGATTTAGAGATAAATCTAATGAGGGATTCTAGATTCTGGGGAGGGGGACTTATTTTTTTCCAGTCCATTTTATGTTGAACGGAGTTCTCAATTGGGTCTCCTGATATGGGGATATGTGGGGTATGTGAGCTTGTTCACTAAGCTTCTTTCATTGTAAATGGTAAATGGCGTTCACTTGTATAGCGCTTTTTCTCATCTGTGGATGAACAAAGTGCTTTACAGATCCTGCTATCCACCCATCCACACACACATTCACACACTGATGCCATGCAAGGTGCTGGCCTGACCCACCAGGAACATCTTGGAGTTCAGTATCTTGCTAAGTTCAAATAAATAGAAAAATTGTTACACAGTTAAAGTGTATTGAAAACTGGATGAAATATTGAGTTTGGTTTCTCTGTGTATCATATATTGATTCATGCTGCACAGCTTTGGCAGTGACACATTACAGCATGTTGTAGTGTTTATCTTCATGTCGACTCAATGAAATATAACAGCTGTTATTGGAAGTGATGCTGGTGTTTAATTACAAAGCATTGAAAGGAGAAAAAGAAGCCTGTAAGGAGACACTGCAGAGTTCTGTGTATGCGCTGTTGGCAGCAGAATCAAGAGTGTCTGTTTGGTCTTGTGTGTGGCCGTGTGTTTATGTACATGTGTAAGGGCACGTATACAGATTGTGCAGCCTGATATGAGCTCCTCCTGTTTGTTCAATCGCTGTATTCTGTTTTGTGTGGAGCAGACAACTGATAGCGAGGCTTCTCCTCAGAGGCTAACATGGTTACACAAGCCCCAGGAGCTGTTTCAAGTAATCCAATGAGCGACAAGTGATGAATGGGATTGGCTGATTGCTGGCTGATGTTTTAAAGTGGCATAGCCTGTCACTGTTTATTTAATCATATACTAAAACATACATTACTTTCTTCCGTGGTGGCCATGGGGGACAGATGAAAACCTGCTTGTACAGATTACTGATTCAAGAGTGATTCTGGGTTTTGAAGAGTGAGGAAAAATGCTTTAATGGATGTTTTGTTCTGTTCATCAAATAGTTACCATGCAGTTTTTTTTTTTTTCTTTTACCCTTTTTTCTCAGGACCCAAAGATCTTGTCATCATTCGAGGCCATTGGAAAAACAGAGGCAGACTTAGAGGGTTGCATCATATGCATCTGCAGTGGCACAGACCTGGTCAACCTCAACTTCATGTTCATGGTGGCAGAGAACCCTGACACAGCAAGGGTAAATACATGCGGCACACAGGGCTTGATATAAACTGTGGCTACTAGCTTTTTTTTTCAGAGTTAGTCACCATTCAACATTTTCACCAGCCAATGGATCAGCATTCACTGGAAAAAAGCTATTTTTTGGCCCAAAAATTCTGCATGGAGGCCCAAAAAATGAGCCTGAATAAACAGATTTATGTTGTAACAATAAACTGGTCTGTCAGCATTAAAATCAAATTTTACCATTTTAAATATGCAGCTTTTTTGCAAATTTGAAAGAATTTTTTTGATTTGTAAATTTGTAACTATTCTCTCATAAATTTGCAACTTCCATGCATATTTGTGGATCCATCCATCCATTCATCCATCCATCCCCTAACACTTATCCGGGGGCCCCTGTCACAGAGACAGCCATCTAAGCAGAGAAGCCCAGACTTCCCTTTCCCCAACCGCCTCCTCCAGTATCCAAAAGGATACCAAGGCATTCCTAGGCCAGCTGGGAGACATAAGCTGCGTTCTGATCACCCAATACTGTACTCCAAAGTGGACTGCACAGGGTATTCCGCCATATTAAGTGAGATTCCAAATCGAAGGGAGCGAATGGTCTTCAGTTCAAAGGGAACTGAGAACTGAGCAGGAAAGAAGTGAACAACCATACATCACTTCACCGGAAGTTGACAGGAAGATTATCTATAAGCCATTGCACCTCAAATACAAGTAAAACAAACTATTGTTGCTAATGTTATTAACAAGCTAAACTGATGGTGGTTATAGTTTATATCAACTGATTGTAATAAAAATATATTTGTATTAATATTTTTTTAAGAAATATAAATTATCCACCATAGATAGTATCAGTATGTGTCCATGGTTACCGTGGTAACGCACGGAGGAGGGAGTCAATGGTTACAGGTGTTTCAAATGGAGGCATTTTGTGAAGGGCAGTTAACTTAATTGATATTCCCTGAGAACAGAGCAGGGAGTAGAGAATACAGTTGAAGTACACTGTGGATTGGAACGTAGCTATAGTCTCTCCAGTGTTTCCTAGGTCTGCCCCGGGGTCTCCTCCCAGTGGGAGGTGGCCAAAACACCTCAAGTGGGAGGCATACTGACCAGATGCCCAAACCACCTCAACTGGCTCCTTTTAATATGAAAGAGCAGCAGCTCTACGCTAAGGTGCTCCCAGATAACCGATCTCTAAGGGTGAGTCCAGCAGCCCTACAGAGAAAGCTGATTTCAGCCAGTTGTATCGGTGATCTCGTTCTTTCGGTCATTACCCAAAGGTCATGACCATAGGTGAGGGTAGGAATGTAGATTGACTGGTAAATCAACAGCTTTGCGTTAGAGCTTAGCTCCCTCTTCACCACAACAGACCGGTACAGCGTCCGCATCACTGCAGATGCTGCTCCGATCCGTCTGTCAATTTCTCCCTCCATTCTCCCCTCACTTGTGAATAAGACCCCAAGATATTTAAACTCCTCCACTTGGGGCAGGAGCTTGTCCCCAACCTGGAGAGGACAATCCACCTTATTCCGGCTGAGGACCATGGACTCGGATTTGGAGGTACTGATTCTCATCCCAGCCGCTTCACACTAAGCGGCAAACCGTCCCAGTAAGACCTGTAGGTCATTGCTGGATGAAGCCAGCAAGACAGCATTATCTGCAAATAACAGAGATGAGATCCTGTGGTCACCAAGCATGACACCCTCCATTTCCTGGCTGCGCCTAGAAATCCTGTCCATAAAAATTATGAAGAGGATCAGTGACAAAGGGCAGCCCTGGTGGAGTCCAACTCTCACTGGGAATGAGTTCGACCGAATAGCTCGTAACAACAAGCCCGATAACCCATACTCCCGAAGCACCCCCCACAAAAAAACCACGAAGGACTCAGTCGAATGCCTTTTCCAAGTCCACAAAACACATGTAAACTGGTTGGGCAAACTCCCACAAACCCTCGAGGATTCTCGAGAGGGTAAAGAGCTGGTCCAATGTGCCAGAGCCGGGACATAAACCACATTGTTCCTCCTGAATCCGAGGTTCGACCAACGGCCGGACTCTCCTCTCCAGTACCTTGGCATAGACCTTCCCAGGGAGGTTGAGGAGTGTGATCCCTCTAAAATTGGAGCACACCCTCCGATCCCCTTTTTCGAAGAGAGGAACCACCACCCCAGTTTGCCATGCCAAAAGCACTGCCCCCAACCTCCACGCAATGTTGCAGAGGCATGTCAACCATGACAGCCCTACAACATCCAGGGCCTTGAGGTACTCAGGTCGAATCTCATCCACCCCCGGGGCCCGGCCACCAAAGAGATTTTTAACCACCTTGGCGACCTCAGCCCTTGTGATGGGCGAGTTGTCCCCCTCGTCCACAAGCCCTGCTTCCTCTGTGGAAGGCATGTCAGTGGGATCAAGGAGATCCTCGAAGTATTCCTTCCACTGCCCAACGATATCCCCAGCTGAAGTCAGCAGTGCCCCATCCGCACCATACACAGTGTGGACAGGGAACTGCTTCCCCCTCCTGAGCCACCGGACAGTTTGCCAGAATCTCTTCGAGGCCGACTGAAAGTCTTGTTCCATGGCCTCACCAAACTCCTCCCATACCCAAGTTTTTGCTTCAGCAACCACCCGAGCTGCACTCCGCTTGGCCTGCCAGTACACCTCAGCTGCTTCAGGAATCCCACAAGCCAACCAAGTTTGATAGGACTCCTTCTTCAGCTTAATGGCCCCCCTCACCACTGGTTTCCACTACTTGGTTCGGGGGTTGCCACCACGAGATGCCCCGATGACCTTGTGGCCGCAGCTCTGGACAGTCGCTTCAACAACAGAGGTGGAGAACATGGCCCATTCAGACTCCATGTCTCCAGACTCCCTCAGAATGTGGTTAAGTTCTTCCGGAGGTGGGAATTGAAGACCTCCCGGACATGGGCCTCAGCCAGACGTTCCCAGCACATCCTCACTATACGTTTGGGTCTACCAGGTCTGAATAGCATCCTCCCCTGCCATCGGCTCCAACTCACCACCAGGTGGTGATCAGTTGACAGCTCTGCACCTCTCTTTACCTGAGTGTCCAAGACATACGGTCGCAGGTCTGATGACATGATAACAAAATTGATCATCGACCTGCGACCTAGGGTGTCCTGGTGCCAGGTGCACATATGGACATCCTGATGCTTGAACATTGTGTTCGTTTTGGACAAACTGTGGTTAGCACAGAAGTCCAATAACTGAACACCACTCGGGTTCAGATCAGGCAGGCCGTTCCTCCCAGTCACTCCCCTCCAAGTTTCACTGTCGTTGCCCACATGCACATTGAAGTCCTCTAGTAGGACAATGGAGTCTCCAAGAGTAGCATCCTCCAGCACCCCAGACAGAGACTCCAAAAAGGGTGGGTACTCTGAACCATCATTTGGTGCATAGGCACAAATTACTAACTAACTAACTAACTAACCTGCACTTATATAGCGCTTTTCTAGTCACAAAGACCACTCAAAGCGCTTTCATTAATACTAACCCTCTATTCTAAGGGCCTATAGGAAACAGATATCTAGGGACAATTTAGAACAGCCAATTAACCTAACATGCATGTTTTTGGCATGTGGGAGGAAACCGGAGAAATCCCGGAGTAAACCCACGCAACACGGGGAGAACATGCAAACTCCACACAGATCACCGTTGGTCGGGGGCTGGGATCGAACCCATGATCCCACGATCCCCACAATCCCCCGGCCAAGGGTAAACTGTGCTGCCGCAGTGCTAACCACTGCGCCACCGTGCAGCAAATGATGGTCAGGACCCGTTTCCCAACCTGAAAGCGCAGGGAAGCAACTCTTTCGTCCACCGGGGAAAACTCCAATATAGAGGCAGCAAGGTGGGGGATACAAGAATACCCACCCCTGCTCATTGCCTCTCGCCCGGGGCAACTCCAGAGTAGGCCAAGCTCCAGCCCCTCTCTAGGAGTCTGGTTCCGGAACCAGAGCTGTGTGTTGAGGTGAGGCCGACTGTATCTAGCTAGTATCTCTCAACCTCATGCACCAGCTCAGGCTCCTTCCCCACCAGAGAGGTGACATTCCACGTCCCAAAAGCCAGTTTTGGAAGCCTGGGCTCAGACCGCCAAGGTCTCCACCTTTGACCGCCACCTGATCCACAGGTGGCAAGACCAAGATAAATCATCTGAAAAATTTTTCCACCATTAATGTGACCTATTACCTGTACAACCCAATTGAAAAACAAACTGATATCTTTTAAGGGGAAAAATAAAAAACTTGCAATAACCTGGTTGCATAAATATGCACACCCTTAAACTAATACTTTGTTGCAGCACCTTTGGCTTTTATTACAGTACTCAGTCTCTTTGGGTAGGAGTCTGTCAGTGTGGCACATCTTGATGTGACAATATTTGCCCACTCTTCTTTGCAAAAACGCTCCAAATCTGTCAGATTGCAAGGGCATCTCCTGTGCACAGCCCTCTTCAGATCACCCCACAGATGTTCGATCAGATTTAGGTCTGGACTCTGGCTGGGCCATTCCAAAACCTTAATCTTCTTCTGGTGAAGCCATTCTTTTGTTGATTTGGATGTGTTCTTTGGGTCATTGTCATGCTGAAAGATGAAGTTCCTCTTCATCTTCAGCTTTCTAGCAGAAGCCTGAAGATTTTGTGCCAACACTGACTGGTATTTGGAACTGTTCATAATTCCCTCCACCTTCACTAAGGCCCCAGTTTCAGCTGAAGAAAAACAGCCCCAAAGCATGATGCTGCTGCCACCATGCTTCACTCTAGGTATAGTGTTCTTTTGGTGATGAGCAGTGTTGTGTTTGCACCAAATATACCTTTTGGAATTATGGCCAAAAAGTTGAACCTTGGTTTCATCACTTTCACTTGGATGTTTTTCTTCATAAGATAAGGCTTCTCTCTTGCCACCCTACCCCATAGCCCAGACATATGAAGAAGACGGGAGATTGTTGTCACATGTACTAAACAGCCAGTTCTTGCTAGAAATTCCTGCAGCTCCTTCAGTGTTGTTGTCGGCCTCTTGGCAGCCTCCCTGACCAGTTTTCTTCTTGTCTTTTCAATTTTGGAGTGACGTCCAGTTCCTGGTGATGTCAGTGTTATGCCACATTTTCTCCGCTTGATGATGACTGTCTTCACTGTG
The DNA here is from genome assembly GCA_020510985.1 of Pholidichthys leucotaenia. NCBI lineage: Eukaryota > Metazoa > Chordata > Actinopteri > Cichliformes > Pholidichthyidae > Pholidichthys > Pholidichthys leucotaenia. The sequence goes on along the minus strand of CM035842.1, from coordinate 379,573,378 downwards.
TTCCATGGTATATTTAATGCCTTGGAAATTCTTTTGTACCCTTCTCCTGACTGATACCTTTGAACAATGAGATCCCTCTGATGCTTTGGAAGCTCTCTGCAGGCCATGGCTTGTGCTGTAAGATGTGACTACAAAAATGTCAGGAAAAGCCTACTAAAACAGCTGAACTTGATTTGGGGTTAATCAGAGGCACTTTAAATGGTGGCAGGTGTGTGCTGACTCCCATTTAACATGAGTTTGAATGTGATTGGTTAATTCTGAACGCAGCCACATCCCCAGTTATAAGAGGGTGTGCATATTTATGCAACCAGGTTATTATAAGTTTTTTTATTTTTTTATTTTTCCCCTTAAAAGATTTCAGTTTGTTTTTCAGTTGGGTTGTACAGGTTTTAGGTCACATTAATGGTGGAAAAATCTTTGAAATGATTTATCTTGGTCTAATTTTTTTACATCACAAAAACCTGGCAATTGAAAAGGGGTGTGTTGACTTTTTATATCCACTGTAACTATGTGGTGCCACTGAAATAAAATATTTTGATTGTTGATTATTTTACTGATGTATAAATATGGCAGAACAACTTAAATGGAAAACAAAACCATTTATTGTTATGATTCCCCGTGCACCATTACACGGTGCACGAAGGAAGGAATGAAAAACCCAATTGCGGGAGTAGAATGTGCACTTTATTAAACCATCCATCTTCTCTCGCTTAATCCTTTTCGGGTCGCGGGGGGGGCTGAAGCCTATCCCAGCATCTTTGGGCGAGAGGCAGGGTACACCCTGGACAGATCACCAGTCCATCACAGGGCCAACACAGAGAGACAGACAACCATTCACTCTCACAGTCATACCTAAGGACAATTTAGAATCCCCAGTTGATGCCAGTTAACCTAACTTGCATGTTTTTGGGATGTGAGAGGAAACCGGAGAAATCCCGGAGTAAATCCACGCAGACACGGGGAGAACATGCAAACTCCACACAGATCACTGTTGGTCAGGGGCTGCGATCGAACCCAGGATCCCCCGGCAAAGGGTGAGTTGCTGTGTTGCTGCAGTGCTAACCACTCTGCCACCACGCTGCCACTTCATTCATTCATTCATCTTCTTCCGCTTAATCCTGTTCGGGTCGCGGGGGGGCTGGAGCCTATCCCAGCATCTTTGTGCGAGAGGCAGGGTACACCCTGGACAGATCGCCAGTCCATCGCAGGGCCAACACAGAGAGACAGACAACCATTCACTCTCGCAGTCATACCTAAGGACAATTTAGAATCCCCAGTTTTGATGCCTATTAACCTAACTCGCGGTGGCGGAATGGTTAGCACTGCAGCAGCACAGCAACTCACCCTTGGCCGGGCAATCCTGGGTTCGATCCCAGCCCCCGACCAACAGTGATTTGTGTGGAGTTTGCATGTTCTCCCCGTGTCTGCGTGGGTTTACTCCGGGATTTCTCCGATTTCCAAAAACGCTGCCGCTTTATTAAACATAAACCCCAAAAATAGCAAGTCCAGCAAATAAACACGCAGAACAGTGAGTTGAGCAGATGCAGTAATGACAATAAAGACCATCAGACATACAGGGACGCCTCCAGGATGCTCGACTGCCCGGGAGAGGGAAAGCCTAGTGCCACAGGGCTGCTGTCGGCACGGGGAGAAAGGCTGACATTGACTTACGGTGCAGGAGCAATCCGGGGCTGTCCGTGCAGTCTGGTGGATGAGGGCAAAACAGGCTGTAGATCATCCGCAGGGAGTGGATGCAAGCATACACGGAGGGACAAGCTGCCGTGTATGAATCTTAATGCTCCGACAGCCTCTTCCTACTAACACAGTGTGTAAGTAATAATAATACTAACGAGAGAAGAGGCCGCCGGTGTGTGGATGCATAGGCTGAACATAATTGAAAGCATGTGGGCATGAGTGAGTGTATGAGCGTGTGAATGAGGATGAATGAAGTGTGTGTGTGTACGTGTGTGAAACACCCATTAACAAGACACAGCTGATGGCACTGACAGGAGGAGGGGGCATGCCGAGCTGTCAGGGAGTGAAGGAACCAAAGGGCTCCCTGACACACCTGATGGAAAATAAATAGGGAGACGGCCAAAAGGCCACGGGTCAGAACTAGGTTTGGGACCACCAAACCCAGGTTCGTGACAGCCCCCCTGCCCCCCCAGGGGTGGATACTAGACACCCCCGTACCACCAGCTGAAACCCAAAACCCACCACAAGGGGACCCCCTCCCGGAAACAAACAATTACCCAGGGTGGGAGGTGGGGGAAAACAGGTTAGGAGGGAAGCAACAGGTGAAAAATACAACAAATAATATTCAAATACATAGCAGTGACCCTCCTAACGGCCCCCACCTAGGACACTAACCCCCCTCCCCAGAAGTCCAAAGTTCAGGTGGTCGACCAGAGTCCCAGGCCCCCAGCATGGCGAGGAGTGACTGATCGGGTGGGGTGGCCTGCCCAAGTCCCATGTCCAGCAGATGGCCCGCAGAACAGTGTCCGGCGGCCTGCCCAGGCCGATGGGCCACCCGACCTGAAGGGCAAGTCTTTCGGGTGGCCGACCAGCGTGGTGGAGCCACCAGAACCGGAGGGGAAGGTGGAGAGGCAGCCTACCCACCCGGGAACCTCGGTGGCCAAACCAAGGGACAGGAGCCCCCCTGCGCTCCGAAGCTTGGAGCAGGGGGACCGTAGCACCCGCAATGGTCCCAGTCTGGGACGTTGCTGCACCCGTGATGGTCCCGGTCTGGGACGTGGCTGCACTGGTGATGGTCCCGGTCTGGGACGTGGCTGCACCAGCAGTGGACTCCGGCTGGAGCTCTGCTGCACTGGCGGTGGACTCCGGCTGGAGCTCTGCTGCACCGGCGGTGGACTCCGGCTGGAGCTCTGCTGTACCGGTGGTGGACTCCAGCTGGAGCTCTGCTGCACTGGCGGTGGACTCCAGCTGGAGCTTTGCTGCACCGGCGGTGGGCTCCGGCTGAGCTCTGCTGCACCCACAGTGGGCTCCGGCTGGAGCACCGTTGCACCTGTGGTGGCCCCCATCGGGGGCCTCATTGCTCCCATGGTAGCCTCCCTAGCGAGGGAGGTAAGGCTCTCCACGACCCCTGGCGCTAGACCCAGATCCTAGGTGGCCTCTGGAGGGATCAGCTGCTCTCTGGCGACCCTGGCAGGGGGCTCCAAACCCGGAGGGAGAGAAAAAGAGACCGAGTCAGGGTCGCCGGCAGCGGCAGAGCCCGTTGAAGGGGCCCTGAGGGCTACTGCAAAGCTGCCCCGGGGCCCCCTCACCATGAGTCAGGCAGTGTGACATTGTTATAGACATGACAGCCATTATGGAGCGCACTTGCCTGCACTCGGACTCCACCACCGTCCAAGACTCCGATGACTTGGGGTGCATGGGTATCGTCGGTCCGCCAGGCGTTGTACCCCCGTCGACTTCCTCCGGGACAGCTAGTGCTGCGTCGTTGTCCGTGGGCAACCTAGGTTGCAGTGGCTCCTCTTCGGCAACCCTAGGAAGGAGCTCGAAGGAGACGGGAGAGGAGAAATGGTTAGGGTTGCCAGCAGTGGCAGAGCCCGTCAAGGGAAGTCCAGCTGCAGCTGGGAGCTGCATCTGACTCACCTCCCCAAGAGCCAGACAAGATCTCTCAATAACTGACAAGTGAACTACAGGAGAGATTACTTCCTTGTGCTCGAGCTCTACCACTGTCCAGGACTCATACGATGCCGACGATGATGTTCGGGGTCCTGTCGGCTGGAGGTCTGGTCTGGGGGATGACTCTGCTGCAGCGGCCCCCACAGCAGGCGTGATGGTGGTTGTAGTCTTGGTGCCCCCGTATGCCAGCTTCCACGCCACTGGCTCCTCTGGCGTGGCGGCTGGGGACAGCCTCACCGCTGGCCCATGAGCTGGACCCTCCTGGGCCTCCAGTCCCCCCCCCCCCGAGCAACCTGGTTCCAGAGCCGGCGAGCTTGTAGGGGCACACAAGAAAGGTTTGGTGAGGTTGGGTGAGTGAGCACTATATGCCACTGGGGCGGACCACTCAGGGGACTGCACATCCCAAGTCTCCTTGCCAGGAGGCAGGCAACATTGTTCATCAATAGAGAAAGTGAAATGAGGAAGAACTTGCCTGTTCTCCTGGCACTGAACATCCCCAGCGGCCTCCGAGGCATCTCCTTTCCTCTCCTGGCGTTCCTCCTCGATCCGACGGTCAAGCAGAGCGAGCAGGGCCAGTTTCTCCTCCTCCTCACGGCGCTCCTCCTCGATCCGCCGATTGATTACGGCGAGCAGGTTCAACCTCTCCTCCTCCGTCATCAAGCCCATGGATTGAGTGGGAACGGAGGATGGAACCATCACAGCCGGGGAAGCGCGTCCTCGGACCTCCCTCTCGCAGTGCTCCTCCTCGATCCGATGGTCTATCATGGCAAGCAGACCCAGCCTCTCCTCCTCTGTCATAATGTCCAAGAATTGGGTGGGCACCGGCAGGAGGGACACAACCGCAGGAGTCTTCTTCCACCGAGAACGCTTCTTCTGGCGGGTGACTTGCTCCAGTGTCGGAGAGGCCCACTCTGGCTCCACGTCTGGTGGGGGAAGAATGACGGAGAGGATGGCGTCCACCCTCGGAATTACCCAGAGATTAGGATGGCACCGCCACGAGCCGTGCCCACAGAACGTCCTCGGGGAACTGCAGCCACTGAGCGGAGAAGAGCGCCTCTTCCAGCAGGTCCTGGGCTCTCTGCGCCTCGTCCGTCCAGACTACCATGTTGTTATTCGGGGGGTGGAAGAAAGAAGAGGGTGGAAAGAAAAAGAAAAAATGCACATCTGCTCCGCTGGGTTCTTTTTCTGGCTGGTCAGAGCATTCTGTTATGATTCCCTGTGCGCCAGCCATTACGCGACGCACGAAGGAAGGAATGAAAAACCCAATTGCGGAAGTAGAATGTGCACTTTATTAAAAATAAACCCCCAAAATAACAAGTCCAGCAAATAAACATGCAGAACAGTGAGTTGAGCAGATGCAATAATGATAATAGAGGCCACCAGACATACAGGGACGCCTCCTGGATGCTCGACTGCCCGGGAGAGGGAAAGCCTAGTGCCGCAGGGCTGCTGTCGGCACGGGGAGAAAGGCTGACATTAACTTACGGTGCAGGAGCAATCCGGGGCTGTCCATGCAGTCCGGTGGATGAGGGCAAAACAGGCTGTAGATCATCCGTAGGGAGTGGATGCAAGCATACACGGAGGGACAAGCTGCCGTGTATGAATCTTAATGCTCCGACGGCCTCTTCCTACTAACACAGCGTTGAAGTAATAATAACACAGGGTTACAAAAATAATTTTTTTGTAAGTTGTCTGTGTTTTTTGAACTGATTTAAGACAATTTTGCACCGCTGAATCCGAAAATGACATCCGCTTCTCTCGATCATGTGCTAAGTAAAAACCTGTACTTACTTAGTACTTACTTAGTACTGTGCATGTACTTACCTTTATATAAAGGCAAGTACATGTAAATTGAATGTTACGTCATCATTGTTTAAAATTCAGAGAATTTCAAGACATAAATAAGAATTTTGCATCATATAAAGCAAAAATACCCGTACATGTAAACAAAAACGTATAAAACAACATGTGGCCATAATTCAAAAAGTTGACCTGATTGAGCAAAACCAATGTGATTTTTGGATTCAGCACATCAAAATTGTCCTAAATCAGCTAAAAAAAACTTGGACAATAAATTTGGTGTTGACCAGTGTAATACTAACGAGGGAAGAGACCGCCGGTGTTTGGATGCGTAGGCTGAACATAATTGAAAGCATGTGTGCATGAGTGAGTGTATGAGCATGTGAATGAGGATGAATGAAGTGTGGGTGTGTGCGTGTGTGTGTGCGCGCGCGTGTGTACATGTGTGAAACACCCGATGGCACTGACGGGAGGAGGGGGCGTGCCGAGCTGTCAGGGAACGAAGGACCCAAAGGGCTCCCTGACACGCCTGATAGAAAATAAATAGGGAGACGGCCAAAAGGCCACGGGTCAGAACTGGGTTTGGGACCACCAAACCCAGGTTCATGACATTTATGAATTTTTCTATTTTAGAGAAAATTGTTTCTATTTCAGAAATCTTGTGCAGAAAATTAAAATAGCCAACAGAGGATAGCTCAATGTCGCATCAATGTTTGAACAGCTAGGTACATGTATTACCCTTGATCAATTTCACATATCAATTGGGAAAAAAAGAAACTCACCAACAGTACTCAAAGCTGGTTGAAAGAACCCGTTTTGTGCCAGCACAGATTTTTTATTTGGCACCACAGCGTTGGTGTTTATTCATCTCCTGTGAGAGAGTGTTTTTGTGTCAATTGGTGTTTGTGCTCAGGAGAGCTCTCTGCCAATGACGTTCATGCAACCGCCTTCAGTGTAAAGCACAAACACACAGGTAGGGGAACACACGCTGATCCCCCATGGTTTAAATTATGTTCATTCCTGCTATTTTGGCCTCTCCAAACCATCTTTTACCTCTTTCTCACTCAACACACTCAGCATGCAGGTGGCCCTAAGTAACAAGCCTAGAGAGATGACGACATTATTTACATCAACGCACACATGCTCACCCAAACATCACAGCATACCCCTACTGCCAACATTTTTATCTTGGGTAATGTTTTTGTAACATTGTCACTAATATAATTTGCTGTAGAAGCAGAGAAGGGAAAAACACAAAGAGGAACAGTCCTGAAGCTTGGATACTCAGAGGTAGAATTAGAGGAAGCTCAGACAGTAGGGGCGGGAATCAGCAGAAGCATGCAAGGATACAATATTGTCACAATGCAATATTATCATGATCTTGCAATATGCCAGATATTGGAATGTCATATATTGTCTTTGTCTTGTTCAACTCCAGGCTAGATCTTAACAATCACTCCTTTGCTGTGCTAACCAAACCAGACAGTAATCCTTTAGCACCATCTAGTGCAGTGTTTTTCAGCCTTTTATGAGCTAAGGACCCTTTTTACATTGAAAAACTCCACCAAACAAAAATATTACAAAATGACACATTGTAGCCTATTACAGCTTATGTAATGATAATTTAGTCTTTTAATTGATTTATACTCCGTGTGAAACTTGAGCATGTTTAGATAAACCCCAAGCTGATATCTTGGCAGGAACATGCCAAGACTGGCACTTTCGAGATGTTTTTGCCAGAGGTGTCTCTTTGAACAGAATCCATTTATTTTGTCTGTGCTTGTGAGCAGGTTTTCGTCTTTGTCTTGCATTTGTGTGTTCAGTTCATTCAGATGCTTAAATATCTGCCAGATATACCAACCTTGCCCACCATTCATTACTTGCAAGCAGCTTTTCATCATTGCACCTCTCATCAGTGAAAAACACTTTTAGTACCTCACAGAGTTCATACACGTGGGCCAGCCCTTTGCTGTGTGACAACCATCGGACCACCGTATGGAGCAATAAGGCTTTATGCTCATCTCCAATTTCCTTGCATACAGATGCAAATATGCAGCTTTTCAGAGGTCTTGTTTTTACAAAGTTTACCATCCCCGTGACCTCATCCAACACAGGAGCTAGGTCTCCTGGTAAAGTCTTGGCAACAAGCACCTCACAATGCAAAAAACAATGCATCAAGGTGGGTTTATGCTCCTTTCTGCTCTGGTGCTCCTGCCCTTTGGACAAGGCCAGTGCACACGTGACTGTACGTATATAGAGTATGTGCTTCATTTTTTGCGTCTACTAGGCCAACCATCCTTTTGAACCTCCGGGAGGTTGGATCTTGTGCAAGTGCAGTCAATGCGCACAGGCAACGCTGTCACAAAATTTTGGCTGCACACACTCAGCCGCTGAGGGGCCCTACGACTGGATCTGATGATGAAATTTACGTCACACAAGCCTTGCGCTTGGGCAAATGCGCAGTGGAGATGGAGCATAAATAAGCCTTAAAGTGTACCTATGGTGGTCGTGAAAAAAAAGATATTATATTGAGCCCCTGTCTCACGTTCTAGTTCAAGTTTAAGTTGAAATTCACGTTCAAAGCAATTTGATATAAATCCATTGCTGATGTGCTGGTTCAGCTATGTCAGCAAAACAAGGGTACACACATACTAGCGGCTACATGGCCTTCCAGGACGCTTCCTGTGACGTAATTTCGTGGCTACCGCGATCTGGATCAGTATTGGCTGAGCCTCGAGTACCCGGATGTGCAGCGGCTTTGGGGATATTCAAATTCAAATTCAAACGTTTATTTCAAACTCAGGGTTCATATTAAATGCAGAACTGAAACGAGTAGAAAATAAATAAATAAATGCTTAAATTCGGCGGGTCCTATTGTCTGATCTGAGGTCGTTAACAGCTGCAACACGGCAGATTAATTCGGCTCCTCCCTCGCCGCTATAAAGAGCGGCAGACAGCGCGTTGCGTTGTGTGAGGACCAAAATTCAAACGTTTATTTCAAACTCAGGGTTCATATTAAATGCTGAACTGAAATGAGTAGAAAATAAATAAATGCTTAAATTCAGCTGCTTGTCTCATCTGATCTCGTAACTGCCGCAACACGGAAGATGATTCTACAACTATATACAGAGCAGCAGACACTCGGTGCTCTTGTAAAAACAAAAACATACAATGCGATATGGATATCGCAACATGGCGGAATGTAAAGCCTTTGGATGTCTGAATAATAAGCGAAAAAAGCAAAGAAACACTTTTTTTGTGTACCCAAACCCAGCTCACCCTGTCAGAAGATCGGAGCGGAAACAGGGCACAGACGAATAATTTCAGACGAAATTGCGTTGTGTGTGAGGACCACTTCGTCACTTTAACCCTCAGAAGACCTTTCTGGCTCAAACCTGTAGCCATGTTGGACAAATTCTTCCTCAGAGTCCGACAATTCAGCCATAATAGAATAAAAACACTCACAACAGCACCCTAGTGTCTCATACAGGCGGAGCATTGACTGTTGAGTATCAACGAAGTGACGTCACATCCGCATGTGTCATGGCTGCGCCCACAGTTTTCATTGGCTGCCCATGGCCAAGGTCCTATTTGAATATACTGTATGTCTGGTGGTATATGGCTGGCAAAAATTATTTACCAAAATAAGAAATACTTTTTCATAATGTTTTCAAGTCAAATGCGTCTTCACGACCACCAGAGGTACGCTTTAACAATAACATCTGGGTGTCTCTGCTAATGAAGCTTTTGGTGTGCATGATGATGGCAGCTGCTCCATCAGTTAAGGGCCTGGTTCGGAGTCTGAGTCTTTCCTCCTGAGATATTTATCCATCTCTGTTTTTTTTTTATCTAGTTACAGTGACTTCTAGCATGTCTTAACAAGGTCATTAATCGTCATAAAACACATGAAAAAGAAGCGGAAGAAGGTAGCTGTTATTATTGTGTTCATACTGCCACCTACTGACATGGAAGAACCACTAAACCACTGAACCACTACTGTTTCGTTACCCTGTGTTTCGTTACCTTGTATTCATACATGTGTAATGACAATAAAGTTGAATCTAATCTAATCTAATCTAATCTAAAGGCACCCATGGACAAGAACTGCAAATTATTTGCAATTTTTGGACCAGTTAAGAAGTGAAATTAGACAATTTCCTGAGGACCCCTGAACATTTTCTCAAGGACCTCCTGTGGTACCAGGAACCCTGGTTTAAAAACAAAGATCTAGTGGACTGAAAAGTCATCCATCCATCTTCATCTGAACAATAAACTAGACTGGTCACACAATACTGATGCACTCTACAAGAAGGGACAGCGCAGGCTGTTCCTGCTGAGGAGACTCAGGTCTTTTGGTGTACAAGGGGCGCTGCTGAAGTCATTCTATGACACGGTGGTGGCATCAGCCATCACTTTTGGAGTGGTCTGCTGGGGCAGTGGCATTACTGCAGCCGATAGGAAGAGACTGAACAAACTGATTAAGAAAGCTAGCTCTGTCCTGGGGCAGCGCCTTGATCCGATGGAGGAGATAGGAGAGAGAAGGACGGTGGCTAAACTGTCATCTCTGCTGGAGTCCGAGTTCCACCCTATGCAGGACATACTGAATGCACTGAGGAGCTCATTTAGCAGCAGACTACATCATCCCAGGTGCACAACCGAGAGGTTTCGTAGGTCCTTCCTACCAACGGCTGTCAGACTGTACAACCTAAGCAGGGCTGCTCGCAGAGATAGCAAAAAGACGTAACAAACTAATAGTTTTTTGAATGCAAAAGATGCAATAGACTTACACAATGGTCCTCTCCGGCATACAACTAGGAACATACCGGTCGCTATGGAGGGTGAGAATATGTATGGGCACATAATCATACCATGTAGGATAACTAAGTAGACGGTTATGCTGTTTCATTCCATCTAGCAACAATGCTCTGCACTGTGTGTGTTTATATATTTGCATATTTATTCCATCTAGCTACAATGCTCCGTACTGTGGGTGTTTATATATTTATATATCTACATATTATTCCATCTAGCTACATTGCTCCGCACTGTGTGTGTTTATATACTTGCATATTTATTCCACCTAGCTGCAATGCTCCGTACTGTGGGTGTTTATATATTTACATATTTATTCCATCTAGCTACAATGCTCTGCACTGTGTGTTCATATATTCATATATTTATTCCATCCAGCTACAATGCTCTGCACTGTGTGTCTGTGTGTGTGTGTATATATATATATTTTATAGTAATACGTACATATGTTTATTAGCTGCTCTTGCTTGCTTGTTTTTTTTCTTGCCTTCTGATTGTTGCTCTGAGTGTTGCTATCCCTGTGCTGTTGCAATCCTGGAATTTCCCCGTTGTGGGACTAATAAAGGCTTATCTTATCTTATCTTATCTTATCTTATCTTATCTTCTACCGCTTTTCCGGAGGTCCGGGTCGCGGAGGCAGCAGTTCAAGCAGAGAAGCCCAGATTTCCCTCTCTCCCGCCACCTGCTCCAGCTCTTCAGAGAGGATACCAAGGCGTTCCCAGACCAGCTGGGAGACATAGTCTCTCCACCATGTCCTGGGTCTGCCCCGGGGTCTCCTCCCAGTGGGACGTGCCTGAAACACCTCAAGTGGGAGGCGTCCAGGAGGCATCCTAATCAGATGCCCATACCACCTCAACTGACTCCTTTCAATGTGGAGGAGCAGCGGTTCTACTCTGAGCCTCTCCCGGATGACTGAGCTCCTCACCCTATCTCTGAGGGTGAGTCCAGCAATCCTACGGAGAAAGCTCATTTCAGCCGCTTGTATCTGCGATCTCGTTCTTTCGGTCATTACCCAAAGCTCGTGACCATAGGTGAGAGTAGGAACGTAGATTGACTGGTAAATCGACAGCTTTGCCTTAGAACTCAGCTCCCTCTTCACCCCAACAGACCAGTACAATGTCCGCATCACTGCAGATGCTGCTCCAATCCGTCTGTCGATCTCTCGCTCCATTATCCCCTCACTCGTGAACAAGACCCCAAGATACTTAAACTCCTCCACTTGGGACAGGAGCCTGTCCCCAACCCAGAGAGGACAATCCACCTTTTTCCGGCTGAGGACCATGGACTCGGACTTGGAGGTGCTGATTCTCATCCCAGCCGCTTCACACTCAGCGGAAAACCGTCCCAGCAAGAGCTGTAGGTCATTGCTGGATGAAGCTAACAGGACAACATCATCTGCAAACAACAGAGATGAGAGCCTGTGGTCACCAAGCATGACACCCTCCATTCCCTGGCTGCGCCTAGAAATCCTGTCCATAAAAATTATGAACAGGATCGGTGACAAAGGGCAGCCCTGGTGGAGTCCAACTCTCACTGGGAGTGACTCCGACCGAGTGTTGGCAATACGAACCAAACTCTCACAACGGTCGTACAGAGACCGAATAGCTCGTAACAACAAGCCCGATACCCCATACTCCCGAAGCACCCCCCACAAAAATCCACGAGGGACGCGGTCAAATGCCTTCTCCAAGTCCACAAAACACATGTAAACTGGTTGGGCAAACTCCCACGAACCCTCAAGAATTCTCGAGAGGGTAAAGAGCTGGTCCGATGTGCCACGGCCAGGACGAAAACCACATTGCTCCTCCTGAATCCGAGGTTCGACCAACGGCCGGACTCTCCTCTCCAGTACCTTGGCATAGACCTTCCCAGGGAGGCTGAGGAGTGTGATCCCTCTAAAGTTGGAGCACACCCTCCGGTCCCCTTTTTTGAAGAGAGGAACCACCACCCCGGTTTGCCATGCCAAAGGCACTGCCCCCGACCTCCACGCAATGTTGCAGAGGTGTGTCAACCATGACAGCCCAACAACATCCAGGGCCTTTAGGTACTCAGGGCGAATCTTGTCCACCCCCGGGGCCCGGCCACTAAGGAGATTTTTAACCACCTTGGCGACCTCAGCCCCTGTGATAGGCAAGTTATCCCCCTCGTCCCCAAACCCTGCTTCCTCTGTGGAAGGCGTATCAGTGGGATTGAGGAGATCCTCGAAGTATTCCTTCCACCGCCCGACGATATCCCCAGTCGAAGTCGACAGTGTCCCATCCGCACCATACACAGTGTGGACGGGGAGCTGCTTTCCCCTCCTGAGCCGCCGAACAGTTTGCCAGAATCTCTTTGAGGCTGACCGAAAGTCTTGTTCCATGGCCTCACCGAACTCCTCCCATACCCGGGTTTTTGCTTCAGCAACCACCCGAGTTGCACTCCGCTCAGCCTACCGGTACACCTCAGCAGCTTCGGGAGTCCCACAAGCCAGCCAAGCTTGATAGGACTCCTTCTTCAGCTTAATGGCCCCCCTCACCACTGGTGTCCACCACTTGGTTCGGGGTTGCCACCACGAGATGCACCGACCACCTTGCGGCCGCAGCTCTGGGCCGCCGTTTCAACAACAGAGGTGGAGAACATGGCCCATTCAGACTCCATGTCTCCAGACTCCCTCGGAATGTGGTTGAAGTTCTTCCGGAGGTGGGAGTTGAAGACCTCCCGGACAGGGGCCTCAGCCAGACGGTCCCAGCACACCCTCACTATACGTTTGGGTCTACCAGGTCTGAATGGCTTCCTCCCCTGCCATCGGATCCAACTCACCACCAGGTGGTGATCAGTTGACAGCTCTGCACCTCTCTTTACTCGGGTGTCCAAGACATACGGTCGCAGGTCTGATGATACGATAACAAAATCGATCATCGACCTGCGACCTAGGGTGTCCTGGTGCCAGGTGTACATATGGACACCCTTATGCTTGAACATGGTGTTCGTTATGGACAAACTGTGGTTAGCACAGAAGTCCAATAACTGAACACCACTCGGGTTCAGATCGGGCAGGCCGTTCCTCCCAGTCACCCCCCTCCAGGTTTCACTGTCGTTGCCCACGTGCGCATTGAAGTCCCCCAGTAGGACAATGGAGTCTCCAAGAGGAGCACCCTCCAGCACCCCAGTCACAGACTCCAAAAAGGGTGGGTACTCTGAAACATCATTTGGTGCATAGGCACAAATGATGGTCAGGACCCGTTTCCCAACCCGAAGGCGCAGGGAAGCAACCCTTTTGTCCACCGGGGAAAACTCCAATATAGAGGCAGCAAGGTGGGGCGATACAAGAATACCCACCCCTGCTCGTCGCCTCTCGCCCGGGGAAACTCCAGAAAAGGCCAAGCTCCAGCCCCTCTCCAGGAGACTGGTTCCGGAACCGGAGCTGTGTGTTGAGGTGAGACCGACTGTATCTAGCCGGTATCTCTCAACCTCGTACACCAGCTCAGGCTCCTTCCCCACCAGAGAGGTGACATTCCACATACCAAAAGCCAGTTTAGAAAGCTTGGGATCAGTCCGCCAAGGTCTCCGCCTTTGACCGCCACCTAATCCACATAGCACCGGACCCCCATGATCCCTCCTGCAGGTGGTGAGCCCACTGGAGGGCGGACCCATGTAACTCCTTCGGGCTGAGCCCGGCCGGGTCCCATGGGTGGAAACCCGGCCACCAGATGCTAGCCTTCGAGCCCCTCCCCCAGGCCTGGCTCCAGGGTGGGGCCCCGGTAACTCCATACCGGGCGGGGTACACTGAATCCTTGATATACAATTTATCATGAGAGTCTGTTGGATCGTTCTTAGTCTGGCCCTTCACCCAGGACCAGTTTGTCTTGGGAGACCCTATCAGAGGCAAATTGCCCCGGACAACATAGCTCCCGGGGTCACTGGGGCACGCAAACCCCCCCACCACGATAAGATGACGATCCATGAGGGGGATCTGAAAAGTCAACTGATTTTTATTACTCTAGTAATAAATTTTTATTACTGATTTTTATTACTCTAGTATTACTTTTTATTACTCTAGTACCTAAGAGCTCATTTAGCAGCAGACTACATCATCCCAGGTGCACAACCGAGAGGTTTCGTAGGTCCTTCCTACCAACGGCTGTCAGACTGTACAACCTAAGCAGGGCTGCTCGCAGAGATAGCAAAAAGACGTAACAAACTAATAGTTTTTTGAATGCAAAAGATGCAATAGACTTACACAATGGTCCCCTCCGGCATACAACTAGGAACATACCGGTCGCTATGGAGGGTGAGAATATGTATGGGCACATAATCATACCATGTAGGATAACTAAGTAGACGGTTATGCTGTTTCATCCCATCTAGCAACAATGCTCTGCACTGTGTGTGTTTATATATTTACATATTTATTCCATCTAGCTACAATGCTCAGCACTGGGTGTGTTTATATTTATATATCTATATATTTATTCCATCTAGCTACAATGCTCCGCACTGTGTTTTTATATATCTGCATATTATTCCATCTAGCTACATTGCTCCGCACTGTGTGTGTTTATATACTTGCATATTTATTCCACCTAGCTGCAATGCTCCGTACTGTGGGTGTTTATATATTTACATATTTATTCCATCTAGCTACAATGCTCTGCACTGTGTGTTCATATATTCATATATTTATTCCATCCAGCTACAATGCTCTGCACTGTGTGTCTGTGTGTCTGTGTGTGTGTATATATATATTTTATAGTAATATGTACATATGTATATTAGCTGCTCTTGCTTGCTTGTTTTTTTCTTGCCTTCTGATTGTTGCTCTGAGTGTTGCTATCCCTGTGCTGTTGCAATCCTGGAATTTCCCCGTTGTGGGACTAATAAAGGCTTATCTTATCTTATCTTATCTTATCTTATCTTATCTTAAATACTGTAGGTAAGTTTGTATTTGCAACATTTATTAATAATTTTTAATAAAGTACCGTGATAGTGGTGTCTCTGAATCAATACAGTATCACCTCCACAAAATAGCGCAATATCATGTTGTATCAATTTTTCCCCCACCCCAATCAAACAGATTTTTCAAGTGTCGACTGAACAAACTATCCGTACAAGTTAGAAGGCCATCTTTAGCTGTTTGTTTAACATTGTGGCACTTGCAGCCTCGCAGCAGCTCATTGTGCTTATGGCTCTGTGTATTTTATCTTGTGTGGGCATGTGTGGTTGTTTTCTTGGTACTCACGTCAAGGCTGTTTGATTGGAGGCGATTAATGTGCTTGTTTATATTTCCAAAAGGGCACTTTTTATTTCATTTTTGATATGCTTGTTGGTTTGTTTGTGTGTCTTGAGTAGTTCTGTTTGCTTATTTGCAGAAGTGGATTGAGGGTTTGAGGTCGATCATCCACAACTTTAAGGCCAACAACGTCTGTCCAATGACGTGCCTCAAGAAGCAGTGAGTGTATTTTACAGCAGAAATTAGATGTTTTTTATTATGACTTTTTCTGACTCTTTTTTTTTTTTTATTTGCCGCTGTTGTTTAGCTGGATGAGAATGTGTTTCCTGACAAACGTAAATGGGAAGATTCCTGTAAGAGGGTAAGAGCAAATTTATAAGGGAGCACCGTTTCCGACTTAAACTGATTTTCTTTGTTTTCCATCAGATTCTCCATCTGCCTCTTCTCTTCTTTTACAGCATCACGCGAACATTTGCGTCAGGGAAGACGGAGAAGGGGATCTTTCAGGCGCTGAAGGATCTGGGCCTTCCGAGTGGAAAGGTCAGGATGAACTGACAGTCAGATGCACCCATGCAGTTTGTTACCCTACAATTATACTATCAGGAAATGTCTCCCTTTTTCCTCATCCACAGAACGATGAGATCGAACCAGCAGATTTCACCTTTGACATTTTCTACGCACTCACACAGAAAATCTGCCCTCGCACCGACATAGAGGAGCTCTTCAAGAAAATGTGAGTTCCCTTTTTTTTAACACGTTGTTCTTTTTTGGTGTCATGTTTGCAGTTCTTTCATTTGATACATGATACCAGTAATCAGCCAAATATACTGTATTTTAGAGCTGTACTCTTTTATTGTGTGTACCTGTGTTACCTTTTGCTTTAACAGAGCAGTGAAATCTAGTGGTAAAATATTCCCCAAGTGAGAGCTGCTGCATTATGTTATGAAATAATCAGAACCGTTGTTTCTGTGCCTGCTGCACTAACAATGTCTGGACAGCCTAACCTGCTTCCACTGTTCAACTTTAATTATGTTTAACCTAATGACAACATTCAAAGAGGAGCAATGATTAACATTTAGTCATTACTAAAAAAAGGTGTAAAGTTTGAGCTGAGAACTGCTTTCTAATTTTACCTGACTGTGTGGATGAATGAGGGTTTTTCTTGAAAGGAGTGTAACATTTTGTTTTGTTGTTTTTCTTAATTAATTCCTTTGCAGCAATGGGAACAAAACTGATTATTTAACTGTAGACCAGTTAGTCAGCTTTCTGAATGAAGTAAGCTCTTTATCATTCATTAACTTGTTTGTGTATTTTGCTTGTGCATCCCTCCCTCCTCTGCAGCTGTCCCTGATTAAACCCATCTTGGACTGGGTCGAAGTTGCCCTCCGGCCCTCAATGCACCCTGATCAGTTCTTGTTAAAACGGCACTTAATGGCACTTACAAAATATTTGGCTTTCAGTCGACCTGCAAGGGCAACTTCAGCCACCACCCCCCCCGTTCTGCATGCCCACCCTGATCCCGTTCCCCCATCGTAGCTTGCCTCCCTGTGCCATGATTGGTGTTGCCATGGCAACGGGAAGGTAGAGGTTTCCGTCCTGTTGCTTCCTGCTTGGTTCAGCTTGTTTCCCGCTGTGTGTCTGTGTTCCGTGGCCGTGCTGACTAGCTGCCTGCTGCTGTTGCTGTGCAGTCACATGTGGTGTGTATGTGTGTGTGTGTGTGTGTGCGCGCGTGCATGTGCTGTTTCATGCTCTGGACTCGCCAATCAAATTAATCCCAGCCTGGCTTTGTGAGTGGGCAGTGACACTATAATGATGTTTTGATGCCGTTGTTTTGTTAGAGCTGCCCTGAAACCCTTCAAACCATATGAGTCTGTGCTTTCAACCATTCAATCCTGCAATTGTCAGTGTGACTCACAAGATTTTGTTGTACATACTGTATTAAGAGATAGATGGTCTTTATTTATGGTCAAAACTATTCATGTATTTGAACATCAACCAGCTAGCACCTTAACCTCATAAAATCCCAGGGCCCACATGCCATCCTATAATGTTCAGGCTGCCGTGTTAAGGGGTTAAGAACATTAAATGCTGACTATATAATGATGAAAAAATGTAATCTTCTGAAGTTTAATGCCATTACAATTTGGCAATAGGATGGTCCTTGTCTTCCTGTGTTTGTATCGCATCACATTTGTGTGTGGAGTCTAGACAGTAAACACATGAATGACCATGAGTCTGCGTGTTGCTCCATAGAACCAGCGTGACCCACGGTTGAATGAGATTCTGTTCCCCTTCTACGACCCAAAAAGAGCCATGCAGATTATTGATAAATACGAGAGAGATGAAGATCTGAAGAAAAAAGGTGAGCAGTGGTGAAGGAAAACAGGAGGCAGACAGATATTGAGGCTGTGCTTCCATCTGGCTGTCATACTGTGAAGCTGCAGCATGTCCTCCAGGTTATCATCTGATTTTCTCTTGAAAGGGTAGTCAAGACTCTGCATGATTATTTCCCTGTTGTATGCATCCAGAAGGCCAGAGCTATCTAAGAAACACTTTCATTAGGGATTTCCACATTCTGCAGTATTAGAAGTTTTTTTAATCACAAATCTTAAAGGTCATTCATATAGCCCACGTCTTAGCAGGCCCATAAAAACAAGCTGTATGTAGAACTATTCAATGTTCAGTATTAAGCAGTAAATACCACCCCAAAAAAGTCATCATTTATCAGTTTCTTCCCTCATGTCCCCATTACTCCAGGTCACATGTCCAGTGATGGCTTCTGCCGGTATCTGATGTCAGACGAAAATGCTCCAGTATTCTTGGACCGACTGGAGCTGTACCAAGAAATGGACCAACCACTCGCCCACTACTTCATCAGCTCCTCCCACAACACCTACCTGACAGGCCGACAGTTTGGAGGGAAGTCGTCAGTAGAGATGTACCGCCAGGTCCTGCTCTCTGGATGCAGGTACCTAAGTGTGCTGTGAACTGTTTGAATAGAAGGATTGAAACTCAGGCTTAGTTTTTATGTTCTGTTATGAGTGCATCAGCGGATGCCTGCAGGTGCCGTTTGAGTGAACTCCAGTGATATCTTTGTATGTTTTCCATCAGATGTGTGGAGCTGGACTGCTGGGATGGGAAAGGAGAAGACCAGGAACCCATCATTACACACGGCAAGGCCATGTGCACAGACATCCTGTTCAAGGTGAGTGTGTTTGCCTTGATTATTTCATGATGTAAGCCTGCCCCCTTATGTTGGAAGTACAATAGTACACCTTGATCCCACCTATTTTCTTAAGATTTTTTTTGTCCCACAATAGGACGTCATCCAAGCCATCAAGGAAACAGCATTTGTCACATCAGAGTATCCTGTTATTTTATCCTTTGAAAATCATTGCAGGTAAATATGGAACAACTAAATTTTGCATTTTTCTTCAATGATCCCATTTGCGGATAATTATAATGGGTTTTGGCTGTGTTTATGTGTTTTACTAGTAAACCACAGCAGTACAAGATGGCCAAGTACTGTGAGGAGATCTTTGGTGACCTCCTTCTCAAACTGCCTCTGGAAAACTCCCCTGTGGGTTCTTTCTTTATGATGCACAATATTTATTTGTGTTAACAGCCCTGCATATATTTAAATGTGTGGTTATGTTCTGTGTGGAAGATTGAACCTGGCCGTTCTTTACCTTCTCCAAATGACCTCAAACGGAAAATCCTCATCAAAAACAAACGCTTGAAACCTGAAGTTGAACAGAGTAAGAAAGTGATTTGTTTCATACCAGATGTATAATATAATGAGTACAGAGAAATCTGTGGTTAACATGTTAGCTTGTGCATGCTACAGAGCAGTTGGAGTCCTTTAAGAAGCACATGGAAGCAGGAGAGACCAACACCCCTGCCATCATCATGGGAGAGGAGAATGAAGACGAGGCAGAGAACGGTCAGCTATCTGACAGCTGACAAAGTCATGATGGGGAAATTCATTGAGCTTCACTCTTAATGTTGTTCTTTATGAGTGCAGGAGAGAAAGAAGCTGATGATAAGGACTTGAACTCAGAAGCGCCCAGCAGTGTGTCAGAAGCACCCAGCGAGAAAGAAGCAAACAGTGTTTCTCAGAGTAATGCTGTCAGCTCAAGGAAGGAGGAGGAACAAAGCAACAGTATCAAGAAGGTGGGTTGAGACTTTGAGGACTATCTGACTAAATTTAACCAATCACCACGACAGTAGTTTCAGCTTTCATCAGAAAATTGGCAGGTAAAATGAAAATGTTTTGATAATTCTATTCTTTCTGTAGAATTCTATAAATATAGGACAGAGTAGTGATATAATCTAAATCAGGGGTCACCAACTGGCAGACTCCGGTCTGTATCCGGACTCCGAGACTCCTCCGTCTGGACCCCAAAGCCTTTTGGTACAATTTGGAAAAAAGGGATACTGTTTTGGTTTGGCGGACCAAAAAAGCCAAATTGAACTGCTGTATCGGTGGCCGCCCGGACAGATTATGGCCCGAGCCCTTGGGCACTCTCCAGAGACCCCACTCTCCACTGTCCCATGGACTCCACTCCCTGCAGAGATTCCTACCAGAGAGAATACAGCGGGTTGCAAAATCACAGTTCGCTGCTGGTGCCACACACACACAAGGTCAACAACCAGGATAGCCATCTTGGACAAACACACTTCATTCCACGGCTGTACCCATGAAATGAACCGCTGTTGTGAAATTGAGTGTATTTACCATGGCGCTTCTGCCGAGAGTAGTCCGTGCTGGGATGCAGGGGTGATGTCGCTGGTTATGGAGGTCCTTTTTGTAGCCTCTGATATCATGTAAAAACTCAGTAAAAGCTCTGTGTGTTAGTAAATATGAAAAGTTCCACCTCCCCTTTCTCTGTAAACATGAAGTTTTAGCTCCATCCATGCTGTAACAGAGTTTACTGTTGAATTTTAAAAAAAAAAAAAAGTCAGAGGAATTCTGTATAGGGAATTATATTTTTGGCCATTTTTATTCCTTTTCATTTCTTTCTTTTTTTTAGGTTTACAGTTTTAGACAGTTTTTTTATACTGAATATGTAGTATAGAGGATAGCTATTTGCTAAATTTTGTTTTTTTAGATATTAAACTTTTTTAATGCAGTTTAGTTTGTGTTCTCCTGTAAAACATTTTTTAGGTTTTTAATTGTAGATTTTAGAATATTATGGAACAGTTGAACAGTGGTGAACCTTCCCAGGAGTGGCCAACCAAAATTACCCCAAGAGCACAGCGATGACTCATCCAAGAGGCTACAAAAGACCCCACAACAACATCCAAAGAACTGCAGGCCTCACTTGCTTCAGTTAAGGTCAATGCTCATGACTCCACCATAAGAAATTAACTGGGCAAAAATGGCCTGCATGGCAGAGTTCCAAGACGGAAACCACTGCTGAGCAAAAAGAACATAAAGGCTCGTCTCAGTTTTGCCAGAAAACATCTTGATGATCCCCATGACTTTTGGGAAAATACTCTGTGGACTGACGAGAGAAAAGTTGAACTTTTTGGAAGGTGTGTGTCCCATTACATCTGGCGTAAAAGTAACACAGCATTTCAGAAAAGGAACATCATACCAACAGTAAAATATGGTGGTGGTAGTGTGATGGTCTGGGGCTGTTTTGCTGCTTCAGGATCTGGAAGACTTGCTGTGGTAAATGGAACCATGAATTCTGCTGTCTACCAAAAAACCCTGAAGGAGAATGTTCGGCCATCTGTTTGTGACCTCAAGCTGAAGCGCACTTGGGTTCTGCAGCAGGACAATGATCCAAAACACTCCAGCAAGTCTACCTCTGAATGGCTTAAGAAAAACAAAATGAAGACTTTGGAGAGGCCTAGTTAAAGTCCTGACCTGAATCCGATTGAGATGCTGTGGCATGACCTTAAAAAGGTGGTTCATGCTCGAAAACCCTCCAATGTGGCTGAATTACAACAATTCTGCAAAATGAGTGGGCCAAAATTCCTCCACAGTGCTGTAAAAAAACTCATTGCCAGTTATCGCAAACGCTTGATTGCAGTTGTTGCTGCTAAGGGTGGCCCAACCAGTTATTAGGTTTCGGGGGCAATCACTTTTTCACACAGGGCCATGTAGGTTTGGATTTTTTTTCCCTTAATAATAAACACCTTCATTTAAAAACTGCATTTTGTGTTTACTTGTGTTGTCTTTGTCTAATATTTAAATTTGTTTGATGATCTGAAACATTTACAGTATGTGACAAACATACAAAAAATGAGAAATCAGGAAGGGGGCAATCACTTTCTCACACTACTGTATATTTCCATAATCCTGGGCTAGTTTTATTTTTTATTTTCAGTAGTAGGTTTAATCGTGTGTTCTATAACCGTGTTTTATCTAATCCTTCTCTCTTACTTTATTGCACAGTAGCCTGGTGGTGCACCCACAATTTCGTTGTACTGTGTACTGTACAACTGTACAATTACAACAAAGCCTGTTCTGTTCTATTCTATTCTATTCTATTATGGTGGGTGAGTATGCACAACAGGGAACAAGACTTTAATTTGGGTCAGCACTTATATTTGCAGCAGCAGATTTTGCCGTTTATTTTTATTTTTGGATTAATCTTAAAACAAGTTACTAGTGGACAGTCCATTAAGCCACTTTTCCACTAGCACCTACTCAGCTCAACTCGCCCCAACTCTACTTGGCCTGACACGGTTTAGGTCATTTTCCATTACAACCGAGTACCACTTCAAGGTGGGTGGGTTCATTACAGGAAAGCGGCTCGTTAGCTCATTGTTGACATGCTGACGTTTTGCTGTCAGAAGTGAATACTTATTACAGCAAGCGCAAAATACAAGCAAAGCACAGAGTTAGCGTTGATGGCTAGCTAGCTCATTGTCTGCATACAGGAGACAATGGCGATATCTTTGTTCGTTCAAAGTGAGCTTGACACCAATGAGATAAATAGCATAAAATATACTTAAAATAATAAAACACTCACCATCTTCCCCATGAGCAGCCATTAGCTCAGAGACCACCTGGTATTTCATTTCGGGTCGCTCCGCCAGCGACAGGGCTAAAAAGTTCATAGGCTGAAAAGTTCATTGTGGTCAAATTTGACCAGATGTCGTTTATTTTTCAAGTGCAGGGATCCAAGCGCTGCAACACCGATGGAAGAAGTGTGTGGACCGAAGGGGATATTTGGTCAAATCTGACCACTTTATGAACTTTTCAGCCTATGAACTTTTCAGCCCTGTAGCTCCCTCTGGATTCTCTCGTCAACCACCAGCACAGAAGAGTCTGCATCTCGTTGTTGGACCACGTTGTTGATTTGTGTGTAGCCATTTATCTCATTGATTATCACAGAAATAATAAAAGCTCACGGCCAAACTTACAAATAGTGGTTTTGAATCTTGTGAAGATGTCACTCTCATCCACTGATGTTACACCCTGGCCAATCAGTGGCCTGCAGTCTGTTGACGTCACATTTTCAGCTCAACTCAGCACGGTTGGAACCCCACTGTAGCAGTTACCAAAGTAGTACCTTGTACCAGGAAAACCCTACAAACCGAGTAGAGTCGAGGCAAGTCGGGCTGAGTAGGTGCTAGTGGAAAAGGGCGGTTAGATGTTCTCCTTGTCCACATATACACAGGTTCCCTCTTTGCTACAACCACAAACATGATTGTTTTGTGGAAGGCATCTCATCTATGAGTGGTAGGCAAAACAAGATGCTAAAGCAGGAGTAGGGAGAGTCATTTGATTTGATTTTTCAAATAAATCAATTATCATCATCCTATAGCAATTTGTATTGAAAGTGGTCCCACAAGACACTACACCACAGTGCTCTCTGCGCTCTGTTCAGGCTGCACAGTTTCACAGCTGTGACGATTTCTTTGACCAATCATAAGTCTTTTCAGCCACAGGTTTGCTATCGGGTGCTCTAGAAAAGTCGACACACCTCATAGATGTGCACTTTAGATGGGAAGTGGCTTAGGACAGAGAAGGGAGGAGAAGCTGCAGAGGGTGGCAGGTGTTTTTAGGTTTCTCAGATTTCTGCCTACTGCAGCTTTAATATACTACATGCATTATATGGCTTTAGATAGTAGATGGTAACACAATTCAATTCAACATTATTTACATGGTGCCATTTCACAACAGCAGCCATCTCATAGCATTTTCAACTGTAAGGGAAACCCCCACAATTGCAGAAAGACCCCAGCAATCAGGCGATCCCTTGTGAGCAAGCACCTGGCGACGGTGGAGAGGAAAAAGTCCCTTTTAGCAGGAAGAAACCTCCAGCAGAACCAGGCTCAGGGAGGGGCAGTCATCTGCTGTGACTAGCTGGGGGGTAAGGGGATAGAGAAGAAGAAAAGAACAGACATATAGAGGGCAGACAGCACGACGGGGACTCAATCTGTGGGAGGGAACAAATGACTTAATGACTAGCAAAAATATTTCACTGAGAGTGAAGGAAGGCGTGAAGCCCAGTCCATTTTTGGAGGTCCCCCGAATGTCCAAACCTATTAGCAGCATAACTAAGGGAGGGTTCAGGGGCACCTGATCCCACCCTAATTATAGGCTATATCAAAAAGGAACATTTTAACCCTATTCTTACAGAGATCGAGTCTGATCCCAAATCCAGATTGGCAGCTGGTTCCAAAGGAGAGGAGCTTGATAACTGAAGGCTCTGCCTACCATTGTACTTTTGGAGATTCTAGGTATTACAAGTAATCCTGCATTTTGGGAGCGTAATGCTCTGTTAGGATGATAGGGTAGTATCAGATCTTTTAAATAAAAAGGTGCCTGATTTTTTTAGAGCTTTGTAAGTGAGAAGAAAGATTTTAAACTTAATTCTAAATTCTATGGGAAGCCATTGAAGGGAGGCCAGAACCGGAGAGATATAATCTCTCTTTCTAGCACTTGTTAAAACTCTTGCTGCAGCATTTTGGATCAGCTGAAAACTTTTTAAAGATGTTTTAGGACAGCCTGACAATAGTTACAGTAATCTAATCTAGAGCTAACAAAAGTATGGATCAGTTTCTCAGTATCACTCTGAGACAAGATGCTCCTAATCTTGGCAATATTACGCAAATGATAGAAGGCAGAAAGACTTCAGTCTTATCTGAATTTAATCGCAAGAAATTACAAGTCATCCAAGCTTTGATTTCCTTAAGACAGGCTTCTAACTTGGCTAATTGATTACTATCATCTGGCTTCATTGACAAGTATAATTGTGTGTCATCTGCATAACAGTGAAAATGTATACAGTGCTTTCTAATAGTGTTGCCTAGCGGAAGCATATATAAACTAAAAAGAATAGGGCCTAGCACAGATCCCTGTGGAACTCTGTGACTGAGCTTTGAGTTGAAAGAAAATTCATTATTGACATGAACAAACTGGAACCTATCAGATAAATAAGATCTAAACTACTGCAACAAAGTTTCATTAAGTCCAACAATGTGTTCTATTCTATCTAGTAAAATATTATGATCAATAGTATCAAAAGCTGCACTAAGGTCCAAAAGTACAAGTACAGAAATAAGTCTGTTATCAGATGCAATAAGGAAGTCATTAGTGACCTTCACTAAAGCTGTTTCAGTACTATGATGGATTCTAAACCCAGACTGAAACTCTTCAAATAAACCATTTCCCTGCAAGTGGCCAAATAATTGCGTAGCAGCAACTCTTTCTAAGATTTTTGAAATGAAAGGCAGATTAGAGATTGGTCTACAGTTAGCTAAAACTCCTGGATCCAGCGTTGGCTTTTTAAGTAAGGGTTTGATTACAGCATTTTTTTAAAGCCTGCGGTGCATGGCCTAATGTTAATGAAGAATTGATTATTTGAAAAATAGAGCTACCAATAAATGAGAAGACTTCTTTAAATAACCTGGTAGGAATAGGGTCTAAAAGACAAGTTGAAGGCTTGGATGAGGAAATTATTTTATCTAACTCTAAAAGGTCAGTTGGAGTAAACTCATCCAAACAGATATCAATTGAAGGAGTGATAGTAGTTACTGTATTTAAGTTAATGGTGGGAAGAATCTGACTGATTTTATCTCTGATAGATGAAATTTTATTATTGAAGAAGTTCATAAAGTCCTGACTAGTAAGCTCTATGGGAATGCTAGGTTTGACAGAGTCCTGACTCTTTGTCAGCCTGGCTACAGTGCTGAAAAGAAACCTGGGATTATTCTTGTTCTCTTTTATTAATGCGGAATAATAACTTGTTCTAGCTTTCCTAAGAGATTTTTTTGTAAATTAGAAGATGATTTCTCCAAGCTAAATAGATTTCATCTAATTTAGTGGAGTGCCATTTCTTTCTAATTGACAAGTCTTCTGTTTTAAGCTACCAATTTCTGTGTTGAACCAAGGAGTTAGAAATTTCTGATTAGGCTTTTTCTTTTTTAAAGGAGCCCACCATGTCTAGGGTCTGATGCAGAGAAGCTGTCACACTATCTACCATGCTATTAATTAGAGAAGGCGCAAGCTCTCCATAGCTTATCTCCGTTGTGTTGACACATGGCATTGAGGAAACAATCTGTTTAAATTTGGCAACAGCATCATCTGAGAGACATCTACTGTAGTAATATTTTTCTTTAGGAGCCAAATAATCAGAAATAGTAAAATCAAAGGTTAACAGATAATGGTCTGACAGTACAGGGTTATGAGGAGACACTACCAGATTTTCTTTTTCTATGTCATGTCAGAACAAAGTCCAGTGTGTGGTGGAGATAATGGGTAGAATTTCCTACTTTCTGAGAAAACCCTACTGAGTCTAATATTGAATTAAATCCCATATTAAGGCAATCACTATCTACATCTACATGTACATTAAAGTCCCCTTCTGTAATTATTCTATCTGATTTCAGCACTAAATCCTCTAAGAATTCAGCAAATTTGGATAGAAAGTAGGCTGAGGGAGGACGATAAACTATGGCAAATAAAATTGGGTTTAACCTAAAATTACTAACATGCCCAATAGTAAGGAGCATGCCCTCAAAGGAATTAAAACGTGTTTTTTGCTTTACATTAACTAGTAATTTGGAATGGTAAATTGTTGCTACTCCTCCTCTGTGACCAGAACTTCTGGGATTTTGACAGTTTAAATAACCAGAGGGAGTTGATTCATTTAAACCAAGATAATCCTCTTACCCTAACCAAGTCTCTGTAAGGGATATTAAATCAGTCTGATGATCAATTAACAGATCATGGACTAGCAGAGACTTGGGAGTTAGAGACTTAATATTTAACAAATGTGTGTTTGATTTATTTTTCATCCTTTCCTGAATAAAAATAAAGCTGGATAAGGAATGACAATGACAAGCAAGGGTTCTGGCTGCCTGAGAATTAAATAGGAACATTTTTGTTCTGTGGTATGTGCTTAAATCATCAAGCAATTGCACACCACATGATTAGAGTGTGTTGTAACTGTCATGAATTGCTCTTCAGGGCAGAGAGGAGAAATCCACATGCTGGACTGCAGTTTGTGACATTTATTAACAACAACACTAAATCCCAAAAAGTGCAAAAACAGAAAATCCAGACTGAAAAACTAAGCAGACTCACAGCACACCAGAACAGGGCCAGGATTCTGGTGGACACAAAAACTGAGACGTTGGCAAAGAGAAATGAAAATAACAGCCCTTAAATAAGGCTAGAAATAATCAAACACAAATAGCACCCGGTGTGAATCACATGAGTGGGCTGGGGAGAAAATGACAATCAGCTGTGAGTCATGAGGAGAGGAGGCGGGACTGACAGTTTGACAGGAGCACCGCCCACAACCTGGCAGTGCCCCTGACGACTGCAAGAGAGAGAGAAAGAGAAGACACTGGCAAAAATGAAGTGGAAACAAATAAAGACAAATGAACCCAAAATATGTAAATAACAGAACTACACTGAACATAAACAGGAAAATAAATCATACAAAGAAACAATACCAAATATGTGAAAACAAACTAGAGATAACATAACAGGCATTGAACTCAAAATACATTACACAAATAAGGAAAAACAAAAGGCAAAAGCACCAAGCATGGTGGAATCCCCCCCCCCCCCCCCCCGTGCTCAGATTGTGACAGTATCTGTTTGTGTGTTCAGGTCCAGGACAATGAAGTGACAGAAATATCTGAAGCCACTGAAGCAACAGATGCCACAGATATCTCTGAAGCATCAGACCAAGACAATAACAAGAAGGCACGTACACATCCACCCGCTAATGCTCACTGAATATCAAATGTCATGTCTGGGCTGATGTATAAGCTAGGCTACATGTGTTTGTGAGACCTTTGTGTTTGTGTGTCCGTCCTGTGCAGAGTGGCGATGTGGCAGAAGAGTCTGAGGAGGCTTTAATAGCTCAGTACCAGTATGTGGGAGCCACCACTAACATCCACCCTTATCTCTCAGCCATGGTCAACTATGCACAGCCTGTCAAATTCCAAAGTTTTGACATGGCAGAGGGTGAGTTTTGACTCTGCACACACTTTATAAACTCATTCAGAATGTAAACATATGCATCATTCTTGATCAGAGTCAGAAATTTCAACTGTGGAAAGAGCCATTTTTGCCCAAAATAATTCTGCACTAACATATTTGAACCTTATAATAAAGCTAAAACAGGCTAATCAAACGCATCGGCTGGGTTGTTAATGCTAGTTGTTGGCGTTTTTTTTTCTTAAATATACAAACTTTTTCTCTTAAAATTCTGCAACTTCTTCTCTCATTAATTTATATTTGTGTACATTTGCAACCCACCATATTTTTTTCTTAAGTTTTGCAACTTTGTGTGACTTTCTTGTCCTGTAAATGTGTCAGAAATGTTTAATAGCAAAAGAGCGATATGTCTAAAAAGCTGTATGTGGCTCCAAAGCTGCAGTTTACAGATGCCTGACATAGAATAATGTAAAATGCTGTCATTGTTGCCCATCAAAATGACTATGATTCTTTCTTTTTTTTCTTTTTTCTGTCATTCAGAAAGAAATATTCACCACAACATGTCATCTTTTAATGAGTCAGTTGGCCTGGGTTATCTGAAGACTAATGCCATTGAGTTTGTCAAGTATCCTTTGAGTTATAGTACGAGGATATAGTTTGAAACGCTGTCTGTCTGTATATTTATGACATTGTGCATTTAATTTACTGCTGTGCTATTACGCTATAAAAGTTACCATCACATTGCTCATCTGATTCACACGTGGCTTTTCAGTAAGTTTGAACCTAATGGATTGAGGTCACCTAAATGAGAGCTGGATGTCAGCTCAGAGCTGATATTTTCCAGTCATGCATGTTTCCACTGTGCCATCAGAAAAGAACCACAGGCCTCTAGAGCCCAGTGTGCTTTCAGACTGTGTAGCTTGGCCTGACACTCACAAACTCTCTCTCCAGTGGGACTGCTTGACCCAAGCTGTTCACACTAAAAATAGTCCTACAGATTCTTTGGTACACACACACACGCACAAGCACCCAAATGCACCCACACACACACTTATGTGCTGGAACACACATGCTCTCCATGTCTTTTTTTTTCTCCCCACATTTTCCTGACCATCAGCGCAGCTACAACAAGCGTCAGATGAGCCGTATCTACCCCAAAGGGGGCCGGGTGGACTCCAGTAATTACATGCCTCAGATCTTCTGGAACGCAGGCTGCCAGATGGTCTCGCTCAACTTCCAGACCCCAGGTACTGCAGCATAGGACCTCCTGACCTCATACTCACCCTTGATGTCACTCCGCTTGCACTATATTTTATATATACATACATGGGCCGCATGGTGGAGCACTGCTGACTCACAGCTATAAGGTTCCTGGTTTGAATTCCCAGGCTCTACCCCCAGAGGTAGAGGCCTTTCTGTGAGGAGTTTGCATGCTTTTTTTTATTAACCTTTATTTATATAGGTAATCTCATTGAGACACAAGGTCTCATTTTCAAGAGAGGCCTGTTCTCCCTGTGCTTCTTCCCACAATCCAAAAACATGCATGTTAGGTCCATTAGTAATTCTAAATTGACCCCAGGTATTGATCTCTGTTAAGTCCATAAAACAGAGGATTACTGTAGCTATTAGTTAAGTGCTTTGAGTCATCAGTGAGATAAAACAAAAGTGATATATACATAAATACAGGTCTACATCCTCTTACTCTTAATGCAGGCAGCTTGGCAGGATGCGATGCCTGTTGCAGAACAGTTGCTGCCCCGTGTCCAGAAGCAAGAAAAACATTGAACCATATGGTCTACTCTGTGATGGGGGCATGTGCAAGGCTGTAGGCAGATGACCGGGTGGATGGGGGTGCAGCAGTGACTGGGAAAACGGGCAGAAAAAAACCCCCCACCAATATGAATGATTTTCATTTTTTGTGTTTTATTTTGATCTTATTTTCTATTTGATGTGATTATCTGTCAAATAGCTTATCATTTTACAATGCGACTACCCTAATACAGGATTTATAATTAGTTTATAAGTCTGTTCTAGTTAGGTTATAAATACTTTCTAAACCTACTTTCTAAATTTAATATGTACATCAATACAGGCGCACTATTTAACACGATCAAGAGGCTTCGTGGGTAGAAGTGCTTACCGTGCTTAAATGCTGTCTGGTGGTGAAAGTCTAGCAGAAGAGAAAATAACCTGATATCTGAGATTTTTTTTTTTTTTTGTTACTTATTTGTACCCGTAGGTAGATTTGGTTTGCAGTCTGGTGACAAGCCACCGGCT
Organism: Pholidichthys leucotaenia; assembly: GCA_020510985.1. Taxonomy (NCBI): domain Eukaryota; kingdom Metazoa; phylum Chordata; class Actinopteri; order Cichliformes; family Pholidichthyidae; genus Pholidichthys; species Pholidichthys leucotaenia. The sequence continues at coordinate 379,543,214 of CM035842.1, read as the reverse complement.
GCTGGTCGCTGCGTGCGCGAGCGCCCTAAACCTACATGTTTTTGGTATGCGGGAGGAAACCGGAGAAATCCCGGAGTAAACCCACGCAACACGGGGAGAACATGCAAACTCCACACAGCTCACTGTTGGTCGGGGGCTGGGATCGAACCCACGATCACATGATCCCCGCGATCCCCCGGCCGAGGGTAAACTGTGCTGCCGCAGTGCTAAACCACTGCGTCACTGTGCAGCCCATTTGAGGGAACAGATAAATGTAGGCTCACTATTTATCAAATAACAGGTCATTTTTAACTTTTTTATTTAAAATGTTTTTTATTTGATTTTATTCAATAAATAAAATGTACATATGAATACAATGCATACAATATATAAATACATTCTATAAATTAGGACAACACAATAAAGTGCAAGCACTTATTTCCACTGTGGTCCCGAAACACAGATTAAAACATGACAAAATTAGCAAAACAAAATTAAACAGTTAATAAAGTATAAAGGAGCTTTCCTCCTGACTGTTAAGCCTTGAAAATAGATGTTTTTTGATGTTTTTTTTTGTTCTTATGAACTGTTTATAAATCCTTTATTAGGCTAGTCCTATAGTACACTGGCACCATCAAAAGTGGCATCTATAGTACATTTTGTAACATTATCTTTTCTCTTTTCACAGATTTGGCCATGCAGCTGAACCAGGGAAAGTTTGAGTACAACGGCTCCTGTGGGTAAGAGCCTCCCCTAACTCTTTCCCATCTGTCCTCTACCTTCTCCTCCCCCTCTTTAAAACTCATCAATTAGAGCTTGTCACATCTCATTAGCAGTTGTCAGAAGCCTCCATAGCTGTAGTGTATCTGCCCTAATAGCCAGTCAATGCTTCGGAGAAGGACGCTCCACTTCGCTCGTCTCTCAGCAGTCATCTATCCCTTCCTTTCTCCGCCTCCGTCTCCTTCCCCTAACTCTAATAATGTCCCTGAGGGCAGAGATTTTGCTGCTAATGCTGGAGATCTCAAAGCTTTAGCAAGCAGCCATCATTACTTATTTTACTCTGAAGGACCCCTGGTTAACACACACTCACACAGACACACAAACTGCTCTTATGCTGAAGCTTCAAAACTAAAAAAAACCCAATTGATAATAAAAATGTGTATACCATCTCATACTGTGCTGTGAAAAAGTATTTGCCCCCTTCCTGATTTCTTATATTTTTGCATATTTGTCACATATCATCAAACAAATTTTAATATTACACAGAGATAACTTGAATAAATACAAAGTGCAGTTTTTAAATGAAGATTTATTAAGGGGAAAAAGCTATCCAAACCTACCTGGCCTTACATGAAAAAGTAATTGCCTCCTACCCTTATTAATTAGTTGTTCCACCCTTGGTGGCAACAGCTACAGTCAAGTGTTTACGATAACTGGCAATGAGTCTTTTACAGTGCTGTTGAGGAATTTTGGCCCACTCTTCTTTGCAGAATTATTTTAATTCAGCCACATTGGAGGGTTTTCGAGCATGAATGGCCTATTTAAGGTCATGCTACAGCATGACTAGGGCACTCCAAAACCTTGATTCTGTTGGGGTTTTTTTAAGCCATTCAGAGGTGGACTTGCTGGTGTGTTTGGGATCATTGTCCTGCTGCAAAACCCAAGTACGATTGAGGTTGAGGTCACAAACTGATGGCCAGACATTCTGCTTCAGGATTTTCTGGTAGAGAGCAAAATTCATGGTTTCATCATTCAAAGCAAGTCATCCAGGTCCTGAAGCAGCAAAGCAGCCCCAGACAATCACGCTACAACCACCATATTTGGCTGTTGGTATGGATGTTTGTTTGTTTTGTTTTTTTTTAAATGAAATGCTGTGTTAGTTTTAATACCAGATGTAATGGGATGCATGCCTTCCAAAAAGTTCAAGTTTTGTCTTGCCAGACCAGAGAATATTTTCCCAAAAGTTTTGGGGATCATCAAACATTTGTTTTGGCAAATGGGAAACAAGCCTTTGTGTTCTTTTTGGTCAGCAGTGGTTTTCGCCTTTTGCCCAGTGTCTCTCTGACTGTTGAATCATGGACCAGTGTCCAAACTGAGGCAAGTGAGGCCTGCAGTTCTTTAGATGTTGTTCTAGGTTTTTGTTTCTCATCTGTTCTTGAATTTCTTTAGATCGCGGCATGATGTGTTGCCTTTTGAGATCTTTTAGCCCTCTTCACTTTGTCAGAGAGGTTCTATTTAAGTGATTTCTTGATTCAACAGGGCTGGCAGTAATCAGGTCTGGATGTGGCTAGTGAAATTGAACTCAGCTTTCAAAAAAATGGGGTTAATCACAGTTAATTAATGATGTAGCATTTGCCTAATATAAAAATTTGTTTGATGATCTGAAACACTGAAAGTGTTGAAACATGTTTTTTATGACTTACAAGACATATCAAGAATGAAATTACTCTTATGTATGTCTGTGTTTTTCTGCTGTGAAAATTCAGTTAAGTTCCTCCCCCTTCTAAAAGGTAAGTTTAGACTTAAACTGTTATAATGATATCACTAGAACAGGGAACCAATCAGGTCTAAACAATTGGTATGGCCTTGGCGGAAGAGTGTGGAACTGAGGATTCAGCTTAACTTCCAGTTCCAGTTAGCATTTTGGACAGCTGCTTTTAAAACTTGACCCAAATTAAGATGGGTTTTACCCTTAAACTGCTTTTAAGTACCGATGCAGTTCCAAACATTATCAATCAATCAAACTTTATTTGTATAGCACTTTTCAAACATTGGATGCTACGCAAAGTGCTTTACATAGATAAAAACAGTAACCAAATTTAGTTACATATATTTACACTATACATCACAGCCCCTTCCAACGCGCCCATACACACACACACACACACACACACACACACACACACACACACACACACACACACCACTCCCAACTTCTCTCACACGCATGGAGATGATTTGGACTCTTTGGTGGACGTGACATGCTCTTACATGGCTTTCTGTAGGGATATGATCGTTCCACGTAAACGTGTCAAAATATATCCCAACAATAAGCCATGGGTTAAGCCATGGGTCATGTTAAATCTTGCTTACAGAGGAAAGCACTTGCCTTTAAACAGGGGGTTGTTTCTGAGCTGCAGGTTGCCACAAAAGAGCTGAAGGCCGAAATTTTAAGAGCAAAACAGAATTATAAATCAGAGTTGGAAAGCAAGATGGCAGCAAAGAAGCTTGGTTCAGCCTGGGCCAGTATGAAAACTATTGCAGGCCTTCAGAGCACAGAGCGCAGTAGTCGTGTGTTTTTAGATGGTTTTAATTCAGATACAGAGCTGGCTAATGCTCTTAATTGTTTTTATGGTTGTTTTGATTCCTTTGATTTTAGCACAGAAACCCAAGATTTGAAACAGAAACTCAAAGACAATCAGCACTTTAATATTGAGGTGCAGGATGTTAAAAGGGCGTTCTGTGCTGTAAAAATGAACAAAAGTCGGTCCTGATAATATATGTGGACACGGTAAAGTCGTGTGTACATGAATTGAGTCCTGTGTGTCACTACATTTTTAATAAGTCCTTACAGACACAACATGTGCCTAAGGTCTGGAAAGATGCTGTGGCTGTCCCTGTTCCAAAATCCAGCTGTCCTAAAACAGTAAATGATTTTAGACCAGTTGCCTTGACTTCAATTTTAATGAAAATTTTTGAAAAACTGGTCAGATTTGAGGTCCTAAAGCAGACTGAGCATGCATTGGATCCTTTGCAGTTTGCCTATAGGCCTCACAGAGGAGTGGAGGATGCCACTGTCACTCTGTTTAACATACTTTTTAAACATCTGGATTTTAATGGGACACACGTCAGGCTTTTATTTGTGGACTTTTCTTCTGCTTTCAATACAATCCAACCTCATATTTTAGTTGAAAGGCTCCTGCAACAATTTGATTTGAGTAATAATCTGGTGGGTTGGATTCTGGATTTTTTAACCAACACGACACAGAGAGTAAGGGTCAACGGTATATTGTCTGACCAGAAGAGTTCTTCTACAGGCTCTCCTCAGGGGTGTGTGTTGTCACCACTACTCTTCATCCTGTACACAAACATGTGTCAGAGCAGACGTGACAACAGACACATTATAAAGTATGCTGATGACTCAGTTATTGTCAGTCTCCTCCAGGATGGTGAGAGTGGCCACGGCCCAGTAGTTGATGATTTTGTTCACTGGTGTGAGGATTCCTACCTGCAGCTGAATACGACAAAAACTAAAGATTTGATTATTGACTTTAGGAGGAAAACTCCCAGGCACGAAGTCACTGTACTAAAATGACAGACCATTGAATGTGTGCAGTCTTACAAATATCTTGGGACGATTATTGATAGTAATTTGAACTCTGAAGAGAACTGTGAAAGGGTGTGCAAAAAGGGTCAGCAACATTTGCATTGTTTAAGGAAACTCGCACACTTCCAAATTGACCGAACCATAATGACAATGTTTTATCGGGCTTTTATTACCTCCGCCAAGGTGGTAATGTTTTTACCGGGGTTCGTCTGTCTGTTTGTCTGTCTGTCTGTTTGTTACCAACATAACTCAAAAAGTTATAAACAGATTTTGATGAAATTTTCAAGAAAGGTGTGTAATGGCACGGGGAACAGATGATTAGATTTTGGTGATGATCTGAGAGTGCATAACTCCACCAAGGGCTTTGTTTGTATTTATGTAGCAGGATTACACAAAAACTACTGGATGGATTTGGATGAAATTTTCACCAGAGGTGGTTCTTGGACTAGAGAGGAACCCATTATGTTTTGGTGATGATCTGAGAATGCATACCTCAGCCAAGGCTCTTATCTTCTCACAGTGTGTTAGCAACAATACTCCAAAACTGATGGACAGACTTTGATGCAATTTTCACCTCAAGTGGCTATAGGCCTACACACAGACCCATTACATTTTGGAGATGATCCATGAGAAATGGAAGGAGCCTTGACGGAGGTATGCGCTCTATGAGTGCTTTTCTAGTTGAATCGGTTTTATCCTTTTCTTTAGTGTCATGGTTTGGTCAGATAAAACTGAAACAGAGGAAATCCTTAGACCAGGTAGTTAGATGGTCCAGTCGTTTATTTGGTGAGTCACAGCTGAGCCTGACATCCCTGTACACCAGACAAGTACAGAGGATTGCTACCTCCATTTTAAATGATGACTCCCACCCTTTGCACTGCCACTTTCAGCTTCTTCCCTCCAGACGGAGGTTTGTTGTCCCAAAATGTAAAACCCAGCGCTACAAAAACAGCTTTGTTCCTGCGGCTGTCAAAGAGTTGAACAAGATGTAGCAATATATTGCACACAATTTAGTTACCTATTTATTAATTTTTATTTAATATTTGTTTATTTTTGTAGGTTTTTTACTTGGGTTTTAAATCTTTTATTGGGTTTAGACTTCAGACTTTTATTGCGTTTTTAATCTCTTTAACTTAGTTTTTAACTTTCTTAATATGACCCTTCTCTCTTATCTCTTAGTTTTTTCTCTTATCTCTTTGTCTTATGTCATGATTGGTGGAGCGCTGAGTACTTTTATCTTGTTTATAGTCAGCTTCATGTGTGCCTGTGTTTGTGTTCATGCTGAATGTAATTGTGGGTTGTAAATATGTGTCTAAAAGGATGTCACCTGACTACAAAACAAATCTACCTACGGGTACAAATAAAGTAACCTGAACCTGAACGCATGGTAAATGGCGTTCACTTATATAGCACTTTTTCTCATCTCTAGATGACCAAAGCCCTTTACAGAGCCTACTATCCACCCATTCACACACATTCACACACTGATGGTGGCTGAGCTGCCATACACAGGCGCTTGGCCTGACCCACCAGGAGCAACTGGGGGGTTCAGTGTCCTGCTGAAGGACACTTTGACATGCAGACTGCGGACAGAGTGGGAATTGAACCCCTGACCCTCCAATCAGTAGTCAGCCACACTACACTTGTGCCACAGCCACCCCTCACACAGGTTCTCACACACATAAATAAAAGAAAAGAGACATATAAAATAAAAGAGACATAGTTCAGCACCGAGACACCATGTGAAGAAGCAACCATCCTGTGGAGCCCTCCACGCCAGGAGAACACACAGCCCACCTATGACCACAGGGCATTCCACAGAGGCCACCCCGACCAGGACAGGCCGGGGCCCACACCACAGCTGTATGCAATGGCATAAAGCCCCCACCCACCCAAGCTAGAGCAATCCACCAGGCCAACACCCCTGCTGATGGGCCAACCAGCATCCGGCATGAGGGGCTCCACTGAGGAAATGCTGGAGCTAAAACACATAAAATACAAGCTAAAACTAAGAACACATAAAACAAAGGGAATTAAAAACCCATACTTATGTAAAACAGTGGAACATAAATGATTACTTCAGTAACAGTTAAACAGGTTTGTTCAAAGCCATATTAAAAAGGTATAAAATGAAACTAAGAGCGCATAAAACAAGAGGAACTAAAAACCCATACTTGTAAACTGAACTAAAAACACATCAATAAGTGTCATAATTGACTCCTCCGGGGCAGAAAGACAGACCCAGGTGCTGAAATGCAGTTGTCATGATTTATTAACCACTTGCGCTCCGTTGTTCCGCGGGCGGGCAAGTCTCTGCGTCCTATGATGCACGAGGGCGCGCGAGAGCGCGCTCGTGCGCCCTCGTGCGCATGACGCATGATGGTGGTGATGGTGATGTAGTAGCGTCCAAGCGCCACTCAAAAAAAAACTGCAGAGACAGCCGCGAACAGATTAGTTCATCTGATTGACCTCTCATTCGACTAATAAGAGCCTTGAATTGGGTTTCTGAAACCTTGAAGAACCAATGAATGAAAATCTAGGAAGGAGGACCCGCCTACTGTGAACGCAGGAGCCAATTGAAGCTCAGAAATTCTGGCTGGGTGAAGCGATATTTGCTGCTGCAGAAGGACTCTGTACGAATCTCCTACAGACCCAGGCTCACCCAGCAGCATGGAGAACACCCACAAGTGGGACCTGCACTCATTCCAGCAGAATAGACGGAGGCCGACAACAAAAGTCGTAAATCATTCGCCAAAACAGCAATAATGGAATTATGTTGATCGGGATCCACGAGCGGAGCAGCGTCGCGTTCGTCTGACGCGTGGGAAGAGCTGTTCGCCACGACTCTGCTGCTTTGAAGAGGTAAGGTGTTATAAGCTAAATTATTATTTATCCCTGAAAACTGTAATCCAAAAATGACTTTTGACCGATCAGTAAATTACACCTGTACTGCGCACGAAATACGAAGTGCGTGCGCCGCGATAAACGGTTCATTTGCCGTGTTCGGACCGTGAACGCCCCCCCCCCCGCTGCAGAAGAAGAGCGGGGGGGGGCACGGTCCGAACGCTCCCCGGTCCGCGGGGGGGAAGCATATCAGTCTATTCCATCATGTAGCGATGGCCCTCTTCTGTAGCGAAGGGGGGGGGCCTTCACGGTCCGTTCACGGTTCCCCACACACACACACACACAGTAGCGAGGGGGGGGGAGCCGCTGTGAAAACATGCAAGGAAAAAAAAAAAAAGAGTGTATTCCGTCATGTAGCGAGGGCCGAATTTGGTCCTTGGTAGCGGGGGGGGGGGAACGACCCCCCGCCCACACACACACACACAGGCACAGCCCTGAGTGTGACCTTTCATTAGAGCCTAAAATGAAGATTCTACATTGAATTATTCAAAAGTTACAGACGTTTTTCCAAACTGTGCCATTTGGCACAATTTGGCACAGTTCCATAACGCCTGGGAACAGCCTGAGAACAAAGCAGTGTAAAATATTCATTTTTGGTGGTATTGTTACCAAATTTGGATCTCAGCTTGATAACACTTGGTTCTACATTTCTGTTGCATTTTCCAGCCGGATTGGACAGCTGTGTGTTATTTACAAGCATTTGTATCCAAAAAAACACTGTGTCCAATTTTTTTTTCTTCAAGTTCAGTATGTTTAGATGACTGTAACTCAGTGGCCGGAGCACGTAGAGAGATTATGTTTTTTTTGCCAAAAAATTCAAAGTGTTTTCTTTTAAATGAGACCAACCCCATGAAGATGCTGCAAAGGGTTGAATAACAGCTTTCGATTTACTTTGGGCACGTTATTTTGGGGCATTTTTAGGAAAATTGCCCGGAGTGCAAGTGGTTAACAAAGGCAACCACAAAAAACAAAACTGTGCACAGTACGCAAAAATACAAACTTAAAGTAAATAACAGAAAAGCACTCCAGAGCTAAAATCGCTCTGCGAGCACTGAAGGGAAAAGTAACTTACAGAGGAAGATTCTCCAGAGCCGAAATCGCCCTACGAGAGAGAATGAGTCCATTAGATATTAGGAATAGTTCTTAGACATTAGACAATGCTGCCGCACTGAGAGAATGAACAGGCGGTCTTAAATAGTAGGCAACAGATCAGCAGCAGGTGCGGGCAGCTGAGTGAGCAGGTGACCTAATTAATCAACTACTCACAGCTGAGATGACTTGGAAACAGACTGTGAGCAGCTAGTGGGAGTGTCTGGAGAAGAGGAGGCACATATGTCAAAAACCCAAAACATATACAGAAACTAACAAAATAATACTAACAGACATACAATACTCAGAAATAAATTAAGAGTCTGGGCTCTGTGAGACACTGCGCCCAGACTCATGACAATAAGAAGAGATGAGAAAAGCTAAAAACAAATGGCGCCAAAAAGGGCATAAAACAACAGAACATAAATGACTTCTTCAATATTAGTTAAAAAAGTTTGTTAAAAGCCAAATTAAAAAGGTGAGTCTTTCGCCTGTTCTTAAAAACGTCTATTGATTCTGCAGCCCTGAGACTGTCTGGCAGGCGGTTCCACAGACAAGGACCATAATTATGAAAGGAGGCTTCACCATAGGTCTTGGTCTTGACTTTGGGAACAATTAAAAGGCCAGTACCAGAGGACCCCAGGGTTCGCGAGGGCTCATAAGGTAAAAGCAGCTCAGACAGATAAGAAGGGCCAAGACCATTGAGGCATTTAAAAACTACTAAGAGAACCTTAAAATCGATCTTAAAATGCACGGGAAGCCAATGCAGCGATTTTAAAACTGGTGTAATATGCGCCCGCCCCCTGGTTCTCAAGTCCTCATCAGCACTCATGCTGCTGAATTTTGGAGCAGTTGGAGATATGATATTCTTTTTGGAGAAGACCAGACAGCAGGGCATTACAGTAGTTATATGACTGGTACTAAAAGCATGCATCAAGACCTCCGTGCTCACAAGAGAGAGAAAAGGGTGGACTCTGGCTATATTCCTAAGATGGTAAAACCCAATTTTTGTTATATTTTTAATGTATGAAATAAAATTACAGTCACAGTCTAGAAGAACACCCAGGTTATTGACACAGTGTGTAGGTTTTAAACCTAGTAATTTGGGTAAAAGTTTCTCTCTCTTGTCTTCAGGATTGATAATTGAAACTTCAGTTTTGTCCTGGTTGAGCTGTGGGAAATTCTCTGCCATCCATGACTTTATTATATCTAAAATACAGTTCAAAAGGGCATTAATTGGTTTTGTGTCATCAGAAGATGCGGCAATGTACAGCTGTGTATCATCAGCATAGCTATGAAAAAGCTTCCTTTTTTTGCTTTTAATGTGCCTGATACTAAAGTCTATTAACGGTATGATTTTATGTACAGTAAATGTCAAAGCCTTGTGTCAAATAGGTAATGTGCTAGAGGAAAAAATGATCCACAAATATACAAGTAAGCCTGGATATATTTTAGATGCTACACCTTGTTGATTTGTTTATTAAGACTTTTTTGGAGAGATGCTGCGCACATTATACAGGATGTCATCAGACATGGTTTTTCCCCAGTGCAGCACAGCAAAGTAAAATGCTTTTGGAATGTGTTGAGATTGTGCAGAGATGATTGTGCACGAAATTAATGTGTAGTGTTGTTTGGTGATTGCTGAGAGGAGGAAAGCTGCTCTGTCCCCAGGCCGGAGCTGCTTCTCTGCTGTGTTCCATGCTGCCCTGGTGCATGTGTGGTTGCATGTGATATACAGTAGATCTAGTTGTTCCTCTAAACAGTCATGGTGATGTTAACTTTTAAAGTTTTGGATATTATAGGTCCATGAGCACCAGTAGGGACTCGTGGTCTGGTTTTGGGTGGCTGTATGTAGCTCGCTTCCCAGCAGAGGACAGCGGTGGTGGCCAGTGTATACGCCATGCTGCTTTGCTGTGGTGTTTGTGTGCTTCGCAAGTGCTGAGTGGTTGTTTGGCCTTTCTGTGGTCACAGCAGCATTTGTATTTAATTTTTTAAATGTGATCTTCAATACTATTGTTTTCTGGTCAAATTTACCAGTTTGCAGACTTCTGTGTGCTGTGGTCCTCAAGGAGAGGTGGTGCATCAGCATCATAGATTTTTTTTTTTTTTTCGGAAAACAGGACATAAGTGTCAGGATTGAATACCCAAGAGGCTTAAATGCAGGGCAAACCACTTCAGATGAGCACTCAGACCCGAGAGGAAAGTTTAACACAACTTTAATGAAAAGCAATATAAACAAAAATGCTACCTTAATAAACATACACCACACGAAACAACTAATGAAAAACACAAACACACATCAACTTAAATATAATAAAGACAGGGGCACGCTGGAGCCACACATAGCCTGGAAGAAAGCAGAGGAGAGAGGAGGTTAATGACTAGGATACCAAGCGGAGAATGATAACAGGGGAAGAGAGTCTTACTACACAAGCTGAGGGCCCGACAGTGAACTCTAGCGTGGAACACAGAATGTCGAGAAACTGGAGACTGCAGGGAGATGACAAGATGGAGGAGATGACTGGGTGACCTGGGTGAAGACGATGTTGTTTTTGAGTAATTTGGCACAGGTGAGGATGCACAGCCCCGGTGAGACACCGCTGGAGTGGCAGCAAACCTGAGGAAGAGAAGACACAGGAGGTAAAGACAACAGGATAACTGAATTTGCCAAACAACATTGACTGGAGTTGTTCTGGCAGCAATACCCAATGATCCAGCAGCAAGCTCTTCATACACTGGCTCTTAAATTCACTGGTAGATCAGGAAGCAGCAGGTGTGTCAATCACGCAGATGCGCTGATGAGCTCCGAAGCCGGGAAACACAGAAACAAGAAGGGAGGGGGATGCACGCTCGCCTGATCATCACAATAAGATGCCATTTTAGACAATGTAGATTTGTTTTTAAGGGGATTTATATGCCCCAGAGTCCATCTTTAAGTTTGACAAATATGCAAAAATATAAAAACTCAGGAAGGGGGCAAATGCTTTTTACAGCACTGTATGTGTTGCAAAAATAACAGTGTATGTGTATTGTGCTTATGCATGCCCACTCCACCCCTACCTTCCAGTTTCTCCTGTGATAAATCACAATTAACTAATCAATTAGGGAGCAAATACTTTTTTACAGCATTATACATATGTATCTGCTGTGTGTCAGGTACTTGCTGAAGCCTGACTTCATGCGGCGGTCAGACCGGATGTTTGACCCTTTCTCAGAGACACCAGTGGACGGCGTCATCGCTGCAACCTGCAGTGTACAGGTGAGGTTATATTAGTTGTCCAGAAAAATTACAAAATATTACATTCTCTAAAAACAAGAATGAAACAAACCAGTCTCCATCAATATGTGTGCACAAGTCTTGTCTGGGGCTTTGTTATTTGTTATATGTTCTCCTTTGTCTCATTTTAGGTGTTCTCAGGACAATTTCTCTCAGATAAGAAAATTGGCACTTACGTTGAGGTGGACATGTACGGGTTGCCGACAGACACCATCCGAAAGGAATTCCGCACACGCATGGTGATGAACAATGGATTGAACCCTGCCTACAATGAGGAGCCCTTTGTTTTTAGAAAGGTACCCTGCTGGTGGACTGCACTTAGACTCTAGAAAACACCCCTTTGTATGACATGCCATTGTACACATACAGCAGGGAAAATTAGTAGTGAACACGTCAACATTTTTCTCATTAAACATTCCTGATGGAGCCACTGACCTGAGATTTTCACTAGATATCAGCAACAACCCAAGTAATCAATACATACAAAGAAATCAAGGCAACTGTGTTCACAAAACAAGTTATATTTAATAAAGTGGAATGACACAGGGAATAAGTATTGAACACGTGAAGAAAAAAAGGTGCAAAAAGGCACAGAAAGCCAAGAAACCAGCCGAAATCCATGAGAATTTAGAAAGCCACCCCATCCCCCATCAGTGCAAATTAATTTCAGGTGGTTAAGTCCTGAATGATAGCCTTTAAAAAGGTCTGTGAATATCAGATTGTTACACCACAAAGAACTCATGATGGGTAGAAGCAAAGAGCTCTCTCTAGACCTTTGCAACCTTATTGTTGCAAAACATAATGATGACATTGGTTACAGGCGCATTTCTAAAGTGCTGAATGTTCCAGTGAGCACTGTTAGAGGCATCATTCGTAAGTGGAAAAAACATCATTTTACCATGAACCGGCCACGACCAGGAGCTCCTCTCAAGAATTCTGACAGAGGAGTCAAAAAAATATCAGAAGAGTTATCCAACAGCCAAAGACCACTCCTGGAGAGCTCCAGAAATACTGTACCTGGAGTTAGCAGGTACTGCTGTTTCAAAGAAAACAATAAGTAATGCATTCAACCGACATGGGCTGTATGCCCGCTCACCTCGCAAGATGCCATTGCTGACGAAAAAGCATGTTGAAGCTCCTTTAAAGTTTGCTGCACATTTGGGCAAGCCAGTAAAATACTGGGAGATTTTAGTCTTGCCAGATGAGACCAAAATTAAACTTTTTGGATGCCACAACATACAGCATGTTTGGTGGAGAAATTTCACTGCACATTAGCCCAAAAACACCATACCAACAGTGAAGTTTGGAGGTGGGAGCATCGTGGTGTAGGGGTGTTTTTCAGTATATGATACAGGCAGACTTCATATAATTGATGGAAAGATGAATGGACAAATGTACAAAGACATCCTTGATAAGAACCTGTTGCCATCTCCCTAGATGCTGAAGATGAAACGAGGGTGAACATTTCAGCAAGACAATGATCCCAAACACAAAGCCAAGGAAACACTCAACTAGCTTCAGAGAAAGGAAAATAAAGCAGCTAGAATGGCCCAATCAGTCACCTGACCTGAATTCAATATAAATTCTATGGAATGCACTGAAAATCAGAGTTCATAGAAGACACCCACGGAACCTTGAAGATTTGAAGATGGTTTGTGTGGAAGAATGAGCTAAAATCACTCCTGAGCAATGCCTGCACCTAGTTTCTCCATACAGGAGATGTCTGGAAGCTGTTGTTTACCAACAAAGATTTTTCTACTAAATTATTCTTCTTTTTCTTTTGGCTGCTCCCTTTAGGGGTCACCATAGCGGATCATCTGCCTCCATCTCACCCTGTCCTTTGCATCTTCCTCTGTAGCACCAACCCTTTCCATGTCTTCCTTCACTACATCCATGAATCTTCTGTGTGGTCTTCCTCTTTTCCTCCTGCCTGGCAGCTCCATCTTTAACATGCTTAGTCCACTATATCCGCTATCTCTGCTCTGCACGTGTCCAAACCATCTCAGCCTTGCCTCTCTGACTTTGTCTCCAAACCTCTCAACCTGAGCTGTCCCTCTGATATACTCATTTCTAATCCTGTCCTTACTAGTCACTCCCAATGAAAATCTTAGTATCTTCAATTCTGCCACCTCCAGCGCCATCTCCTGTCTTTTTGTCAGCGCCATGTCTCCAAACATACATCATAGCAGGTTTCACTACCATCTTATAAATCTTCCCTTTCACTCTTGCTGCTACCCTTCTGTCACAAATCACCCCTGACACTCATCTCCACCTACTCCACCCCACCTGCACTCTCTTCTTCACCTCTCTTGTGCATTTTACATTGCTTTGGATGGTATTTAAACTCATCTACTTTCACTATGTCTACTCCTTTCATCTTCACCGTTACACCTGCCTCCCTCTCATTCACTCATGGATTCTATCTTGCTTCTACTGACTTTCATTTCTCTTATCTCCAAAGCATACCTCGACCTCTCCAGGTTCTCTTCCACCTGCTCCCTACTCTCACTACAGATCATAATGTCATCTGTAAACATCATGGTATACAGAGACTCCTGCCTGACCTCATCTGTCAGCCTGTCCATCACCATGGCAAACAAGAATGGGCTCAGAGCTGATCCCTGATGTAACCCCACCCCCACTTTGAACCCATCTGTCACTCCTACAGCACACCTCACCACCATCTCGCTGTCCTCATGCATGTCCTGTACCACCCTGACATACTTCTCTGCCACCCCTATCATATGCTTTCTCTAGATCCACAAAGACACAGTGCAACTCCTTCTGACCTTCTCTATACTTCTCCATCAACACTCTTAGAGCAAACATTGTATCTGTAGTACTCTTTCTTGGCATGAAACTGTACTGCTGCTCACTGATTGTCACCTGTCGGCTTAACCTGGCTTCAGCAACTCTTTCCCATATCTTCATAGTGTGGCTGATCAACTTTATGCCTCAATAGTTACAACAGCTCTGAGCATCACCTTTGTTCTTGAAAATCGGTACCAAAACACGTCTTCTCCACTCCTCAGGCTTCCTCTCACTCTCCAAGATTGTGTTAAACAATCTGGTTAAAAAGTCTACTGCCATCTCTCCTAAACATCTCCATACCTCCACAGGCATGTCATCTGGACCAACTGCCTTTCCATTCTTCATCCTCTTCAAAGCTGCCCTCACTTCTGCCTTGCTAATCCTCGGGGCTTCCTTGTTCACCATCTTTCCTTCATCCATCCTCCTCTCTCCCTCATTTTCTTTATTCATCAGCTCTTCAAAGTACTCCTTCCACCTTCTCAACACATTCTCGTCATTTGTTAGTACATTACCATTTCTGTTCTTAATCAGCCAAACCTGGTGCACATTCTTTCCAGCTCAATCTCTCTGTCTAGCCAATCGATACAAGTCCTTTTCTCCTTCCTTAGTGTTTAGCCTCTCATATAACTCACTATATGCTATTTTCTTGGCCTTTTCTACCTCTCTCTTTGCCATGCACTTAGATTCCAAATACTTTTGTCTACTTTCTTCATCTCCCTGACTATCCCACCATTTCTTTGAAAACTCTTCTTTTGGATACTTTCCTGTACCTCTTCATTCCACCACCAAGTCTCCTTGTTATCCTTCCTCTGTCCACTGGATACACCACATACCTTTCTACCCATTTCCCTCAATAGTTATGCTGTACTTTCCCAGTCATCTGGTAATTCTTTCCTACCACCCAGAGCCTGTATCAACTCCTTCCTGAACTCTGTGCGACCTTCCTTCTGTAACTTCCCCCACTTAATCTTTGGATCGGCCTTCAGTCTCTTCCTCTTCTTGCTCTCTAACATCATCCTACAGACTACCATCCGATGCTGTTTAGCTATATTCTTCCCTGCCACCACCTTGCAGTCTCCTATCTCTTTCAGATTTCTCCTTCTGCATAAGATGTAGTCCACCTGTGTGCACCTCCCTCCACTCTTGTAAGTCACCCTATGTTCCTCTCTCTTCTTGAAGTATGTGTTCACCACAGCCTTTTCCATCCTTTTAGCAAAATCCACAACCATCTGTCCTTCCACATTTGTATCCTTAAGACCATACCTACCCATGACCTCCTCATCACCTCTGTTCCCTTCACCAACCTGACCATTAAAGTTGGCTGCAATCACCACTCCCTCCCCCTGGGAACACTCTCTACCACTTCATCCATCTTACTCCAGAATTCCTCTTTCTCTTCTACCTGACATCCAACTTGTGGGACATACGCACTGACAACATTCAACATCACACTTTGACTTCTAGCTTCAAACTCATGATTCTGACTCCCTCTTTACTTCCTGAACACTCTTCACTCCTGAACATTCTTCTTCCTAGCCTTGCTTCCCTTCCATTTGGTTTCTTGAACATACAGTATATTTACCTTTCTTCTCTCCATCATATCAGTCAACTCTCTGCCTTTACCAGTCATAGTCCCTACATTTATCGTCCCTACTCTCACCTCCACACTTCAACCTTTCCTTTTCTTTCTCTCCCTCCTGACACGCCTTTCCCCTCTCTTCCTCCTCGATCTTCAACCAACAGTAGCTCAATTTCCATTGGCACCTTGTTGGTTAACAGCACCAGTGGCAGTCATTGTTAACCCGGGCCTCAACGATCCAGTATGAAAGTCTCATTTGTCATGATCTGCATGCTTAATTTGGCAAAGGTTTTACATTGGATGCCCTTCCTGATACAATCCTCCCCATTTACCCCGGGCATGGGACCGGCACTAGGAATACACGGGCTTGTGCAGCCCCTGTGGCTGGGTTTGCTTTTCTACTAAATATTAAATGAATTCCACCAAGTGTATTCAATACTTATTCCCTGTGTCATTCCATCAATCCATCCATCTTCTATCGCTTAATCCTTTTTGAGTCATGGGGGGCTGGAGCCTATCCCAGCGTCTTTGGGCAAGAGGCAGGGTACACCCTGGACAGATCGCCAGTCCATCGCAGAGCCTGTGTCATTCCACTTTATTAAATATAACTTGTTTTGTGAACACAGTTGCCTTGATTTCTTTGCATGTATGGATTACTTGGATTGTTACTGATATCTGATGAAAATGTCATCTTCTGATGGAAATTTCAATTAGAAATATGTTTAATGAGAAAAATGTTGACGTGTTCAATACTTATTTTCCCCACTGTATCTTCTTGCAGAGTGTGGGGAATTTTGTAATTAAGCCCACACACCTCAGTGAAGACTATTGTAGTGTCACTGTGAGGCCAGTAGAGGTTGCAGAGAGTTGTAACTGTCGTGCAATGGAAAGATGGGGGGCAGTGACAATAGATTCAGTGAGCTGATGGGGAAAACACACACACACACACACACACACACACACACACACACACACACCAAAAGACAAATTCGACTTGGACACTTTCTATTTTTGTCTTTAATAAGAACAAAAGGTAAATAATTAAAAGAAGACAAAATGAACCTACTTGAGAAACCCTTGACTTGTGTTGGAAGACATCTATAATGTTAAAGCTACTTTTTTTGCAGCAAGAACAGAGACTGAAGGAAGAGAAAAGGGAAAAACAGCAACATTAAAGGTTACAGTACAGCCAGTGTTAAAATGAGAGGAAAGATCAAAATGAGTAGACCATAAAATGTCCACAAGATACCTCGGCTATGTGTAATATTAAAAAGAAACAAACCGTTGTGGTCCATCGCACAGAAGAAATGGGGGGGATAAAGGAGCCACAGAAATCGGGAGAGAAGTAAACAATTAGAGGTGGGGTGGAGAAAATAAAGGGAAAATGAACGAAAGGGAGAAATGTGTGTGTAATAGTGCTGCTCTCAGCAGAATAAGAAGTCTCTCAGCCATGACTGTGACTCTAGCTTCCTAACACACACCATCAATCACAGCCTGCCGCAGTGCTGCTCGGCTCACACACAAACTTACACTGTGTTATCAAAGAGGGGCATCATAAGTGGAGCTGCGAGCAAGGCTCCTTCCTCTCATCTACACACACAGATGCCCTCAAACACCCTCAGTTTCTGTGTTATACACCACCGTCATGATGACTACGAGCGAACAATGGACAGCAGGAATATCTCTCTCTCTCTCTCTCTCTCTCTCTCTCTCTCTCTCTCTCTCTCTCTCCCCCTCTCTCTCTCTCTCTCTCTCACACACACACACACTCACACACACACACACTCACACACACACACACACACACACACACACACACACAGAGTACATCAGCAGAGCTACAAATGGATAAGCGTACACACAAGCTCTGCTTCTAGCCATTCATCCCCAGTGAGAATTCTTCAGCCTTATCTCTTACCTTCCCCTTTGTCTTTGTATTAATCATCCTCTTCTCCTTGTTCACTTATCTCCTCTCTTTCTCTCTTTTCCACAGTGTATGCACATATTGGCTCATGTACACACACACACATACTATTATTTATATATATATATATATATATATACAGTATATATATATATATGCACACATATACTCTGCTCCCTGGATGTGTAGTAGCTGTAGAAACAAACCTTGTCTGCAGTCAGATATGCTGTGTTTAGCTCTGCTATCATGCCTTTTTTCCTTTATCACACAGTGATAGTGTCCTCTGCAGGTTCATCCTTGACCCTCGTCTTTAATGACGCTTTGGCTTAAAAAAAGAAAAGGTTTTACAGTGTTGTAAAGTTCACATGGACAGATGGCTAACTTTTCTGACTTTTCTTCAGGTCGCCGCTCATATTTTAAGTAAATTGTGGCTCTCCCTCCCCGCCCCTACATCCCTCCCCTCTAGGTGATCTTGCCAGATCTGGCAGTGCTGCGGATCGCGGTTTATGATGACAACAACAAGCTGATTGGGCAGCGCATTCTTCCCCTGGACGGCCTGCAGGCTGGCTACCGTCACATCTCTCTGAGGAACGAAGGCAACAAGCCGCTGTCCTTACCCACCGTCTTCTGCCAAATCATCCTCAAGACCTACGTGCCCGACGGGTTTGGAGGTGAGAGAAACAGAAACACAGAAAATTATATTTTGTCCTGGTCTTGTTTAATCCTGAAAAGATTTAGAAGGGTTTTTTTTGTACCGCTTGAGGCTTATGTTGCTGTAGGGCGGACATAGTGACAAGGATGCTTTTATTTTCTGCCTTTGGGTGTTAACAGTCGGAGTAATGGCATAGTGCAAATGATGATGAGAGTGAATCTGCAGTAATAGTTTAAAACAGGCACAAGCATACAAATGAGCAGGACAATTGCAGTTGTCATTAAATAAAGCCAAGGGGCTTGTGCTGAGGATTCATTACTGAAACCATTAGCTGTCTCCTTTTTCAGAAATCACTTACCCACCAGACACAGTCAAGATATTTCTGAGTCTTTTATAGTTCCTTCAAATGAAGCCTGAGATGTGACTTCCAAATTTTTTACAACCCGAGAGGCTGATCTGTAAATATTGTTCTTTTCTCTTGTTTTGCCGCTGTGGTTCAGAAATTGTGGACGCTCTGTCAGACCCAAAGAAGTTTTTGACCATCGCAGAGAAAAGAGCTGACCAGATGAAGGCTCTAGGCATTGACACGGTATACATGCATATGTGTCTTTGGTGCACTAAACTCCACACTCGCTCATTCATCCTGTGCTCATACTGTTACTACAATACACACACACACACACACACAGAGTATATTTACAAATTCATACTATTTCTCTCTTGTAGAATGACATAGCAGATGTGCCCAGTGGAAGCTCAAAAAATGACAAGAAGGGAAAGGGTAAAGGAGACACTGTCAAAGCCAGCGTGACGCCACAGGCCAGCTCAGAAATGGCTCAGACCTCCAACGCTGCCCAGAATAACACAAATGAATCCAAGAAAGGTGTAAAATTACTTAAAAACATACAGATGAAACATATATATCCAAGTATGCTATGTAAAACCTAAACTTTTTTTCAATTGTCATTTCAGATACCGCACTGGTGCCTAATGTCAGCATAGATGACTTGAAACAAATGAAGGTTGGTTGTCTCTAAATTCATTCGCATAATAATTAAAACTAATTTACATTCTAGATAATAATTATTAAATAGATATTTACAGTAGATATGCCTGTTTTAATGCTGCCACTGAAAATCTCTTCCCAATCTAACTGGTACTACACAACTAAACTTCCACTTTTCCCTGCAGACCTACCTTAAACTAATTAAAAAGCAGCAGAAGGAACTCAGCGCTTTAAAAAAGAAACACGTAAAGGTGGGTAGTGACTTGTTACATTTACTAAAGTACATGCACTCAAGTAACTTTTTCACAAAACTGTACTTTTTAGTTTTATTTGAGTACACCTTTTTAGGAAAAACAACTTTTTTCTTTTGTTTTTCATCATACTCGAGTTTTCTCTTTTGATTTCACTGACTTGAGAACTTGGCAGAAATTTGCTTGCTTATAATGTATTAAGCTATCATCACCAGAAATGACTTATCTTTGGTTATGTTACTAAATTAATGATCTTATTTCACTGAGATCGATGTGAATATCATTGTTCCTCTACAGGTTTGACTGCAAACGAACAAGAAAAAAGTTAAAATTTAATAAGAAAACCATTTATTAATGAGTAAAAAGTTGCAAATGTGTGTGAGAAAAGTCACAGGGATATAAAAATTACAGCTGCAAATTTATGAGGGATAAAAGCAATACATGCAAAAGAAAAAAGGTCTGAAATTAAAGGAAATCACAAATTATGAGAAAAAAACTACAGGTTTATTTGGAAAAAAGTTGCAACTCTATGAGTAAAACATTGCATATTTACATGGAAATTGTTTACTAATTTATGTGGAAAACAACTTAAAAGTTATGAAAATGTGATTGCAAGAGAAAAGGTAACAAGTACAGAAGAAAAGCTTTGGTGACTGCTCCTACTCAAGTAACTTTATTAGTAGATACTTTCTTACTCTTACTTAAGAAAACTTGTTGGTATCTTCTCTTGAGTATTTATTATCATAAAGCAACACTGCTTTTATTTGAGTATAATTTGAATTGTTTTAGTGTAATGAAATTTTTCTATACAGTATTAGTGCAGCTCAAAAAGACTAGAATTTTGTGGAAAGTTTTTATCTTTTTTTTATAATTCAATCTTTTCTATATTCATTCACCACACACTAAATCTGTTGTGAGAAATTAGACTTGCTAAGATCCCCCCCCCTTTAAAAAGAGCTCACCATAGAGACTATAGTGATGCCGGCTCATTGATAGGTCTCTCTTGAAAATGAGACCTTGTGTCTCAATAAGACTACCTGCATAAATCACGGTTAATAATAAAATCCGAACATTAATTATTACAGAATTAAGTCCAGCTGAATAATACATGTATATTAATAGCATCTAGATCCATCTGCTGACTGAAGATGGTTGCTATTTGACTAAATCGCAGTGTATTGCTGCTGCGCTCTTGATACGAGTATATGCTAAAACTGCTTTTTTCATCACAAGGATCAAAACACGATGCAGAAAGCCCACTGTACTCAGGTGGACAAGATGGTGTCTCTGCACGAAAAAGAGAAGACCACTCTGGAGAAACTATTAGAGAAAGCTATCAAGAAACGGGGGTGAGTGGAGAGAGAAAAACACATGCCAACACTGGGCATAAATTAGTGGAAAACCTCCCAGAGCTGTTCCAAAAATTTTAAAAAGTTGTTGCTTGAGAAAATTGTCACGAGCTGAGTTCTGGATATTTTGCCAGACTCAGCCTTGTGACTTTTCCTCTGTATTTATATCTACCTGTTGCATTTTATGCCTCTTTGGGTCTATGTATTAATGTTCTGTTTGCTATTTTTCTGTTTGTGCAGTGTTTTATTTTTATTTCTGCATTTATTTTTGAATGAATGAATGAATGAATGAATTTGTTTATTTCGGATAGTACATTACAGGTTAAAAGAAACTGTATAATATAACAACAAGGTCAAATTAGACAAAGACTCCTTCTACTATACAATTCCATGTGAGTTATCCGAAATGGGTGATGGCTGAAGCCGCAGCTTATATTGCCCACCCATATTCCATCCAAGAATTCAAAGGAGAAAAAAGAGAAAACAAGACAAGAGCGATTACAATTTAAAACAAGGCTAAGACAAAATATGACTGAGAGAAAAAGAAAACTGAGCTAGTCTAAGTTAAGCGGTTACTATTCAAAAACAAATCTAAGACATAGTGTCACAGAGAAAAAAGAAAAACTAAGCTATAACACAACACAGGCTGGAAATCCTTGATCCTTGATCCGATGGAGGAGATAGGAGAGAGAAGGACGGTGGCTAAACTGTCATCTCTGCTGGAGTCCGAGTTCCACCCTATGCAGGACATACTGAATGCACTGAGGAGCTCATTTAGCAGCAGACTACATCATCCCAGGTGCACAACCGAGAGGTTTCGTAGGTCCTTCCTACCAACGGCTGTCAGACTGTACAACCTAAGCAGGGCTGCTCGCAGAGATAGCAAAAAGACGTAACAAACTAATAGTTTTTTGAATGCAAAAGATGCAATAGACTTACACAATGGTCCCCTCCGGCATACAACTAGGAACATACCGGTCGCTATGGAGGGTGAGAATATGTATGGGCACATAATCATACCATGTAGGATAACTAAGTAGACGGTTATGCTGTTTCATTCCATCTAGCAACAATGCTCTGCACTGTGTGTGTTTATATATTTGCATATTTATTCCATCTAGCTACAATGCTCAGCACTGGGTGTGTTTATATATTTATATATCTACATATTATTCCATCTAGCTACATTGCTCCGCACTGTGTGTGTTTATATACTTGCATATTTATTCCACCTAGCTGCAATGCTCCGTACTGTGGGTGTTTATATATTTACATATTTATTCCATCTAGCTACAATGCTCTGCACTGTGTGTTCATATATTCATATATTTATTCCATCTAGCTACAATGCTCTGCACTGTGTGTCTGTGTGTGTGTGTATATATATATATTTTATAGTAATACGTACATATGTTTATTAGCTGCTCTTGCTTGCTTGTTTTTTTTCTTGCCTTCTGATTGTTGCTCTGAGTGTTGCTATCCCTGTGCTGTTGCAATCCTGGAATTTCCCCGTTGTGGGACTAATAAAGGCTTATCTTATCTTATCTTATCTTAAATGTCAATCCTTATGTGAGTTTACATGTCGTTTTGTAAATATGTTTGGAGTATTTCTTCCTTTAGTTTTTGTTTAAATTGTCCAAGCTTTGTACATGATTTTAATTCAGGTCCAAAATCGTTCCATAATCTGACACCTTGCACTGAAATACAGTGTTGCTTGGTGGTTGTTCTCACTGTAGGCTTTTGAAATATACATGTTCCTCTGAAGTGATATCGTTTCTCCCTTGTTTGGAACAACTTTTGGATATTTGCGGGCAGTGATAGATTCTTCACTTTGAACATTATTATTGCGGTTTTAAAGTCGATCAGATCTTTCAACTTGAGAGTTTTTTGTTTAAGAAAAAGTGGGTTTGTTGGTTCCCTGTAAGCTGCTTTGTTGATTATTCTAATAGCTCTCTTTTGAAGCATAAAGAGTGGATATATGTTTGTTTTATATGTATTTCCCCATACTTCATTACAATATGTCATGTATGGGAGTATTAATGAATGATACAAGGTGTATAGTGTGGGTTGATTCAGCAAATTTTTCACTCTGTGTAATATTGCAATTGATTTGGATACTTTACCTTTTATATAATTAATATGTGGCTTCCAACACAGTTTGTTATCAATTATTACTCCAAGGAATTTAGTTTCGGATACCCTTTCAATCTCTACACCATTTACACTAAGTTTGGGTACTGGGTAGTTGTGATGGTTGTTAAAGACTATAAATTTTGTCTTGCTTAAATTGAGCGTTAATTTGTTTGAATCAAACCACAGTTTCAGCTTTCCTAATTCCTTTCCGAGTGTATCCAGAAGTTGTTCCAAATTGTTTCCACTGCATAGCAGGTTAGTGTCATCAGCAAACAATATTAAGTCCATTTTTTCTGAAACTTTACATATATCATTTATATACATATTGAATAATAATGGTCCCAAAACTGAACCCTGTGGGACTCCACAGGTGACCTTCAGTAGCTCTGAGTTTTTGTTGTTAACACATACAAACTGATATCTATTCTTTAAGTAACTTCTTAACCAGGACAGTGCTACCCCTCTAATACCACAATTTTGTAGTTTCTTTAATAATAGATTGTGATCTACTGTATCAAATGCTTTTTTTAAGATCCAGGAATACTCCAACTGAATACTCTTTATTTTCAATGGCTGTTGATATTTTTTCTGTAAATTCCATTAAGGCATATGCTGTTGTCCTTTTGTGTCTGAACCCATATTGCTGCTCACACAATAAATCATTCTTCAGTATGAAGTTGTCAATTCTCTCATAGAATATTTTTTCAAGTATCTTGGAAAATTGCGGTAATAGTGAAATTGGTCTGTAGTTGGAGAGTTCCCCTCTGTCGCCTGTCTTGTAAATCGGAATTACTTTAGCTATTTTCATTGCATTGGGAAATATACCTGATTGGAGAGACAGGTTACAGATATACGTCAGTGGTTTCACTATGCATTCGATAACAGTTTTGACTAGTAGCATATCAATACCATCGCAGTCAGTAGATGTTTTACTTTTGAACGATTTAACAATTTCAATGACCTCTCTTTCGTCTGTGTTCTTTATGAAGATGGTGTCTTTTACAGCAGTGTTATTGCATATTGAATCACCTGTTGGCACCGTAGTGGGTATTTCTCGGGCCAGTTTAGGTCCAATGTTAACAAAAAAATTATTAAATTCATCTGCAGGTGAAGCTATATTCACATTCGGAGTCGATTTATTATTTTTTGGAATGTTAGTTGGGTAGCTGGTATTTCTGCTTTTATTTCCAAGGATACTGTTGATTATTGTCCATGTATTTTTAATATTGTCTTTGTTTTTTTCCAGTTCTTTACTGTAATAGTCTCTTTTACTACATCTTATTATATATGTTAACTTATTTTTGTATGTTTTATACCGCTGCTCTGCTTCTTTTGTCCTTTTCTTTATGAAAGCTTTATATAATAAATTTTTCTTTTTACACGCCTTTTGTAGTCCTTTGGTTAGCCATGGTTTGTCAGTAAATTTGTGTTTAAGCTTTTTTTTAACTAATGGGCAGTTTTTTTCATAAAGAGTGGTTACAATGTTTATAAATGTGTCATAGGCTTCATTTACATCTGATACATAGACTTCTGTCCAGTCTTGCTTCAGCAAGTCCTCTTTAAAAGAACTGATTGCGTTTGGTGATTTGTGTCTGAACGATTTTGAGATTTTTTTCTCAAAATTTATAAGATTTATTATAAAATTTATAAGATTTATTCATATTTATACTTGAGTATGTTATTTTATTTTGTTTTCCTAGTATTATCCTCCAACAATTGACAGCTGTCAGGGGTGTGAAGCTTCGTGTGGGCGTGCCCTGTTAGCTGTCAGTTTGAAATTGCCCTCGTCTCACCGCCTCAGCTGATTCCAATTGTATGTCTTCACTCTCTCCTGCCTGTTCAGGCACCCACATCCTGTTGTCAGTTTTGTTAATGGGGTTTGTTCCTTATTTAAGGGCTAGTTTTCATTTCACCTTCGCTGCGTTCTTGTTTGGATATTATCCTTGTCTCTGCCAGAGCCCAGCCTCGCTCTGGCGCGCAGCTCCTGTAAGTTTTTCTCCCTCATTACACTTTGTTTTGTGAGCATCTTGTTCTACCTTATGTTTGTTGTTTTTGAAATAAATTACACTAATGGCAGTTCAGTGCCTGGGTCTCGTTTCTCTGCCCAGAGAGGGCAATTCATGACAGAAGAACGCAGCCAGTTGAGACCCAGCTGCTGTCGTTAATGGTTTTTGCCTTTTTTCTGCTTTTTTGCTTTTTTCTCACCTGGAGCTCATTATGTCCCTGGCTCGCCAGCCTCATGCAAATAAAGGGAGCGGGGTCCCCGAGCTTGGAGGAAGAGTGGGCGGTGGACTTTATCCAAAGCTTTTGTGGGTGAAGCTCTCACTGCCCGTGGACCCAAAAAGGCCTGGGAAAGCGCGAATGGAGCGGTGGGCATTGTGGAGGCACATCCCAGTTTGTGGAGATATCCTCAGTATACAGAACTGCTGTCCACAGTCTCCGTGCTCCAGCGGTCGTTCTCCGGGCTGATGATGGTGTCCCCTCCCGCTTAAACAAAGTCGTCACAGAGGTGTTCTCAGCAGACGTCCGCCTCCTCTCCCAATTCGCCAGCTCCAGCATGTGCATCGCCAGTTCCACGGCGGCGCTGTCATCCTGCTCCGGACCGCTGGAGGAATCCTCCCACCTCTCCAACAGCCATTTCTTCGACGCCAAAGCTGAAACCCCCCTCAGCAGTACAGCCCACCCCCCCTTCTCTCTTCTCCGGCTGAATCATCAGCTTTTCCCTGGCCTGTAGCTGCTGTTCCTTGCTCCACTTCAGTGTCTTCTCCTGCTGCCGAGAGGTTCTCTGTTGGTCCCCCAGCTACGTCCGCCTCCATGACTGCAGGGGTGGCTCCTCCACAATCCTCGGAGGGGCCCATGCTCACCATAGCCACGTAGAGGGATGACTTTCCACCCGCTGCAGCAGGCAACATCAAACACTGGGAAAACAGGCAAGTGTCATTTTATTCCTCTTCAATTTATGATGACATGCCTTGCTTGATTCCCGGTAAAGAGACTCAGGGTGTGCAGTCCCCTGAGCTCTCTCCATCTGCTTCAATTAATAAATCCTCACCTGCCCTCTCCGTGTCTCCTCCTGTTGTCCCTGAGTGTCTGCCGGCCCTGGAATTGAGCTGCCAGACGATGGAGGAGCCTGCGGCCCTGGAGGACCTGATTCCAGCCCCGCAGCTGCACCATGGATGGAGGGAGAGTGCCTTCTGTGACCTGGAGCCTGCGCCGATGACAAAGCGTCCCCTGGCTTTGGCTACGCGGAGTCCAACACCAACAGTGAGCCGGACCCCAGCCGCCATGCTGGATGAGCCTCCTGCGTGGGTTGCTTCGCCTGGGGCCAGAAAGACTGCACCTACCACCATGCCTGCTGCAGGAGCCACTACAGCAGAGTCTGAGCTGGACCTCCAGAGGGCCGAGCTCGGAGTACCATCACCTGGATCGATGAAGTCCTGGACGGCAGTGGAGCTCGAGCTCAGGCAAGTACTCTCCTTTGTTTTTCTTGTGTCAGTTTTGGAGAGATCTTGCCTGGCTCTTGGTGAGGAGAGCCGGGTGCAGCTGTCCACTGCACCTGGGCTCACCTCACCGGGCTCCGCTGCTGCCGGTGACCCTGATCCTGCTTTCCTGTTTGTTTTATCTGAGCTCTCTTCCAGGGTCACCGAGAACGATCCACCAGCACCAGATGTCTCCGTGGATTCAGGATCGCCACTCAAGATAGCCGTGGGTCCAGCTCCCCCCGCTGAGGTCATCAAGGACGTTCCGTCCCAGCCCGGAACCTCCATGGGTGCTGCTCCTCCCACTGAGGTCGTCAAGGACGCTCCGTCCCAGCCTGGGACCTCCGTGGATGCAGCTTCGGCCCAGACCAGGTCCTCCATGGGTGCTGCTCCCCCTCCAGCCGAGGTCGTCGCGGGTGGTCTGTCCCAGCCTGGGACCTCCGTTGGTGCAGCTCCTCTGCAGCCCAGGCCACCATGGGTGCTGTGTCCCAGTCGGGGACTGTCGTGAGTGCTGCGCCCCAGCCTGAGACCAACTTGGGTGCTGTGTCCCAGTGTCGGCCCACCGTGGGCGTCATGCTCCAGCCCAGGGGCCACCGTGGGTGCAACCACGGCTCAGTCCGGGTCCACCGAGGGTGCAGCTTTGGCCCAGTCCGGGTCCACTGAGGGTGCAGCTCCGCTCCTGCCTGGAGCCACCAAGGGTGCAGCTGGCCATACTAAGGGCATCGTGGTCCCCCTTCCTCCTCTGCCAGATGCCGTCATGGTTTCCCCTCCTCTGCCAGACGCCATCGTGGTTTCCCCTCCTCCTCTGCCAGACGTCGCTGTGGTTCCCCCTCCCTCATCTTCTGCCTGACGCTGTCACGGTTCCTCCGGCTCATTCATCCTGCCCAGTGCTTGCCCTTCCTGTCGGGCAGCCGCCTTCTGAACCACCCATCCAGTTCAGGTGGTTGAAAGACTCAGGCAGACCACCCGACAGGCAGTGCCGCAGAGTGGGGTGGCCTATGTTCTCTGGGAGGCCACCCGACTCGGGCCATGGGGCCATCTGTTGGGCCTGGGACTCTGGTCGACCACCGGACGGACTGAGCTGTTGGGTTGGATGGTCCATGTTCTCTGGCAGGCAACCCGATTCGGACCACCTTGCCATCCGCCAGGCCTGGGACTTTGGTCGGCCCCCTGAACTCTGTAGCTCCTTGGCCCGGGGGGCCTAATTCTGTGTTTTTCTGGTGTGGGTCCTGAGCGGGCTTTATGTTTCTTTCCCTCCTAGCCTGTTCCCCCCACCACCCACCCTGGGTGGGCTATTGATATGCCCCTTCTGGTGGGGGGGGGGTGCTCCTTCTTTTTCTTTTGGTGTTACCCTGTGCTGTCTGGGATCCCCACACCTTCGGGGGGGGGGGGGCTCTGTTATGAGCTGAGTTCTGGATATTTTGCAAGACTCAGCCTCGTGACTTTTCCTCTGTATTTATATCTACCTGTTGCATTTTATGCCTCTTTGGGTCTATGCATTAATGTTCTGTTTGCCATTTTCCTGTTTGCGCAGTGTTTTATTTTTATTTCTGTATTCATATTTATACTTGAGAATGTTATTTTATTTTGTATTCCTAGTATTATCCTGCCACTGTTGACAGCTGTCAGGGCCGTGAAGCTTTGTGTGGGCGTGCCCTGTCAGCTGTCAGTTTGGAATTGCCCTCCTCTCACCGCCTCAGCTGATTCCAATCATATGTCTTCACTCTCTCCTGCCCATTCAGGCACCCACATCTGTTGTCAGTTTTGTTAATGGGGTTTGATCCCTATTTAAGGGCTCATTTTCATTTCATCATTGCCGTGTTCTTGTTTGGATATTATCCTGGTCTCCACCAGAGCCCACCCTCGCTCTGGTGCACAACTCCTGTAAGTTTTTGTCCCTCGTTATGCTATGTTTTGTGAGCATCTTGTTTTACCTTATGTTTGTTGTTTTTGAAATAAATTACACTAACAGCAGTTCAGCGCCTGGGTCTAGTTTCTCTGCCCAGAGAGGGCAATTCATGACAAAAATAGATATTGCTTTTAAATTTGGGTTCTCATTTCTAATTATCTCCACCAAGGATACAGTGTTTTTGGCTGAAATTTTCAGGAGAGGTTGGAACTGGACAAATGACCAATTAATTACATTTTGGGTGTGATCAAGTCAGCCCCAAGGAATTTTTTAAGGTTATGGGGGTAACTCAATGGTTGTTGTCAGATGTTCTGATGTTCACCAGTAGAAAGCAATGCCTAATAATGCAGTGTGCTATCTGTATACGCCAAGCTAACTGGAAAAAGCGCAAAATGAATTCACTAACCCTCTTATAATTGACTGACAGCCCATTAGACAGACACATTTCAGTTGGTCTAATATTAATCAAATGCAACCCAAAAATTGTTTGACATCTGATATTCAGAAAAAAGAATTAAAACACGAAAAGATAACCCACCTCTTCTAGCAGTGTAATCACTTCTCACTTCCTGTTTGGAGGTCAGCTGAACATCCTGCTGCCACCAACTGTTCTGGAGAGTGAAAACAAAATGCTGTTTTTAGGTAGATGAAATAATAAATAGGGCAAAAACAGTAAAGTGGAAGAAGTTAAAAAAGGTAAAATAGTTTTTACAGTTAAAAGTAATATATTTACTTTTTATATAGTGAAATATATATATATATATATATATATATATATATATATATATATATATATATATAAAAAACCTTTTCCGGTTCCGGTTCCGCCGGACCGGTGGCGCCACACGAGTAGGCTGCCCGTTGCAACAGCCTTTTTTTTTACCTTCCTTCTTCTTTCTACACCTTTCACTCTGTATATATATATCACGGACGCACGGATCGCCCCGGGGGTCTCCCGGGTCGGCGGACGGAACCACGGTTTGCAGCGGGAGACGCTACAGCGGGGAGGAGCTAGTGCTAGCTAGCACTTGGCCGCCACCCAGTGCTAATGGGAAACTCGATATACCGGGAGCTGTAGCGAAAACGACGCGGGTGCCGGGCTGGAGTTTAGGCGGCGTGCAAGAAATATAAGACAGAATAATAAAGAGCGATGGCAAGAACCAAGCAGACCGCCCGTAAAATCTACTGGAGGAAGAAGCCCCCCAGGAGACAGCTAGCCACCAGGGCTGCTCGGAGAGGTGCTCCGGCCACCGGCAGAGTGAAGAAGCCTCACCGTCACAGGCCCGTGGCTCTGAGAGAGATCCGTCGCTACCAGAAATCCACGGAGCTGCTCATCCGTAAGCTGTCCGTCCAGCGCCTGGTGAGGGAGATCGCTCAGGACTTCAAGACCGTCCTGCGTTTCCTGAGCTTCGCCGTCATGGCTCTGCAGGAGACCAGCGAGGCCCACCTGGTGGTCTCTTCTTCACTAAGGGGGTCACCATCATGCCCAAAGACTTCCAGCTGGCCCGCCGCATCTGCGGAGAGAGAGCTTAGACTTTCTGCTGCACATTCACCAACCAACCATAATGCTCTGCACTGTGTGTCTGTATATATACATTTATAGTAATATGGACATATGTTTACTAGATGTTGTTTTTTCTTGCCTTCTGATTGTTGCTCTGAGTGTTGCTATCCCTGTGCTGTTGCAATCCTGGAATTTCCCCATTGTGGGACTAATAAAGGCTTATCTTATCTTATCTTATATATATATACGGTATATATATATATATATATACAGTATATAGTATATATATAAAATATATAGTATATTTCACTGTTGAATGGGTACAGTGTTGTAGCAACCTTTAATATTAATTATATTAACAGTGTATTCAAAAGGGACATTCCTTATTTGTGCAAAGTAGTAGTAGTGTTATGTGTGTCTCTAGGTAAGAAGGACCTATGAAACCTCTCCCTTGTGTACTTTGGAGAAGTACAGAGCTGACCTCCTTGATCAGCCTGTTAAGTCTCTTCCTGTTGGCAGCTGTGATACTGCTGCCCCAGCAGACCACTCCATACAGGATAGCAGATGCCACCACAGAGTCGTAGAAGGTCATCAGTGGGTTAGAGTTATATGTATGAAGTATCTGAATATAAATCATGTGTACGTTTTTTTTTTTTTCATTCAGTGCAGTTACTCTTTCAGAGTTTGGAGATTATGTTTATAGTAATAAAATACTTACCAAGCTGGGTAAATTACAACACCAGTTGTTTAGTTTACTATTTTTGTTTGCAAGATTGTACTGGTGTAGTTGCATTATGATTTGAACTGTGATCCCTTGGCAGAGGTCTGAACTCTCTGTGTGCTTGTGTAATTGTTTGGAAGTAAAGCTTTTATGAAAAAAGCTTTTCTGTATTCTGCTCCAGTCACATGGAATAAGCTCCAAAATAACCTTTCAATTTACACAACTTAGTAAAGATGTCTGAATTTAAGTCTATAGTTACTGCACTAATAAATGAGTCCTTCACTGTTTGTTTGTGCCATTCATAGTAACCTGATAATTAGATATTTGATATTTGCTTTATTGTTTTTATTGAATTATTATTTGTTACCTCCGCCAAGGAGGTAATGTTTTTACCGGCGTCTGTCTGTCTGTCTGTCTGTCTGTTACCAACATAACTCAAAAAGTTATGAACAGATTTTGACAAAATTTTCAGGAAAGGTGTGTAATGGATACGGATAGGGGATATGGGGCGCTTGCGCACGCAGCGACCAGCAGCTGGTGGCTTGTCACCAGACTGCAAAACAAATCTACCTACGGGTACAAAACAAGTAACAAAAAAAATAATGGCACGGGGAACAGATGATTACATTTTTTTTTTCCACAATATCTTTATTGAACCTTTTTTTTTTTTAAACAAACATGATACAAACAATCAAACACTAACACTAAAGTACTACAAAAAAAAAAATGCACTAAAAAACACCAACAACCACCAACAAAATCAAGTCTTCAACAATGCTCCTCTGTTTAGTCTAGACAATCCAACACATAAGTATACATATTATATTCACCAGTTTGGAATTTACAAGGTCCACACATATCATTCACCTTCTTCTTCAAGAGTTATGTTTAAATTTTTTACATAATCAATAAAAGGTCTCCATATATTCTCAAACACAATTTCCTTTGATTTCAGTATATATGTTATTCTTTCTAATGGAAGGTTTGTTAACATCTGTCTTAACCACTGAGTCACATCTGGTCTATAAGTCTTTTTCCATAATAGTGCAATACATTTTTTGGCATTAAGCAAACTGAGGTCTATGAATGTTCTTTCACTTTTATTAAAATTATGCTTTTCTGGGTACAGACCCAACAAAAACAGTTTAGGATTCAATATGATTTGTTTTGAGATTATTTTTTCAATTGTTACCCTCACCTCTTCCCAAAACATTCTTATTAATCTGCATTCCCATACACAATGAAATAGAGTTCCTTTACTTTCCATACATTTTGTGCACGTATCTGGTATATTTTTGTTATATCTATTTAACTCCTCCGGTGTAACATACATCCGCATTAACCATTTGAAGTGTATCAATTTAAGGCGTACATTTATTGATTTGGTTTGAGCTTCTGTACAAGCCAATTCCCATTGTTCCTCTGGAATTTCAGTTTGCAGATCTTCTTTCCAGTAGTTTAATCTTTTCAGTGAGTTTTCACTTGAAAATAGTGTCAATGAGTTATAAAACTCTGAAATAATACCCTTTCTTTTACTATCTTTCATCATCATTTTTTCCAAGGATGAATAAATAGGTCGAGTGAGAGCATTATTTTGATTTGATCGAATAAAGTTTCTAAGTTGAAGATATTTAAAAAAATGTGTTCTATTGAGATTAAATTTGATCCTCAACTCTTCAAAAGACATTATGTTTTCTGCACATGGCAAATATAAATCCTGAATCTTTTGTATCCCTTTTAAATTCCATACTTTAAATACAGCGTCCGCTCTCCCTGGTTTAAAATATTGATTACCCCATATTGGACTAAATTGTGACAATAACTGTGGTTCTTTTAAATAGTTTTTAGCTTCACACCATATTTTGATCATATGCTTTACAAATGGATTTTTAACTTGTTTTTGTAATTTTTTTGCCGAATCTGAGTATATGAATATGGGAAGAGGTAAAGGTAAATTGTATGATTCCATTTCAGTCCAGTGAGGGAGATCATTTGATGAAAAATAATATGTCATAGACCTCAGTTGTGCCGACCAATAATACAACATAAAATTTGGACATTTCAGACCTCCACGATCAAATGGTAAATATAATAAAGACAGACGTAATCTAGCCCTCCTGTTGTTCCATATAAATTCCACTAACTTTTTTTTAATTCTTGAGAATAAATCTAAAGGTGGTGGTAAGGGAATGTATTGAAATAAATAAAGTATTTTAGGTAAAATATTACTTTTAAGTATATTAATTCTCCCGATCATCGACATTGGTAGTGACATCCATCTCTGAAGTAACTCATCAATATCTGTCATTAAGGCTTCATAATTGACACTGGCGACTGATTCTAGCTTAGGCACAATTTGGATTCCTAAATATTTGAACTGATTTACAACATTGAATTGATTTACCTCAGGGGCTGGGTAATTTCTCTGGGTCTCATTTAGCATTAATATTGAAGATTTAGTTTTATTTATTTTATATCCTGATATTTCCCCGAAATTCTTTATTAAATTCAACAAGGTTGGAATTGATTTTTTAAGATTCGACATAAACAAAATTATGTCATTGGCATACAGGGAGATTTTATGTTCTGTTGGTCCGACTTTAATTCCATATATTTGTGACTGTAGACGTATGGCCATCGCTAAAGGTTCAATTGCCATAGTAAACAGTAAAGGTGAAAGTGGACAGCCTTGTCGACATCCTCTATTGATTTTTATTGATTTTGAAATGTTGTTATTTGTTAGAATTTCTGCAGTAGCATTATTATATATTATCTGAACCCATTTTATAAAATTATTTCCAAGTCCAAACCTTTGTAAGACTTCAAAAAGAAAGGGCCATTCAACTCTATCAAAGGCTTTTTCGGCATCCAGTGATAAGAGAGCTGTATCCGGTGCTTCTTTATTAGAATAAATAATATTAAATAGTCTTCTTACATTATGGAAGCCTTGTCTTCCCTTTATAAAGCCATTCTGATCTCGATTAATAATATTTGGTAAAATTTCTTGTATTCGTCTTGCTAAAATTTTACAAATTATCTTAAGGTCGGCATTTAATAGGCTTATTGGTCTCATATTTTCACATTTATTAGAGGGCTTACCTGGTTTTGGCAACAGTATAATTAAGGCATTATTCATATATGATGGTAAATTACTATTTTGAAATGCTTCTAAAACCATTTCCAAAAAAGGTTTTGTTAATTTATTCTTAATTTTTTTATAAAGGTCAACTGGAAGACCATCTGGTCCTGCACTTTTTCCTGATTTCATATTATCAATGGCTAGCCCAACTTCTTCTTGACTAATTTTAGACTCCAGTATCTCCCTATTTTCATTTGGAATACACGGTATAAATAGTTCATTCAAAAACCCATGTAGTTTTGTTAAGTCAGATTCATTTTTGGTATCATATAATTTTTCATAGTAATCTCTAAAGGCTCTATTAATTTCTGAAGGATCTATAACTACCTGTCCATTACTTATAATACTGGTAATTGGTGTTTTAGATTCTAATTGTTTAATCTGCCATGCCAATAACTTTCCTGATTTTTCACCTTGTTCATAAAAAGATTGTTTCAATCTTAGAAGACTCGAGGCAGCTCTATTCGCTGATTTTTTGTCATATTCAGCTCTCAAAATCAGTAATTCGTTCTCCAACCTTGGATCTCTTCCTGCATATACTCTTTCTTGAAGAATTTTTATTTTATGTTCCAATTTAGCTCTCTCCTCTCGAGTCTTCTTAGATTTTGAACCTGTATAACTAATAATATGTCCCCTAATAAAAGCTTTGAAAGCCTCCCACTTTACACATGCTGATGTTTGTGTAGTATTGATATCAAAGAACTCGTCTATCTGTTTTTCTATATACTCAACAAATTCCTCATCCTGAAGCCATTTATGCTGAAATTGCCATCTACCTGGTTCCTTTGTCAATTTCTTATCTACATACATTAAACAGCAGGGTGCATGATCAGAGATCATGATGTTATCATAAAAACAGTTTTGAATCTTGGACCTTAATTCTGTGGAGATCAAAAAATAATCTATACGTGAGAATGTCTTGTAGGTATTGGAATAACAAGAGTATGCTTTAACTTGTGGTTTCATTTCTCTCCATATATCTATCAATTTCAATTCTTTCATAAAATGATTAATGGTCATCCTACATCCATTGTGCGTACAGTCCAGTCCTGTTGATCTATCTATACTGGGATTCAATGTACAATTAAAATCCCCTGCTATTATATGTTGCCCTGTAAGTGATGATAAGATAAGAAATAAATTGGCAAAGAATTTTTGATCATCTATATTGGGACCATATAAGTTCACCAAATTTATGTTTTCTAATAGCAAAGATCCTTGAATGATTACATATCTTCCAAATTTGTCTCCAATTACATTTTTCACTTGAAATGGGACTGATTTATGTATGAGAGTCATAACTCCCCTGGCTCGGGATGAAAATGATGAGGTGAAAACATTTCCTTGCCATCTACTCCTAATTCTTTTTACATCTTGCTCTATTAGATGAGTTTCTTGTAAAAACACAATTTTTGAACCCATGTCTTTTATTTTGTTCATAACTTGTTTAAGTTTTTTTAAATTTTGTAGACCTCTGCAATTCCATGAAGTTAAATTAAGATTAACGCTTTGATTTATAATCAATAGGGTGTTTGGATGTAATTCGTGTTGCATGCATGTTACCTTGCAGTGTAAACATGCTCAAACAGAAAAGCAAAAAAATGAGTGGTTGAACATTCACCCTACAAACTACACACAAACAAATTCCCCCTTTCCACATTTGTGGCAAACCCCCCAAAAGCAAAAGAAAAATTCCGTCTCCCGATATAGCCATCGACCGTTCCACACCCACGAGGAACAGCCAAAGCCACTCCTTCTTCATCCTCCCAATCACCCTAACTCTACTGCTTTTAATAACGTAACATTAACTCTCTTCTGTAATTTTCCAATTTAACTCCAGAATTTTTTAGCAATTTTGTACTTTTTTTTTTTTAATATGTAATACATTCTATAATTTGTAATCTTGTTATATGCTTCTAATCAGTTAAATGCTCAAATATTCTACCCTATATTCTGTTCATGCTTAGCTCCCACCAGTCTCTTCCTGGATCTTCTTGATGAGCTCCTGCGCCTCCTCGGGGGTCTTGAAGATGCGTGTTCTGCCCTCATATGTGACCAGAAGTCTTGCAGGGTGAATCACTCCATGACGAATCTCAAGGTTGCGCAGTTCTTTGCGGATGGGGTCAAACTGCTTCCTTAATTGTTGGATTCCTGAGGCCAAATCTGGGTAGAACCGCACCTGCTGATCTTGGTATTTAATTTCTCCTTTGGCCCGCACCGCGTTGGAGATCGTCATCCTGTCTCTGTAGCTGATAAACTTCATAATTAGCGTCCTCGGTGCTGCCTTGTTACCTCTCGGTGGGCCAATTCGGTGGGAGCTTTCCAAGACGACTGATGATTTTAGCTCCGCGTTGTTCAGCGCCTCCGGGATCCACCCCTCCAAAAAGGAGCATGAATCACGACCTTCGGCTCCCTCCGGTAAACCCACCAGCCTCAGGTTGTTCCTTCTGGACCGAGATTCCAAGTCCAGAACACTATTTTCCAGATCTTTATTTTTTTTTTCCAAAGTGCGCACCTTTATTTGAAGTCCGCTAATTTCATCCTCCGCACTTGAGACACGAAGCTCCGCCTGCGTCACTCGCTCCACGCAGTCACCCAACTCCTTTCTCATTGCATCCAACGCTGCCATAATCCCATCAAGTTTAGCGGAAAAGTCTGCTCTCATTGAGCTAATGGCAGCCAGCACTGCACCTGTGCCGTCATCGTCAGCAGCAGCAGTTACCGCACCACCGCTAGTTTCATCCGCCATATCCGCAGCTTTTTCTACTGCACCACAAACTTTAAAGTCCGTTAATTTGGACTGCTTCGGCGATTCAATTTTTCCCCCTCCTGATTTCCCAGCCTTAGTCTTCACCGGCATATCCTCACCCAAACGCTGGGAAAAGTTCTGTTCCAAATGAGAGAGTTATTTGCCGAATTTTTATTTCCAAGGGCAGAGCAGAGTGATACGTGTCCTTCTAGGCGGCCGCCATAACCGGAAGTCCCAGATGATTACATTTTGGTGATGATCTGAGAGTGCATACCTCCACCAAGGGCTTTTTTGTATTTGTGCAGCAGGATTACACAAAAACTACTGGATGGATTTGGATGAAATTTTCACCACAGGTGGTTCTTGGCCTACAGAGGACCCATTACATTTTGGTGATGATCTTGGAATGCATACCTCAGCCAAGGCTCTTCTCACAGTGTGTCATCCACAATACTCCAAGACTAATGGACAGACTTTGATGCAATTTTCACCACAAGTGGCTCTTAGCCTACACACAAACCCTTTACATTTTGGAGGTGATCCATGACAGATTGAAGGAGCCTTGGCAGAGGTATGCGATCTGAGTGCTTTTCTAGTTTTTATATATTTCTTCATTTTTATTTTTAACCTCTGTGTTGTTTTGTAATTTATTGTTTTTATAAGTGTTGCCATCTTGGCCATGGCACCATTGTAAAAGAGGTCCTTACTTCAACTGGTTTTATCCCTGGTGAAATAAAGGTTTTAAAAAAGTATACAGTATATTGTATACTATTTAAGTTTGGCTGTCTGACTTTTTTCTCGCATTAATCTTCATACTTAAATTTACCTCAATATTTGCCAAGCCAGTGGCTCAGTTTTGCAGCATTTAGCAAAATTTCATAGGTATTTAGGAAAAAAAAGCTGTTAAAAATTGGCTTAACTTGTGTAAATATTGATTTTAGATGAGATTGCAGTTATGAAACTGTCCTAAAATTTCATAGAGAATAATGTGCTGAACTCTTGAACAGCAGTGCTTTAGTAGGTTTAATTTTGATTTTTTTTTTTCTCGAGGAGGGACTGTGAAAGTGAAAGTATGAAATGCGTTAAGTGTTTTGATCTATTGGAAAACGTGGAGTTACCTCTTTGTGTGACTCAGTCTGTCTGTGCAACTCATGCAACTCATCAAAAACCAAAGACAGGCCTTTAGAAGACTAAACACCCCCATGTGTTTCAGTCCTTTGACATGAGTGGACTTCAGGCAAATTTGAAATGTCACTTATACAGTATCCATGTCCATGTATTCATTACAGGGAAAACAATTGCCAAGAACTGAAAAAGGAAACAGAAGATAAGATCCAAACGCTCGTCACAGATCATAAAGCAAAGGTAACACAAAACCAGCATCCTTCCAGCAGACCTAGCCACAGCTGTGTTCATAACAGTATGTTGTGTGTCTGTGTGTGTGCGTGCAGGTAAAGGAGATCACAGCGCAGCACACTAAAGAGTGGTCGGAGCTGATCAGTAGTCAGAAAAGCGAGGAGCAGGAGATGAAGGACAGCCACGTCACACAGCAGTGTGATCACCTCAAGAAGCTGCTGGCCACCGTCCAGGAGCAGCAGACCTTTCAACTCAAACTCATCCACGAAAGGTGAGAGGCCTGCAGACACACGCCCACCTTACTGTGGGTGGGCAGGTGTGAAGGAACTGCAGAGTGATAGTTTTAGTTATAAAACAGATGCTTTATGTTATATGACTTTCTGTGTGTGGCTCTGCAGGCAGAGCAAAGAGATGCGTGCTAACCAGGCCAAGATCTCCATGGAAAATAGTAAAGCCATCAGCCAGGACAAGAGCATCAAAAACAAAGCGGAGAGAGAGAGGTGGGCCCAAACATAAGATCTCAGTACTTAAGAGCTGATTTAGCTGGTAAATGTACATTAAAAATCCTTGTTTTGGTTGTTTTGTGTGATTCTTAAGGCGAGTGCGGGAGTTAAACAGCAGTAACACCAAGAAGTTCCTGGATGAGAGGAAGAGGGTAGGTTGTTGGTTGTTTATTCTTATTTCCAGTCGCCAGCGATATTCACACACAATCGGAGTTTTCCCTAAAATTCATTAAGCTTTGCTGCAAGAGCTGATGGAGACCAAAAAAAGAGATGAAAGACCATGCACATTAAATTTTGGTTGTCCATTTTTCACACGTGCAAGATTTTGCGTTGGTTATTTAGCAAGCAAGCAAAGTTTATTTGTATAACACTTTTCACAGATATAGATCACAAAGCAAATTAACATTCACAGATACACAAGAAATTAAAATTGATAGAAATAAGATAAAATACACATAAATAGGAATAAATAAGAATGAACGATGAGGGAATAGAAGCCATTCAATGAGAGCTAAAAGCCTGTCTAAACAAATGAGTTTTTAACTCCTTCTTAAAGGAGTCAACAGACTCGAGGTAGCGCAAAGACAGAGGAAGTGCGTTCCAAAGCCATGGGGCAGCGGCCTGGAAGGACCGATCTCCATGGGTTTTAAATTTGGTCCAAGGGACCACCAGAAGTCTCTGGTCTGAGGATCTTAATGATCCTGTCGTTGCATATGGAGTCAAGAGGGCTGAGATGTATGAAGGGGCTTGGCCACTAAGAGCTCTAAAAGTCAAATCTAAAATCTTAAAATGAAATCTAAAAGCGATTGGCAGCCAGTGAACGGATGATAAAACTGGGGAAATGTGTTCCCTTTTCTTAGTCCGAGTTACATGCAGTGATGTTACCAGCACATGATCGAGGACTCTCTCATTGAGCCTGGTTACATGGCCACAATAATCTGGTAACTGGGAATAATCAGATAATGGGAATAATCAGTCTATGGTCCTCAGCCGGAAAAAAGTGGATTGTCTTCTCAGGGTTGGAGACATGCTCTTGGCCCTACTGGAGGAGTTTAAGTATCTCAGGGTCTTATTCATGAGTGAGGGGAGAATGGAGCAAGAGACTGACAGATGGATCGGAGCAGCCTCTGCGGTGATGCGGACGCTGTACCGGTCTGTTGTGGTGAAAAGGGAGCTGAGCTCTAAAGCAAAGCAGTCGATTTACCAGTCAATCTACATTCCTACCCTCACCTATGGTCATGAGCTTTGGGTAATGACCGAAAGAACGAGATCGCGGATACAAGCAGCTGAAATGAGCTTTCTTCGTAGGATTGCTGGACTCACCCTCAGAGATAGGGTGAGGAGCTCAGTCATCTGGGAGAGGCTCAGAGTAGAACCGCTGCTCCTCCACATCGAAAGAAGCCAGTTGAGGTGGTTTAGGCATCTGATCAGAATGCCTCCTGAACGCCTCCCACTTGAGGTGTTTCAGGCACGTCAAACTGGGAGGAGACCCCTGGGCAGACCTGGGACACGATGGCAGACTACATCTCCCATCTGGCCTGGGAATGTCTTGGTATCCTCTCTGAAGAGCTGGAGCAGGTGGCCGGGGAGAGGGAAGTCTGGACTTCTCTGCTTGAGCTGCTGCCTCCGTGACCTGAACCTCCGGAAAAGTGGTAGAAGATGGATGGATGGATGGATGGGAATAATCGGATGTGATATATTTATATGCACTGCATAAACAAATTATTGGACAGTGAACTACTTGTGTTTATGTGATTTCTCATCACCCAATAATGGTGTTTATGTGATTATTCTGTTTATATGACTACTTAAGTAATCAGATAACTCTAGAAATCTGATTATAATCAGTTTATTAGTGTGTATGTAAATATAGCAACCAAGCCTAATTTCTCTGTGAGATCATCCGGATGATTTTTCACAGGCGTCTACAGACACCTGATTATAAAAAAAATAGCACTCATTACAATACTGAGTTAATGTTAAGTGATTAGATAAATATTACGGAGTAAGGATCACAGTTGCACCAAAGAATTGATGGTGATGGACAGGGAAAAATTTCAGCTAAATAAAGCTGCATTGTGGTTATGTGAGAAAATATTAAATATCGCAAATGTACAGCGTCTTTCAGCCATGGGATAAGAGTAATCTATTACTAGTCAACTCCAGCCACAGAGCAGCAGAGAGGGAGGAGTGAGTGGGGAGAGCAGCAGATGAAAGTTGACAGTACAAAGGCTCCAAATACTAATTATTTTTTTTCTGAATGAATGAAAAATTGAAGATGTCTGGCATATAAATAATATTTTAGGGGCCTTTTAGAGGAAATTAGCTCAGGCATTTGGTGGCCTAATCGTTACGACACACACCACAAGAGCATGATCCTCTGGTTTGATTCCCAGCCACAAAGATCTTTTCTACATGTATCTCCCCTGCTCTTCATCCCACTTTCTGTCTCTCTCTTAAATGTATTTGTAAATAAAGGCAAGCATGCCCCCAAAATATATCTTTTAACAATTTTCAGCTATTAATATGTAATCAGTAATAATATGGGGGGGGGGGGGCTGAAAAGTTCATAGGCCGACCATGATGCAGTAGTCAAATTTGACCAAATGTGATTTATTTTTCAACGTAGTCTCCACTCTGTGTGTCTGAAAAGAAACAATGCAGTTAGTATCAGAAAAGGCTGAATTTAATGCATGACTAGTTTTGTTGCTGTAGCATAACTCCTTAGTCAGCCTATGAACTTTTCAGCCCCCCCCCCCCCATATAGAATAGCTTATAAGTATTTTATGTGAATCACACTGATCTGTCTGTGAGGGTCTTAGGAAAAATAGGAGTCTATAGTTTTCAGATTTCATGGAAACATGAAGCCTGTGCAGACTAATATGAATTATTTGGGGAGACGACAGTCAGAAGATGCATTTGGCTTATTATGGCAGTTTTTTTAATCATTCTAGAACATGATTGCTATTGAACAATAACAAAAATGAACATGATGTAATTATGTATGGTCACTTATGAATTTTAGATTTTTTTTTGTCAAAAAAAAATTCTGTTTGATAACAAAGCCGTATGTGGAAATTGTGCCAAATAAAAATTCGATAAAATATGGCGATACAATGATACAAGCCTTTAGTTCCACTTGATTTTGACCAGGTGAGCTGGAAAGCTGGCAACAGGCAGACAGATACACACACAGACACAAGTAGTGATTATGGTATGCCTAAGTTGCTTTGCACTGAGGCATAATTAATATAGCTCAAGTAGGTTCATTTTGTCTTCTTTTAATTATTTACCTTTTGTTCATATTAAAGACAAAAATAGAAAGATGTTTTTACCTTCTTTACATGTTTTGACTGTTCATCAGTAAAAAAGGTAAAAACATCTCCTTTCTATTTTTGTCTTTAATAAGAACAAAAGGTAAATAATTAATATAACCAAGCAGCCCCCAGTACGGAAAAAAAATAGGACATTGGAAGAAAAGCGTTAAGAATCAGATGTAGCAGCTGTAGGAGTTATTAGTGTTTTAATATTGAAATTGCTGTATAATTTAAGCACAAAACTTACTTGGAAAGGGTTTTGTCCCTTGGCTCAGCTGTCCGCTATGGTCGGCCATGTTTAGGAAGTCGTCTGTGTGCTGTAAAAAAGTCGCACTGCTGCCTCTAAGGCCAGGCATAGTTATTTACAATACCTTTTTTTGCAGCTCCATTACACGGCAATGGTGAGTTAAATTTGTGTTTATTTTGAAAACAAAACCTTATCTCGAAATTCTGGCAAATTAAAAGTTGAGAAAATATGGCAATACAATGATACAAGCCTTTAGTTTCACTTAATTTTGGCCAGGCAAGCTGAAAAGCTGGTAACAGACAGATACACACAGCCGCTCACCCACTGTCATGATC
This sequence comes from Pholidichthys leucotaenia, assembly GCA_020510985.1. Lineage (NCBI taxonomy): Eukaryota > Metazoa > Chordata > Actinopteri > Cichliformes > Pholidichthyidae > Pholidichthys > Pholidichthys leucotaenia. The sequence continues at coordinate 379,500,674 of CM035842.1, read as the reverse complement.
TGGACACCATGTCTATGCCTTCTGTTATTTTTGAACTGTTTGCACAATTCTGTTATCGTTAGTCTGTTGGGTTATCCTCAGTTTCTTAATTCAGCTGTGTTTTCTAGTCTCTCCTGTCATTTTCCCATGCCTCTAGCCTCTCATGTGTGTTTTCAGTTACCCTTGATTAATCTCAGCTGTCTTGTGTTAAGCTAATTATTAGCTCCCTATTTAAGTTGTCATTTTCTGTTGCACATTGTCGGGACATTACAGTATTTCCCTCCGGTCCTTCCTCATCTTTTTATTTACTTGTAAGTGTTTTAGCATTATCTGCGCATTTTGTGTTTGACAACCCCCAAACTGTATTCATTTTCTCCTGTCAATAAACATCTTGCACTGAAGTCCGTTCCCTCCTGAAGGAGTTGTTTATTCCTGTTCTGCCGGAGGCAGCACCTGGCAGAATGTTCTGAAAGGACTCTGCGGGCATGGACTTTATGTCACGGTGGCCCTCACGAGCCACCATAAGACGCCAGCAGTCACCAGTGAGTTGCAGTGATGTTTATTGGGGAGTGAAGGAACAGGGAAAAATACACACGACAGTGCAGGTAGGATAATCACAAGCAACTTACAATCGATGATGAAAGAACGGCGTCTGAGCCGGGAGACGCCCAAAGCATCAGACGATGAGAACTTCACAGAGATTAACAGAAGGTATAACAGACGAAGTCTCACAGACCGTAGTTTAACAGGAGCTATCTTAACAGAGACTGCTGCATCGGGGTGCATTCAGCGCCCGCTTTTAACACCGGGCACTAATGACCCCGAATACAGCACAGCTGTTGGCTATGACAGCAGGGAGCTCCACCGGCCGCTGTCACAATAAGAGCCCGGGGAGCTAGAAGGAACCCGCTGCTGTCAAAGTCTGGAAAGGATGGTATATGAGCCGAGTGCGGACGAGACCGGCACTCGGGTTATAACACTTTATTGCTTTCGGTTTGGATGAGGATGAGTGTTGGGCTGCACGGCTCATTAAAGATTTTATTTCAAACTTCCCACACTCCCGAGGTGGCTCTGAGATTCCTGGATGGCACGGTGGAGGTTATAGAGGCATACCCCAGCCTGCGGAGCTACCCAGGACTCACCAGGCTCCTAATCTCAGTCCCCAATCTGCAGCGAACGCTCTATGGGCTGGTGAGAAGCTCTCCCCCGGCTGTACCTGTGCCGACAATAAGGCGTTCCCTGGTGCAGATGTGGTCAGCTTCTTGCCACTCTCCAGCTCCGGTACCTCCTCTCCACTGTTCGTCAGCTCCAGCCTCGGCTGCTCACCGTTCCCTGACGCAAGCTCCTCGCCGCTTACCAGCTGCTCCCCACCAGACAAACACCGCTGCTATATGAAGCATTTTGCCTGGCTCTCCTTCTGCTGTCCCAGCAGCAGCGGCGTCCTCAGCAGCAGCGGAGCGGGAATTACACGTCACTCCTCCAGCAGCAGCTCCTTCGCCACTCCAGAGAATCCCAGCAGCAGCCTTCTCTTCCCTCCAGTGTTTTTCTTCAGCTGTTCCGTCAGCTCCTCTTCTCCCTTCATCTGTTGCTGCTGCCCTCCTCTCCTCCACGGCATTGGCGCCCGCTGCTGAGCTCTTAACCACCTGATCCGCTGTTTTGCCGGCATCTCCCTCCTCACACCGAGCTCCAGTTTTTCCACTTCCCCGCTACTCATCCACCTTTGCTCCAGCCCCACAGAGTGTTCCAGCCACGGAGGGCTCTCCAACATTGGGTTCACCGGCAGCTGCAGCGCCAGTTGTCATGCCTGCAGTTTCGCCCGTCACCAGGCCTGCAGTGCCAGCTCCCATATCTCCTACTCTGGTGCCCTTGCCCATTGCTGCATGTCAGAGCGCCTTGTCTGCAGCCCCTCCAGCATTCCCAGATGTGGAAGTTGCCTCTTCACCAGCAGCCCATGGACTCTGGACAGGCCCCCGACCCATCCCGCTCTTCTGTCTGGGTGGCCGGGGACTCTGGTTGGACCCCTGACACGCTGTGTTTTCCCGGTTGGTGCTCCCTGGATTCCGGCTGACCACCCAATGAACTGTTTTTGTTTTGTTTTGGTGTTGATTCTTCAACAACAGAGGTGGAGAACATGGCCCATTCAGACTCCATGTCTCCAGACTCCCTCGGAATGTGGTTGAAGTTCTTCTGGAGGTGGGAGTTGAAGACCTCCCGGACAGGGGCCTCAGCCAGACGTTCCCAGCACACCCTCACTATATGTTTGGGTCTACCAGGTCTGAATGGCTTCCTCCCCTGCCATCGGATCCAACTCACCACCAGGTGGTGATCAGTTGATAGCTCTGCACCTCTCTTTACCCGAGTGTCCAAGACATATGGTCGCAGGTCTGATGACACGATAACAAAATCGATCATTGACCTGCGACCTAGGGTGTCCTGGTGCCAGGTGCGCATATGGACACCCTTATGCTTGAACATGGTGTTCATTATGGACAAACTGTGGTTAGCACAGAAGTCCAATAACTGAACACCACTCGGGTTCAGATCGGGCAGGCCGTTCCTCCCAATCACCCCCCTCCAGGTTTCACTGTCGTTGCCCACGTGCGCATTGAAGTCTCCCAGTAGGACAATGGAGTCTCCAAGAGGAGCACCCTCCAGCACCCCAGTCACAGACTCCAAAAAGGGTGGGTACTCTGAAACATCATTTAGTGCATAGGCACAAATGATGGTCAGGACCCGTTTCCCAACCCGAAGGCGCAGGGAAACAACCCTTTCGTCCACCGGGGAAAACTCCAATATAGAGGCAGCAAGATGGGGGGATACAAGAATACCCACCCCTGCTCGTCACCTCTCGCCCGGGGAAACTCCAGAAAAGGCCAAGCTCCAGCCCTTCTCCAGGAGACTGGTTCCGGAACCGGAGCTGTGTGTTGAGGTGAGGCCGACTATGTCTAGCCAGTATTTCTCAACCTCGTACACCAGCTCAGGCTCCTTCCCCACCAGAGAGGTGATATTCCACGTACCAAAAGCCAGTTTAGAAAGCTTGGGATCAGTCCGCCAAGGTCTCTGCCTTTGACCGCCACCTAATCCACATAGCACCAGACCCCCATGATTCCTCCTGCAGGTGGTGAGCCCACTGGAGGGCGGACCCATGTAACTCCTTCGGGCTGAGCCCGGCTGGGTCCCATGGGTGGAAACCCGGCCACCAGACACTAGCCTTCGAGCCCCTTCCCCAGGCCTGGCTCCAGGATGGGGCCCCGGTAACCCCATACCGGGCGGGGTACACTGAATCCTTGATATACAATTTATCATGAGAGTCTGTTGGATCGTTCTTAGTCTGGCCCTTCACCCAGGACCAGTTTGTCTTGGGAGACCCTATCAGAGGCAAATTGCCCCGGACAACATAGCTCCTGGGATCACTGGGGCACGCAAACCCCCCCACCACGATAAGGTAACGATCCATGAGGGGGGTTAAGCTAATTATTTGCTTCCTATTTAAGTTGTCATTTTCTGTTGCACATTGTCGGGACATTGCAGTATTTCCCTCCAGTTCTTCCTCGTCATTAATTTACTTTAAGTGTTTTAGCATTATCTGCGCATTTTGTGTTTGACAGCCCCCAAGCTGTATTCATTTTCTCCTGTCAATGAACATCTTGCGCTGAAGTCCGTTCCCGCCTGAAGGAGTCGTTTATTCCTGTTCTGCTAGAGGCAGCACCGGACACTCACACACAGACACATTGAGTGATTACCGATGCCCCTCCATTTCACCAAGGCATAAAAATCAGAAATTTGATCTTTGACCATAACAGAAAAATCAAACATTTTGTTTTTGAAGACTTTCATGCAGCGTGTACCTTACAAGTTTGGTCTTGATACAGTATCTCACAAAAGTGAGTACACCCCTCACATTTTTGTAAATATTTTATTATATCTTTTCATGGGACAACGCTGAAGATATGACACTTTGATACAATGTAAAGTAGTCAGTGTACAGCTTGTATAACAGTGTAAATTTGCTGTCCCCTCAAAATAACTCAACACAGCCATTAATGTCTAAACCGCTGGCAGCAAAAGTGAGTACACCCCAAGTGAAAATTTCCAAATTGTGCCCAATTAGCCACTTTCCCTCCCTGTTGTCATGTGACTCGTTAGTGTTACAAGGTCTCAGGTGTGAATGGGGAGCAGGTGTGTTAAATTTGGTGTTATCGCTCTCACACTCTCTTATACTGTCACTGGAAATTCAACATGGCACCTCATGGCAAACTCTCTGAGGATCTGAAAAAAGAATTGTTGCTCTACATAAAGATGGACTAGGCTATAAGAAGATTGCCAACACCCTGAAACTGAGCTGCAGCACGGTGGCGAAGACCATACATCAGTTTAAAAGGACAGGTTCCACTCTGAACAGGCCTCACCATGGTCGACCAAAGAAGTTGAGTGCACGTGCTCAGCATCATATCCAGAGGTTGTCTTTTGAAAATAGACATATGAGTGCTGCCAGCATTGCTGCAGAGGTTGAAGGGGTAGGGGGAAAAGCCTGTCACTGCTCAGACCATACGCCACACACTGCATCAAATTGGTCTGCATGGCTGTCGTCCCAGAAGGAAGTTCCTTTTAAAGATGATTAACAAGAAAGCCCGCAAACAGTTTGCTGAAGACAAGCAGACTAAGGACATGGATTACTGGAACCATGCCCTGTGGTCTGATGAGACCAACATAAATTTATTTGGTTCAGATGGTGTCAAGTGTGTGTGGCGGCAACCAGGTGAGGAGGACAAAGACAAGTGTGTCTTGCCTACAGTCAAACATGGTGGTGGAAGTCTCATGGTCTGGGACTGCGTGAGTGCTGCCAGCACTGGGGAACTACAGTTCATTGAGGGAACCATGAATGCCAACATGTACTGTGACACACTGAAGCACAGCATGATCTCCTCCCTTTGGAAACTGGGCCGTAGGGCAGTATTCCAATATGATAATGACCCCAAACACACCTCCAAGATGACCACTGCCTTGCTAAAGAAACTGAGGGTAAAGGTGATGGATTAGCCAAGCCTGTCTCCAGACCTAAACCCTATTGAGCATCTGTGGGGCATCCTCAAACGGAAGGTGGAGGAGCACAAGGTCTCTAACATCCACCAGCTCCGTGATGTTGTCATGGAGGAGTGGAAGAGGATTCCAGTGGCAACCTGTGAAGCTCTAGTGAACTCCATGCCCAAGGGAGTTAAGGCAGTGCTGGAAAACAATGGTGGCCACACAAAATGTTGAAACTTTGGCCACAATTTGGACATTTTTACTTAGGGGTGTACTCACTTTTGTTGCCAGCGGTTTAGACATTAATGGCTGTGTGTTGAGTTATTTTGAGGGGACAGCAAATTTACACTGTTATACAAGCTGTACACTGGCTACTTTACATTGTGTCAAAGTGTCATATCTTCAGTGTTGTCCCATGAAAAGATATAATAAAATATTTACAAAAATGTGAGGGGTGTACTCACTTTTGTGAGATACTGTATATACCACCTGATTATCTTGCCAAAGGGGAAGTGCTCTTTTGTCACTGTTGAAAAACATTTTGTTTTTACAGTTAGTTTAATGGTGTGCCTACTTGTGCAACCAGCTAATTGTACTTTTTAATTTTTTACACCCCCCCCCCAAAGATTTTTTTTTTCAAAATGAATTGTACTGTTTACAGGTCACATTAAAAGTGGGAATATTTTGGAAATTATTCATTGTGGTCTCAAAACCTGGCATTTTAAAAGTGGTGTGTATACTTTTTATACCCTCTGTATGTCTTTTGTTGATCTTTCCATGGAACATAATAACATGAACTCACTCTTAAAACACTATCCTGGATTCTGTGGAGTCCAATGACCAACTAAATTTACCTTATATTAATGTGTGTTTGACTTACACCTGCAAACACACACATTACAACTATATTATCTGGTAAGAATCACAATAGAAACAAATTAATTTTCAGCTGAACTGGTTCTTTTGGTGACTGAATCCTTAATGACTTGAAAGTCAGTCTTAAAAGAGGTGAGTCTTAATACATCATGTGTTGGCAGTAACAGAATAATCACCATTTATTTTCTTTGTCTTGGTTGATGTACAGCTGGCCATGAAGCATCAGAAGGAGATGGAGCAGTTGGACAAAAACCAGAGAGAACAGGTGGAGAAACTGGAGAAGTTCAATGAGCAGGTATATATTCCTAGAAGATTTTAAAGTCTGATCAGATTTCCGGAGAAGGCTTTTGTTAGTCATTCCACTGTGACTCCCCCCCTCTTTTTTTTTTGATCTTCTTGCCCCACTGGTTTTTTCAATTCAATTCAATTCAACTTTATTTATGTAGCGCCATTTCACAACAACAGTCATCTCATAGCACTATCAACTGTAGGGGGAACCCCCACAGTTGCAGAAAGACCCCAGCAATCAGGCGATCCCCTGTGAGCAAGCACTTGGCCACAGTGGAGAGGAAAAACTCCCTTTTAACAGGAAGAAACCTCCAGCAGAACCAGGCTCAGGGAGGGGCAGTCATCTGCTGCAACTGGCTGGGGGGTGAGGGGATAGAGAAGAAGAAAAGAACAGACATGTAGAGAGCAAACAGCACGATGGGGACTCAATCTATGGGAGAGAACAAACAAATGTTAATGACCAGCAAAAAAAATATTTCATTGAGAGTGAGAACTAACTAACTAACTAACTAACCTGCACTTATATAGCGCTTTTCTAGTCACAAAGACCACTCAAAGCGCTTTCATTAATACTAACCCTCTATTCTAAGGGCCTATAGGAAACAGATATCTAGGGACAATTTAGAACAGCCAATTAACCTAACATGCATGTTTTTGGCATGTGGGAGGAAACCGGAGAAATCCCGGAGTAAACCCACGCAACACGGGGAGAACATGCAAACTCCACACAGATCACTGTTGGTCGGGGGCTGGGATCGAACCCACGATCCCATGATCCCCACAATCCCCCGGCCAAGGGTAAACTGTGCTGCCGCAGTGCTAACCACTGCGCCACCGTGCAGCCCAAAGGAGTGAGAAAAGGAGTGAGGCCCATTGCATTACTGGAGGTCCCCCGGCTGACTAAACCTATTAGCAGCATAACTAAGGGAGGGTTCAGAAACACATGATCCCTCCCTAATTGTAGGCTATATCAAAAAGGTAGGTTTTAGCCCTATTCTTAAAAACAGAGATCGAGTCTGACTCCCGAATCCAGATTGGCAGCTGATTCCACAGGAGAGGAGCTTGATAACTGAAGGCTCTGCCTCCCATTGTACTTTTGGAGATTCTAGGTATTACAAGTAATCCTGCATTTTGGGAGCGTAGTGCTCTGTTAGGATAATACGGTAGTATCAGATCTTTTAAATAAAAAGGAGCCTGATTGTTTAGAGCTTTGTAAGTAAGAAGAAGGATTTTAAACTTAATTCTAAACTCTATGGGAAGCCAATGAAGGGAGGCCAGAACCGGAGAGATATGATCTCTCTTTCTAGTACCTGTTAAAACTCTTGCTGCAGCATTTTGGATCAGCTGAAGACTTTTTAAAGATGTTTTAGGACAGCCTGATAATAAAGAATTACAATAATCTAATCTCGAGCTAACAAAAGCGTGGATCAGTTTCTCAGCATCACTCTGAGACAAGATGCTCCTAATCTTGGCAATATTACGCAAATGATAGAAGGCAGTCTTAGAAACAAATTTAATATGTGAATTGAAGGATAAATCCTGATCAAAAATAACTCCAAGGTTCCTCACAGAGCTATTAAGAGAAAGAGTAACCGCATCCAAACTGAAAGTTTGATTTGGAAAGGAATTTCTAAGGTTTTTTGGACCAACAAGAATGACTTCAGTCTTATCTGAATTTAATAGCAGGAAATTACAAGTCATCCAAGCTTTGATTTCCTTAAGACTGGATTCTAACTTGGCTAATTGATTACTATCATCTGGCTTCATTGACAGGTATAATTGTGTGTCATCAGCATAACAATGAAAATGTATACAGTGCTTTCTAATAATGTTGCCTAATGGAAGCATATATAAACTAAAAAGAGTAGGGCCGACTTCCGGTTATGGCTGCCACGTAGGACGGACGTGTCTCGCTCTGCTCTGCTCCTGGAGAAAAAAATCGGCAAATAACTCTCTCATTTGGGACAGAACGTATCCCAGCATTTGGGCGAGGATATGTCGGCGAAGCCTAAGGCTGGAAAACCAGGAAAAGGAAAAAGCGAGCCGCCGAAACAGTCCAAATTAATGGACTTTCAGGTCTGTGACGCAGCAAACAAGGCTCCATATATGGCGGAGGAGGCTGGCGGCGGTGCGATTTCTGCGGGGAATGGCGCAGATGCGCTGATGGCTGCCATGAGTTCAATGAGAGCGGACTTTTCCTCTAGATTTGATGGGATTATGACAGCGCTGGAAGGAATAAGAAAGGAATTGGGTGACTGTGTAGAACGAACGGCGCAGATGGAGCTCCGTCTCGCTAGTGCTGAAGATGACGTCACCCGTCTTCAATTAAAGGTGCGCACTTTGGAAAAAAAAAATAAATCTCTGGAAGATAATATTTTGGATTTGGAATCTCGGTCGAGACAGAATAATTTGAGGCTGGTGGGTCTTCCAGAGGAATCAGAAGGTCGGGACGTATGTTCCTTTCTGGAAAAGTGGATTCCGGAGGTGCTGGGCAGCGAGGAGTTGCAATCAGCAGTGGTTCTGGAAAAAGCACATCGTATTGGCCCACGGAGAGATAAGGGACCGCCGAGGACCTTAATTATGAAGTTTCTAAGCAACAGAGACAGGATGAAGATCTTCAACGCTGCACGTGCTAAAGGAGAGATTAAACACCAGGACCAGCAGGTGCGGTTCTACCCAGATTTGGCCACAGGAATCCAGCAATTGAGGAAGCAGTTTGATCCCGTACGTAAGGAGCTGCGCAACCTTGGGATTTGTCATGGTGTAATCTATCCTGCGAGACTGCTGACCACGTATGAGGGCAGAACCCACATCTTCAAGACCCCAGAGGAGGCGCAGGAGTTCATCAAGAAGATCAAAGAAGAAGAAGAGACTGGTGGGAGCTAAGCATGAACAAAATATAAGGTAGAATAATTAAGCATTTGCACAGGCATCTGACTGACTTGAAGTAAATAGTAAGTTTACAAAATATAGATTGTATTATATATTAAAAAAAACAAAACAAAAACAAAACAAACAAAAAAAAAAAAACTATGATGTACAAAGTTGTTAAAAATTTTGGAGTTAAGTTGGAAAACTACAGAGGAGAGTTAATGTTACGTCATTAAAAGCAGTAGAGTTAGGGTGATTGGGAGGATGAAGAAGGAGTGGCTTAGGCTGTTCCCCGTGGGTGTGGAACGGTCGATGGCTATATCGGGAGACAGAATTTTTCTTTTGATTTTGGGGGGTTTGCCACAAGTGTGGGAAGGGGAAATTTGTTTGTGTGTAGTTTGTAGGATGAATGTTCAACCACTCATGTTTTTGCTTCTCTGTATGAGCATGTTTACACTGCAAGGTAATCCCAAACTCTCTATTGATCATGGACCAAAGTGTTAATCTTAATTTAACTTCATGGAATTGCAGAGGTCTACAAAATTTAAAAAAACTTAAACAAGTTATGAATAAAATAAAGGACATGGGTTCAAGAATTGTGTTTTTACAAGAAACTCATCTGATAGAGGAGGATGTTAAAAGAATTAGGAGTAGATGGCAGGGAAGTGTATTCACCTCTTCATTTTCATCCCGAGCCAGGGGAGTTATGACTCTCATACATAAATCAGTTCCTTTTCAAGTGAAAAATGTAATTGGAGACAAATTTGGAAGATATGTAATCATTCAAGGTTCTTTGCTATTAGAAAATATAAATCTTGTGAACTTATATGGTCCCAATATAGATGACCAGAAGTTCTTTGCTAATTTATTTCTCATCTTATCATCACTTACAGGGCAACATATAATAGCAGGGGATTTTAATTGTACATTGAATCCAGGTGTGGATAGATCAACAGGACTGGATTGTACGCACATTGGATGTAGGATGACTATTAATCATTTTATGAAAGAATTGAGATTGTTAGATATATGGAGAGAAATGAAACCACAAGTTAAAGCCTATTCTTGTTATTCCAGTACCTACAAGACATTCTCACGTATTGATTATTTTTTGATTTCCACAGAATTAAGGTCCAAGATTCAAAACTGCTTTTATGATAACATCGTGATCTCTGATCATGCACCCTGTTGTCTAATATATGTAGATAAAAAATTGATAAAGGAATCAGGTAGATGGCAATTTCAGCATAAATGGCTTCAGGATGAGGAATTTGTCAAGTATATAGAAAAACAGATAGACGAGTTCTTTGACATCAATACTACACAAACATCAGCATGTGTAAAGTGGGAGGCTTTCAAAGCTTTTATTAGGGGACATATTATTAGTTATACAGGATCAAAATCTAAGAAGACTCGAGAGGAGAGAGCTAAATTGGAACATAAAATAAAAAATCTTCAGGAAAAAGTGTATGCAGGAAGTGACCCAAGGTTGGAGAATGAATTACTGATTTTGAGAGCTGAATACGACAAAAAATCAGCGAATAGAGCTGCCTCGAGTCTTCTAAGATTGAAACAATCTTTTTATGAACAAGGTGAAAAATCAGGAAAATTATTAGCATGGCAGATTAAACAATTGGAAATTAAAACACCAATTACCAGTATTATAAGTAATGGACAGGTAGTTATAGATCCTTTAGAAATTAATAGAGCCTTTAGAGATTACTATGAAAAATTATATGATACCAAAAATGAACCTGATTTAACAAAACTAAATGGGTTTTTGAACGAACTATCTATACCGTGTATTCCAAATGAAAACAGGGAGATATTGGAGTCTAAAATTAGTCAAGAAGAAGTTGGGCTAGCCATTGATAATATGAAATCAGGAAAAAGTGCAGGACCAGATGGTCTTCCAGTTGACCTTTATAAAAAATTTAAGAATAAATTAATAAAACCTTTTTTGGAAATGGTTTTAGAAGCATTTCAAAATAATAATTTACCATCATACATAAATAATGCCTTAATTATACTGCTGCCAAAACCAGGTAAGCCCTCTAATAAATGTGAAAATATGAGACCAATAAGCCTATTAAACGCCGACCTTAAGATAATCTGTAAAATTTTAGCAAGACGAATACAAGAAATTTTACCAAATATTATTAATCGAGATCAGAATGGCTTTATAAAGGGTAGACAAGGCTTCCATAATGTAAGAAGACTATTTAATATTATTTATTTTAATAAAGAAGCACCGGATACAGCTCTCCTATCATTGGACGCCGAAAAGGCCTTTGATAGAGTTGAATGGCCCTTTCTTTTTGAAGTCCTACAAAGGTTTGGACTTGGAAATAATTTCATAAAATGGGTTCAAATAATATACAATAATGCTACAGCAGAAATCCTAACAAATAACAATATTTCAAAACCAATAAAAATCAATAGAGGATGTCGACAAGGCTGTCCACTTTCACCTTTACTGTTTACTATGGCAATTGAACCTTTAGCGATAGCGATACGTTTACATTCACAAATATATGGAATTAAAGTTGGACCAACAGAACATAAAATCTCCCTGTACGCCGATGACATAATTTTGTTTATGTCGAATCTAAAAAAATCAATTCCAACCTTGTTGAATTTAATAAAGAATTTTGGGGAAATATCAGGATATAAAATAAATAAAACTAAATCTTCAATATTAATGCTAAATGAGACCCAGAGAAATTACCCAGCCCCTGAGGTAAATCAATTCAATGTTGTAAATCAGTTTAAATATTTAGGAATCCAAATTATGCCTAAGCTAGAATCAGTCGCCAGTGTCAACTATGAAGCCTTAATGTCAGATATCAATGAGTTAACTCAGAGATGGATGTCACTACCAATGTCGATGATCGGGAGAATCAATATACTTAAAAGTAATATTTTACCTAAAATACTTTATTTATTTCAATACATTCCCTTATCACCACCTTTAGATCTATTCTCAAGAATAAAAAAAAAGTTAGTGGAATTTATATGGAACAACAGGAGGGCTAGATTACGTTTGTCTTTATTATATTTACCATTTGATCGTGGAGGTCTGAAATGTCCAAATTTTATGTTGTATTATTGGTCGGCACAACTGAGGTCTATGACATATTATTTTTCATCAAATGATCTCCCTCACTGGACTGAAATGGAATCATACAATTTACCTTTACCTCTTCCCATATTCATATACTCAGATTCGGCAAAAAAATTACAAAAACAAGTTAAAAATCCATTTGTAAAGCATATGATCAAAATATGGTGTGAAGCTAAAAACTATTTAAAAGAACCACAGTTATTGTCACAATTTAGTCCAATATGGGGTAATCAATATTTTAAACCAGGGAGAGCGGACGCTGTATTTAAAGTATGGAATTTAAAAGGGATACAAAAGATTCAGGATTTATATTTGCCATGTGCAGACAACATAATGTCTTTTGAAGAGCTGAGGATCAAATTTAATCTCAATAGAACACATTTTTTTAAATATCTTCAACTTAGAAACTTTATTCGATCAAATCAAAATAAAGCTCTCACTCGACCTATTTATTCATCCTTGGAAAAAATGATGATGAAAGATAGTAAAAGAAAGGGTATTATTTCAGAGTTTTATAACTCACTGACACTATCTTCAAGTGAAAATTCACTGAAAAGATTAAACTACTGGAAAGAAGATCTGCAAATTGAAATTTCAGAGGAACAATGGGAATTGGCTTGTACAGAAGCTCAAACCAAATCAATAAATGCACGCCTTAAATTGATACATTTCAAATGGTTAATGCGGATGTATGTTACACCGGAGGAGTTAAATAGATATAACAAAAATATACCAGATACATGCACAAAATGCATGGAAAGTAAAGGAACCCTATTTCATTGTTTATGGGAATGTAGATTAATAAGAATGTTTTGGGAAGAGGTGAGGGTAACAATTGAAAAAATAATCTCAAAACAAATCATATTGAATCCTAAACTGTTTTTGTTGGGTCTGTACCCAGAAAAGCATAATTTTAATAAAAGTGAAAGAACATTCATAGACCTCAGTTTGCTTAATGCCAAAAAATGTATTGCACTATTATGGAAAAAGACTCATAGACCAGATGTGACTCAGTGGTTAAGACAGATGTTAACAAACCTTCCATTAGAAAGAATAACATATATACTAAAATCAAAGGAAATTGTGTTTGAGAATATATGGAGACCTTTTATTGATTATGTAAAAAATTTAAACATAACTCTTGAAGAAGAAGGTGAATGATGTGTGTGGACCTTGTAAATTCCAAACTGGTGAACATAATATGTATACTTATGTATTGGATTGTCTAGACTAAACAGAGGAGCATTGTTGAAGACTTGATTTTGTTGGTGGTTGTTGGTGTTTTTAGTGCATTTTTTTTTTTGTAGTACTTTAGTGTTAGTGTTTGATTGTTTGTATCATGTTTGTTAAAAAAAAAAAAAAAAAAGGTTCAATAAAGATATTGTGGAAAAAAAAAAAAGAGTAGGGCCTAGCACAGATCCCTGTGGAACTCCATGACTGAGCTTTGAGTTGAAAGAAAACTCATTATTTACATGAACAAACTGGAACCTATCAGATAAATAAGATCTAAACCACTGCAAAGAAGTTCCATTAAGTCCAACATAGTGTTCTAATCTATCAAGTAGAATATTATGATCGATAGTATCAAAAGCTGCACTAAGGTCTAAAAGGACAAGTACAGAAACTAGTCCATTATCAGATGCAATGAGGAGGTCGTTAGTGACCTTCGCTAAGGCTGTTTCAGTACTATGATGGATTCTAAACCCAGACTGAAACTCTTCAAGTAAACCATTTCCCTGCAGGTGGTCAAATAATTGCGTAGCAACAACTCTTTCTAAGATTTTTGAAATGAAAGGGAGATTAGAGATTGGTCTATAGTTAGCTAAAGCTCCTGGATCTAGCGTTGGCTTTTTGAGTAAGGGTTTAATTACAGCCGTTTTAAAAGCCTGCGGTACATGGCCTAAAGTTAATGAAGAATTGATTATATGAAGAATAAGGCTACCAATAAGTGGGAAGACTTCTTTAAATAACCTGGTAGGAATAGGGTCTAAAAGACAAGTTGAAGGTTTGGATGAGGAAACTATTTTGTCTAACTCACAAAGGTCGATTGGAGTAAACTCATCAAGACAGACATCAATAGAAGGAGTTGTAGTAGTTACAGTATTTAAGTTAACTGTGGGAAGAATCTGATTGATTTTATCTCTGATGGATGAAATTTTATTATTGAAAAAGTTCATAAAGTCCTGACTAGTAAGCTCTAAGGGAATGCTAGGATTGACAGAGTCCTGACTCTTTGTCAACCTAGCTACAGTACTGAAAAGAAACCTGGGATTATTCTTGTTCTCTTCTATTAATGCAGAGTAATAACTCGTTCTAGCTTTTCTAAGAGATTTTTTATAAAATAAAAGATGATTTCTCCAAGCTAAATAGATTTCATCTAAATTAGTGGAGCGCCATTTTCTTTCTAATTGACGAGTCTTCTGTTTTAAGCTACGAGTTTCTATGTTGAACCAAGGAGTTAGAAATCTCTGATTAGACTTTTTCTTTTTTAAGGGGGCCACCAAGTCTAGAGTCTGATGCAGAGAAGCTGAAACACTATCCACCATGTTATCTATTTCAGAAGGAGCAAGCTGTCTATAGCTTATTTCCGTTGTGTTGACACATGGCATAGAGGAAACAATCTGCATAAATTTGATAACAGCATCATCTGAGAGGCATCTACTGTAGTAATAGTTTTCTTTAGGAGCCAGATAGTCAGAAATAGTAAAATCAAAGGTTAACAGACAATGGTCTGACAGTACAGGGTTATGAGGAGACACTACCAGATGTTCTATTTCTATGCCATATGTCAGAACAAGGTCCAATGTATGGTGGAGGTAATGAGTAGAATTTCCTACTTTCTGAGAAAACCCAATCAAGTCTAATATTGAATTAAATGCCACATTAAGGCAGTCACTATCTACATCCACATGTATATTAAAGTCCCCTACTATAATTATTCTATCAGATTTCAGCACTAAATCAGCTAAGAAATCAGCAAATTCGGATAAAAATTCTGAGTAGGTTGATGGGGGACGATAAACTATGGCAAATAAAATTGGGTTTAACCTAAAATTGCTAAAGTGCCCAATACTGAGGACCAAGCCCTCAAAGGAATTATAACATGTTTTTTGCTTTACATTAACTAGTAATTTGGAATGGTAAATTGTTGCTACTCCTCCTCCACGACCAGAACTTATGGGATTTTGACAGTTTAAATAACCAGAGGGAGTTGATTCATTTAAACCAACATAATCCTCTTGCCCTAACCAAGTCTCTGTAAGGGAAATTAAATCAATCTGATGATCAATTAACAGATCATGGACTAACAGAGACTTGGGAGTTAGAGACCTAATATTTAATAAACCACATTTAATTTTTAAATTATGAGGAGGAACAGAGGCCAATTCATTCATTTTAGAGGCTTTATGTTTAATTTGAGTTTTACCAATATTTTGCTTTATCACTTTGGGATGCTTATGCATTATATTTACTTTGGAGGGAGCAGACAACGATTCCCTGATGGGGAATACAGGGGCTAAGCTGAGGGGTGGCGGATGAAGAGGAGCTGCAGAGCGGCGTGTAAGACTGCGGCTCTGCTTCCTGGTCCCAACTCTGAGTAGTCAGGGTTTTGGAAATTTGGATAAAAAAGATGCCAGATTGTTAGATAAATGAGAAGCACCATCTTTTTTTTTTACGAGAGTAAATTAACGTCAAAGCTGGGGGATAGTGGAGTCTCTGGGTAATTTACTCCCCAGATAAACAACAGCAGTTTGGATAAACTTGTGATGTAAACTGTCATGAAGGAAATGTTCCAGATTTGTCTCTGGGGACTCCAAAGACAAAACAGCAAAAATTCAAAACGGTTTAATTATCATTTACCTTGTCACATGTTCCCATCTCTGCCCTTTTTTCCCCACCATCTGTCACCTGTACATGTCTTACATGTATGCACATTTTCTTTTGTTTTTAATATGATTTGCTTTTTCACAGCTTTTGAAATCACATCATGCAAACAAACAGGTTCAAGGTAGGCATCTCCATCTGTCCTCAACTCGACCTCTGACACCACCTTTCTGTCACTGCATTATTGAATCCCATTTCCTTCCACCTGTCCTGACACTCATGTTTATCATCACCTCTGTTTGTGCTGAGCCTGTGAACATCTGGACAAACTGTATCTGCATTTAAAAATGGCAGTTTAAGTGACTCACTGCTGAGTAAAGCAGCAAAATGGTACATGACAGGATTGCATTAAAGAGACTGCACACTTTAAAAAAAATCTCTCTTTTCTGTGTATAGTGAAATTCCCCTTCCATATTTTTAGTCTGCAGCTCTTGAGCTGTCAGGAGGGCCGACTAGCAGCTTGAGTCATTTATCACCATGACTCACCAGCTATTACTAAGCAAAAACAGCCAGCTCACAACCTGCTCCACTCTGCCTCTACTCCAGCTCATAATCATTAGCTTGCATAGCATGAGACAGTCTGCAGGCATTCTGTGCTAGCAATTACTCCGACAAAGCATGCAGTTTAGATCACCTGCTAAACTACAAGGTGGAATTACAAAGAAGAATTTTTTTGGGGGGTAGTGCCTGATTTGAATCTGGCTGATCTAGATTAGGACATCCAGTCTCTTTATCAGACTGACTCAACCTGTAAGTTGATGGTCATCTTTGGGGATGACAGCTTGGTCTCTGACTACAGCCCAGAGACCCAAAAACTGATCTCAATGAGAGAATCCATGGTGTCCAAGCCTGAAGCCTTCAGACTAAGTCTACGTCTGTGTTACAAGCCAAATTGTTTTTTTTTTCCTTACATCAGATTTGTTTGTCATTACAGTCCATAATATTCATAATTCCAAATTACTTTTACCTGACTCTTAATATGAACATGCCTGTCTTCCAAAATGGCACATATGCACACATCAATAAGTCACTGCGTCAGTGACAACAGATGTCATTTGTGTGACCATTTGTTTGCTTTAGATTGAGAAAATACAGTGGTGTGAAAGTGGCCCCTTCCTGATTTCCCTTTTTTTTGTATGTTTGTCACACTTAAATGTTTCAGATCATTAAACAGATTTAAATATTTGACAAAGATAACACAAGTAAACACAATGCAGTTTTTAAAAGAAGGTGTTTATTATTAAGGGTAAAAAAAAAACAAAACCTACATGGCTTTACTCTGGAATGCACCATCTGTCAGATTACATTGTAAACAGCAGTGCTGTAGCTGCACTGAATGGAACTGATACACACAAACTGTTGGAAGCAGAAACAGTCAAACAACGTATAAAAGCAGTGAGACCTGAAAGTAGAGCTACAAAAAACCAAAAACAGTATCTAGTCTTCCAAACTGTCAATCATGCTTGAGTTTTGTGGGACACGAAGTCTAAACCAATAGGGATTTTAGGTGGACATTTAAAGATACAGTTTAATTCCCAAAAGAGATGAGATATCTGCCCTACTGCTGGACTCAAATCTGGACTATCTTTGTTGAACAGAAACTTGGTTACACAGTAACATACCCACTAATATGATAGACATTCCAGGTTATCACTGCTTTAGAAAAGATAGGCAGGTAGGGAAGGGAGGAGGAGTGTTGATATTTATTAAAGAAAAATTCAAATGCCAACTGGTTGAATTGAATACCCCCCTGGAATGTCTAGCTGTCAATGTCATTCTCTCACCTGTAATGAATTTCAGTATTACAGTATTGTACAATCCACCGTCACACAATGTCTCCTTCTATAATGAATTAAGTGATTTAAACTACTTGAGAGTCACAAAGAAACTTAATGGTATGGTGACTTTAACATCAACTGGACTGATAAAACTAACAAACAGAAATTAAAAAACATCATGACATCTTTGTTATTAGAAAATATAAATCTGGTGAACTTATACGGTCCCAAAATAGATGATCAAAACTTCTTTGCTAATTTATTTCTTATTTTATCATCACTTACAGGGCAACATATAATAGCAGGGGATTTTAATTGTACATTGAATCCCGGTATAGATAGATCAACAGGACTGGACTGTACGCACAATGGATGCAGGATGACCATTAATCATTTTATGAAAGAATTGAGATTGCTAGATATATGGAGAGAAATGAAACCACAAGTTAAAGCCTACTCTTGTTATTCTAATACCTACAAGACATTCTCACGTATTGACTGTTTTTTGATCTCCACAGAATTAAGGTCCAAGATTCAAAACTGTTTCTATGATAACATTGTGATTTCTGATCATGCACCCTGCTGTCTAATATATGTAGATAAGAAATTGACAAAGGAACCAGGTAGGTGGCAATTTCAGCATAAATGGCTTCAGGATGAGGAATTTGTTAAGTACATAGAAAAACAGATAGATGAGTTCTTTGATATCAATACTACACAAACATCAACATGTATAAAGTGGGAGGCTTTCAAAGCTTTTATTAGGGGGCATATTATTAGTTATACAGGTTCAAAATCTAAGAAGACTCGAGAGGAGAGAGTCCAATTGGGACATAAAATAAAAATTCTTCAAGAAAAAGTGTATGCAGGAAGTGACCCAAAGTTAGAGAACGAATTACTGATTCTGAGAGCTGAATATGACAAAAAATCAGCGAATAGAGCTGCCTCGAGTCTTCTAAGATTGAAGCAATCTTTTTATGAACAAGGTGAAAAATCAGGGAAATTATTGGCATGGCAGATTAAACAATTAGAATTTAAAACACCAATTACCAATATTATAAGTAACGGAGAGGCAGTTGTAGATCCTTTAGAAATTAACAGTGCCTTTAGAGATTATCATGAAAAACTATATGATACAAAAAATGAAACTGACTTAACAAAACTAAATGGGTTTTTGGACGGATTATCTGTACCGTGTATTCCAAATGAAAACAGGGAGATACTGGAGTCTAAAATTAGTCAAGAAGAAGTTGGGCTAGCCACTGATAATATGAAATCAGGAAAAAGTGTAGGACCAGATGGTCTTCCAGTTGACCTCTATAAAGAATTTAAGAATAAATTAATAAAACCATTTTTGGAAATGGTTTTAGAAGCATTTCAAAATAGTAATTTACCATTATACATGAATAATGCCTTAATTATACTGTTGCCAAAACCAGGTAAACCCGCTAATAAATGTGAAAACATGAGACCAATAAGCCTATTAATGTTTATGTTGTATTACTGGTCAGCACAACTGAGGTCTATGACATATTATTTTTCATCAAATGATCTCCCTCACTGGACTGAAATGGAATCATACAATTTACCTTTACCTCTTCCCATATTCATATACTCAGACTCGGCAAAAAAATTACAGAAACAAGTTAAAAATCCATTTGTAAAGCATATGATCAAAATATGGTGTGAAACCAAAAAATATTTAAAAGAACCACACTTATTGTCACAATTTAGCCCAATATGGGGTAATCAATATTTTAAACCAGGGAGAGTGGCTGCTGTATTTAAAGTATGGAATTTAAAAGGGATTCAAAAGATTCAAGACTTATATCTGTCATGTTCAGATAACATAATGTCTTTTGAAGAACTGAGGATCAAATTTAATCTTAATAGAACACATTTTTTTAAATATCTTCAGCTTAGGAACTTTATTCGATCATATCAAAATAATGCTCTCACCAGACCTACTTATTCATCCTTGGAAAAAATTTTGACGAAAGATAGTAAGAGAAAGGGTATTATTTCAGAGTTTTATAACTCATTGACATTATCCTCAAGTGAAAACTCACAGAAAAGACTGAATTATTGGATAGAAGACCTGCAAACTGAAATTTCAGAGGAACAATGGGAATTGGCTTGTACAGAAGCTCAAACCAAATCAATAAATGTATGTCTTAAATTGATACATTTTAAATGGTTAATGTGGATGTATGTTACACCGGTGGAGTTAAATAGATACAACAAAAACATACCAGATACGTGCACAAAATGTATGGAAAGTAAAGGAACCCTATTTCATTGTTTATGGGAATGTAGAAAAATTAGAATGTTTTGGGAAGAGGTGTGGGTAACAATTGAAAAAATAATTTCAAAACAAATCATATTGAATCGTAAATTGTTTTTGTTGGGTCTGTATCCAGAAAAGCATAACTTTAATTTTCAATATATATTTTATTCAGTTTTTTTGAAAATAAGACAGGACAATAAACAATAAACACTGCCAGTGCTCAAGAAAATACACAAAGAAATAAGTGATTGTTACACAAAGCCCATATAACTACAAAAGTGTAAGCAGTCCATGCTAAGCAAGTTTCATGATACAATCCTTTCATGTTACAGGCTGAGTCTTCTTTTTCTTAATGTGATCCATAAATGGTCCCCAAATTTTAGTAAACATATCTTGAGTGTTAGACAAATGATATCGAATCTCTTCAAGGTACAAGCAGGATGCCAAATCATTAAGCCAGTTAATATAACTGGGCGGCGTATTGGCCTTCCATTCTTTCAGAATGACCCTCTTCGCAACAATCATGCCAAACCTAATAGCATGCTGAAGTGACTGTGAGCAGAGCAAAGTTTGATCTGAACAACCAAGTATTACTGTTAAGACATCAGGTATTATGACTTTTTTATATATGACACTGTACAAATTAAAAATCTGAGACCAAAAATTTTTAAGCGAGGGGCAGGAGAAGAATAAATGACATAAAGTACCATCACTTATTTTACACTTGTCACATAGTGGTGAAATGGTCGGAAAAAGTCTATTAAGGCGAGTCTTAGAGTAATGTAATCGATGTATTACTTTAAATTGTATTAGCTGAAGTCTGGCATTTACTGAACATGAATGAATACCAACTAAGGCTCTTTCCCATAGATCATTTGAGATCTCTATACCTGCATCCCTCGTCCATGCCTCCTTGACATGGGTCGAAGACGTTGGCCAAGAGAAAAGATTAACGAATTCTGAAACTAAATGCTTGGAGGTTGGGTGTTTTCTCAAAACCTCATAGAAATCATGTTGTACAGGAAGTTTGACAAAATGGGTTAAAGACTGTTGTACAAAATATCTAATCTGCAGGTACCTGAAAAAATGATCAGGTGGGAGATTGAACTTCATTTGTAATTGTGTAAAAGATGCAAAGTCCTTGTTGATATACATGTCCTTTATTAAAAGAATACCTTTATTTGACCATTGCCTGAACACAGGATCTGATAAAGCTGGTTTGAAGGCAGGGTTTTGGCATATAGGTGCATATATAGAAAGGTCAGGAAGATGCAATATCTTCTTAATTTGTTTCAAAATTCTGAAGGAATTGTACAGCACAAAGTCATGTCTGAACACATTCAGAGGGACGTCGACCTTGCTAAATAATAAAGCAGATAAAGATGTACCAATGAGGGATTGACAGTTATGAGATTCAAGTGCAGGCCAACACGGTATTTGATCCACATTATGATTATCTTGGGACCAGAAGACCAAGGCCCTAGCGTTGCAGGCCCAATAATAATGTCTCATAATAGGCAACCCAAGACCACCCTCGACCGAGGGTTTTTGGAGATGTAATTTAGAGACACGGGGGGTTTTGCCAGCCCAAATAAAGGAGATGATAATGGAATCAACTAATTTAAAAAAAGATGCTGTAAGAAAAATTGGCAGATTCTGAAATAAATATATAAATTTAGGAAGTACAATCAATTTGACAATATTTACTCGTCCAATTAGAGAAATTGGTAGTAATTTCCATTTCTCAATCATGCCCCTAATCTTATTTAATAGTTCTATAAAATTCAATTTGAAAATAAGTTTGGGATTCCTAGGGATGGTGATTCCTAAATATTCAAAGTGCTCATTTGATATTTTAAAAGGTAATGTGTTGAGAAATGTTTTATCTAGACCATCTGAAAGAGGCATAAGAACACTTTTCTCCCAGTTAATGGTAAAACCAGAGAACTGACCAAATTCCCTAATGATCTCGAGAAGAGGTGGAAGAGACTGTTTAATGTCAGACAGTGTCAAAATGACATCATCAGCGTACAAGCCAATAGTGCATTCAGATGCGCTATATCTAAACCCAACTATTTCAGGCTCCATCCTGATGGCAACAGCAAGTGGTTCAAGCGCCAGAGCAAAAAACATTGGCGATAGACAACAGCCCTGCCTGGTCCCACGATGTAATAAAAATGGGGCAGATTTATTGTTGTTAGTAAGTACATATGATCTAGGATGTGCATAAAGCATTTTTGCGATAGCTATAAATCTGTCACCAAAGCCAAATCTTTTAAGAGTAATAAACATATACTCCCACTCAATTTGATCGAAGGCCTGCTGTGCATCCAAGGAGACAACAGCAGAATATGGTGGGTTGTTAGAATACATGACGTTCAGAAGTCTACGAGTATTCGAAAATGCAAACCTTTCGGGGATAAACCCGGTTTGGTCACTATGAATTAAGGAACCAATGTGTTCGTTCAAGCGGTTTGCCAAAACTTTTGCAACAATTTTCTGGTCACTATTTAAAAGGCTGAGAGGGTGATAAGAAGCTAGATTTGTTTCATCTTTACCCTTCTTCAACAGTAGACAAATGTTCGCATCGTATAATGTCTCTGGGAATGATCCTTCCTTCACGGAAGAGTTTAACATACGAAGCAACAATGGAGCAAGTTTGTCAATGTGAATTTTATAAAATTCAATGCCAAATCCGTCAGGGCCACAAGCCTTACCATTTGGAAATGAACGGATGGCAGCTTTGATCTCCTCTAGTGTGAAGTCAGCATCCAACTGTTGTTTGGCATTTTCACTCAATGTGGGCATATCCAATCTATTTAAGAACCCCCATATGTCTTCCTTTGATGACGATGATTTAGAGGTATATAAGTTTTTAGAATATTCATAAAAAGTGTTATTTATCTGTAAAGGGTCAGTTATTAGTTCTCCATTAGATACAATTTTATAAATTGCCCGTTCAGCTTGAACACCTCTCAGCTGCCTAGCGAGTACGCTGTGTGCTTTATCACCAAGCTCAAATTGCTTTTGTTTAAACTTTCGTATATAATTACAAACATGCTCACCAAGAATGCGGCTGTATTCAAGTCTTGCAGATACAATATTCTTTAGTATTTCATCTGATTTTGAGATACGAAATGATTCCTCCAACAAAGGGAGTTGGGCCTGTATTTCAGACATACGCTTCTGTTTAACCTTTTTATTATAAGACTGGTACGAGATAATATCACCCCTAATAACGGATTTAAATGTTTCCCACAGTGTGGAATCAGATACCTCACCATTATCATTAAAGTGTAAGAAATCTGTAATTTTGTTTGAGATGCTTTCACAAAAAACTTTATCTGAATTTAATGCCGGATTGTATTTCCAATTATATGAGTGCACAAGCATGTTGAAGTTTATTTTAACAGACACAGGGGCATGATCAGAAATTAAAATATTGTTATAATCTGAACTAACAACGTTGGTAATTAAATTGGAATCAACGAGAAAATAATCAATCCTAGTAAAACTGCCATGTACCTGGGAGAAAAAGGAGTACTGTCTGTCCAAGGGATGTTGATGCCTCCAAATATCCACTAAATTTAGCGATTTAATAAGATTATTTAGGACTGGCACAGATTTTAACATGGGAGCAGCTGTAATGGAAGATCTATCAAAATGAGGGTCTAGAAAACAATTAAAATCACCTCCTATAATAATGTTACAGTTATTCTGTTCTGCAACAAGACGAAAAATTTTACAGAAGAAATCCGGACTATCAAAATTTGGAGCATATACATTTAAAAGGGCCAATGGCATAGAGTTTATGGTACCTGTTTACAAGCACAAATCTCCCACCTGGGTCGGTCACCATAGACTTGAATACAAAAGGTATAGTTCTGCGCACTAAGATGGCCACTCCTCTGGCCTTTGAGGAAAAGGTAGATTGATAGACCTGGGATATCCATAAGGCTCTCAACCGTCTCTGTTCTGTGGGGGGAATATGGGTTTCCTGTAAGAAAATTATATCAGAGGACAATGATTTCAGATGTGAAAATACTTTTACTCTTTTGAGAGCTTTCCCCAAACCCCTACAGTTCCATGATGTGAACTTGAGATGACTCACACCTGATCCAGAGGAACCAGCTTGCATTCAAAAAAAAAAAATTAAATTTAAAAAAATATATGGGCTTAGGCAGTAAATGGCTACACTGGCAGGCAAAACAAACCAAACAAAGAACAAATTAAAAAAGAAAAACATATTATAAAAACCCATTCCCTTAACGCCGCAAAAAACAGGAACAATGCGGCAAAACCCACTAATACTTGGGAGACTTCTGGGTAACGGACACAGTTTTGCGTTTCAGCAAACCACCAATGGAGCTGCGCAGTCTTCTAATGTAAATCAATTAACTGAAAAAAAAAGCTACACACAAAGACAATATAATTAACTTAGAATATGCCATCAAAAAAGGACGATGCAGAATAAAGTGCAGTATTAGAATGGCGTCAACAGCTGTATAATTTAAACAATGTGCACTTCGCCAGTTATACACTGTCAGTCAGGGAGTTGGCAAACCTCTCTGCATCCGCCGGAGTGTTAAACACTTTAACTTCACTGTTGCGGACGACCTGAAGTTTGGCAGGAAACCGTAGAGAGCACTTGGCGCCGGCATCAGTCAGCTTCTTCTTGACGTTGTTAAAGGCTTGACGCTGTGATGCAACCTCCGCCGTGTAGTCCGGGAAGATGTACACTTTATTGCCTTGATAACGGAGTGGACCCTGTTGTCTGCTGAGTTTAAAAATATTGGCCAAGTCGCGGTCATTGTGAACTTTGGCGATGATCATCCGTGGGCGCTCGTTGTCCGGAG
The DNA here is from genome assembly GCA_020510985.1 of Pholidichthys leucotaenia. Lineage (NCBI taxonomy): Eukaryota > Metazoa > Chordata > Actinopteri > Cichliformes > Pholidichthyidae > Pholidichthys > Pholidichthys leucotaenia. The sequence continues at coordinate 379,475,705 of CM035842.1, read as the reverse complement.
GCTTAGGTTTGAGGCTGCGGTGGGCACGGTCAATTTTAACGGGCTTGGTCAGATTATTCGGGCCAAGCAACTCCGGTAGCAGTCGTGTCACAAACTCTGTGGGATTGCCCTTCTCTTCTCCTTCTTTGATCCCCACGATCCTGATGTTTAACCTCCGCGAGCGCCCCTCCAAGTCATTTAGCTTAGCCTTGAGCCGACCATTTTCCACCTGCAACTCACGGTAGCTAGTTTCCAGTGCCGTGATGCGAACATCTGCGTCAGAGAGTGCCACATCCATGCTATCCAAGCGTTGTTCAGTCTGATTATGTTCATTCAGTAATATGCCCAAATGCGTCTCCACTGTACTTAAACGACCCTCCACGGACTTTTTCAACTCTTCCATCTGCGCTGAAACTTTAGCTAGCTCAGCGCCATATTTATTAACTGCAGCTAATATAGCTTCGTTGCTAGCGCTAGCCGAGGCTGAATTTGATGATTTTACCTCGTCTCTCTTGGGTGGCATGATTGGAGGTTAATTAGAAACAGCTCTGACGATAAGTAGGCAAAAAGTTGGTAAGTAGGTGTAGCAAAGATAAACAAAATTTAGAAGTCTGCGACGGAGCCTCGTGGAAACACGTCTACTCCATTACTGCGCACGAGCGCCCCCCAGAAAAGCATAACTTTAATAAGAGTGAAAGAGCATTCATAGACCTCAGTTTGCTTAACGCCAAAAAATGTATTGCACTACTATGGAAAAAGACTCATAGACCAGATGTGACTCAGTGGTTAAGACAAATGTTAACAAACCTTCCACTAGAAAGAATAACATACATACTGAAATCAAAGGAAATTGTGTTTGAGAATATATGGAGACCTTTCATTGATTATGTAAAGAATTTAAACATAACTTTTGAAGAAGAAGGTGAATGATGTGTGTGGACCTTGTAAATTCCAAACTGGTGAATGTATAATATGTATACTTATGTAATGGATTGCTTAGACTAAACAGAGGAGCATTGTTGAAGACCTGCCTTTGTTAGTGGTTGTTGGTGTTTTTAGTACTTTTTTTTAATTACTTTAGTGTTAGTGTTTGATTGTTTGTGTTATGTTTGTAAAAAAAAAAAGGTTCAATAAAAAATATTGTGGAAAAAAAAAACATCATGACAAAATTGAATTACCAACAAATGAGCAAAGGACCCACCAGGATAACCAAACTTTCGAAAACACTCAATGACATGGCATTTGCCAATAAGCCAGAACGTATAACAAGAACCTATAATCTGGTAACTGGTCTTTCAGATCACAATATGACTCTTACAGTCAGAAAGCTTACTAAAAACGGCTACAGTATCTCGGGGGTGTTGATGCTGACAAAATAAAAAAGATTATTCCCAAATCTAAAACAATACAGTTTGAATGTGACCTAAAGAATCAAAATTGGGAGCAGATCATGTCAATATGTGATGTAGAGGAGTGTTGTAGTTCTATAACTGCAGCAATAACAAAATCCATAGAAAAATTAGTAGAAGTAAGCAGAGTCCGCCGCTAACATCAAGGGATTAACCGAACTTGACATGGTTGGCTGAACAAACATGAAGGAGATGAATGCGCATACGTGGAGAACACGCTGCCACGTATGGAGGTGAATGCTCCGACAATCTCTTTCCACAAATGCAGCGTATTTATAATCATGATGCAAACAAGGAAAGAGATTGCCGGTGTGAGGGAGTGTGGGCTGAACCTAATTAAACTCAATGTGTATGAGTGCGTGTATGAGTGTGTGAATGGGAATGAATGGAATAAGTGCGTGTGTTTGTGGGGAAACATCCCTAATGTGAAACAGCTGATGGCACTGACAAGAGGGGGAGACGTGCCCAAGCTATCAGGGAGCGAAGGACCCAGACAGCTGCCTGACGCCCCTGATGGAAAATAGGGCAAATAAATAATAAGTCAGAACTGGATTTTGAACCATCAAACCCAGGCTCATGACAGCCCCCCCCCCCCCGCCCCAGAGGTGGGTTCCAGAAACCCCAGTACCATCAGCTGAAAACAAAAAAGAACACACCTCAAAGGAACCCCCCCCCCCTCAGCAACAAACAATTACCCAGGGTGGGAGGTGGGGGAAAACCGATTAGGAGCGAAGCAACCAGTGATGAATACAACGCATAATAAGCAAGTCAGGAACAGTGACCCTCCTAACAACCTGCCTAGGACACTAACCCCCCTCCCCAGAAGTCCAAAGTTCAGGGGGTCGACCAGAGTCCCAGGCCCCTAGCATGGCGAGGGGTGACTGATCAGGTGGCCTGCCCAAGTCCCATGTCCAGCAGGTGGCCTGCAGAATAGTGTCCGGCGGCCTGCCCAGGCCGATGGGCCACCCGACCCAAAGGCCAAGTCTCTCGGGTGGCCGACTAGCGTGGTGGAGCCACCAGAACCAGAGGGGAAGGTGGAGAGGCAGCCTACACACTCAGGAACCTCTGTGGCCAAACCGAGGGATAGGAGCCCCCCTGCCGCCCGAAGCTTGGAGCAGGGGGACCACTGCACCCACGATGGTCCCGGTCTGGGACGTGGCTGCACCCGTGATGATCCCGGTCTGGGACGTGGCTGTACCCGCGATGGTCCCGGTCTGGGACGTGGCTGCACCCGCAGTGGACCCCGGCTGGGGCACCGATGCACCTGCGGTGGTCCCCATTAGGGACTTCATTGCTTCCACGGTGGCCTCCCCAGCGAGGGAGGTGAGGCTCCTAACAATCCTTGGCACTGGACCCTGATCCTCGGCGGCCTTCGGTGGGATCAGCTGCTCTCCGGCGACCCTGGCAGGGGGCTCTGAACCCAGAGAGAGAGAAAGAGAGACTGGGTCAGGATCGCTGGCAGCGGCAGAGCCCAGCAAGGCGGCCCCGAGGGCTACTACGAGCTGCCCTGGGCCCTCCTCGCCATGAGTCGGACAGTGTGACATCAACATTGACATTACTGACAAAATGGAGCACACTTGCCTGAACTCGGGCTCCGCCGCCATCCAGGACTCCGGCGACTTGGGGTCTGTGGATTCTGTAGGTTCACCCGGTGCTGTGCCCCCGTCGACCTCCTCTGGGACCGCTAGCCCCACGTTGTTGTCCATAGGCAACCCCAGTAGTGGCAGCTCCTCTCCGGCAACCCTAGGATGGAACTCGAAGGGGATAGGAGAGGAGGAACGGTTAGGGTCGCCGGCAGCGGCAGAGCCCGGCGAGGGGAGTCCAGATGTGGCCGGGAGCCACACCCAACTCTCCTCCCCAAGAGCCAGACAAGATCACTCAATCATTGACAAATGAACTACAGGAGAGATTACTTGCCTGCGCTCAAGCTCTACCACCGTCCAGGACTCCAACGATGCCAACAATGATGTTTCGGGTCCCGTCTGCCGGCGGTCTGGTCCGGGGAATGACTCCGCTGCGGTGGCCCCCGTAGCAGGCATGATGGTAGTTGCAGTCGTCGTACACCCGTGCACCGTCCTCCCTGCCAGCGGCTCCTCTGGCATGGCAGCCAAGGACAACCTCTCCGCTGGCCCCTGGGTTGGACCCTCCTGGGCCTCCGACTCCTCTCCCCTCAAGTGACCTGGATCCAGCGCCGGTGAGCTCATAGGGGCACACAGAAAGGAGTTGGTGAGGTCAGGTTCGGGAGCACTATATGCCGCTGGGGCGGAGCACTCAGGGGACTGCACACCCCGAGCCTCCTCGTCAGGAGGCAGGCAAAATTGTTCATTAAACATGAAAGTTAAATGAGAAAAAACTTGCCTGTCCTCCTGGCACAGGACGTCCTCAGCGGCCTCCGAGACGTCCCCTCTCCTCTCCGGGCGTTCCTCCTTGTGCAGCACCGGTGGGACCGGAAGCCTCTTCCGGCGGGAGTTCCTCCTTTTCTTCCTCCCGGATGGCTCAGGAGCCAGATAGCCTGGGATGCGAAGCGTCGCTCTGGACAGCGAGTCAGCCGTGCCAAGAAGCTCCGTCTTCTCCAGAGATGGAAGCGAAGTGGCCGCGAGGAGCTCGAGCGCTGGGGAATCCTTATCTGACTCCACCTCACAGTGCTCCCCCTCCATCTGGCAGTTAAGCTGGGCCCGTCTCTGCTCCTCCTTTGCACGGCGCTCCTCCTTAACCCGGCAGTCGAGCTGGGCGGGTAGGGCCAACCACTCCTCCTCCGTCGACAAGCTCGTGGATTGAGTCGGCGCAGGGGATGAAACCCTCACAGCCGGGGACGCACCTCCTTGGGCCTCTCTCTCGTGGTGCTCCTCCTCGATCCGATGATTTATCGTGGCCAGCAACCCCAGTCTCTTCTCCTCCGTCATCACGTCTGAGGATTGGGTGGGCGCCGGCCCAGGAGAAGAAAGAGAACCGCAAGGAGAGGAGGTCTTCCTCCGCCGGGAACGTTTCTTCTGACGGGGGGCTGGCTCCAGTGTAGGAGAGGCACCCTCCGGCTCCACGTCTGCCGAGGGGAGGATGGCGGAGAGGATGGCGTCCACCCTAGGAACGATCTGGAGGTTAGGATGGTGCCGCTCAACGTCCTCTGGGATGAGCCGTGCCCACTGCATGTCCTCAAGAAACTGCGGCCACTGAAAGGCAAAGATTGCCTCTTCCAACAGCTCCTGGGCTCTCTGCTCCTTGTCCGCCCAGATCATCCCATCGTTACTTGAGGAGAAAGGAAAAAGGGGTAAAAGAAAAAGAAAAAATGCACGCCTACTCCGCTGAGTTTTTTCTGTATGGTCGGAGCATTCTGTCATGATTCCTCATGCGCCATAAGGCGGCGCACGAGGGAGGGAATGAAAAACTCAAGTGCTGGAGTAGAACGTGCCATTTATTAACATAAACTGCAACAAATGAACAAGTCCGGTAACCACACAAATACAGAAGGTTGTAATGGTGGGATTGGACCACCAGACATGCAGGAACGCCACCCAGATGTTCTACAGCCCGGCGGAGAAATTGCCTAGTGCCGCAGGACTGCTGTCGGCACAGAGAGAAAGGCAAATGAGAAACTTACGGGACTGAAGCGATCTGGGGCTGTCCATGCAGTCTGGAGGATGAAAAAGTAAGCAGAGTCCGCTGCTAACATCAAGGGATTAACCAAACTTGACATGACTGGCTGAACAAACATGAAGGAGATGAATGCGCATACGTGGAGAACACGCTGCCACATATGGAGGTGAATGCTCCGACAATCTCCTTCCACAAATGCAGCGTATTTATAATCATGATGCAAACAAAGAAAGAGATTGCCGGTGTGAGGGAGTGTGGGCTGAACCTAATTAAACCCAGTGTGTATGAGTGCGTGTATGAGCGTGTGAATGGGAATGAATGAAGTGAGTGTGTGTATGTGTGTGGAAACACGCCTAATGTGAAACAGCTGATGGTACTGACAAGAGGGGGAGGCGTGCCCAAGCTGTCAGGGAGCGAAGGACCCAAACAGCTGCCTGACGCGTCTGATGGAAAATAGGGCAAATAAATAATAAGTCAGAACTGGGTTTGGAATCACCAATCCCAGGCTCATGGCAGATATCTATAATATGAGTACTTCATTTCTTAAAACATACAGCAACATAATAATTAAACAACTGACTCATCTCATTAATCTCTCCATTAGATCCTACAAATTTCCTTCTGGCTGGAAAAAAGCAGTCATCATACCAGTTTTTAAATCAGGAAGCCAGGACAATATAAGTAACTATCGTCCAATCTCAATTTTACCTGTTCTGTCTAAAGTTCTTGAAAAAGTTGTAGCTACACAGCTGATAGACCACCTATAGGCCGATCAGCTTCTCCACCCACACCAATTTGGTTTTAGACCAGGATGTTTAACAGAAACAGCAAATTGTTGCCTCACTGAAAATATTAAACAGTCTTTGGGTAGGGGTAATGTGGTGGGAGCTGTTTTTCTTGACGTTAAAAAAAGCATTTGACACTGTCAACCACAGTTTGCTTCTGTCCAAATTGTCAGCTTTTGATTTTTCTAGTGAAGCAATAGAATGGTTTACATCTTATCTCCAGAATAGAGAACAGTCTGTCAAAGTTGATCAGGACACATCTTCCGTTTTAAATAACAACCAGGGCATTCAACAAGGGTCTATTCTTGGTGCACTGCTTTTCAGCCTCTTCATTAATGACTTGCTGTTAAACTGCGCACCTGCAACATGCCAACTTTATGCAGATGATGCAGTGATACATACAGCTGCCAAGACACCGATACAGGCTGCTGATGTCCTGTCTAAGTGTATGGTTGATGTCCAAGAGTGGCTCTTTCAAAATAATTTACTGTTGAACTTTAAAAAAACAGTGTCTATGTGTTTCTCAATTAGGAAATCTAACCAGCAATGTTTGAAAGTTAACATACATAATCAAGAAATTACTTCAGTGACAGAATTCAAATACCTTGGAGTTGTACTAGACCTTCAACTCAATTTCAATCAACACATAAAAAAAATTTCAAAAACAATCAAAAAAAGTCTGAACTGTTTTAAATTAATCAGAAATTGCATACCAAAACAGGCAGCCCTGTTGTACATGCATGTAATGATCTTCTCCCATATTTCATACTGTCTGACAGTTTGGGTTCAGACAGCTCCCTCTACAATAAAACACATAGGTTCATTATATAATCAAGCCTTGAAAATCATGGATAAAAAGCCAATTCGCTGGCATCATTGTCATATATTAAAAAAAATAATTTATTGAGTTTTGAAAGCTTCACCAGTCTCTGCTTTCTGAAATTAATCTTCAAATGTATGAATAAATCGACACCAGAGCCACCTTGTGGTTTCATCCAAAGATAGGACGGCAGCAGAGTCACCAGGAGTTCTAACAGCAGTAACTGTAAAATATCCCACCGCAGAACCACATTTGGACAGACAGCTTTCTCTATAAAAGGTAGTCACATCTGGAACACAATGCCAAATGAAATTAAACTAACGACAGATTTCAAAGCATTCACAGTAAAGGTTAAGAACTGGCTGAAGGCAAAACCAGAATGTACCCACGCCTAGGACTTGTGATGTTAGCAAGGTCAGACTTTTAATGTGTTATTTGGTGTTTGTGTTTTGTTGGGTGAATGTGTATTAGGTTCCTATGCTGCTTGTTTATACTCTTTTTATTACCTCCGCCAGGCCGAAAGGCCAGGAGGAGGTAATGTTTTTGCCGGGGTTTGTCTGTGTGTTTGTCTGTGTGTTTGTCTGTTTGTCTGTCTGTCTCTGTCTGTCTGTCTGTCTGTCTGTCTGTTTGTCTGTTGGTTAGCAAGATAACTCAAAAACTTTTGGACGGATTTCAGTGAAACTTTCAGGCGTTGTTGGAAATGGTACAAGGAAGAACTGATTAAATTTTGGGGATGATCCGCATCACCGTCTGCATACAGGAATTTTTTAAAGCATTTTTTTCCACACTGTGACATACGGCCATTTTCAACATGTGCGCAGGCGCAATGGAGGGCGCTGGGCGTCGTGTCTGACCAACACAAACTCCGCCTTCTTCAACGTTTTAGCCACAAAAGCATGCGGAAAACACTGGTGGCCTGGGCCCGCCAGCGTGCCTGTGCCAGCCATAGGCGCTACGCACATTGCGCTGGTCGTCGTGTCTGACCAACACAAACTCCACGTTCTTCAACGTTTTAGGCACAAAAGCACGCGGAAAACACTGCTGGCCTGGGCCCGCCAGCGTGCCTGTTTTTGCGCCACGCTGCAAAACCTGACACGGCCACCTGTCCGCCGCCCGATTATTTGCCACAAATTCCCCGCCCAGCTATAGGCGCTGCGTAAAAACGACCTCTCTGCCGGGGAAGATTCTAAATTCTGTTTTGCCGCGGAGCGCAACCCCAATATAATATAAAATCCACGGCAACCTGTCTAACCAATCTGCATCCGTCAGTGGAGGAGATGGACACACCAACGCTTCAGTTTATTACCTCCGCCAAGGAGGCAATGCTTTTACTACCGTAAAACGGGGCTATAAGGGACGGCGGGGTAATATGGGACACTTTTCTAAATGTAATTCTGCTTTTTTAATTTTGCTTCCGCCTAGATTTGATGAAGGATTCATGGATATTTGACAATAACAACACAACTCAGCATCCTGCTCAAAATAAAAAAAGCAGAATTACATTTAAAACATTTCCCAGAAAAGTGTCCCTTATTAACCCGCCGTCCCTTATAGCCCCGTTTTACACTACTGAACCACTAATCCTATCACTATCACATTGATTGTCATTCATTAATTGTCTGTTTATTGCACTGTCCATGTCAAATAAACAAATAATCATTGTGAATCCAATTGCTAGTCATATCTTTTCATGCTCAGGGAATCTGAAAACGTACACACAAACACTGTATGGGGGGAACTGTGCCGCTTGGCGGAGGTCTGCACTCTCCGAGTGCTTTTCTAGTTTGTTGTTGCTTTACTAGTATTTTTTCTTTTTACTTGTACTTCTTGAAAAGTCCAACCGGGGACAGGAGTTGCAAACTAGCTTAATGCTATATACTCTTTGTGCAGAACATCAGATGTTCTATATGACCACTATGTTTCACTGCATTGTCCCTGATAAATAAATGAATTAAATAAAAATGGCCCCGTGTGAAAAAGTGACCCCCCCCCCAAAAAAAAACGTAACTGGTTTATCACATCTTTGGAAAGCTGAGTTCAACTTCTCTAGCCACACTCAGGCCTGATTACTGCCACACCTGTTCTCAATCAAGAAATCACTTAAATAGGACCTGCCTGATGAAGAGAAGTAGACCAAAAGATCCTCAAAAGCTAGACATCATGCTGTGATCCAAAGAAATTCAGGAACAAATGAGAAACAAAGTAATTGAGATCTATCAGTCTGGAAAATGTTATAAAGCCATTTCTAAAGCTTTGGGACTCCAGCAAACCACAATGAGAGCCATTATCCACAAATGGCGAAAACATGGAACAGTGGTGAACCTTCCCAGGAGTGGTCAGCCGACCAAAATTACCCCAAGAGTGCAGCCACGACTCATCCAAGAGGTCACAAAAGACCCCACAACAACATCCAAAGAACTGCAGGCCTCACTTGCCTCAGTTAAGATCAGTGTTCATGACTCCACCATAAGAAAGGGACTGGGCAAAAATGCCCTGCATGGCAGAGTTCCAAGACGAAAACCACTGCTGAGCAAAAAGAATATAAAGGCTCGTCTCAGTTTTGCCAGAAAACGTCTTTTGTTACTTATTTGTACCCGTAGGTAGATTTGGTTTGCAGTCTGGTGACAAGCCACCGGCTGCCGGTTGCTGCGTGCACTAGCGCCCTAAACCTACATGTTTTTGGTATGCGGGAGGAAACCGGAGAAATCCCGGAGTAAACCCACGCAACACGGGGAGAACATGCAAACCCCCACTGTTGGTCGGGGGCTGGGATCGAACCCACGATCTCATGATCTCATGATCTCATGATTCCCGCAATCCCCCGGCCGAGAGTAAACTGTGCTGCCACAGTGCTAAACCACTGCGCCACCGTGCAGCCCGTCTTGATGATCCCCAAGACTTTTGGGAAGATACTCTGTGGACTGATGAGACAAAAGCTGAACATTTTGGAAGGTGTGTGTCCCATTACATCTGGCGTAAAAATAGCACAGCATTTCAGAAAAGAACATCATACCAACAGTAAAATATGGTAGTGATAGTGTGATGGTCGGGGGCTGTTTTGCTGCTTCAGGACCTGGAAGACTTGCTGTGGTAAATGGAACCATGAATTTTGCTGTCTATCAAAAAATCCTGAAGGAGAATGTCAGGCCATTTGTTTGTGACCTCAAGCTGAAGCACACTTGGGTTTTGCAGCAGGACAATGATCCAAAACACACCAGCAAGTCCACCTCTGAATGGCTTAAGAAAAACAAAATGAAGACTTTGGAGTGGCCTAGTCAAAGTCCTGACCTGAATCCGATTGAGATGCTGTGGCATGACCTTAAAAAGGCGGTTCATGCTCGAAAACCCTCCAATGTGGCTGAATTACAACAATTCTGCAAAGATGAGTGGGCCAAAATTCCTCCACAGTGCTGTTAAAGATCCAGTTATTGCAAATGCTTGATTGCAGTTGTTGCTGCTAAGGGTGGCCCAGCCAGTTATTAGGTTTAGGGGGCAATCACTTTTTCACACAGGGCCATGTAGGTTTAGATTTTTTTTTCCCTTAATAATAAACACCTTCATTTAAAAACTGCATTTTGTGTTTATTTGTGTTATCTTTCTCTAATATTTAAATTTGTTTGATGACCTGAAACATTTAAGTGTGACAAACATAATCAGGAAGGGGGCAAACACTTTTTCACACCACTGTAGATGCATTTTTAGTGAAGATAAATGTGGAATTTTGCTGTGGAGGACTGTAGCAGTTTTGATACATGTCCACCTAGGCGTGTGCTGTCAAGCTTCCCACTCATTGTGTATGTAGCATGCCCCACATGCACTGTGGTAGCGTGATGTCAAGAATCCCGAGCCGTCGTGTGGAGGGGCCCACTCTTCATGCCTATGAATCCCCACTATGCCCCCATTTATGCAAATGGATGCATTGTGAACAGACTAGAGCAGTCCACCCACCAATGGTTTGCAGGCCGTGGGTAGAGCAGGTTGGGGTGGACAGAAGAAGCTCATCAAACTGCACTTTTGTAGCCAAAAATACTACTTGAACACCAACCAAAAGTTCTCTGACCAGATGATGATGATACTCACTGTGCAGCTTGCGGCTCTGGAGTATTGACTAGTGTGACTCTCACCTGGTAACGCCCTGTTCTCGCTCCCGACGGATCCCAATAAGGAGGAGGCGCGGGGACTTTCCATCAACAGACGACTAGGTGGACACGCAGCTTAGGGCTACCTGTCCACAGACAGCTTTTTTCCCACTGCAACTGCAAACACTCTGGACCTTTTTTTCATAATGCTTGAGTGATCCTCGCATCTCTTCGAGCTTTTGCTTTCAAATATTGATCATGCTATCCTTTTAACCAAACTCTAATGGGGTGGTTAGGGGTGTGTGCTGCTGACAAGTAACCCAACATTCCAAAAATTGAACTTTTTTCAACTTTCAGCACTCTGGGCGCAGTGTCAAAAAACCCCTGACCACTGAGAGCATTTTTTTTTTTTTTTTTTGCAGCACGAGTGTTACTCACTTTAAACACACAGAAAATAAATATTTCCAGCAGGAAAAAAAAAAAAAAACTATCTGTGGACATGCAGCCTTAATCAGCTGTATGTGGTGAGATCCACAAGAGGGAAGGAACCCAGATGGCGGTGCTCCAAGCTGTTTCAGTAGCAACTGCTAGCACAGATGGTAACAGTGGTGCAAAGTGATGACCTGTGCCCTATACTTGTGCAGAGGTAGAATGTTGCATTAATTCCAATCTGACCATTATCAGTCAAGTTGCATGACCACATAGCAGATCTAGGACCACACTGTGGTGGAGTCCATACCATTCAAGGACAGTTGGACCACTGGGGTCATTGTGGGGCGGCCTCAACCTTATATTTGCATACCCAAATTAATATCCTGCTCATGTGTGTGCATTCTAGTCCACCATTCTTTATTTGCATTTTGTACCAGCTGTAAACTTATTGTTTTTGGCTGAAGCCCTTCATCAACCGCCAAAGTTGATTCATTGAGACAATGAAGTTTTAACTGTGAAAAATGACTATAAATAGCTGGAACTTTAGGGCAGCAGTTGAGAAGTAGCTGCAGACTTAGAGGTTCAGTGGTGCACAGGGAGCGAGCCTAAAGGCAAAGATTGGGGAATTTGAAGACAAATGCATTTTTGTTTTTGTTGTTTTTTTTTAGGGGCAGACTTGTAGAGCAATGATAGGGGTGTGAACAGTTTACTGAGGAAGACAAAGATTTATCTCCTCATGATAATCCAGTGAGGTAGAAGATATTCAGCACTTTTAGTGGAGTTCCATCTCAGATGAAAACAGACTTATCAGGCAGAAATTGACTTTATAATGTTAGAGTGACAACAAAGGACCCTCTGAAAAATGCTACACTTGTGTGAGGTTTTTGTGTCTGTCCTCACGGTTTCCTGTCTCCTCCCAGGCGAAGGACATGCAGCAGATGGCGAAGCTGGAGGAGGAGATGGACCGCAGACCTGCCACGGTGGTGTGAGCGGCTGAGACCGAGGCAAAGAGGCGCACACTCCTACACTCACACACGTCACCAGTGGAAGACCTCTACGACCCAGAGACGAAAATCCTGCCTGCATCACCGTCCGTCTGACGTTTATTTACATTCGCTCACCAACACACAGTAGCCGTGCGTTGTGTACTCTGCACTTTTTATCCCACCCACCGACTACGCCGCTGAGCCATTGGTGCTTATCACTGTCAGACAGGGGGCTTAACCACTTATCGAGATGGAAAACGTTACCTCGGAGGACACAGTCAGATCCTCCTCTCCCGTGTGTCCAGATTGTCTGTCAGTGTTCCCTGCTGCAGCTGTCGGTGGATACACACACACACACTTAAATGAGCACCCCATGACCCACTCCGGACCGGTATGTGTAAGACTTCACGTCAGTTCAGCACAAATGAGTAACACTGTCAAACACACTGTACACTACACACCAGCCCTGAGCACTTTGTTTATGATAGGCCGCTAGAAAGACAATGTAGCAGTGCACCACTGTAGGTTCTGTTTTCATTACGAATGTATTTTAAAATGAAATGAACTCACTGTATTTGAAAGTGGGAAGCCTCCAAATCCCCCAGCTACTGCAGCCACAGAGCTGTATTATTGATTTATTTGTTGCGCAGCCAACTGCAGCACGCCTGATTGTCTTGTTGAGTCAGAATACTATAAAGGGATCTCGGGGATATCGAGTTTGAATATCACAGCAAGATTGTTCGTAGAAAAAGACAAGATTTTTTTTTTTTTTTTGAACAGCTTTGCTTCATTGCCTACAGTGAATATGTTGCTTTTTTTGTCTTTTACACTGCAAGCATTCAGCTTCCAAAAACAAGAAAAAAGAATATTAAACTGGATATGAATTACCTAAAATAAGCGAAATTTTCTGTTAAGGACTGAGGCACTTGAAGTAAGTGAAATGCTCTTACCCCCGTTTCACACAGCCCGTGTCGCATGTGCTGCTGCACTGCTGCGAGAGTAGTCGTGGGCCACACAGAGAAGTACCTTTATTTTTATATTATTCTAGAAATATCTTCTCATGTATTTCAGTAATAATATAAAGTTTTATTTCCTTCATGACTCCTGGCATTTTTAATGAAATCCAGTCATTTGTCTCCACCTAGAAAATGCATTAAATTTTGCATTATGAATTTGGGTCTTTTACCATTGATTTGAGTGGAAAAATACTCTAATGCACATCTCAGACATTTCTGGCACGTGCACAGAGCAGCTCGGCACGTCTGCGAGTCTAATGCCAGAATATTGTGGCCTGTTAAATGCAGATGTGATGTGGGCTGCACTCAACACTGCAAAAACTGATATCTAAGTAAGATGAAAAATCTCAAATCACAGTCCTTGTTTTTCTTCTTCCTGTGCAGTCCGTATGTTAGAACATTGCACATACTTGAAGTGCGTTGGTCTTTAATTAAAGTCAAGTGTTCTTTTGGCACATAATTTAGCTGATTTATGCATTTTTCTATGTGTACAATTTTAGTTTGTTTAGCCATGTTTTTTTTTAATGACAGAGCATCTACAAATCAGAGTTGGAATATAAATCTTTTTGATATTTGATGCCATTGTACAACTGAGTCTCTTGCGAGAACCAAGCCAAAGGAATTGTTCTCTAGAGAGAAAACAAATCCACCCTGACAGGACCTTCTTTTCATCACACGGCGCTTCACTCTGACAGAACTCTGCTCCTCTGGTGTGACACCTCATTAAGGTCCTGCTGAAGTTAGTGATCCCTTGCTTAGTGTTCATAACTGCGGCTGAGCGACTCGCGGCTCGTAATCCTCACTGGTTTCCTGTTGTAGTTATAAGGGACTTCGGTGTGAATAATAATAATAATAATAATAATAATAATAATAATACGGACTGCTGCCACACACTACTATCCACAGCAGGAATTTCGTCCCTAAGGGATTTCCTGTAAATGTCTTTGCTTGTGGGACTACAGCTGGTTTGAGGAAGTGTTGATGTATTTTTAGCACTATTATGACACACAGACTGACCAAAAAAACAGTCATGATATGAAAAATGAAAAACACAGGGATTTAAAAAAAAAAAAAAAAAAAAAAAAGCACCTGTATGTATGTTTGGCCTTTTTAAAATGTTTTTCTTGTTTGTTTGGTTTTTTTTTCTGCTGTATTCCGTGTAAAAGGGTAGATGGGATCTTATTGTACATACTGGAATGTTTGTAGTTGAATTTACTTTTTTCCCACCTCTTGTGTTTTGTCATTCAAGGGCTCGGGGACAGTGGGAGTGGGTGTGTTGGAAGTCGGGGGACGATATTTATCAACCACTGGGTGTTTTGTAATTCCATTTTTTGTTTTCCGGTCTGCCCTGATACTGCACCACCACACCACACCAGATAAAGCTCTCACCACATATCTAGTGTAGAGATAAAAGAGTAAAAGTGCTTTTAAATTTTATTCCATTGCTTTCAAATGTGCCACTCAGTGTCTGTTAGGACTTTTAAATTATTTTATGAAGGATAAAATGCCAAACTAAGGGGTTATTTATATAAAGGTATATATAAATAAATGAATATATATTATATATTAGATAATGTGTAGTTTAAGATTATTATGTTAGAGGCTTTTTTGCACTAGTTGAATGTTTCTGTTGTGTGATTACATGTAACCTTTGGCTCTCGAGTTTGTCAAAAAAGCAGATTATTTTTGCAGAGCGACGTCAGATTTCTTTTCCTCGGTTTCTACTGTATCCTCTTTGTTTTCTATTGGAACTGTAGCTTGTCAACAGACATTCTGTGCGTGTTTTTGTATTTCTATTGTACTGTTGAACTTATAGCAATGAAAATACTGTTGTTATCCAGCTCCTTTAATACTGTTTTATAGTATGTGTATCAATAAATCCAGGTGTAAAATGGGGTGTAATCATATGGCTCATTATTGCCTCTTCAGAATCCACTGGTGCTTGTTGAATTTGGGGAAATAAATGTTTCACATTTCGGCATTTTTTTTTTTTTGTGCATCATAAAACAAATACAGATTAAGTTCCAGTATATTGTAGATTTGCAACTAACAGTTTAGATCGTGTGTCGATGTTAAGGCCCCGGAGCCCTCCAGTATTTCACCCGGCAGTCAATAAATTTCAACCATAAATTTAATGTAACTCGTTTTGTTTCGGCTTTAGATCCCTAACACTGCAAGATATGGACACTCATGTTAACGTCACTGTAAGTTGGCATCAACATTGGCCAAAAAGTGTAAGTACACAATGATGACTAAAGATTTCAAAGTAGACTACATTAATTTTGTGAATTATACTAAAAGCAAGTGTGTTTCCTATGTCTAGGCCACGTGTAATTTTTTAGAGTACAGCCTCTGGGGACATTTCAAAAAGAGTCAGATTTTTTAAGAAAGTATATTACACAAAAACATGTGCCCAGAACGTAGAAAAACATTCATTCATGCTTCTTTTTCTTACCCACGATGACACGAGTTGTGTGGGTAGAGTGGTCGGCGCCGTCTGCGGCCGCCCAGCCAACTGTCTGACTATGTTGTGCTCTAACTCGACAGGAAATGAAGCTACGGCCACCAAATCTGGTACATAGGTTGACCATGAGGCTAGCAACTATGACTATACGTTTGGGGTCAAAAGGCCAAAGTCACAGCTATGTCTGTGCTCTAAGTCAACAGGGAATGAGGCAACAGGCTTTGAACTTTTAACATAGGTTGACCTTCAGGCTGGCACCTATAGCTGTACGCTTGGGGTCCAAAGGTCAAGGTCACAGGGTCAAAATCCATTTGGCCCATAGTGAATTCATTATGCAACTGTAGGGGCAAGAAATTTTAATACAAGTTAGACTTTAAAATGACTTTGAAGATCAGTAAGGTGTGAATTTAGGTTACTAGGTGAGCAAGTTAAAAAAGGGCTTATTACTATGATTACTGTGAATGCTGTAAAAATAAATACTTTTAAATTTAGTTTAGAATTATTTTCTCACACCCAAAGGAAGTACTAGATGGAGATTTAAGTACTGATTCCAGTTATGCTTTTAAATGCCATAGGCCTTACTAGGCCTATAACATCTCATTTGACTGCACTCCAGTTTTGTATATTTTCCATGCAATTATGCATGTAGGCTGTTTGAAAATATTTAATAAAATGTAATTTGAGGCCAGTTTTGGGTGAAAAGCGGAGTACGCAATTGCAGTGCCCTCACACGATTAGGGAGGCCCCAAGCTACCAATACACAACATTTTTTGGTGAGAGAATTGAAATTGTCAACTGTTTTTCCCATAATCTGCAATTTTTTTTCTCACAGATGTGCTCATTTTTTGTAAATTTGCAACTTCCTTCTCTGAAAGCTGCAATGCTTTTTTTTTTTTTTTTTTAGTAAAATTGCAACTTTTTTCCACACAAACTTGCAACTTTTCTCATAAATTTGTGACTTTTCCTCATAAATGTGCAGTTATTTCTTGTAAATGTTTCTTTTTTTGGTAAATTTTCACCCTTTTCTCCTAAATTTTCAAGTTTCTCTCAGTTTTTTTTTAATTCTACGTAATGGTTTAATTTTTTTCTGTTCATCTAGACAGTGAACCAAATATAGTTTAAATGTTTTTGCAGGGAAAGGATCATTTTAAAGGGTATTCCAAAAATAGGGGCCCAAAAAGGTTACAAACAGCCTTGATAATAACGAATAAACCGACTTGATTCATTATGTTCATGACATGTTGGCCCTCAGCGAGACTAAATTTGACACCCCCGATCTAGATGCGTCCTGGTTGGAGAATTATTGTTGACTGGCGGGCACCTTCCTTTGTGAAGCATGCATGGGCTCTGTGCCAGCATGGGTTTCCTCCCACAGTCTATTAAATAGCATGATAAATGAATAGGTGACTCCAAATTACTCATTGGTTCTCACTGATGTGAAAGTGGAGACGGGTCGTCTGTCGCTCTGTGAAAATCTGTCGGGGATGAGATGGGGGACACAGTACAGATCTCTTTACAGATTTTTTTTTTTGTTGTTTAAATCTGTTGGTTGAAATAATTAAGTGTCCAACAGTACTGCATTCATTTAGACGTAAAATAGCAGATAGACTGTTAAATAAATCAGAATTGCCTGATTTCCTGCTATGAGAAAGGAAATGTCTCTCAAAGAGTGAAATATTAAAATGTTCCCATCGCCAAGGGAGCTTGTTCTGCACTGTCCAAAACCACATTTACTTTCATCACACAGTCAAACCGCCCACTGTTTCGTGACCACTGCCGTCTCATGGCGGTGATCTTGAAGGCAGGCGGCTCCACTGTTGAACCGCTTTATTATTATTATAAACTAATTATTTCCATTAGAAAGAGGATCAAAGCGCCTGATTGTGTTTGCGTTGCCTGGCAACTCATCTGCAGCTTCTCTCTGGCTATATAACGGCTGATGGGTTTGTTTTTCAGCACTCATATCAGGGGACCAGGTTTTTAGACCTGCTCTAAAAATCACACATTTTTAATTCATTTTTAGATCAAAACTTGTGGTAATTAAGTCTAACGGGCAAACAGGCGCCGTGATCCTCCCGGAGGCGATGTCCAAGGATAAAGTCCACCTGGCCAGGTTCGTCCTGAACGCCCTGCATGGAGACACTGCGGACTCCGGGCCGGAGGGCGCGCGGACCCCCCTCATCTCGTCCGTCCTGCTGCCCGATGCTCGGGCCCGGTGTGAGTCCGTGGAGGTGCTGCTGCAGGGCGGAGCCGCCGTGAACCGGCGGGACGAGCAGGGGCGCACCGCGCTCAGCCACGCCTGCGAGAGAGGACACCTGGACGCCGTGCAGGTCCTGGTGCGGAACAACGCGGACCCAGAGATCGTGGACTCCTGGGGGAACGGCGCGCTCATGTACGCCGCGGCGGCAGGCCACGCGCACGTCGTGGAGTTTCTGGTGAGGGCTTTCAAAAGGCTGGGTCTTCAGGTGCACAGGCAGAATAAGGTCGGCAACTCGGCTGCGGAAGTGGCCGAGTTCCTGGGCCACGCGGCGTGCGTCCGCGCCCTCACCAGCAGCCGCAAGGAGGCCCGAGAAGCTCCGAGGGGCGCTCGGCAGTGTGAGACTGAGGTGGAACGTTTAGTGGATAAACTCCAGGTGCTTCAGACGTGTAATCACGCACACGGTCAGCTGACTCAGAGTTGCACCAGACAACCAGCGCCTGGGATAAAACAGCCATCGGTGAACTCTATAAATGACACTGAAACAGAGGATGAAGCGTCCGCTTCGCCCCTTCACACTCTCATCCTCCCGGTGCGGCAGACTTCTCCCAGCGAACATCCAAAACCCGGGGACAGGCTGTCCACCTCTGCCAACACCCTCCCCGCTCTATTTCATCCACACGACGCGCAAAAATCCCTTTTCTTTTCTCCCAGATCCATCAGAGGCGCGCACAAACCCGCCGTGCCCTCGAACCTGGGCATCCTAATCACTCCAGTTCTCTCCAACAGAAGCAAACAAAAGTTGGAAGCACTGAAATCGAAAGACTTCAGTGTGAGTAGATTTCAGGACAGCTATTACAGGAAAAGGTGCAGTTTGCCAACCAGCGTGCTGAGCCCCGCGCCTCCGGTGTCCGTGCGTAAATCCAGAACCGTGAGGAGGCGCGAAGGCTCGCCAAGCAGAGCTGAGCCCCCCCAGGCGTCCGCGGCGCCTGCCACTCCCGCGGCCACCACTTCCTCATGGTTCAGCAGCAAACTCTTCCGGCGATTCGCCTCCCCGGAGTTTAAAAGGGACGCGGTGGCGCGGCTGGAGCGCGAACCGACGCTGGTTTCGGGGCGGATTCCGCGATCGGGAACTCTCCCCCAGGTGGTGAGACATCCCCAGGTGGACAGTAAAGCCAGCATCAACAGCATCAGCGCCGTGAAGTGCGAGTTCGACTTTCATTTTAGAAAAAACTCGTAAAAGCCACTCTGCTCCAGTGCGCAAAAACGCGCAAACCAACCTGGTTCCAGTTTAATTCCACCCTCTGATTAGCACAGAGATTTTAAAAAAAAAAGTCGTGTAAAGCTTATTGAAAATTTACATCTATATTTTAAAAAAAACAACTTTTTAACGACTAACTTAAAAAAAATCTAAGTTGAAATAAAGTGTGAGCCTGCAGCTGGAAGTTGGCTGCAGTGGCAACCTTCATCCTGTAGTTGCAGTGAAATAGCGCGTCTTGACGCTCCCAGCAGAGAGGGTGGAGTGTCCTTAAAAGGTGCAGAGGTGACGTCCAACTTGTGCCGTGTGTGCGCGTGCGTGTAGTCTGCCATGGTCAGTTTTAGAGGGAATAAAATCTGAAAAGAAGCGCGTTAGATGGGCTGGGGACAGAAATTAATTTTGAAACCGGGTCACTGTGTCATTCTGGAGCTTGGGTGTCACTCTGAAACGTCCATGATCACGTGCGCGGGAAGACGCACCTCGACCCTGACAACTTCTTGGCACGCGCAGATGGTGTGTTTTTGCAGTTCCCTCTCTCTTTCTCTCACACGCGCGCGCGCGCGCGGGCGGCTGCAGCCTTGCAGAAGTGGAGTTTCCGGGAGGGAGGGAGGTTTTGTCGGCGCTTCACTCCAGACGTGCATCATTTGAGCCCAACCCGCAGCTGCTTCACCACAGACGGGAGGCTCGAGCGCTGCGGGAACCACCGGCACGCTTCTCGGGGAAATACGATGTATTAACTTTTAAGAAGGGGCACGGTTTTTTTCTTTGTTTTGGGTTTTTTTTTTTTTTTTTTCGGTGAGGTCCTCCAGCAGTCGCTGGTTCTAAAACCCGGCAGCCTTGAAGGAAGCGGTCGGTTTGGACACCCACAAGTCCTCCTCGGCACCGGATCTCACGTCCAACCTGGCGCCTTTTTTTTTGGCGCATTCACGATGATTTGAGCGTGACTTCTTGGCGCTCAACACAGAGGCAGTCCTCCTTCTCCCCCCCACCTCCCCCTCTCTTTTCTCCCTGCCTCCCCCACCCTGCCCCTCTCCTTCTGTCTTCGCGGGCTCAGCACAGGCTGCTCACCAAGTTTCCCCCCCCCACGACATTTCTCCAGCGCCGGGGGAGCCGATGGCGACGGGACGTTTCAGCACCACGGAGAGCGCCCGACTCCTGCTGGCCGCCGTGCTCGGTGAGTGCGTGCGCACGCGCGCCACTTGTCGTGACTCGCCTCTGCAGTGTGTGAAAAGTGTATGCAGGTGCACGCGCACCGTGTTTATATAGTGCAAAATGTGCGCGTGTGTGTGTGGTGTTAACATTTCCGTCAGTGTACGTGTTGGTGTTTTCCTTTCTCTCTTTTCTTTCTTTTTTTTTTTTTTTTTTAAATCCCCCTCCCGGAATGAGAAAAGTTGAGACCCGGTCAGAGTCCCGCTGGCTCCCCTGACGCCCCCCCCCCCCGCCAGAGTTTGGCTGCAGCTCCTCCTGATGCTGCAGATTTTTCTTTGTTTCAAACCCCGATTCTGACTTTGCCGAGAGCAACCGGAGGTGATCCGAAAGGTGTGAGAGAGGCGGAACTCTGACCGCTTCTTTCCGGAGCCGTTTCTGCTGATTCTGCACGTTTCTGTGTGCGTGAGTGTGTGTCATTAAAGCCCCTCTCTGTCCCCCCCACCCCCCCACCCACCCAGCAGGTGCGCTGGCGCTGTCCACGGCACTGGCGGAGCACGAAGGGGAGAACCTGTCCGGCCTCTCCAACAACCCGGACAAAGCCATCTTCGCGGTCCGGGAGAACAGCACCACATGTCTGATGGTGGAGTTCGCGGTGAAATTCCTCGTGCCGTATGACGTGCTCGCGCTCAACGGGATAGACGTAAGGAATCCCCCTGAATCATCTTAATATTTGGGAATACTTTAAAAATGAAGCTCGGCATGCTTGCATTAAAAAAAAAAAAAAAAAAAAAGGATGGCGGCACTTCAAACAAGATTTGCTCTAATCCTATAAATTAGTCAAAAATATTTCTGATCTATTGTTTTTACTATTACAGTAAATTAACTGCATCTACACGAGTGCATATAGGAGTATTTGTTATATTTCTAAGAGCCCAGTCTCAGCCAAAAAAAAAAACGTTCAACAGCACGTTTTGTCAGTCAGAGAAAACGTGCAGAGGCACGTAAAAAGGATTTTTGACGTGCAGTGGGTACGTGGCGTTTACAGCTTTAAGAAACGTGTGTAACATACTTTAATGCCCAACCTCACAGGAACCGTTGATGAGTGGAGGGAAAAACAAAGCACCCTAGCGCACTCCCGATGAGCGATGGGAAAGCGTAGATGCATTGTTCTGCGCATGCGCAGTGAGGACTGCCCAGTGAGTGCACTTGTCAAAACGTAGCGAGGCACGTTATTTTTTTTTTTTTTATCTAACATGGAAATGTACATTTTTAGAGGGGTGGGAAAACGTTTATTAGATACGTTTTTTGTTTTTTTTTACTGAGACCGGGTTGATTTCTAATCTCGCTTGCAATTGGCAGAGACGCGCAAAAATGCTGACGTGTTATTCTGAGCTACAATGAAGACGGAAAATATTTTTATTCTCCAAAAAAAAAAAATCAAAATGCATTTGAAATATTTAGGTTTACAGTAATATGCTTTTGGCTGTGCCACACGTCTGTGCGCAAAAATGTGACGCAGACGCTCCGTTATTTGTGATCTTAACAGATCTTGTGTGTTTTGGCAGCTGATCACAGAGCAGGCGTCCTTCAGTTTGCCCCGGAGTGCAGAAATCGAGGGGAAATGTGGCACCACAGAGTCAGAAATTCACATAAGCTGGAAAAACAACGCGTACACCCTTCGCATCTACTTCTCCAAGGCGAGTATATGTCTACTGTAAAAAAAAAAAAATGTGTGACTTTTCCGAGAACCTCTTGGTATAGTACTGGAACGTTTTGACCATTTATGACCGCTGTCCATGCCTGCCAGTTTTAACAAGTATTTCTCTGTGCTGAACCCTCTATGAGAGAATAACAGCACTCACCATCAATGTCTCCTTTTCAGGAATTCATATAAAAAAGAGAAAAAAAGTACCCCCAAAAAACTGCAATTTTTGCTGAGTGAGGCCAAATCTAGGGGAACACCACACTGACGCTTTTGTGTGCGTGCGTGTGTGTGTGTGTTGCAGGACTTCCGTGACAAAGGCACTGAGGTGTGGAAGATCAGTAAGGTCCAGTTCGTCTACGACACTTCGGAGACATCACATTTCATCAACGCATACAACCGTGAGCTCGTCCGCCATGTGCCGACTCAGCACTTTTCCTTTCCAGCCTGTTTTGAAATCAACATGCCCTGGAATTATTGCAGAGATTTTTTTTTTCTTTTTAGGACTTTAGCCCACATGGCCTGCATTTAAAGTGAACTTACTTATAATTAGTATTTAAATTAGTGATTCCTATTATATACATACACCCACTCCCCTCTGAAAATCTAACACGATTAAACAATTTTCTTTCTTTAACATCTACATAAAACCAATGCAGTCATAGCTGCACACACACACACACACACAGAAAGGCACCTTATAATTAGTTACATCATAATGGTTTTCTTCACACCCCATTTTTCTCCTCTCGATCTCTCGCTCTCTCTCTCCAGCTGGGAAGCACACAGCCAGCACCCACCGTCTGTCGGCCCTGGTGACCCCCACCGGGCGCTCCTACGTGTGCACGGCGCAGCAGACCCTCACCCTCATCTCCAGCGACCACCAGAAGGGCATCACCCTGTCCATGTATGACATCCAGATCCAGCCCTTCGACATCGCCTCCGACTTCATGTTCAGCGAACGTAAGAGCGACGGCAGGAGCAGCAGAAGATGCACTGAGATGGAAAAAACTGCCCCCCCCCCCCACACACACACACACACTTACACACAGTCTGCTTTTCTGGTCACACATCATATAAAAGCAACAGAGATGATGATAATGAGAACTCCTGTGGGTGAGGGTGGCACAGCTGTACATCTATTTTGTGACTCACACGCACATACACAGAGCTCTCTGGGGGGGGGGGGGGGGTATTGCAGCAGTGTGAGGGCTGCAGAGGGGGTGACAGGAGGGAAAAAAAGAGGGGGAGGAGACACAGGGAGAGGCAGAATGAGGGAAATGGTGATGGTGGTGGGGTGGGGGTCATTAGGACTTTATGATTGCAGTCATTTCCTCGCTCTGAATGCAGCTTTTATAGACATGCTCACCTTGGAAGAACCGTTCTCTGGGAGCTGCTGTAAACTAGGCTGTGCTCCACTGCTCCCCCCCCCCCAACACACACACACAGTGTGCATTACTGCTGTCCACAGGGAGCAACACCTTCAAATCACACATAGAGCAGAGGTATATAAAGATTTATATACAGCACATACTGTACTGCTAGTCACGGCTAGACCATTCTCCTTTTACCCGTGGAAAAAAAAAATCACAATAGTAGAAACATACTGATTGTGAGCAGGCTAATGTGACTGAAAAGCATTTAAAAAACGAGGTGTTTAATCACAGCGAAGGTTTCAGATAATTTTCTTTATGTGTGCACGAGTGATCCAGATGAACAAGGAGCTCCAACACTCGAGTTCAGACACTTTTCTCTGCTGCTGGTTCAGTCTAATGTCAGTGACAGAGGTTAATCTAAATTTGGTCTCAGACGTGTGTGCATATGTGCTGTACTTACACCGCATCTGGAAAGTATTCCCAGCGCTTCACTTGTTCCACATTTTGTTATGTTACAGCCTTATTCCAAAATTGATTAAATTCATTTTTTCCTCAAAATTCTACACACAATACCACATAATGACAATGTGAAAAAAGTTTTTTTTTTAGATTTTTTAAAATTTATTAAAAATAAAAAACTAAGAAATCACATGTACATAAGTATTCACAGCCTTTGCCATTAAGCTCAAAATTGAGCTCAGGTTCATCCTGTTTCCACTGATCATCCTTGAGGTGTTTCTACAGCTTAACTGGAGTCCACCTGTGGTAAATTCAGTTGATTAGACACAATTTGGAAAGGCACACACCTGTCTATATAAGGTCCCACAGTTGACAGTGCATGTCAGAGCACAAACCAAGCATGAAGTCAAAGGAATTGTCTGTAGATCTCCGAGACAGGATTGTCTGGAGGCACAAATCTGGGGAAGCGTACAGAAAAATTTCTGCTGCTTTGAAGGTCCCAATGAGCATAGTGGCCTCCATCATTCGTAAATGGAAGAAGTTCATAACCACCAGGACTCCTCCTAGAGTTGGCCGGCCGTCTAAACTGAGCGATCGGGGGAGAAGGACCTTAGTCAGGGAGGTGACCAAGAACCATGACCCGATGGTCACTCTGTCAGAGCTCCAGCGTTCCCCTGTGGAGAGAGGAGAACCTTCCAGAAGTTCAACCATCTCTGCAGCAATCCACCAATCAGGCCTGTATGGTAGAGTGGCCAGACGGAAGCCACTCCTTAGTAAAAAGCACATGACATCCCACCTGGAGTTTGCCAAAAGGCACCTGAAGGACTTTCAGACCATGAGAAACAAAATTCCCTGGTCTGATAAGACAAAGATTGAACTCTTTGGTGTGAATGCCAGGCATCATGTTTGGAGGAAACCAGCACCGCTCATCACCAGGCCAATACCATCCCTACAGTGAAGTATGGTGGTGGCAGCATCATGCTGTGGGGATGTTTTTCAGCGGCAGGAACTGAGAGACTAGTCAGGATAGAGAGAAAGATGAATGCAACAATGTACAGAGACATCCTGGATGAAAACCTGCTCCAGAGTGCTTTTGACCTCAGACTGGGGTGACGGTTCATCTTTCAGCAGGACAACGACCCTAAGCACACAGCCAAGAAATCAAAGTAGTGGCTTCAGGACAACTCTGTGAATGTCCTTGAGTGGCCCAGCCAGAGCCCAGACTTAAATCCAATTGAACACCTCTGGAGAGATCTGAACATGGCTGTACACCGACACTTCCCATCCAACCTGATGGAGCTTGAGAGCTGCTGCAAAGAGGAATGGGCGAAACTGACCAAAGATAGGTGTGCCAAGCTTGTGGCATCATAGTCAAAAAGACTTGAGGCTGTAATTGCTGCCAAAGATGCATCAACAAAGTATTGAGTAAAGGCTGTGAATATTTATGTACATGTGATTTCTTAGTTTTTTTATTTTTAATAAATTTGCAAAAATCTAAAAAAAAGAGAAAACTTTTCACGTTGTCATTATGGGTATTGTGTGTAGAATTTTGAGGGAAAAAATGAATTTAGTCCATTTTGGAATAAGGCTGTAACATAACAATGTGGAAAAAGTGAAGCACTGTGAATACTTTCCGGATGAACTGTACATCTAACATATCAAATATTCATTCTAAATTCCATCTTCTAAAATAACATTCTTTCAACCAAAAACCTCAATTGCCCAATAAATGACATTAAATCTATGAGTTGTTTCTAATGTACTGTAGATGGACTTATTGTATTATATCAAAAAAATGTTAAATCTAACCCAGCCCAAAGAGATAATTTGAATGCACCTGACCCACACATCTCCTGAGAACTTTGTCATGTTCAGAGTTTGCAAGTTGACGCTTAACCATCATTTCATTTTTTTTCTAGCTTACAAGTGCATCACCGACCAGCGGGAGCGCCTGGAGGAGACCCTCCCCCTCATCCTGGGCCTCATCTTGGGCCTAATAATCGTCATCACGATCACTGTATACCACTTCCACTTAAAGCTGACAGCCACTCAGCCCCAGCTCCCCCGAGATCGCTCCATGTACAAGAACATGTAGCAGAGCAGCAGTTCCTTTCAGCTCTTCTCCAAAGCTAACCCGATCAAAGACTTCAGCCTCCTCCATATTCCAGGCCTTTGGCACAGAAGAGAATTGTGGACCCCTGACTGACAGACGTGTGTAGCTCGTTCTGTACACTACCCTCCAGAACTGCTGAACAGCTGAATCACAACTGAATGGGACCGTCTGGGGGCCTGTCGTGGATGCAGACAGAGGGTGAACTCGTTAGAATGGAATTAATTGAATCTCACCATAAATAGCCTGCTTAGAATTTTAATGAAAACAAGAAAAAAAAAAGTATGATTTTTGATCCAATTGGTGGTTGTTATTTATCTGAAAATCACTGGGGATTAAAAGCTTAATTTCTTCCATAGCATCACTGGATCACACTTTATCAAAACCACTTTAATCAAATTGTCTTTAAAAAAAAAATGTCTGAAATTTCAGAGCTTCTGCTGTCATCTCCTCTTTCTCCCTGGCAGATTTTAGCACCCTTTGTTGTTTTGGCATTTGGAAACCTTGATATATTTTTGTTCAGTCCTTTCACTTACACACCCTGAATGCAGCCATAGTCTTGACAGTCTTGTCGTGTGCAGTGCAGTGGCATTCGGTTTTATGCTTTTCAGCAGAATCCTTTTTTCCACACCCACATACGGAACATATCAAGGGGATGAAAGAAATCTCATGTATTCCTTTATCTGAATGTCACAAGAGAGTATTTAAGAAAATGCAGAGATTAATTGTATGTATATGTGTGACATATTTTCAGAATCAAAGTCTATGCATAAACCTCTGCTGATGCAATCCTGTGCAGTATTCTTCTGTTCTGTTTGAAATAAACTGGAGCCATCTTCAGCCGTGTCTTAATGCTTCCATTATCATTTGTCACATAACTATAGTATTTGCCCTTATTTTTTGGGGGGGGGGGGGGACAGGGAGGTTATTGATTTAAAAAGAAATTACAACCCAACATGGTGATGAAAGAAATAAAGTGGCAGAGGAAAAAGTGACTGATACGCCTGTCTGAGAAGACGATGCCAGGATGAAATATTGATTTTGCTCTGAGTCGAGGTCTAATTGAAAATAAATTGAACATTTGTGTTTTCTAAACCCATTTGTTTTAGCAGCACAGATATGCCAAGGCCGCCTTAATGAACGGGCTGGGCTGGGCTGCAGTCCAGGGGCCTACGAAGATGAGGGGCCTATGAAAATCAGGGGCCTATGAACCAATGAGAAAGATCACGTTGTTGTTAATTGGTCAAATTCTATATCCACGTGTGGCTGCTGATTGGTCTAATTTACAAGCGCCTGGGTACCAGCAGCAACAGCCTATCAGAGGAATTGTTTTGACATGTGACTATGCACGGCCGGCGAGAGAATGACGTAATTAGCTCGGTCAAAATGTCCGGAAAAGACTTTGAAAGTGGCGCTCATAAAATTATTAAGAGGAAAAGAGCTTAGAGAAAATGAACTGCTCAAAAAAAAAAAATCCCGAAGCATAAAAGATTCTTCTAAGCTGGAGCATGGAGTGGAGGAGGCTGCTAATGACGCAGGGAGGAGACAGGTGGGCCATTAAAGCGGTCACCTGCAGGAGACGGAGAAGGGAGAAGAGAGGCCATGATTGCTTCCACCAGACAGCTGCGCGTGGGACAGTGGACTCCGAACTTGGTTAAAAAAAAAAAAATCAAGCATGCATCCACAGAGTATGATGATATTCGTGAGCTGGACTTAAAGGACGTAATGAAGGATTTTTTTTCTTTAAAGAAGGCCAGAAGAAAGCACTAATAAACAAGGTAAGACGTAATTTTCAGCCGCCTGTGCAGCTTTTCCATCGCTGCTGCTGTGTTTGTTTGAAACAGGAATCCTTCACTGATGTCATTTTTATGCTGAAGGCAGGATCTGCCACACTGTAAAAATGGAAATCTCAGTAAGATAAAAAAATATCTTAAATCAAGGCTTTATGCTTGTTTTTCTCTCCAAAATAATCTTGATAAGAATTTCTTTTTGTTGTGCAGTTTTCTGTAAGATTTTACTTGCTTTACAAAAGTTTTTACTTGTTAATCTTACTTTGTTGGCAGATAATTTTACTTAAAATAAGCAAAAAAGAAAAACTATCTGCCAACAGAGCAAGAAAATTTGACTTATCAAATTCAAACAAGTTAAAACCATCTGAAAGCGTGTAAAATTTTCTTACACATAAGCTTCACACCAAGAATAAATATCTTGTCAGACAAATAAGCATAAACAGCCATAATTTCTTTCATTTTACTTATGTTTGTCTTTTTGCAGTGTAGTTGTGTTTTCTAGCTCACGGTAGTGGCTCAGGAAGTAGAGCAGGTCACCCAATAACCTGAGGGTTGATGGTTTAAATCCCACTCCCCCATCTTGCTGCTGTGTCCTTGGGCAAGACACTTTACCCACCTTGCCTCCAGTGTGTTCATGGTTCATGACACTGGTGTATGAATGTGAATAAATGTTTGGTGGTGGTCAGAGAGGCCGTTGGCGTGGATTGGCACCCATGTTTCCATCAGCCTGCCTCAGGGCAGCTGTGGCTACAGAGGTAGCTTACCACTGTCATTGTCTGTGGAGTGAATGAATAATGGACTCATTTAAAGTGTCTGTGGGTGTCATGAAAAGTGCTATATAACAGCAGTCCATTATTAAAAACATGACTATTACACATTTTTAAACTGAGATTCTGTTGGGGGGGGGGGGGGGTACAAAACCCCTCAGCCCGAGGGCCTAACGGCAAGTTAAGGTAGCCCTGCAGATATCATAAATCATCCTCAGTAACAACATATCAACATCTATGATCCTTAATCTAATCACACTGACCAACTGGCTGGTTTTTCCTTCTTGCCTTGAGAGAGAGAGCAGTCGCATTTTTCTTCCCTCCTCTCCTGCCTTCCTGATCTATTCCCAGCTTTGCAATGTTGCGTTTTTGTCTGTGTTTAGTCGCTCTTCTTCTGCTGAATCTTAATCTAAACGGAAATTATGGATTTGGAAGCGGCTTAAATGTGCTATTGTCACTATTTTTCAACAAGAATTGGGCCAAGGGGGAGCCCAAGAATTGGAACCTGCGAGGAGACTCATGGACATTGGAATTCATGCGTCTGTGGAAACATTATTGGTTATGATCTCAGGACTTCTATTTTTGGCTGTGGAGTTCCCTGATGCATCAGAAATTGAAGGAAGGTGAGAGAGCTGATCAAAGTGGACCCGGCAAGCTCCTTCATCAAATTCGACCTGTTGGGGAGGGCACGAGTAGCGGCAAACAGTGAACTGAATGAATGACAGTGATTCAGTGGAGGAATACATCTGGAGCCCTGTGCTTTCCATGGAAAAACAGTTTAAGCCTGCACATATAATGGAAGCACAGAATTACACGGGTGAGGACAAATTCTATTCTCTGAGTGCACTGTGCTGATTTGATTTGACCTTGTTTGGTGCCCCTGTGTTTACATTCCTCCTGATTGAGATAAGCGGAAGGACCGGCTCTTATGTCTACCCAAACAATCGACAATCAGTTGTTGTCGTATCAGCGGATTGGACCCTCAAGGACAATGCCCATGTGCCTTCTGCAAGCAAGAGAGATAGACTCTGGACTTGTTTATAAGTCACATGATTATAACATCTATCCACTGCCAGGAGGCGCCCTCTGCTGCTCACTAAAAACTGTTATATTTACACTACACAATGCATACAACATTACATGCATACAGTACACTGCCTCTCAACTTTTGTGTGTGATCTCCTGCTAAATGTCTGCTAAATGTGCATTGAGGATTTTTTTGTCTGCAATCAAAATTTCGCTCACTTGCCGAGCGTCATTCTGATAAAACATGTTTTTTCTCTCGCCTACTGTGTCATATCCATTCTCTTTTTCTTTTTTTCCTTTCTTCTTTATGACTGGCGCCTAGCGGCTGCCCCGGCCTTAGATGCGCTCTGCAGAGCGTGCCCAAATGCCAAGTCACGTTTCGTTACCTTGTATTCATACATGTGTAATGACAATAAAGTTGAATCTCATCTCAATCTCATCTCATCTCAGTTCAGCTGGCCAATTTGTGTTTTACATACCAGAGTTATGACCGCCATGGTTAAAGCAGCATTAGGTAACTTTCTTGTTCCAGGTAGGAACATTGAAAATGCAGGCATGCTTTATAGCCTGACTCACAATAGCCAATTAGAGGTCATTCTCTTAGTTGGTAGCTAAAGTTGCGCTCTGTGATTGGCTAATGGGACTCGGGTCATGGTCCCTTTCAGTATTTCTACCAGGAACAGGAAAATTGCATAATGCTGTTCCTTCCACTCAGATTATTGTGGAAGTGACACACCCAGTTCGTTTGTGTACAATCAAAATTTCAGAAACATTATTTTCAGATGAAAATCTTATACAGTGTTACTTTACTGTGTATCAATATGTTGGTCTGCATAGGAACATGCAATGTTATTATGAAAGATTAGCAAGTCTTGTTAATACTAGTGATGCACCAGTGTGAAATTTTGGGTCAATACCGATGGTTAAATAACAATCTGGCCGATAGTCAATACCCATACTTACCCATTGTTTGTTTTTGTTGTCATCCGTCCCTCTGTCATGCCAGGAAAACAAATAGATTACAACAAATATCAGGCAAATCAGTCTTTCATCAGACCATATTTGAAAGCACAAATTTAATCATAAAAATGTCTCTTACAACCTTTATTGTTACAGTCACATGATAAAGATAATTTCTGTGAAAATAACTTTTTAAAGTCTTTGTAACCTGTTATGTCATCAGCTCAATTAAAAAATAATGAAAATCAGCTGCTGACTGGTTTTCTTTGAAACTTAACGTGAACTGTGACAAATAGCAGGTTCAAAAATACTTGGAGCCCACTGCTTTGAAATAGGGCTGTGCGATACGAAGATATACAGCGTCTATCGTTTCATATAAATCTGTATCGTTTATATCAGGATTTAAAAGATGCACACCCCGTTTCTACTCGTCACCGGCCCGCCTCTCCCCCGCAGTGTGCCAGGTGTGTGCAATGGTGGGTTCCGGTGGTTAGCACCGCAGCTAACTACAAGCTAATGTTTTGGTCATATAGCCACTACTTCTGTTTGCCAGGGGTGTGGGACTTTTTCATGTCAGAGAGGATAATCCTCTCACCTTGTTTTAATTGAAGCTAAATAACATTAACACCATCCCTCTCTAATTATAAAATGGCAAATGCTAAATGTCAATGCCAACTTGTCGCTAATGGGAAACATTATTGTGTATCAGATCATCATTTCTTAAATTTGTCTGAAAAAATATTACCAAACCTGCAAAAGAGCGTGACAATGGCTGCATACACCCTAAATAAATAAATAAACTAGAAAAGCACTAAGAGAGTTCATACCTCTGCCAAGGCTCCTTCCGTCCCTGATGGATCACCTCCAAAATGTAATGGGTTTGTGTGTAGGTCATGAGCAAGTTCTGGTGAAAACTGCATCAGAGTCTATCCAATAGTTTTGGAGGATTCTTGCTAACACATTGTGAGAAGATAAGAGCCTTGGTGGAGGTATGCATTCTCAGATCATCACCAAAATGTTATGGGTTCCTCTCTAGCCCAAGGACCACCTCTGGTGAAAATTTCATCCAAATCCATACAATAGTTTTTGCATAATCCTGCTAACAAACGCACAGACAAACCACCCCGATTACATTACCTTCTTTCGGTAATAAACTAAAACATGTTAGAGAAACAAACTGGCTCTTAATGTAACTTGATTTCTAATAATTTTTAATTATGCCTCGGTGCAACGGAAGCATATGGTAATCACTCAGTGTGTCTGTGTGTGGTTGTGTGTGTGTATCTGTCTGTTACAGATTCTCAGCTCACCCAGTCAAAATCAAGTGGAACTAAAAGCTTGCATCATTATACTGCCATATTTTCTTGACTTTTAATTTGCCACAATTTCAAGATAAGCCTTTGTTTTCAAAATAAACACAAATTTAACTCACCATTATACCCTCAATGGAGCCACGGAAAACGGTATTGAAATGAAAGCACAAAGGTGCTGATTCCTCGGTGCTTGGCAGAGGTATGCATTCTGGGATCATCATCAAAATGTTGTGGGTTCCTCTCTAGCCCAAGGACCATCTCTGGTAAAAATTTCATCCAAGTCCGTCCAGTAGTTTTGGAGTGCACGCATGCGCAGTGAAAATAATCTGCAATTCACATGCCTGTACTCTCAGCAGCAGCCAAGAGCCACCAAACTGATTTGAACAACTGCAATCCAAACACAAAAGAAGCGCACAGTGGCAGACGTTTTAAATGGCGGATGCAATGGAGGTACGCGAATACAAAGACAATCAAGACAAACAGGAGCTTTTGCTGTTTAGTGGCAGAGGAAGAAAACAGATGGGCAAAAAGACAGACATTTGTTCACCCAGTAATGGCGGATTACTCAGTACTCCCCTGTGGCGGGAGTCTCCAGGCGCATGTGCAGTTCACTGCAACCATTTGCAGACGAGGAATGTTGGGACTTGTGGTTTTTAGCGATGAACTGAAAACTCCAGGAAAGCTAAACATCAAAACCAGTGTGAAAACAATCAATGTGATGAATAAATGGTGTAGTTGCTGAATGTTTTTTTTTTTTTTTTTTTTCCCAGTAACTGCTATTTTATAACAGTTCAGCTCCACGTGCTGTAAGAAAATGGACTGTGTTGTGCTGTAAAAAAATTGCATTGTCACCTCTAGTGGCCCAGCATAGTTTTTTTTTTTTTTCCACAATATTTTTATTGAACCTTTTTTTTTTTTTGACAAACATAACACAAACAATCAAACACTAACACTAAAGTAATTAAAAAAAAAAAAAGAAATTTTTTTTTACTAAAAACACCAACAACCATTAACTAAGGCAGGTCTTCAACAATGCTCCTCTGTTTAGTCTTGGCAATCCATTACATAAGTATACATATTATACATTCACCAGTTTGGAATTTACAAGGTCCATACACATCATTCACCTTCTTCTTCAAAAGTTATGTTTAAATTCTTTACATAATCAATGAAAGGTCTCCATATATTCTCAAACACAATTTCCTTTGATTTCAATATGTATGTTATTCTTTCTAGTGGAAGGTTTGTTAACATCTGTCTTAACCACTGAGTCACATCTGGTCTGAGTCTTTTTCCACATTAGTGCAATACATTTTTTTGGCATTAAGCAAACTGAGGTCTATGAATGCTCTTTCACTTTTATTAAAGTTATGCTTTTCTGGGTACAGACCCAACAAAAACAATTTAGGATTCAATATGATTTGTTTTGAAATTATTTTTTCAATTGTTACCCTCACCTCTTCCTAAAACATTTTAATTTTTCTACATTCCCATACACAATGAAATAGGATTCCTTTACTTTCCATGCATTTTGTGCACGTATCTGGTATGTTTTTGTTATATCTATTTAATTCCACCGGTGTAACATACCTCCTCATTAACCATTTAAAATGTGTCAATTTAAGACGTACATTTATTGATTTGGTTTGAGCTTCTGTACAAGCCAATTCCCATTGTTTCTCTGAAATTTCAGTTTGCAGGTCTTCTTTCCAATAATTCAATCTTTTCTGTGAGTTTTCACTTGAGGATAATGTCAATGAGTTATAAAACTCTGAAATAATACCCTTTCTCTTACCATCTTTCGTCAAAATTTTTTCCAAGGATGAATAAATGGGTCAAGTGAGAGCATTATTTTGATTTGATGGAATAAAGTTCCTAAGCTGAAGATATTTAAAAAAAATGTGTTCTATTGAGATTAAATTTGATCCTCAGCTCTTCAAAAGACCATTATGTTATCTGAACGTGACAGATATAAATCTTGAATCTTTTGAATCCCTTTTAAATTCTATACTTTAAATACAGCATCTGCTCTCCCTGGTTTAAAATATTGATTACCCCATATTGGGCTAAATTGTGACAGTAAGTGTGGTTCTTTTAAATATTTTTTGGTTTCACACCATATTTTGATCATATGCTTTACAAATGGATTTTTAACTTGTTTCTGTAATTTTTTAGCCGAATCTGAGTATATGAATATGGGAAGAGGTAAAGGCAAATTGTATGATTCCATTTCAGTCCAGTGAGGGAGATCATTTGATGAAAAATAATATGTCATAGACCTCAGTTGTGCCGATCAATAATACAACATAAAGTTTGGACATTTCAGACCTCCACGATCAAATGGTAAATATAGTAAGGACAGACGTAATCTAGCCCTCCTGTTGTTCTATATAAATTCCACTAACTTTTTTTTAATTCTTGAGAATAGATCTGAAGGTGGTGGTAAAGGAATGTATTGAAATAAATAAAGTATTTTAGGTAAGATATTACTTTTAAGTATATTGATTCTCCCTATCATCGACATTGGTAGTGACATCCATCTCTGAATTAACTCATTAATGTCTGTCATTAAGGCTTCATAGTTGGCGCTGGCGACTGATTCTAGCTTAGGCACAATTTGAATTCCTAAATATTTAAACTGATTTACAATGTTGAATTGATTTGCCTCAGGAGCTGGGTGATTTCTCTGGGTCTCATTTAGCATTAATATTGAAGATTTAGTCTTATTTATTTTATATCCTGATATTTCCCCAAAATTCTTTATTAAATTCAACAAGGTCGGAATTGATTTTTTTTTTTTTAAGATTCGACATAAACAAAATTATGTCATCGGCATACAGGGAGATTTTATGTTCTGTTGGTCCAACTTTAATTCCATATATTTGTGAATGTAAACGTACTGCCATCGCTAAAGGTTCAATTGCCATAATAAACAGTAAAGGTGAAAGTGGACAGCCTTGTCGACATCCTCTATTGATTTTTATTGATCTTGAGATATTGCTATTTGTTAGGATTTCTGCTGTAGCATTATTATATATTATCTGAACCCATTTTATGAAATTATTTCCAAGTCCAAACCTTTGTAAGACTTCAAAAAGAAAGGGCCATTCGACCCTATCAAAGGCCTTTTCGGCGTCCAATGATAGGAGAGCTGTATCCGGTGCTTCTTTATTAGAATAAATAATATTAAATAGTCTTCTTACATTATGGAAGCCTTGTCTTCTCTTTATAAAGCCATTCTGATCTCGGTTAATAATATTTGGTAAAATTTCCTGTATTCGTCTTGCTAAAATTTTACAGATTATCTTAAGGTCAGCATTTAATAGGCTTATTGGTCTCATATTTTCACATTTATCAGAGGGTTTACCTGGTTTTGGCAACAGTATAATTAAGGCATTATTCATGTATGGTGGTAAATTACTATTTTGAAATGCTTCTAAAACCATTTCCAAAAAAGGTTTTATTAATTTATTCTTAAATTTTTTTATAAAGGTCAACTGGAAGACCATCTGGTCCTGCACTTTTTCCTGATTTCATATTATCAATGGCTAGCCCAACTTCTTCTTGACTAATTTTAGACTCCAGTATCTCCCTGTTTTCATTTGGAATACACGGTATAGATAATCCGTCCAAAAACCCATTTAGTTTTGTTGGCCCAGCATAGTTATTACAATACATTTTTTCTTGGCTTCATTGACGGTAAAGGTGAGTTAAAGTTGCTTATTTCAAAAACAAAGCCTTATCTCGAAATTCTGGCAAATTAAAACTCAAGAAAATATGACAATGCAATGATACAAGCCTTTAGTTGCACTTAATTTTGACCGGGCAACATGAAACAGACAGGCGGACAGACACACACACACACACACACACACACACACACACACACACACACACACACACACACACACACACACACACACACACATACACATACACATAACTGTTCACACCTAGACGCATTGAGTGATTACCTTATGCCTCCGTTTGCACCGAGGCATAATAACTAGGCCGGGCCAGGAGAGGTCACACTGAGGCAGCTGCACCTTGGTGCTTCATTAGTTAAGTAGCAATAATGAATAAAGTTGAAGTAATCTCAAATGCACATTAAAAAAAAAAACTATTTTGTAATAACACTGCAAAATGAAGAGGAGAAAAAGGTGTATAAAATTAATGATAGATGAATTTGTATAACTGATTTTTTTCACTGTTATTTAAAATGTAGAAAAAGAGATGGTCTTTTTTTTATTGGTCATTATATATAAACTATAAAATTTAAAGAAAAATGTATATCGTGATATAAAAGTTTGGTCACATCGCACAGCCCTACTTTGATATACACAAAAGAAAATCCTGTTCAATTTAATTCACTTTTATTGTCCTGGATGAAAACTAAATGGAAAAATAAAATGACAAAGCAGATGGAAACATAAATGTATAAAAAGCAGCAAAAAGAACACTCATCAAAGA
Organism: Pholidichthys leucotaenia; assembly: GCA_020510985.1. Lineage (NCBI taxonomy): Eukaryota > Metazoa > Chordata > Actinopteri > Cichliformes > Pholidichthyidae > Pholidichthys > Pholidichthys leucotaenia. The sequence continues at coordinate 379,439,567 of CM035842.1, read as the reverse complement.
GAACAATCTTGATTCTTCTATTCTTTCCAATTTTAGGCCCATTTCTGAGCTCCCTTTTGTATCAAAGACTTTAGAAAAGGAAGTTTATAATCAGCTTCAGTCGTATCTGGAGTGAAACGGTATTACTCAGACGTTCCAGTCTGGTTTTAAACATCACAGCACAGAAACAGCCCTTTAAGAGTTTTTAATTATTTGCTTTTAACTGTTGATGCTGGTAACTCTGCTGTCCTGTTGCTCCTAGATCTATTTGCTGCCTTAGACACAGTCGACCATAATATTCTGTTATTGCATCTTGACTTGTGTGTTGGTATTAAAGGCACAGCTTTAAATCGGTTTAGATCTTATTTAAGTGATAGAAGTTTCTCTGTCCATTTAGGTGAACACTCCTCCACTGTGTCCCCACTTAATTGTGGGGTACCACAGGATTCCATTTTGGGACAGATTCTTTTTTTTGTTATATATGCTTCCCTTGGGCTCTGTTTTTGAAAAATACAGTATTTCATTTCATTGCTTTGCAGATGACTTATAAATGTATATCTTCCAATTTAAAAAGTCATTCTTCTGTCGAGGCACTTTTGAAATGTCTAAGGGATGTGCAAGTGTGTACAGAGAATAACTTCCTCAGCCTGAACAACAATAACACAGAAATTATTCTCTTTAGACAGCAGGGTCTATTAGATGGGTTCAACAGTGTTATTGGCCCACTAGCCTCTTACTACCACCCAGTTGCTAAGAACCTTGAAGTTATTTTTGACTGTTCCTTTAAGTTTGAAAAACATTAGCTCTGTGGTTCAGAAAAGCTTTTTTCAGCTAAGACTTCTCAGCAAGGTGAAGGCCTACCTCCCTGTTCATGATTTTGAGAGAGGCACTCACACCTTCATTACCTCTCGCTTAGATTATTGTAATTCTTTATATGTTGGTCTTGATCAGTCATCCTTACATCATTTACAGGCTGTACAGAATGCAGCAGCCCATCTTTTGACTGGAAAGAAACGGTGTGATCACATACTGTAACTCCAGTACTCTATTCTCTACATTGGCTTCCCATCTATTTTAGAATTCAGTTTAGTTTTATTTCTTGTTTTTTAAATGTCTTAATGGTATGGCCCCACCTTATCTCTCTGGACTACAGTGGTGTGAAAAAGTGTTTGTCCCCTTCCTGAATTCTCTTTTTTTTTTTTTTTTTTTTTTTTTTTTTTTGTCACACTTAAATGTTTCAGATCATCAAACAAATATAAATATCAGACAAAGATAACACAAGTAAACACAAAATGCTGTTTTTAAATGAAGGTGTTTATTACTAAGGGTAAAAAAAAGAAAAAATCCAAACCTACATGGCCCTATGTGGAAAAAGTGATTGCCCCCTTAACCTAATAACTGGTTGGGCCACCCTTAGTAGCAACAACTGCAATCAGGCGTTTGTGATAACTGTCAAAGAGTCTCCCCTCATGGATAATCACCTTATCGTGGTGGGGGGTTTGCATGCCCAAGTGATCCCAGGAGCTATGTTGTTCGGGGCAATTTGATTCTGGTAGGGTCACCCCAAGACAAACTGGTCCTGGGTGAAGGGCCTGACTAAGAATGATCCAACAGACTCATGAAAAATACCAGAACAAGGATTCAGTGTACTCCGCCCGGTATGGGGTTACTGGGGCCCCACCCTGGAGTCAGGCCTGGGGGAGGGGCTTGATGGCTAGCGTCTGGTGGCCGGGTTTCCGCCCATGGGACCCGGCCAGGCTCAGCCCAAAGGAGTTACGTGGGTCCGCCCTCCAGTGGACTCACCACCTGCAGGAGGGATCATGGGGGTCCGGTGCTATGTGGATCAGGTGGCAGTCACAGGTGGAGACCTTGGCAGTCTGATCCCAGGCTTCCTAAACTGGCTTTGGGGACGTGGAATGTCACCTCTCTGGTGGGGAAGGAGCCTGAGCTGGTGTATGAGGTTGAGAGATATCGGCTAGATATAGTCAGCCTCACCTCAACACACAGCTCTGGTTCTGGAACCAGTCTCCTGGAGAGGGGCTGGAACTTGGCCTACTCTGGAGTTTCCCCGGGCGAGAGGCGATGAGCAGGGGTGGGTATTCTTGTAACCCCCCACCACCACCACCTTGCTGCCTCTATATTGGAGTTTTCCCCGGTGGACAAAAGGGTTGTTTCCCTGCACCTTCGGGTTGGGAAACTGGTCCTGACCACCATTTGTGCCTATGCACCAAATGATGGTTCAGAGTACCCACCCTTTTTGGAGTCTCTGACTGAGGTGCTGGAGAGTGCTTCTCTTGGAGACTCCATTGTCCTACTGGGGGACTTCAGTGCACACGTGGGCAATGACAGTGAAACCTGGAAGAGGGTGATTGGGAGGAATGGCCTGCCCGATCTGAACCTGAGTGGTGTTCAGTTATTGGACTTCTGTGCTAACCACAGTTTGTCCATAACAAACACCATGTTCAAGCATAAGGATGTCCATATGTGCACCTGGCACCAGGACACCCTAGGTTTCAGGTTGATGATTGATTGTGTTATCATGTCATCAGACCTGCAACCGTATGTCTTGGACACTCAGGTAAAGAGAGGTGCAGAGCTGTCAACTGATCACCACCTGGTGGTGAGTTGGATCCGATGGCAGGGGAGGAAGCCATTCAGACCTGATAGACCCAAACGTATAGTGAGGGTATGCTGGGAACATCTGGCTGAGGCCCCTGTCCAGGAGGTCTTCAACTCCCACCTCCGGAAGAACTTCAACCACATTCCGAGGGAGTCTGGAGATATGGAGTCTGAATGGGCCATGTTCTCCACCTCCATTGTTGAAGCAGCAGCCCAGAGCTGCGGTCGCAAGGTCGTCGGGGCATCTCGTGGTGGCAACGCCCGAACCAAGTGGTGGACACCAGTGGTGAGGGGGGCCATTAAGCTGAAGGAGTTCTATCAAGCTTGGTTGGCTTGTGGACTCCTGAAGCAGCTGAGGTGTACCGGCAGGCCAAGCGCACTGCAGCTCGGGTGGTTGCTGAAGCAAAAACTCAGGTATGGGAGGAGTTCAGTGAGGCCATGGAACAAGACTTTCGTTCGGCCTCGAGGAGATTCTGGCAAACTGTCCGGCGGCTCAGGAGGGGGAAGCAGCTCCCTGTCCACACTGTGTATGGTGTGGATGGGGCGCTGCTGACTTCGACTGGGGATATCATCGGGTGGTAGAAGGAGTACTTCGAGGATCTCCTCAATCCCACTGATACGCCTTCCACAGAGGAAGCGGGGCTTGTGGACGAGGGGGACGACTCGCCTATCACAGGGGCTGAGGTCGCCAAGATGGTTAAAAATCTCCTTGGTCTGCAGGCCCTGGGGGTGGACGAGATTCGCCCTGATTACCTCAAGGCCCTGGATGTTGTAGGGCTGTCATGGTTGACACGCCTCTGCAACATTGCGTGGAGGTCAGGGACAATGCCCTTGGCATGGCAAACCGGGGTGATGGTTCCTCTCTTTAAAAAAGGGGATCGGAGGGTGTACTCCAATTTTAGAGGGATCACTCTCCTCAGCCTCCCTGGGAAGGTCTATGCCAAGGTACTGGAGAGGAGAGTCTGGCCGTTGGTTGAACCTCAGATTCAAGAGGAGTAATGTGGTTTTCGTCCTGGCTGTGGCACAGACCAGCTCTTCACGGACCAGCTCTTCACCCACTCAAGAATCCTCGAGGGTTCGTGGGAGTTTGCCCAACCAGTTTACATGCGTTTTGTGGACTTGGAGATTGCATTCGACTGCGTCCCTCGTGGTTTTTTGTGGGGGGTGCTTCGGGAGTATGGGGTATCGGGCTTGTTGTTACGAGCTATTCGGTCTCTGTACGACCTTTGTGAGAGTTTGGTTTGTATTGCCAACACTCAGTCGGACTCATTCCCAGTGAGAGTTGGGCTCCGCCAGGGCTACCCTTTGTCACCAATCCTCTTCGTAATATTTATGGACAGGATTTCTAGGTGCAGCCAGGGAATGGAGGGTGTCATGCTTGGTGACCACAGGACCTCATCTCTGTTGTTTGCAGATGATGTTGTCCTGCTGGCTTCATCCAGCAATGACCTACAGGTCTTACTGGGACAGTTTGCCACCGAGTGTGAAGTGGCTGGGATTAGAATCAGCACCTCCAAGTTCGAGTCAATGGTCCTCAGCCAGAAAAAGGTGGATTGCCCTCTCAGGGTTGGGGACAGGCTGCTGCCCCAAGTGGAGGAGTTTAAGTATCTCAGGGTCTTATTCACGAATAAGGGGAGACTAGAGTGAGAGATTGACAGACGGATCAAAGCAGCATCTGCAGTGATGCGGATGTTGTACCGGTCTGTTGTGGTGAAGAGGGAGCTGAGCTCTAAGGCAAAGCTGTGGATTTACCAGTCAATCTACGTTCCTACCCTCACCTATGGTCACGAGCTTTGGGTAATGACCGAAAGAACGAGATCGTGGATACAAGAGGCTGAAATGAGCTATCTTCGTAGGATCGCTGGACTCACCCTCAGAGATGGGGTGAGGAGCTCAGTCATCCGGGAGAGGCTCAGAGTAGAACCACTGCTCCTCCACACTGAAAGGAGCCAGTTGAGGTGGTATGGGCATTTGATCAGGATGGTTCCTGGACGACTCCCTCTTGAGGTGTTTCAGGGACGTCCCTCTGGGAGGAGACCCCAGGGCAGACCCAAGACTCGCTGGAGAGACTACATCTCCCAGCTGATCTGGGAATGCCTTGGTATCCTCTCTGAAGAGTTGGAGCAGGTGGCTGTGGAGAGGGAAGTCTGGGCTTCTCTGCTTGAACTGCTGCCTCTGCGACCCGGACCTCTGGAAAAGCGGTAGAAGATGGATGGATGGCAAAGAGTCTTTTACAGTGCTGTGGAGGAATTTTGGCCCACTCATCTTTGCAGAATTGTTGTAATTCAGCCACATTGGAGGGTTTTTGAGCATGAACCTCCTTTTTAAGGTCATGCCACAGCATCTCAATCGGATTCAGGTCAGGACTTTGACTAGGCCACTCCAAAGTCTTCGTTTTGTTTTTCTTAACCCATTTTCCGTCTATGGTGCAGCAGTGCTCCCGTCAGCTCACCACCCTCTGGTCAAGTTTTTTTTTTTTTTTTTTTTTTTTCCCCCCAAAAATATTCAGTTTAGATATGACAAATTCCAAAGGCTGTACCTTGAAAGTAGTAAGAGATAATGGCTTACTGTCAATTAGAAAGATGTAGAATATGATCCAAAGTTTGAGATAGGAGTAAATTGACGCATCTAACTTGCATAATGCAGCCGTTTCAAATTACATAATTTTCAGTCAAAAGTGCGCTTTGGACATATTTACACAAAGGATGGTTTTGGGGTTTTTGTCTTCATTTTTGTTTTTAGTTTTTTTTTTTTTTTTATCTTCAACGTATATGAAGCAGAACAGTGTTTCCTCTGGCTCAAAGACCTTGGCGCGGTGGCAACATTTTTCCGGGCAGGGTGGCAGTAAACATATGACACGATTGTTACCAGAATATGTTAATTTTATACAATTTATTTCTTTTTTAAATTTTGCACAGTAACTTTGCATATGGAACTTACCATTACAAGTATTGTACAACTAAGGCTTGAATACTGGAATATTGGGCCAGTTAGGGTCCCACCCAGACGTCCTGTGTTTAGACTTTTTAGTAGTGTTATCTTCTCTCCTTCCTCTGCTCCCACCTCTCCTGGACCCTCTGCCTGAACACTTTCCTTTCCTTGGCTCCTCTCTAATGTCTCATCTTGCCCTCTCTGAGCTCTGTCTAATTCAGGTTCTCTCTCTGTCTATGATGGTATTCAAACAGGTTAGAAAATATCAAGTGTCATGTTTTGTCTTGCAGGATTTTTTTTTTTCTTTTTTGTCATGGTTTACATAAAGGACATTTTTTTTGTTGTATTTTTATTCTAGTGTTTCTTTTTTTTCCATTGAGAGAGTAGGGAAGGGAAAAAAACATTCATAATAGTAATGTACTCATGCATACTTAAATTATACGATCAGGTGGGTATAGTAATCAGAAATTCTTCTCATGTAAAAGCAGTGCTTTGAAATTAATGATTAAGAGCAGACAACCCAAAATTTCTAGTTGAGTTAAGGGTACAAAGAGCACCCACTTAAAAACTTCAGTAATGACTTCAGTCTTGAAGGTTTGAGGTTTTTCTCAAAAATGTATCAGTTTTCTTTTAGTTTTCTACTTTTCGACTACCAGACAGCAGGAAATTTTGAAATGCAAATGTTGGTACATTTAGTTTGTCTGAAATCTGCTGACAAATTAAAGTCATTGACTTGGTGAATTTTGGTCATATTAACTTGCAAGGTACATGATAGGGAACATAACTTAATATTGTAGTGGCTGGTGAAATATATCTTCAACAATTCATCAGTCCCCCTTGCCTTTCTCTTCATATGAAGCCGGCTGCATATGAATTCTAACCACATCTCTTAGCTACTGTAAGCGACTCTTCCATTATTGCTCCCGTTTCCAGTGGGTTAAAACCATGATAAATGCATCCAGTGCTACCTTACCTCTTCTGATTTTTTTTTTTTCTTCCACATTTAAAGTACTTTAATCAACTCATGTTTCTCTAGGACAGTCACACTAGCATGACACTGCCTGGTGACTGACTGGAAAGCTCGTGTGGGCGGGGCGCTTCTCAACTCCGCGCTGATGACAGTCATGCGCATAGTTCGTGTGAGTGCTTGCAGAAAGTCATTGCTTTATATATTTTTCTTAAATTTATATCTCCTCATAAGCGCGGCAGAAATTTTTCTGGCAAGGTGGGCTGCTACCGAGAAATGTTACCAGAGGAAACCCTGCAGAAAATCAGTAGAATGTACACAAACAAATAAATAGATCGGACCTACCGCTCACTATATCTTCATTTGGCCATTTTCGTCATCCCCGGTCCTTATTTCGTCTTCTGCCAGTCATTTTCGTTTTCTCTCCCACATCCAGAAACTCTCATATGTACATAATGATTTATGCCACCTCAATTTCAGTTACATAACGCTGCTGAACTGGCACTATTGTTCTCTGTCGTCACGTGCAACTCTGTCAATGGCAGACGAAAGTGTACATGCTCCGGGCCATCTTCTGCTGTCACAAAAGGTAAATATTTCCCTTCAGAAGCTAAATAATCTCTTTTTAGAATCCTAGTTGGCAAAATTTGGAGCAAATGCTTCCTCTGTGTGGAACTATATGTTGGGATGGAGCCTTTGTTTACATTCTCTTCTTTGCATTTCCAGAAATAATGTTTGAGGCAGTTCGTTTGGATGAAGCCCTCCAGTGAAGAGCAGTAAGCTATATGTGTCTGGCATCTTGTGATGTGAAATGCTTGGTACAACTGGGTTTTCTGTACTTTTTCGACACATCACATGGCAGGTGCAGACCTGCGACATAGGCAGCAGGTGACGCACATGTTTTATGACAGCCAGACAATTAACTCTGAGTGTGACTGTTGCCAAATTGCGACATAACCCCTAGTGGTCAAGAGTAGTAATATTTTTGTCAATAAAATAGTTCAGATTTCCAAGGCTATAACTTGAAAGTGGTCAGAGATAATGGCTTACTGTCAATTAGAAAGATGTAAAATATGATCCAAAGTTTCAGATGGGAATAAATTGATTCATCTAATTTGCATCATGTTGCAGCAGCTCTTTAAATTCCATAACTCAGTCAAAACTGGACTTTGGACATATTTACACAAAGAATGGTTCGGTCTTTTGACACAGTTTTTTGTACAGCGGTATCTCATCATCTTATCTTCAAAGTATATGAACAAGAAATCAGTACATTATTAAAAAAACACAGAAATAAGTCACTTACCGGTGGCTAACGGGACTCGCTCACTGCCGTGGTTGCTGCATTTGTCGTTATTTTGCATCCTGTCAGTCATTTATGCTCTTTACCACATCTACAAAGTCTTATGATTATCCCACATAAATTTCGCTTGTATCCCGTGGCTACTTTCTCTGTCCAAAGCCGTTTAAGTGACGGTGACGTGGACTGATCGCTACCATATTAGCTTTCTGAGCTAAAAGAAGGGAATACAGGAAAAGGAAATGAGGAGTTCTTCTTCTTTGGTATATTACATGTCATCCACTGAGTCCTTCAACGGATGTCTGCCACCTTCTGAAACTGGCAGTTCAGTACAAATCCCCAATGCAGCCGGCAATGTCAGAGTGAAATGACAGGCACAGCGCCATGCTCTGCCACTAGGGGCAGGTCCTGAAGCAGCAAAACAACCCCAGACCATCACACGACCACCACCATATTATGCTGTTGGTATGATGTTCCTTTTCTGAAATGCTGTGTTACTTTTACGCCGGATGTAATGGGAGACACACGTTCCAAAAAGTTCAGCTTTTGTCTTGTCAGTCCAGAGTATTTTCCCAAAAGTCTTGGGGATCATCAAGATATTTGCTGGTAAAACTGAGACTGTGGTGACCCAGCACACTGCAGATTGACACGATTTCACACTCAGCAGGGCTGGAGGAAACGGAGGACAATTTACATACGGACAGAGAGCCCCTGGGGGCAATCGGAACAATGGACTGTTATGTATACATCCCCTGGATGAGGGAGAGGACATCTGGGTGCCAGTTGGTCACACTAATAATGGGTATTGACTGATATGTACAGTATATCACTATGCTAATGTGCCATGCATCCTCTCTCTGTATAACGTGTATAAAAGAGCTTGCTATACATGCCTCAGCAGCACAGTAGCTCACTGAGCTACGATGTGTGTCTCATTATGTTGGAGGAAATAAAACCTTGACCCTTCCAGCTCGTCGCATCTCGCCTGATCTTTTGCCTCCACATTGGTGACCCTAGACGTGTCATGGTGACGCCGGCATCCTCTTCATCCGCACCGTAGTGCGCTCTCCGGAGCGGGCAGTGCTGGGACCGATACGCACCATGAACGGCGACACAAGTGAACCGAAGGAAGCAGCCTGAACGCGGAAAATCATTGGTGCCGTCTGCGTTGATTTCCACCAAGCTCCCCAACCCTGACTCACTCCGGACAGCGGACCTCCCGCGCACAGAAGCCCCGCATGCACACTGCAGGATTACAAGGACAGTGCAACTTCCAGCTATGTGGTCACTGCGGCAAGCACACGCCACACACAGGGACAAACTGGCTCCACAGACTGATGCATCGTCCTCCGCCACTGCACATGTCCGAGAAACACGGCCGACCGCCATCCTCGGAACCTTCAGGGCTGCTCACGCACCTGAAGCAGACACGCAGCCCGCACACAGGACTTTGTATGGGATTCTCGGTCACGGCGCACAAGGGGAATTTAGCCAATTGCTGTCCCCGATGGCTTTAGGGCTGCTTCCGCACCTACAAACGTGGACAAAATTGTTGCTACCCCTCTGTTAATGAAAGAAAAACCCACAATAGTCACAGAAATAACTTGAATCTGACAAAAGTGGTAATAAATAAAAATTCTATGAAAATTAACCATTGAAAATCAGACAATGCTTTTGAATTGTGGTTCAACAGAATTATTTTAAAAAAACAAACTCATGAAACAGGCCTGGACAAAAATGATGGTACCCTTAACTTAATATTTTGTTGCACAACCTTTTGAGGCAATCACTGCAATCAAACGATTTCTGTAACTGTCAATGAGACTTCTGCACCTCTCAGCAGGTATTTTGGCCCACTCCTCATGAGCAAACTGCTCCAGTTGTCTCAGGTTTGAAGGGTGCCTTCTCTAGACGGCATGTTTCAGCTCCTTCCACAGATGTTCAATAGGATCTAGATCAGGGCTCATAGAAGGCCACTTTAGAATAGTCCTATGTTTGGCTCTTAGCCATTCTTGGGTGTTTTTAGCTGTGTTTTGGGTCATTATCCTGTTGCAAGACCCATGACCTGTGACTGAGACCAAGCTGTCTGACACTGGGCAGCACATTTCTCTCTAGAATACCTTGATAGTCTTGAGATTTCATTGTACCCTGCACAGATTCAAGACACCCTGTGCCAGATGCAGCAAAGCAGCCCCAGAACATAACACAACCTCCTCCATGTTTCACAGTAGGGACAGTGTTCTTTTCTTGGTATACTTAATTTTTGCGTCTGTGAACATAGAGCTGATGTGCCTTGCCAAAAAGTTGCAGTTTTGTCTCGTCTGTCCATAGGACATTTTCCCAGAAGCTTTGTGGCTTGTCAACATGCAGTTTGGCAAATTCCAGTCTGGCTTTTTTATGATTTGTTTTCAACAGTGGTGTCCTCCTTGGTCGTCTCCCATGAAGTCCACTTTGGCTCAAACAATGACGGATGGTGCGATCTGACACTGATGTACCTTGACCTTGGAGTTCACCATGAATGTGTTTAGAGGTTGTTCTGGGCTCTTTTGTTACCATTCGTATTAACTAACTAACTAACCTGCACTTATATAGCGCTTTTCTAGTATTATCCATCTCCTCCTGCGGCCACATCCAGGGAGGTTGGCTACAGTCCTGTGGATCTTAAATTTCTGAATAATATGTGCAACTGTAGTCACAGGAACATCAAGCTGCTTAGAGATGGTCTTATAGCCTTTACCTTTAACATGCTTGTCTATAATTTTCTTTCTAATCTCCTGAGACAGCTCTCTCCTTTGCTTCCTCTGGTCCATGTTTAGTGTGGTACACACCATGTCAACAAACAGCACAGTGACTACTTGTCACCCTTTAAATAGGCTGACTGGGGGGCGCTGTTGAGCGGTCAATGGAGTAGGACGCAGATTTGGTGGCTCCTGCCAACTTCGTATAATATTTTTGTGCAGTTTTCCAAAAACCCAGTGTTTTTTCTAGGTTCTTTTTCACTGTGTACCTCAAGAGATACTTTTGAATTGTTTTGCAATGTCGCGGAGAGGAAAAACCCGCACTATTCAGATGCACCTGAGGCCTTGCCCACAGGCCCCGACTTCCGAGCCGCTAGCTCAAGATGTCGAACCAGCCCCTGTTTTGAACGGTGAAGCCTTGAAATTTGAGCTGCTTTCCTCCATAAAAGAAGATATTGCTGGTATTATTAAGAAGGAGCTACAAGAGATTATCGGAGATGCTTTGGCACCTCTTAAGCTTGAGCTGCAGTCCGTGAAATCACAGTTGGCGAGCGACAATGCTGCTATCGATGCTAAGTTGGCTAAGCTAATGGGTACTATGGGGGACATGGAAGAAACGCTCACAGGTTATACGGATGACATGGCTGACATGAAAACAAGCGTTGAGTGCCTCACTGCCAAGGTTGCTATGCTGGAAGACAAATGTGAAGACCTAGAATCAAGATCGCGACGCAATAACATAAGGATCATTGGCGGTGAAGAGGGCCCTGGCTCTTTCTCTGCTACAGCTGTGGCTGCGTTGCTGAAAGATGCTTTTTCTTTGGATAAGGAACCGCTAGTGGATCGGTCTCATTGCACTCTTCAGCCTAAACCTAAACCGGGTGACCGACCATGAGCCACTGTGTGCAGGCTTCACTACCACAGTGACTGTGTTGATATATTACGGCGTGCGCGAGAGCTCCAGCGGATTAAAGTCGGAGGTATGACTTTGTCAGTCTTTCCGGACTACACTGCCAAGATAGCACGGGCTCGGGCTGCATTCAACGAGGTCAAGCGGCTACTCCGTGGCATCGATGGAGTCAAATACGGACTTTTCCATCCGGCGCAGCTACGCATTACTTACCAGGGGACTGAAAAGAAGTTTACTTCGCCGGAAGACGCGAAGGAATACGTCAAGAGTCTGATTTCTGGGTGAGCTGTGAACCTTTCATTACAATCCTTATATCTGTATGGACTCTAGATTTGTTGCTATTACCTGGACATTTGTGCTTATTTGCTTTATTTTGAGAGTGATCATTAGAATCTCTAAGTGAATTGTTGAGTTTAACATTATCATTACTTTTTCTTACTTTATTGTTTAGATTATAATACTGGTATGAAATAGTATGTAACTTAATCATTGCACATATAATTCAATTTCTGGAAGTTGGCAGGAGTCATGTTTTCCACTGGTACTTCTTCCTCCGTTTGCTCGGCTTTGCCTCCGAGTTGTTCCTATTTTACTGAGAACAACTTTTTTGTTTTGTGACACTGCTGTCTCCATTGGTTTTTGGGTGCTTTTTTTTTTTTTTTTTTTTTTTTTGTTACATGGAGACTTTGGGTGTATTGGTTTTGGGGTTTTCTTGGGTGGGTGGTGTTTTACGTCAGCTCACGGCAATAGTTCTTGTGTTGTTGTTTTTTTTTTCTACGTGTAAATGGCTAGTACCATTATAGGCCATGGTACAGCTTTGCTAGGCGCATCTTTGCGATTCATTAGCTGGAACATTAAGGGCATGGGTCATCCTGTCAAAAGATCAAAAGTTTTTAATCACTTAACCCCTTGCACGCCGGTCAATTTCCCTAAAAACGCCAAAAAATAACGTGCCCAAAGTAAATCGAAAGCTGTTCTTCAACCCTTTGCAGCATCTTCATGGGGTTGGTCTCATTTAAAAGAAAACACTTTGAATTTTTTGGCAAAAAAACATGATCTCTCTAAGTGCTCCGGCCACTGAGTTACAGTCATCTAAACAAAGTGAACTTGAAGAAAATAAATTTGGCCTGGGTGTTTTTTTGGATACAAATGCTTGCAAATAACACACAGCTTGAGATCCGGGCTGGAAAATGCAACAGAAATGTAGAACCAAGTGTTATCCAGCTGAGGTCCAAATTTTGTAACAATACCACAAAAAATGAATATATTACACAGCTTTTTCCTCAGGTAGTTCCCAGGCGTTTTTGAACTGTGCCAAATTGTGCCAAATGGCACAGTTTGGAAAAACGTCTGTAACTTTTGAATGATTCAATATAGAAGCTTGATCTTGGCCTCTAATGAAAGGTGACACTCAGGGCTGTGTGTGTGTGTGGGGGGGGGGGGTTGTCCCCCCCCCCCCCCCCCCCCCCCCGCTACAGAGGACAGACATCGCATCATGACAGCTGTGCGTCATGATGTGACGCACAGCTGTAATTTACCGATGGGTCAAAAGTCTTTTTTTTTTTTTTTTTCCACAATATCTTTTATTGAACCTTTTTTTTTTTTTTTACAAACATAACACAAACAATCAAACACTAACACTAGAGTAATTTAAAAAAAAAAATGTACTAAAAACACCAACAACCACTAACAAAGGCAGTTCTTCAACAATGCTCCTCTGTTTAGTCTTGGCAATCCATTACATAAGTATACATATTATACATTCACCAGTTTGGAATTTACAAGGTCCACACACATCATTCACCTTCTTCTTCAAAAGTTATGTCTAAATTCTTTACATAATCAATGAAAGGTCTCCATATATTCTCAAACACAATTTCCTTTGATTTCAGTATGTATGTTTTTCTTTCTAGTGGAAGGTTTGTTAACATCCGTCTTAACCACTGAGTCACATCTGGTCTATGAGTCTTTTTCCACAGTAGTGCAATACATTTTTTGGCATTAAGCAAACTGAGGTCTATGAATGCTCTTTCACTCTTATTAAAGTTATGCTTTTCTGGATACAGACCCAACAAAAACAATTCAGGATTCAATATGATTATTTTTTCAATTGTTACCCTCACCTCTTCCCAAAACATTCTAATTTTCCTACATTCCCATAAACAATGAAATAGGGTTCCTTTACTTTCCATACATTTTGTGCACGTATCTGGTATGTTTTTGTTATATCTATTTAACTCCACCGGTGTAACATACATCCGCATTAACCATTTAAAATGTATCAATTTAAGACGTACATTTATTGATTTGATTTGAGCTTCTGTACAAGCCAATTCCCATTGTTCCTCTGAAATTTCAGTTTGCAGGTCTTCTTTCCAATAATTCAGTCTTTTCTGTGAGTTTTCACTTGAGGATAGTGTCAATGAGTTATAAAACTCTGAAATAATACCCTTTCTCTTACTATCTTTCGTCAAAAAATTTTCCAAGGATGAACAAGTAGGTCGGGTGAGAGCATTATTTTGATTTGATCGAATAAAGTTCCTAAGCTGAAGATATTTCAAAAAATGTGTTCTATTAAGATTAAATTTGATCCTCAGTTCTTCAAAAGACATTGTTATCTGAACATGACAAATATAAGTCTTGAATCTTTTGAATCCCTTTTAAATTCCATACTTTAAATACAGCAGCCGCTCTCCCTGGTTTAAAATATTGATTGCCCCATATTGGGCTAAACTGTGACAGTAAGTGTGGTTCTTTTAAATATTTTGTGGTTTCACACCATATTTTGATCATATGCTTTACAAATGGATTTTTAACTTGTTTCTGTAATTTTTTAGCCGAGTCTGAGTATATGAATATGGGAAGAGGTAAAGGTAAATTGTATGATTCCATTTCAGTCCAGTGAGGGAGATCATTTGATGAAAATAATATGTCATAGACCTCAGTTGTGCTGACCAGTAATACAACATAAAGTTTGGACATTTCAGACCTCCACGATCAAATGGGTAAATATAGTAAGGACAGACGTAATCTAGCCTTCCTATTGTTCCATTAAAAATTCCACTAACTTTTTTTTAATTCTTGAGAATAGATCTGAAGGTGGTGGTAAAGGAATGTATTGAAATAAATAAAGTATTTTGGGTAAGATATTACTTTTAAGTATATTAATTCTCCCAATCATTGACATTGGTAGTGACATCCATCTCTGAAGTAACTCATTAATGTCTGTCATTCAGGCTTCATAGTTGGCACTGGCGACTGATTCTAGCTTCGGCACAATTTGAATTCCTAAATATTTAAACTGATTTACAACATTGAATTGATTTACCTCAGGAGCTGGGTGATTTCTCTGGGTCTCATTTAGCATTAATATTGAAGGTTTAGTTTTATTTATTTTATATCCTGATATTTCCCCGAAATTCTTTATTAAATTCAACAAGGTAGGAATTGATTTTTTTTTTTTTTTTAAGATTAGACATAAACAAAATTATATCATCGGCATACAGGGAGATTTTATGGTTCTGTTGGTCCTACTTTAATTCCATATATTTGTGGATGTAAACGTACTGCCATCGCTAAAGGTTCAATTGCCATAGTAAACAGTAAAGGTGAAAGTGGACAGCCTTGTCGACATCCTCTATTGATATTTATTGATTTTGAGATATTGCTGTTTGTTAGGATTTCTGCTGTAGCATTATTGTATATTATCTGAACCCATTTTATGAAATTATTTCCAAGTCCGAACCTTTGTAGGACTTCAAAAAGAAAGGGCCATTCGACCCTATCAAAGGCCTTTTCGGCGTCCAATGATAGGAGAGCTGTATCCAGTGCTTCTTTATTAGAATAAATAATATTAAATGGTCTTCTCACATTATGGAAGCCTTGCCTTCCCTTTATAAAGCCATTCTGATCTTGGTTAATAATATTTGGTAATATTTCTTGTAGTCGTCTTGCTAAAATTTTACAGATTATCTTAAGGTCAGCATTTAATAGGCTTATTGGTCTCATGTTTTCACATTTATTAGAGGGTTTACCTGGTTTTGGCAACAGTATAATTAAGGCATTATTCATGTATAGTGGTAAATTACTGTTTTGAAATGCTTCTAAAACCATTTCCAAAAATGGTTTTATTAATTTATTCTTAAATTTTTTATAGAGGTCAACTGGAAGACCATCTGGTCCTGCACTTTTTCCTGATTTCATATTATCAATGGCTAGCCCAGCTTCTTCTTGACTAATTTTAGACTCCAGTATCTCCCTGTTTTCATTTGGAATACACCTTATAGATAATCCGTCCAAAAACCCATTTAGTTTTGTTAAGTCAGTTTCATTTTTTGTATCCTATAGTTTTTCATAATAATCTCTAAAGGCACTGTTAATTTCTAAAGGATCTACAACTGCCTGTCCGTTACTTATAATACTGGTAATTGGTGTTTTAAATTCTAATTGTTTAATCTGCCATGCCAATAATTTCCCTGATTTTTCACCTTGTTCATAAAAAGATTGCTTCAATCTTAGAAGACTCGAGGCAGCTCTATTCGCTGATTTTTTTTTTTTTTGTCATATTCAGCTCTCAAAATCAGTAATTCGTTCTCTAACTTTGAGTCACTTCCTGCATACACTTTTTCTTGAAGAATTTTTATTTTATATTCCAATTGGACTCTCCTCTCGAGTCTTCTTAGATTTTGAACCTGTATAACTAATAATATGCCCCCTAATAAAAGCTTTGAAAGCCTCCCACTTTATACATGCTGATGTTTGTGTAGTATTGATATCAAAGAACTCATCTATCTGTTTTTCTATGTACTTAACAAATTCCTCATCCTGAAGCCATTTATGCTGAAATTGCCACCTACCTGTTTCCTTTGTCAATTTCTTATCTACATATATTAGACAGCAGGGTGCATGACCAGAGATCACAATGTTATCATAGAAACAGTTTTGAATCTTGGACCTTAATTCTGTGGAGATCAAAAAATAGTCAATACGTGAGAATGTCTTGTAGGTATTAGAATAACAAGAGTAGGCTTTAACTTGTGGTTTCATTTCTCTCCATATATCTAGCAATCTCAATTATTTCATAAAATGATTAATGGTCATCCTGCATCCATTGTGCGTACAGTCCAGTCCTGTTGATCTATCTATACCGGGATTCAATGTACAATTAAAATTCCCTGCTATTATATGTTACCCTGTAAGTGAAGATAAAATAAGAAATAAATTAGCAAAGAAGTTTTGATCATCTATATTGGGACCGTATAAGTTCACCAGATTTATATTTTCTAATAACAAAGATCCTTGGATGATTAGATATCTTCCTAATTTGTCTCCAATTACTTTTTTCACCTGAAAAGGAACTGATTTATGTATGAGAGTCATAACTCCCCTAGCTCGGGATGAAAATGATGAGGTGAACACACTTCCCTGCCATCTTCTCCTAATTCTTTTTACATCCTCCTCTATTAGATGAGTTTCTTGTAAAAACACAATTTTTGAACCTATGTCTTTTATTTTATTCATAACTTGTTTAAGTTTTTTAAAATTTTGTAGACCTCTGCAATTCCATGAAGTTAAATTAAGATTAACGCTTTGGTCTATGATCAATAAGGAGTTTGCGATTACCTCGCAATGTAAACATGCTCATACAGAGAAGCAAAAACATGAGTGGTTGAACATTCGTCCCACAAACTACACACAAACAAATTCCCCCTCCCCACATTCGTGGTAATCCCCCCCCAAAATCAAAAAAAAATTCCGTCTCCCGCTATAGCCATTGACTGCTCCACACCCGCGAGGATCAGTCAAACCACTCTCTTTTTCCTCTCAATCACCCTAACTCTACTGCTTTTAATGACATAACATTAACTCTCTTCTGTAGTTTTCCAACTTAACTCCAAAATTTTATAGCAACTCTGTACATCATAGTTTTGTTTGTATTATATATATGTATATATATATATATATATATATATATATATATATATATATATATATATATATATATAAAAAATCTATATTTTGTAAACTTGCTATATGTTTCGGATCAGTCAGATGCCTGTGCAAATGCTTAAATATTCTACCTTTATATCTTGTTCATGCTTCATTCTTAGCTCCCACCAGTCTCTGCTTGGATCTGCTTGATAAGCACCTGCGCCTCCTGAGGGGTCTTGAAGGTGTGGGTTCTCCCTTTATATGTGACCAGCAGTCTTGCCGGATGAATCACTCCGTGACGAATCCCGAGGTTGCGCAGCTCTTTACGGGCGGGGTCAAACTGTTTCCTTAATTGTTGGATTCCTGTGGCCAAATCTGGGTAGAACCGCATCTGTTGATCCTGGTATTTAATTTCTCCTTTAGCACGCGCCGCGTTGGAGACCGTCATTTTGTCTCTGTAGCTGAGGAACTTCATAATCAGCGTCCTCGGTGGTGCCTTATTATCTCTCGGTGGGCCGATTCGGTGAGCGCTCTCTAAGACGACCGATGACTGCAGCTCCGCGTTGTTCAGCGCTTCTGGAATCCACTTTTCCAAAAAGAAACATTTGTCTGTTCCCTCCAGGAGGCCCACCAGCCTCAGATTGTTCCGTCTCGACCAGGATTCTAAGTCCAGGACACTGTCTTCCATACGTTTATTTTTTAATTCCAATGTACGCACCTTTAATTGTAGGCTGGTGACGTCATCCTCAGCGCTGGAAATTCGGAGCTCCGCCTGCGATACTCGTTCCATACAGTCGCTTATTTCTTTTCTCATTCCTTCTTTCGCTGCTATAATCCCATCAAATTTAGAGGAGAAGTCTGCTCTCATTGAGCTAATGGCAGCGAGCACCGCACTCGTGCCCTCCCCAGCAGACACCGCTCCGCTGCCAGCTTCCTCCGCCATAGTCTCTGGAGATTTTTCTGCTTCGTCACGAGCGTGGAAGTCTGTTTGCTTGGACTGTTTCAATGATTCAGTTTTTCCTCCACCTAATTTCCCAGCCTTAGGCTTTACCATATCCGCGCCCCAACGCTGGGATAGGTTTTGTTCCAATTGAGAGAGTTATTAGCCAACTTTTTATTTTTAGGAGCAGAGCAGAGTGAAACGCGTCTTCCTGCGTGGCCGCCATAACTGGAAGTCAAAAGTCATTTTGATTACAATTTTCAGGGATAAAGAATAATTTAGCTTAGAACACTAACCTCTTCACAGCACAAGCGGAGCTGGCGAACTTTTTCCTCATTGTCAGACGAACGCGACGCTGGTCTCGCGACGCAATCAAAACGTCATTCCATTATTGCGGTTTTGGTGAACGATTTTTCAAAACAAATAACAGTTGTAATTAAAAAAAGACTGGCGAACGCGTATGTGTCACTCAGCCTTCGTCGTCGGCCTCCGTTGGTCTGTGATGACCATGGAAGAGAAACCTAACGTCTACATCTACTCAGCTGGAATAAAAATAAAAAAAGCACCGCCTGTGGCTGAACATACCGATGCGCGAATGGCAGTCCCTGTCACACAGGTTGCACTTGTAGATGGTCTCCGTGCTGCTGGGTCTGTGGGGTTCTTCCTGCGGGTCCTTTTTTTCATCTGCTGCAGCAGTCTGTCTCTCTTCACCCAGCCTTACAAAAAACAGCTGCGAACTTCTGTGCTTCAATTGGCTCGCTGCATTCACAGCGTTGGTAGGCGGGTCCTTCTTGCTAGGTTTTCAGTCATTGGTTCCTCAAGGTTTCAGAAACCCAATTCAAGGCTCTTATTAGTCGAATGAGAGGTCAATCATATCCGATCTGTTCGCGGCTGTGTCTGTAGTGGGAGAACGGAAATGCAGCTTTTTTTTCCAGTGCGCTTGGGACGCAGCGCCCTTGTGCGTCCTAGAGCGCACGAGAGCGCCCTCTGTGCGCTGTAGGACGCAGAGACCTGCCCGTCCGCGGTACACCGGAGTGCAAGAGGTTAAAACAATTAAAATCCTCAATAGTGTTCCTGCAGGAGACCCATCTTCGGATAAAAGATCATCGGTTGCACTGCTCATGTGTGAGCCAAGTTTTTCATTCAGAGTTTAACTCTAAATCAAGGGGGGTTGCTATTCTTATAAATAAAAATATACAATTCTCAGCTACTAACATTATAGCTGATAAAAACGGCAGATACGTGATAGTTGCCGGTACTTTGATGCAGAAAAAGGTTCTGTTAGTCAATGTATATGCCCCAAACATTGACAATGTTGAATTTGCAAATAAATTATTAAGTAGCCTACCATTTTTGAATTCACATTAGTTAATCTTAGGGGGCGACTAAAATTGTCATTGATCCATCACTAGATCGATCTAATCCCCGTAATCTAAATGAGTCTTTAATGTCTCAAACATTTTCTGATTTCATGACACAGAATGGCTTTGTCAATCCTTGGAGATTCCGCAGTCCAACCAGTAAAAAATTCTCCTTCTTTTCTAAGGTGCATCATTCTTACTCAAGGATTGATTACTTTTTTATTGACTGTACTCTAAATTCCTGTGTAGTTTCCTCTGATTATTTAAGTATAATAATATCTGATCATGCACCATTACTATTAGATATTCAGTTCAGGTTCAGGGTTCAGGTTACTTTATTTGTACCCGTAGGTAGATTTGTTTTGCAGTCTGGTGACATCCATATTTACAAGCCACTAATTACATTCAACATAGACACAAACACAGGTACACATGAAGCTGACTATAAACATGATAAAAATACTCAAGGCTCCATCAATCAGGGTATAAAAAGACAGAGATGAGGGAAAAACCAGAGGTAAGAGAGAAGGGTCATATTAAAAGTTAAAAACTAGTCAAAGAGGTTAAAAAACTCAAAGGTCTAAAACCCAATAAAATATTTAGAACCCAAGTGACATCCTACAAAAATAAATAAATATAAAATGAAGTTAATAAATGGGTACCTAAATTATGTACAATATATTTTTACAGCTTGTTCAACTCTTTGACAGCAGAAGGGACAAAGCTGTTTTTGTAGCGCTGGGTTCTACTTTTTGAGACAGCAAACCTCCGTCTTGAGGGAAGAAGCTGAAAGTGGCAGTGCAAAGGGTGGGGGGAGTCATTTAAAATGGAGGTAGCCATCCTCTGTACTTGTCTGGTGTACAGGGATGTCAGGCTCAGCTGTGGCTCACCAAGCAAACGACTGGACCATCTAACTACCTGATCCAAGGATTTCCTCTGTTTCAGTTTTATCTGACCAAACCATGACACTAAAGTGTGTGTGTGTGTGTGTGTGTGTGTATATACACTACCGTTCAAAAGTTTGGGGTCACCCAGACAATTATTTTGTGTTTTCCATGAAAAGTCACATTTATTTACCACCACAAGTTGTAAAATGAATAGAAAATATAGTCAAGACATTGACAAGGTTAGAAATAATGATTTGTATTTGAAATAATAATTTTTTCCTTCAAACTTTGCTTTCGTCAAAGAATCCTCCATTTGCAGCAATTACAGCATTGCAGACCTAACATGATTGCACAAGGGTTTTCTAATCATCCATTAGCCTTCTGAAGCAATGAGCAAACACATTGTACCATTAGAACAATGGAGTGATAGTTGCTGGAAATGGGCCTCTATACACCTATCTAGATATTGCACCAAAAACCAGACATTTGCAGCTAGAATAGTCATTTACCACATTAGCAATGTATAGAGTGTATTTCTGATTAGTTTAAAGTTATCTTCATTGAAAAAAAGTGCTTTTCTTTCAAAAATAAGGAAATTTCTAAGTGACCCCAAACTTTTGAACGGTAGTGTGTGTGTGTGTGTGTGTATATATATATATACGTATATATATATATATATATATTAGCTGCTCTTGCTTGCTTGCTTTTTTTCTTGCCTTCTGATTGTTGCTCTGAGTGTTGCTATCCCTGTGCTGTTGCAATCCTGGAATTTCCCCGTTTTGGGACTAATAAAGGCTTATCTTATCTTAAAGAAAAGGATAAAACAGATTCAATAAAAGCCCGATAAAACATTGTCATTATGGTTCGGTCAACTTGGAAGCGTGCAAGTTTTCTCAAGCAATGCAAATGTTGCTGACCCTTTTTGCACACCCTTTCACAGTTCTCTTCAAAGTTTAAATTACTATCAATAATCGTCCCAAGATATTTGTAGGATTGTACACATTCGGTGGTCTGGCCTTTTAGTACGGTGACTTTGTGCCTGGGATTTTTCCTCCTAAAGTCAATAATCATGTCTTTAGATTTTTGTCGTATTCAGCTGCAGGTAGGAATCCTCACACCAGTGAACAAAATCATCAACTACTGGGCCGTGGCCACTCCACTCTCACTATCCTGGAGGAGACTGACAACTGAGTCCTCAGCATACTTTATAATGTGTCTGTTGTCATGTCTGCTCCGACACATGTTTGTGTACAGGATGAAGAGTAGTGGTGACAACACACACCCCTGAGGAGAGCCAGTAGAAGAGCACTTTAGGTCAGACAATGTACCATTGACCCTTACTCTCTGCGTCCTGTTGGTTAAGAAATCCAGAATCCAACCCACCAGATTATTGCTCAAATCAAATTGTTGCAGGAGCCTTTCAACTAAGATATGAGGTTGGATTGTATTAAAGGCGGAAGAAAAGTCCACAAATAAAAGCCTGGCATGTGTCCCATTAAAATTCAGATGTTTAAAAAGCATGTTAAACAGAGTGACAGTGGCATCCTCCACTCCTTTGTGTGGCCTATAGGCAAACTGCAGAGGATCCAATGCCTGCTCAGTCTGCCTTAGGACCTCACATCTGATCAGTTTTTCAAAAATTTTCATTAAAATTGAAGTCAAAGCAACTGGTCTAAAGTCGTTTACCGTTTTAGGACAGCTGGATTTTGGAACGGGAACAACCACGGCTTCTTTCCAGAGCTTAGGCACATGTTGTGTCTGTAAGGACTTATTGAAAATGTAATGAAATATAGGACTCAGTTCATGTGCACAGGACCTTACCAAGCGCCTACATATATTATCAGGGCCCTGACTTTTGTTCACTTTTACAGCGCAGAGCTCCCTTTTAACATCCTGCACCTCAATATTAAAGTGCTGATTGTCTTTGAGTTTCTGTTTCAAATCTTGGATTTCTGTGCTAAAATCAAAGGAGTCAAAACGACCATAAAAACAATTAAGAGCATTAGCCAGCTCTGTGTCTGAATTAAAACCTTCTAAAAACACACGATTACTGCGCTCTGTGCTCTGAAGGCCTGCAATAGTTTTCATACAGGCCCAGGCTGAACCAAGTTTCTTTGTTGCCATCTTGCTTTCCAACTCTGATTTATAATTCTGTTTTGCTCTTAAAATTTCGGCCTTCAGCTCCTTTGTGGCAACCTGTAGCTCAGAAACAGACCCCTGTTTAAAGGCAAGTGCTTTCCTCTTTAAGCAGGATTTAACTGATTTTGTAACCCATGGTTTGTTGTTGGGATATATTTTGACACGTTTACGTGGAACAATCTTATTTTTACAGAAAGACATGTATGAGCATGTGACGTCAACCAGAGAGTCCAAATCATCCCCGCAGGCCAGTGTGAACATCTCCCAGTCTGTACAGTCAAAGCATTCCTGGAGGCTGTGCACTGAATCTTCTGTCCACACATCAATGTCTCTCGTCTCCACCTTGCCTCTTCTGAGAGCAGTTTATGTGGGCAGCAAATGTACACAGTTGTGATCTGAGGATCCTAAAGGAGGAAGGGAGAGTGATTTATAGGCCCTCTCTATGGATCCATAGCACAGGTCCAATGTCTTTTTTCACCTGGTTGGGCAGGAGACATACTGATAAAAGTTTTTAAGTGTCTTCTTTAAAGAAACATGGTTAAAATCCCCAAGAATGAAGTTTGGCGCCTCTGGAGAAATTGATAGCAGCTGCTGGATCACATCAAAGATGGTTCTGGAGGCGGAGTCAGCGTCTGCCCTCAGATGAAAGTACACAATTGTGATGAAAAGTTGGGGGAACTCGCGAGGCAAATAAAAGGGGCGTAGTGACACAGACAGCAGCTCCACATCGGGTGTACAGATGCGCTCTCTGACCGTGACAGATGTGCAGTACTGCTTATTAATATATAAACATACGCCGCCCCCCTGACGTTTCCCCGTTACCTCTTCCTGCCGATCTGAGTGCAGCAGGGCTCCAAAGCCGTCAATCCACAGGTCTGCATCTCGGTCATGCGCAGTAAGCCAAGATTCCGTGAACGCCATGACACAGCAGTTCTTAAAGTCCTTCTGGTAGCGTGCATTCCCTTGAATTTCATCCACCTTGTTTCTCAGAGACTGCACGTTCCCAAAAATTATTGAAGGAAGAGGAATGTTACCAAACTGCTGTCTCCTAAGGCGCAATTTCACACCTCCACACCTTCCGCGCTTCCTTCTGCCGTCTCTCCCGTCTCTCTTTTCACCGCTATGTTCGTCTCTCAAAATAAAGTCCGGCAGTTGCAGCTTAGGCTCAATCACAGCCGCTGCATCAACTGTGTTTTTTTTCCACAATATTTTTTATTGAACCCCTTTTACAAACATAACACAAACAACCAAACACCAACACCAAAGCAATCCAAAAAAAAAAAAAAAATAAAATAAAAAGTTGTACTAAAAACACCAACAACCACTAACAAAGGCAGGTCATCAACAATGCTCCTCTGTTTAGTCTAGGCAATCCTCCACACAAGTATACATACCATACATTCACCAGTCCGGAATCTACAAGGTCCACACACATCATTCACCCTCTTCTTCAAAAGCCATGCCCAAATTCTTTACATAATCAATGAAAGGTCTCCATATATTCTCAAACACAATTTCCTTTGATTTCAGTATGTATGTTATTCTTTCTAGTGGAAGGTTTGTTAACATCTGTCTTAACCACTGAGTCACATCTGGTCTATGAGTCTTTTTCCACAGTAGTGCAATACATTTTTTGGCGTTAAGCAAACTGAGGTCTATGAATGCTCTTTCACTCTTATTAAAGCTATGCTTTTCTGGATACAGACCCAACAAAAACAATTCAGGATTCAATATGATTTGTTTTGAAATTATTTTTTCAATTGTTACCCTCACCTCTTCCCAAAACATTCTAATTTTTCTACATTCCCATAAACAATGAAATAGGGTTCCTTTACTTTTCATACATTTTGTGCACGTATCTGGTATGTTTTTGTTATATCTATTTAACTCCACCGGTGTAACATACTTCTGCATTAACCATTTAAAATGTATCAATTTTAGACGTACATTTATTGATTTGGTTTGAGCTTCTGTACAAGCCAATTCCCATTGTTCCTCTGAAATTTCAGTTTGCAGGTCTTCTTTCCAATAATTCAATCTTTTCTGTGAGGTTTCACTTGAGGATAGTGACAATGAGTTATAAACTCTGAAATAATACCCTTTCTCTTACTATCTTTCGTCAAAATTTTTTCCAAGGATGAGTAAGTGGGTCGGGTGAGAGCATTATTTTGATTTGATCGAATAAAGTTCCTAAGCTGAAGATATTTAAAAAAAAAAAATGTGTTCTATTAAGATTAAATTTGATCCTCAGCTCTTCAAAAGACATTGTTATCTGAACATGACAGATATAAGTCTTGAATCTTTTGAATCCCTTTTAAATTCCATACTTTAAATACAGCATCCGCTCTCCCTGGTTTAAAATATTGATTACCCCATATTGGGCTAAATTGTGACAGTAAGTGTGGTTCTTTTAAATATTTTGTGGTTTCACACCATATTTTGATCATATGCTTTACAAATGGATTTTTAACTTGTTTCTGTAATTTTTTTTGCCGAGTCCAAGTATATGAATATGGGAAGAGGTAAAGGTAAATTGTATGATTCCATTTCAGTCCAGTGAGGGAGATCATTTGATGAAAAATAATGTCATAGACCTCAGTTGTGCTGAACAGTAATACAACATAAAGTTTGGACATTTCAGACCTCCACGATCAAATGGTAAATATAGTAAGGACAGACGTAATCTAGCCTTCCTATTGTTCCATAAAAATTCCACTAACTTTTTTTTAATTCTTGAGAATAGATCTGAAGGTGGTGGTAAAGGAATGTATTGAAATAAAGTATTTTGGGTAAAATATTACTTTTAAGTATATTGATTCTCCCAATCATCGACATTGGTAGTGACATCCATCTCTGAAGTAACTCATTAATGTCTGTCATTAAGGCTTCATAGTTGGCACTGGCGACTAATTCTAGCTTAGGCACAATTTGAATTCCTAAATATTTAAACTGATTTACAACATTGAATTGATTTACCTCAGGAGCTGGGTGATTTCTCTGGGTCTCATTTAGCATTAATATTGAAGATTTAGTTTTATTTATTTTATATCCTGATATTTCCCCAAAATTCTTTATTAAATTCAACAAGATCATAATTGATTTTTTTAAGATTCGACATAAACAAAATTATGTCATCGGCATACAGGGAGATTTTATGTTCTGTTGGTCCTACTTTAATTCCATATATTTGTGGATGTAAACGTACTGCCATCGCTAAAGGTTCAATTGCCATAGTAAACAGTAAAGGTGAAAGTGGACAGCCTTGTTGACATCCTCTATTGATATTTATTGATTTTGAAATATTGCTGTTTGTTAGGATTTCTGCTGTAGCATTATTGTATATTATCTGAACCCATTTTATGAAATTATTTCCAAGTCCAAACCTTTGTAAAACTTCAAAAAGAAAGGGCCATTCGACCCTATCAAAGGCCTTTTCGGCGTCCAATGATAGGAGAGCTGTGTCCGGTGCTTGTTTATTAGAATAGATAATATTAAATAGTCTTCTCACATTATGGAAGCCTTGTCTTCCCTTTATAAAGCCATTCTGATCTCGGTTAATAATATTTGGTAATATTTCTTGTAGTCGTCTTGCTAAAATTTTACAGATTATCTTAAGGTCAGCATTTAATAGGCTTATTGGTCTCATATTTTCACATTTATTAGAGGGTTTACCTGGTTTTGGCAACAGTATAATTAAGGCATTATTCATGTATGGTGGTAAATTACTATTTTGAAATGCTTCTAAAACCATTTCCAAAAATGGTTTTATTAATTTATTCTTAAATTTTTTTATAGAGGTCAGCTGGAAGACCATCTGGTCCTGCACTTTTTCCTGATTTCATATTATCAATGGCTAGCCCAACTTCTTCTTGACTAATTTTAGACTCCAGTATCCCCCTGTTTTCATTTGGAATACACAGTATAGATAATCCGTCCAAAAACCCATTTAGTTTTAAGTCAGTTTCATTTTTTGAATCATATAATTTTTCATAATAATCTCTAAAGGCACTATTAATTTCTAAAGGATCTACAACTGGCTTTCCGTTACTTATAATACTGGTAATTGGTGTTTTAAATTCTAATTGTTTAATCTGCCATGCCAATAATTTTCCTGATTTTTCACCTTGTTCATAAAAAGATTGCTTCAGTCTTAGAAGACTCGAGGCAGCTCTATTCGCTGATTTTTTTTGTCATATTCAGCTCTCAGAATCAGTAATTCGTTCTCTAACTTTGGGTCACTTCCTGCATACACTTTTTCTTGAAGAATTTTTATTTTATGTTCCAGTTGGACTCTCTCCTCTCGAGTCTTCTTAGATTTTGATCCTGTATAACTAATAATATGCCCCCTAATAAAAGCTTTGAAAGCCTCCCACTTTATACATGCTGATGTTTGTGTAGTATTGATATCAAAGAACTCATCTATCTGTTTTTCTATGTACTTAACAAATTCCTCATCCTGAAGCCATTTATGCTGAAATTGCCACCTACCTGTTTCCTTTGTCAATTTCTTATCTACATATATTAGACAGCATGGTACATGATCGGAGATAACAATATTATCATAGAAGCAGTTTTGAATCTTGGACCTTAATTCTGTGGAGATCAAAAAATAGTCAATACGTGAGAATGTCTTATAGATATTAGAATAACAAGAATAGGCTTTAACTTGTGGTTTCATTTCTCTCCATATTTCTAGCAATCTCAGTTCTTTCATAAAATGATTAATGATCATCCTGCATCCATTGTGCGTACAGTCCAGTCCTGTTGATCTACCTATACCGGGATTCAATGTACAATTAAAATCCCCTGCTATTATATGTTGCCCTGTAAGTGAAGATAAAATAAGAAATAAATTAGCAAAGAAGTTTTGATCATCTATATTGGGACCGTATAAGTTCACCAGATTTATATTTTCTAATAACAAAGATCCTTGAATGATTAGATATCTTCCAAATTTGTCACCAGTTACATTTTTCACTTGAAATGGGACTGATTTATGTATGAGAGTCATAACTCCCCTGGCTCGGGATGAAAATGATGAGGTGAATACACTTCCTTGCCATCTTCTCCTAATTCTTTTTACATCCTCCTCTATTAGATGAGTTTCTTGTAAAAACACAATTTTTGAACCTATGTCTTTTATTTTATTCATAACTTGTTTAAGTTTTTTTTAAATTTTGTAGACCTCTGCAATTCCATGAAGTTAAATTATGATTAACGCTTTGGTCTATGATCAATAAGGAGTTTAAGATTACCTCGCAATGTAAACATGCTCATACAGAGAAGCAAAAACATGAGTGGTTGAACATTCATCCTACAAACTACACACAAACACATTCCCCCTTCCCACATTCGTGGTAATCCCCCCAAAATCAAAAAAAAAATTCCGTCTCCCGCTATAGCCTTTGACTGCACCACACCCGCGAGGATCAGTCAAACCACTCTTTCTTTCTCCTCTCAATCACCCTAACTCTACTGCTTTTAATGACATAACATTAACTCTCTTCTGTAGTTTTCCAACTTAACTCCAAAATTTTATAGCAACTTTGTACATCATAGGTTTTTTTTTTTTTAATATATAATACGATCTATATTTTGTAAACTTGCTATATGCTTCAGATCAGTCAGATGCCTGTGCAAGTGCTTAAATATTCTACCTTATATTTTGTTCATGCTTAGCTCCCACCAGTCTCTTCTTGGATCTTCTTGATGAACTCCTGCGCCTCCTTAGGGGTCTTGAAGATGTGGGTTCTGCCCTTATACGTGACCAGCAGTCTTGCAGGATAACTCACTCCATGACGAATCCCAAGGTTGCGCAGCTCTTTATGGGCGGGGTCAAACTGTTTCCTTAATTGTTGGATTCCTGTGGCCAAATCTGGGTAAAACCGCACCTGTTGATCCTGGTATTTAATTTCTCCTTTGGCTTGCGCCACGTTGGAGATCGTCATCCTGTCTCTGTAGCTGAGGAACTTCATAATCAGCGTCCTCGGTGATGCCTTATTATCTCTTGGTGGGCCGATTTGGTGGGTGCTTTCCAGAACGACCGATGACTGCAGCTCCGCGTTGTTCAGCGCTTTTGGAATCCACTTTTCCAAAAAGGAACATGGATTCAGACCCTCCGTTCTCTCCGGGAGGCCCACCAGCCTCAGGTTGTTCCGTCTCGACCAGGATTCTAAATCCAGGACATTATCTTCCAGACGTTTATTTTTTAATTCCAATGTGCGCACCTTTAATTGTAGGCCGGTGACGCCATCCTCAGCACTGGAAATTCGGAGCTCCACCTGCGAAACTCGTTCCATACAGTCGCTTAACTCCTTTCTCATTCCTTCTATCGCTGCTATAATCCCATCAAATTTAGAGGAGAAGTCTGCTCTCATTGAACTAATGGCAGCGAGCACTGCACCTGTGCCAGCAGTCACTGCTCCTCCACTAGCTTGTTCCGCCATATCTGGGGATTTTTCTGCTTCGTCACGGACGTGAAAGTCCGTTAACTTGGACTGTTTTGGCGGTTCAGTTTTTCCTCCACCTGATTTCCCAGCCTTAGGCTTTACCGGCATGTCCTCGCCCAAACGCTGGGATAGGTTTTGTTCCAATTGAGAGAGTTATTTGCCGATTTATTTTTTTTATCTATTTATTTATTTATTTTTTTTTAGGAGCAGCGTAGAGTGAAGCACGTCCTCCTACGTGGCGGCCATAACCGGAAGTGCATCATCCGTGTTTAAATGCAGCAACATGTCCCTGGAATAATGTATTCTGCCCGCCATTCTGCCCGCCATGGAGCCGAATGCGTTTACTTCAGAGACAAAGAGCCAGAGGACAGATAGCAGCAGTGCAAGAAAGGGGAGGAAATCCATGTTGTAGATGCCAGGGAGCTCTTCGCCATATAGTCCACAAACACTCCAGGGCAGAAACGACAGAGGATTTTGTAAAAACATACAAAAGTACATAAAAACACAGACGACGTACTATTTCACCAGCTGCCGGTCACTGTGTGCGCATGCACCCAAAAAAGTTGGGTGCCTATAAACGTAGTCTTCCTTCATGGAGGTTTAATTCTCTTCTTTTAGCAGATAGAGTTTTGTGGTTTTATTTTCAATTCAATTGATGAGTTTTTGTTTAATAAAAATGATTCTACTTCATATTCACTACTATGGGAGACACTTAAATCCTACCTTAGAGGACAAATCATTTACTACTCTGCACTTTCTAATAAGAGACGTCATGCTAAGTTTACTGAACTCACTTTAGCTATTATCATTAAGGCATCAAAGATATGCCTTAAATCCTACACCAGAATTATTTAAACAGCCATGGAGGTACAATCAGAACTTGATCTAATTTCAACCCAAGAAGCTGAACAGCTATTATTACAAAGTCGTGGAACTCATTATGAATATGGTGACAAAGCAAGCCGTCTATTGGCACATTAGCTACGGCGTCAAGCAAACTCTCGGATTATAAGTAGTATTCAGAATATCCAACATATAATCACAACAGATCCTAATGAAATCAATGCCACATTTAAAACATTTTACTCTTCTCTATATACATCGGAGTTCCCAACAGATTCATATAACATGAACATATTTCTTCATGACCTCTCGAATCCTGTAATTGACTCAGATACAGCAAAAAGCCTGGATTCCCCACTCTGCCTTGTCGAAATAATTAATTCAATTAAAGCAATGCAATCAAACAAAGCACCTGGCCCTGATGGGTTTCCCATCGAATTTTATAAAAAGTTTATAGAAAAATTAGCACCATTACTTTTAGCTACATTTAATGAATCATTAGAACGAGGTATCCTTCCTCCAACTCTAACACAAGCTTCGATTGTTTTACTTCATAAAAAGGACAAAGACCCAACTCTGTGTAGCTCTTATAGACCACTATCATTGCTTAATGCTGACGTGAAAGTGTTAGCCAAAGTAATTTCTTCCCGTTTGGAGAAGGTTCTCCCTTTGATTATATCTGAAGAACAGAAAGGTTTTGTTAAGGGACGACAATTATTTTTTTAATATACGTACTCTCTTCAATATAATTTATGCAAAGCAGTCATCTGATTCACCAGAAATGGTCATATCGCTAGACGCTGAAAAAGCGTTCGACAGGGTAGAGTGGGAATATTTGTTTGTGGTTTTGAGGAAATTTGGATCAAATGAGAAATTTTTCTTGGATTCGTCTCCTCTATACATCCCCAAAGGCAAGGGTTCAAACTAATATGTTTTCCGATTATTTTTCTCTTGGACGTGGCACACGGCAAGGCTGTCCATTATCGCCCTTGCTTTTAACTATTGCCAATGAGCCTCTGTCCATTGCGTTGCGGTCTTCCAATTTATTTAGAGGGTTTTCCGAAATGGAACTGAACACAAGTTGTCGTTATATGCGGATGATTTGTTTATGTGTCAAATCCAGTTAGTTCTATCCCCAATGTCTTGAGTATCTTAAATAATTTCAGTTCCTTTTCCGGTTATAAATTGAATTTGGAAAAAAGTGAATGCTTTCCCATCAATACGACTGCCTGTGATCTTCAGCAGTCTGACATACCCTTCAAACTTAGTCACACAGGATTCAAGTATCTTGGTATAAATGTGACACGCTCTTTCTGTAGCCTAGCTTCAGCCAGTTTTTCCTCCCCTTATTGCCAAAATAACCTCTGACGTCCAGCATTGGCGAAATCTCCCTCTTTCACTCTTGGGTAGGATTAATGTTGTCAAGATGATTATCTTACCAAAATTTCTTTTTTTATTTCAATCAATTCCTCTTTTTCTGCCTAAAAACTTTTTTGATTCTCTGGATAAGATAATTTGTGGCTTTATCTGGAATGGTAAACCACCTAGAGTTCGTAAAAAATTATTGCAAAGATGTAGGCTTAGCGGGGGACTTGCATTACCTGATTTTCAATCATATTATTGGGTGGCACATATACATAAAATCTGCTATTGGTTAAAGTCTTTTCGCTCCCCATGGTGTAGAATGGAATTATCATCCTGTCGTGGGTCGTCAATACCTGCATTAATTTTTTCCTCTTTGCCTACAAAACCCTCTTTGTATACGGACAGTCAAGTGGTTCTCAACACATTAAAAATCTGGTTTCAGTTTAGGCGTTGCTTTGGTTTTGTAGCTGCCTCCTCTTTGTGTCCTTTAACTAAAAATCATTTGTTTCCCCCATCTCTCTCAGATTCGTCATTCTCCGATTGGCTTGACAGGGGTATTGAACATATAAGGAATTTATATACATCCGGGCTTTTTGATAGTTTTACCAATTTATCTTCCAATTATAACTTACCCGGCACCCATTTGTTTCGTTATTTTCAAATTCGTAATTTTGTTTCTAAGTGTTTCTCTAACTTTCCTTCTATCCCTCCTGAGCAGCCCTGGGAAAGTTTAGTTTCACACGGTCCACAACATAAAGGGCTGATATCTAAGCTTTATAATTCCATTTTAATATTAAACGATGACTTCCGGTTATGGCGGCCACCTAGAAGGACACGTATCACTCTGCTCTGCTCCTAGAGATAAATCGGCAAATAACTCTCTCATTTGGAACAGAATTTTTCCCAGCGTTTGGGCGAGGATATGCCGGTGAAGCCTAAGGCTGGGAAATCAGGTGGGGGAAAAATTGAACCGCCGAAGCAGTCCAAATTAACGGACTTTCACGTCTGTGGCGCAGCAGGAAAAGCTGCGGATATGGCGGATGAAACTAGCGGTGGTGTGGTAACTGCTGATGATGGCGGCACAGGTGCAGTGCTGGCTGCCATTAGCTCAATGAGAGCAGACTTTTCCGCTAAACTTGATGGGATTATGGCAGCATTGGATGCAATGAGAAAGGAATTGGGTGACTGCGTGGAGCGAGTCACGCAGGTGGAGCTTCGTGTTTCCAGTGCGGAGGATGAAATCGGCGGACTTCAATTAAAGGTGCGCACGTTGGGGAAAAAAAAAAAAAAATGTCTGGAAAATAATGTCCTGGACTTGGAGTCCCGGTCGAGACGGAACAACCTGAGGCTGGTGGGTCTACCGGAGGGAGCCGAAGGTCATGATTCATGCTCCTTTTTGGAGGGGTGGATCCCGGAGGCGCTGAACAACGTGGAGCTAAATTCATCAGTCGTCTTGGAAAGCGCCCACCGAATTGGCCCACCGAGAGGTAACAAGGCAGCACCGAGGACGCTAATTATGAAGTTTCTCAGCTACAGAGACAGGATGACGATCTCCAACGCGGTGCGGGCCAAAGGAGAAATTAAATACCAAGATCAGCAGGTGCGGTTCTACCCAGATTTGGCCTCAGGAATCCAACAATTAAGGAAGCAGTTTGACCCCATCCGTAAAGAACTGCGCAACCTTGGGATTCGTCATGGAGTGATTTACCCTGCAAGACTTCTGGTCACATATGAGGGCAGAACACACATCTTCAAGACCCCTGAGGAGGTGCAGGAGCTCATCAAGAAGATCCAGGAAGAGACTGGTGGGACTAAGCATGAACAGAATATTGGGTAGAATATTTAAGCATCTACATAGGCATTTAACTGATTTGAAGCATAGAGCAAGATTACAAAATATAGATTCTATTACATATTAAATAAAAAAAAAAATAAAAAAAAAGCTAAGATGTACAAAATTGCTATAAAATTTTGGAGTTAAATTTGAAAATTACAGAAGAGAGTTAATGTTAAGTTATTAAAAGCAGTAGAGTTAGGGTGATTGGGAGGATGAAGGAGGAGTGGCTTTGGCTGATCCTCGTGGGTGTGGAGCGGTCGATGGCTATAGCGGGAGACGGAATCTTTTTTTTGATTTTGGGGGGTTTACCACGAAGGTGGGAAGGGGGAATTTGTTTGTGTGTAGTTTGTAGGATGAATGTTCAACCACTCATGTTTTTGCTTCTCTGTATGAGCATGTTTATATTGCGAGGTAATCCTAAACCCCCTATTGATCATAGACCAAAGCGTTAATCTTAATTTAACTTCATGGAATTGCAGAGGTCTACAAAATTTAAAAAAATTTAAATAAGTTATGAATAAAATAAAAGACATAGGTTCAAAAATTGTGTTTTTACAAGAAACCCATCTAATAGAGGAGGATGTAAAAAGAATTAGGAGAAGATGGCAAGGAAGTGTGTTCACCTCATCATTTTCATCCCGAGCCAGGGGAGTTATGACTCTCATACATAAATCAGTCCCATTTCAAGTGAAAAATGTAATTGGAGACAAATTTGGAAGATATTTAATTATTCAAGGATCTTTACTATTAGAAAACATAAATTTGGTGAACTTATACGGTCCCAACATAGATGATCAAAAGTTCTTTGCTAATTTGTTTCTTATCTTGTCATCACTTACGGGGCAACATATAATAGCAGGGGATTTTAATTGTGCATTGAATCCCGGTATAGACAGATCAACAGGACTGGACTGTACGCACAATGGATGCAGGATGATCATTAAGCATTCTATGAAATAATTGAGATTGCTGGATATATGGAGAGAAATGAAACCACAAGTTAAAGCCTACACTTGTTATTCTAATACCTACAATTCATTCTCACGTATTGACTATTTTTTGATCTCCACAGAATTAAGGTCCAAGATTCAAAACTGCTTTTATGATAATATTGTGATCTCTGATCATGCACCCTGTTGTCTCATATATGTAGATAAGAAATTGACAAAGGAGCCAGGTAGGTGGCAATTTCAGCATAAATGGCTTCAGGATGAGGAATTTGTTAAGTACATAGAAAAACAGATGAGTTCTTCGATATTAATACTACACAAACATCAGCATGTATAAAGTGGGAGGCTTTCAAAGCTTTTATTAGGGGACATATTATTAGTTATACAGGTTCAAAATCTAAGAAGACTCGAGAGGAGAGAGTCCAATTGGAACACAAATTAAAAATTCTTCAAGAAAAAGTGTATGCAGGAAGTGACCCAAAGTTAGAGAACGAATTAATAATTCTGAGAGCTGAATATGACAAAAAATCAGCGAATAGAGCTGCCTCGAGTCTTCTAAGATTGAAGCAATCTTTTTATGAACAAGGTGAAAAATCAGGAAAATTATTGGCATGGCAGATTAAACAATTAGAATCTAAAACACCAATTACCAGTATTATAAGTAACGGACAGGTAGTTGTAGATCCTTTAGAAATTAATAGAGCCTTTAGAGATTACTATGAAAAATTATATGATACAAAAAATGAAACTGACTTAACAAAACTAAATGGGTTTTTGGACGGACTATCTATACCGTGTATTCCAAATGAAAACGGGGAGATACTGGAGTCTAAAATTAGTCAAGAAGAAGTTGGACTAGCCATTGATAATATGAAATCAGGAAAAAGTGCAGGACCAGATGGTCTTCCAGTTGACCTTTATAAAAAATTTAAGAATAAATTAAAACCTTTTTTGGAAATGGTTTTAGAAGCATTTCAAAATAGTAATTTACCACCATACATGAATAATGCCTTAATTATACTGTTGCCAAAACCAGGTAAACCCTCTAATAAATGTGAAAATATGAGACCAATAAGCCTATTAAATGCTGACCTTAAGATAATCTGTAAAATTTTAGCCAGACGAATTCAAGAAATATTACCAAATATTATTAACCGAGATCAGAATGGCTTTATAAAAAGAAGACAAGGCTTCCATAATGTAAGAAGATTATTAAATATTATTTACTCTAATAAAGAAGCACCGGATACAGCTCTCCTGTCATTGGACGCCGAAAAGGCCTTTGATAGGGTCGAATGGCCCTTTCTTTTTGAAGTCTTACAAAGGTTTGGATTTGGAAATAATTTCATAAAATGGGTTCAGATAATGTATAATAATGCTACAGCAGAAATCCTAACAAACAGCAATATCTCAAAATCAATAAAAATCAATAGAGGATGTCGACAAGGCTGTCCACTTTCACCTTTACTGTTCACTATGGCAATTGAACCTTTAGCGATGGCAGTACGTTTACATCCACAAATATATGGAATTAAGGTTGAACCAACAGAACATAAAATCTCCCTGTATGCCGATGACATAATTTTGTTCATGTCGAATCTTAAAAAATCAATTCCGACCTTGTTGAATTTAATAAAGAATTTTGGGGAAATATCAGGATATAAAATAAATAAAACTAAATCTTCAATATTAATGCTAAATGAGTCCCAGAGAAAGCACCCAGCTTCTGAGGTAAATCAATTCAATGTTGTAAATCAGTTTAAATATTTAGGAATTCAAATTGTGCCCAAGCTGGAATCAGTCGCCAGTGCCAACTACGAAGCCTTAATGACAGACATTAATGAGTTAATTCAGAGATGGATGTCACTACCAATGTTGATGATTGGGAGAATTAATATACTTAAAAGTAATATCTTACCCAAAATACTTTATTTATTTCAATACATTCCTTTACCACCACCTTCAGATCTATTCTCAAGAATTAAAAAAAAGTTAGTGGAGTTTATATGGAACAATAGGAAGGCTAGATTACGTCTGTCCTTACTATATTTACCATTTGATCGTGGAGGTCTGAAATGTCCAAACTTTATGTTGTATTACTGGTCAGCACAACTGAGGTCTATGACATATTATTTTTCATCAAATGATCTCCCTCGCTGGACTGAAATGGAATCATACAATTTACCTTTACCTCTTCCCATATTCATATATTCAGACTCGGCAAAAAAATTACAGAAACAAGTTAAAAATCCATTTGTAAAACATATGATTAAAATATGGTGTGAAACTAAAAAATATTTAAAAGAACCACACTTACTGTCACAATTTAGTCCAATATGGGGTAATCAATATTTTAAACCAGGGAGAGCGGATGCTGTATTTAAAGTATGGAATTTAAAAGGGATCCAAAAAATTCAAGATTTATATTTGTCATGTTCAGATAACATAATGTCTTTTGAAGAGCTGAGGATCAAATTTAATCTTAATAGAACACATTTTTTTAAATATCTTCAACTTAGGAACTTTATTCGATCAAATCAAAACAATGCTCTCACTCGACCTATTTATTCATCCTTGGAAAAAATCTTGACGAAAGATAGTAAGAGAGGGTATTATTTCAGAGTTTTATAACTCATTGACATTATCTTCAAGTGAAAACTTACAGAAAAGACTGAATTATTGGAAAGAAGACCTGCAAACTGAAATCTCAGAGGAACAATGGGAATTGGCTTGTACAGAAGCTCAAACCAAATCAATAAATGTACGTCTAAAATTGATACATTTTAAATGGTTAATGCGGATGTATGTTACACCGGTGGAATTAAATAGATATCACAAAAACATACCAGATACATGCACAAAATGTATGGAAAGTAAAGGAACCTGATTTCATTGTTTATGGGAATGTAGGAAAATTAGAATGTTTTGGGAAGAGGTGAGGGGAACAATTGAAAAAATAATTTCAAAACAAATCATATTGAATCCTAAATTGTTTTTGTTGGGTCTGCACCCAGAAAAGCACAACTTTAATAAAAGTGAAAGAGCATTCATAGACCTCAGTTTGCTTAACGCCAAAAAATGTATTGCACTATTGTGGAAAAAGACTCATAGACCAGATGTGACTCAGTGGTTAAGACAGATGTTAACAAACCTTCCACTAGAAAGAATAACATACATACTGAAATCAAAGGAAACTGTGTTTGAGAATATATGGAGACCTTTTATTGATTATGTAAAGAATTTAAACATAACTTTTGAAGAAGAAGGTGAATGATGTCTGTGGACCTTATAAATTCCAAACTGGTGAATGTATAATATGTATACTTATGCAATGGATTGCCTAGACTAAACAGAGGAGCGTTGTTGAAGACCTGTTCCTGTTAGTGGTTGTTGGTGTGTTTTAGTCCCTTTTTTTTATTACTTTAGTGTTAGTGTTTGATTGTTTGTGTTATGTTTGTAAAAAAGGTTCAATAAAAATATTGTGGAAAAAAAATATTAAACGATGAATCAAGTGTCAAAATAAAAAAATTGTGGG
Source organism: Pholidichthys leucotaenia (assembly GCA_020510985.1). Classification (NCBI taxonomy): domain Eukaryota; kingdom Metazoa; phylum Chordata; class Actinopteri; order Cichliformes; family Pholidichthyidae; genus Pholidichthys; species Pholidichthys leucotaenia. Next base: position 379,401,886 of record CM035842.1, on the reverse strand, counting down.
AGAAAGAATTGGGTATACAGATGACTGAAGAGCTTTGGGAGGATGCCATTAACAGAATTAGAACGTCTTCCTCATGTGCTCGTCTTAGCTTGATTCAGTTTAAGGTACTGTATAGAGTCCATTTCTCAAAATCGAGACTCTCTGAGATTTACCCAGAAGTTGATGGTAGCTATGATAAATGTAAGGGATCTCCCTGTCACCTTGGCCACATGTTTTTCTTTGTCCAGAATTATACAGTTTTTGGTCTAGTTACTTTACAATTATCTCCACAGTTCAAGTGACTCTGCTGCCTTCTCCATTTAAGATAAGATAAGCCTTTATTAGTCCCACAACGGGGAAATTCCAGGATTGCAACAGCACAGGGATAGCAACACTCAGAGCAACAATCAATTTATTGCCATATTTGGGATTCTCGACTCCTCAGTAGTTTTGAATTCGGCACAAAGGGATATTGTGGCCTTTACATCCTTAATAGCAAGGCATACTTTATTGCTGCATTGGAAATCTGTCAGATATCCCTCAATTTCCCTATGGCTCAAGGATATGATGTTTTTTCTAAAACTTGAGAAAATAAAATATACGATAAGAGGATGCACAGAAAGGTTTTACCAGAAATGGCAATGTTTTATATCTCACTTTTCTAATCTAAAAGTCTTACCCATCTAATTATGTCAGCATGTACCTTGTTATATATATATATTTGTAATTTTTTTCCCTACTTTATTATGTGTATTTGTTTCATATTATACATCTGTTGAGGTACTTCCTCTTCTGATTTTGTGAGCTGGGGTGGGGGTGTTGTTCTAGGGGATATTTAAAAAAAAAAAATAAAAATATATATATAAAATAATATCTGGTGCTTAAGTGTGAAGTACTTGTTGATGCGCTATTAGATCCTATATACATATATGTATATGTGCTTAATAAGTGTATCTTTATTTCTTGTTTCAAGAAGTATTATGCAAACTTCTCTGTAATTTCTGAAACAGATTTTTAATAAAAATATATTGGGGGGAAAAAAATAGGCCGACTGACTGATTACAAGTTTGTAGACACCTGTGATGTTAATTAGAGGACACATCTTGGTTGAACATGTCCCTATGGTCACATTATTTTCAATCTTTTCTAGGGTTACCATCATTTTTGTCCAGGCCTGTTTCATGAGTTTGTTTTTTTAAAATAATTCTGTTGAACCACAATTCAAAAGCATTGTCTGATTTTCATTGGTTAATTTTCATAGAATTTTTATTTTATTACCACTTTTGTCAGATTCAAGTCATTTCTTTGACCATTGTGGGTTTTTCTTTCATTAATAGAGGGGCACCAACAATTTTGTCCACGTCTGTAAAAGCCAAACCACCAAGTCCCTCACACAGCTGCAGTTGTTTCACAGCCGCTACGCATCCTCAGGGAACTTGGCCGTTCGCCTTCCCCACATCCTCGCTGGACCGAGCCACAAGAGGAGTCGGAGACTTCATTTTTTCACAGCCGCTGCAGTTCACTGCCATGTTGACCGGGAAAGTCCCTCACCATCGCGGATCCACACGCAATTTTTGCGCGGCCCAGACACCTTTGACATCCCGGGCCGGCACTCACTTACTCCCACCCCCCTCCCCCTCCTCCTCCACAGCGCTCTTCCCGCACCTCACTCCCTAAAGCTGGCTGATCACCGGTTGGTTTCATTACCCACGATCCACGGCCGTTCAACGTGCTGGGACCTGGAGCGGAGCACACTCTTTTCCACCCCTCCCCCGTCCCCCCACGGACTGACATGCCCTCCGACACTCCTCTACAGCAGGATAGTTCTACCAGAGCTGGAGCCCAAACGACCACGGGGGGTGGGGGGGGGTGTCACAGCCCCTTTTGAGCATTCTGCGGGGAGCCGTGTGGTGACCCAGCACACTGCAGATTGACACAATTTCACACTCAGCAGGGCTGGAGGAAATGGAGGACAATGTACATACGGACAGAGAGCCCCTGGGGGCATTCAGAACAATGGACTGTTGTGTATACATCCCCTGGATGAGGGAGAGGACATCTGGGCGCCAGTTGGTCACGCTAATAATAGGTATTGACTGATATGTGTATCACTATGTTAATGTGCCATGCATCCTTTCTGACTGTATAACGTGTATAAAAGAGATTGCTATACATGCCTCAGCAGCACAGTAGCTCACTGAGCTACGATGTGTGTCTCATTATGTTGGAGGAAATAAAACCCTGACCCTTCCAGCTCGTCGCATCTCGCCTGATCTTTTACCTCCACAAGACGAGCTTTTATGTTCTTTTTGCTCAGCAGTGGTTTTCGTCTGGGAACTCTGCCATGCAGTCCATTTTTGCCCTGTCTCTTTCTTGTGGAGTCATGAACACTGACCTTAACTGAGGCAAGTGAGGCCTGCAGTTCCTTGGATGTTGTTGTGGGGTCTTTTGTGACCTTTTAGATGAGTCGTGGCTGCGCTCTTGGGGTAATTTTGGTTGGGCGGCCACTCATGGGAAGGTTCACCACTGTTCCATGTTTTCGCCATTTGTGGGTAATGGGTCTCACTGTGGTTCACTGGAGTCCCAAAGCTTTAGAAATGACGTTATAACCTTTTCCAGACTGATGGATCTCAATTACTTTTTCTCATTTGTTCCTGAAGTTCTTTTGATTGTAGCATGACTTCTAGCTTTTGAGGATCTTTTGGTCTACTTCATTTTGTCAGGCAGATCCTATTTAAGTGATTTCTTGATTGAGAACAGGTGTGGCAGTATTCAGGCCTGGGTGTAGCTAGAGAAATTTAACTTTGCTTTCCAAAGATGTGATAAACCACAATTAATTTGTTTTAACGGGGAGCAATCATTTATTCACACAGGGCCATGTAGGTTTGGATTTTTTTCACCCTTAATAATAAACACCTTCATTTAAAAACTGCATTTTGTGTTTACTTGTTATCTTTGTCTAATATTTAAATTTGTTTGATCTGAAACACTTAAGTGTGACAAACATACAAAAAAATGAGAAATCAGGAAGGGGGCCAACATTTTTTCACACCACCATATCACAGCCTCATATTCCATGCAGAGCACTGAGATCTACGAATCGGCTGCTCTTAAATATTCCAAAATCCCGACTCAAAAATAGAGGTGACGGAGCATTTTCAGTGGTGGGTCCAAATCTATGGAACAGCCTGCCTTTTCACATAAGAACTCCGACTCTTAATCATTTCAAAACACTTTTGAAAACTAATTTATTTTCCTTGGCTTTCAGTCCCAGCTCAGCAAAATATTCAAGATTCAAAGATTTTTATTTGTCAATACTCCAATATGTACAAGACATATAGGAGAACTGAACTGCCATTTCTGTCTTCAGTGGTGTGCGCAATATTAAAAAAAAAATAATAAATAAATAATAATAATAAGGCTGGAAAAACAACAGCAGTCTATGTACAGTAATGCTACCCATAGTGCAAATAACGGTAAAAGATAAAACCCAGACATCCCATAGTGCAAATAAAGATAAATGATCAAACCCAGCAATCCTATATACAGAAAAGGTAGAGCAGTAATACTCATAGTTACAAGTTTGATGCGGTAGTGTAAGTAGGTAGAATATCGTAGATTTTATTGTTGTAGTTTATTTGCTTATTTTATTAATTTGATTTTATTATACTGTTTTTACTAACTAACTAACTAACCTGCACTTATATAGCGCTTTTCTAGTCACAAAGACCACTCAAAGCGCTTTCATTAATACTAACCCTCTATTCTAAGGGCCTATAGGAAACCGATATCTAGGGACAATTTAGAACAGCCAATTAACCTAACATGCATGTTTTTGGCATGTGGGAGGAAACCGGAGAAATCCCGGAGTAAACCCACGCAATTTTAAATATCTTTGTGTATTTTTAGTTTGGATTGTAAACTGTGTTTTTTTTTAATGGTTTTTTTTGTTTTTTTAATAGTTTAAGTGTACAAGGTGTACAGCACTTTGGTCAGCTGCGGTTGTTTTAAATGTGCTATAAAAATAAATTTTGACTTGAAATGTTATACTGGCATTGCTTCCATACTGAAAAATAAATTTCAAACAAATTTTCAAACATTATAAGCTCTCTTCGTAGGCGCCCATCTACTAGATATGGGGGGGGTGGGGGCTGAAAAGTTCATCGGTTGAAAAGTTCATAGTGGTCAAATTTGTACAAATGTGGTTAATTTTTCAACATAGTCTCCCCTTCGGTCCACACACTTCTTGCATCTGTATTGCACTGCTTGGATCCCTGCGGTTGAAAAATAAACCACATTTGGTCACATTTGACCATTATGAACTTTTCAGCCCCCCCCCCCCCCAAGTATTTTGTGAACTGGCAACTTTAGGGCGCGGGGGGGAGGGGGGGGATTGATATGCAACAGCTGCTAGCATCGGCCAGTCCCTTTGGTCAGTATTCATTTTTTACAGATAGGCTGATGGCAGTATGTGACTGTGTCAGTACAGACTGTGAGCTGATATATTTCTGTCATTTAAGGCCTCATATTGTGTAAAATAACATTTTCTTGGGTTTTAACCATATAAAATCCAGCTATTGCTCATGTATATCATTAAAATATTAGAACTCTTCACAAATATACACTGCCTTTGTTTTAAGTATTGAAGAAATGAGGAGATTGCTTTGCCTGGATTTTGTGACATACCAACAAACCTTGGCTATAGTTCATGAGTGTAGCTATACAGTGGTGTGAAAAAGTGCTTGCTCCCTTCCTGATTTCTCATTTTTTTTTATTTCACACTTAAATGTTTCAGATCATCAAACAAATTTAAATATTAGACAAAGATAACACAAATAAACACAAAATGCAGTTTTTAAATGAAGGTGTTTATTATTAAGGGGAAAAAAATCAAACCTACATGGCCCTGTGTGAAAGTGATTACCCCCTAAACCGAATAACTGGTTGGGCCACCCTTAGCAGTAACAACTGCAATCAAGCGTTTGCGGTAACTGGCAATGAGTCTTTTACAGCACTGTGGAGGAATTTTGGCCCACTCACCTTTGCAGAATTGTTGTAATTCAGCCACATTGGAGGGTTTTTGAGCATGAACCACCTTTTTAAGGTCATGCCACAGCATCTCAATTGGATTCAGGTCAGGACTTTGACTTAGAATCATTGTCGTGCTGCAGAACCCAAGTGCGCTTGAGCTTGAGGTCATGAACAGATGGCCGTACATTCTCCTTCAGGATTTTTTTGGTAGACAGCAGAATTCATGGTTCCATTTACCACAGCAAGTCTTCCAGGTCTTGAAGCAGCAAAACAGCCCCAGACCATCACACTACCACCACCATATCTTACTGTTGGTATGATGTTCCTTTTCTGAAATGCTGTTACTTTTATGCCGGATGTAATGGGACACGCACTTCCAAAAAGTTCAACTTTTGTCAGTTCACAGTATTTTCCCAAAAGTCTTGGGGATCATCAAGATGTTTTCTGGCAAAACTGAGAAAAGCCTTTATGTTCTTTTTGCTCAGCAGTGGTTTTCGTCTTGGAACTCTGCCATGCAGTCCATTTTTGCCCAGTCTATTTCTTATGGTGGAGTCATGAACATTGACCTTAACTGAGGCAAGTGAGGCCAGCAGTTCTTTGGCTATTGTTGTGGGGTCTTTTGTGACCTCTTGGATGAGTTGTTGCTGTGCTCTTGGGGTAATTTTGGTCGGTTGGCCACTCCTGGGAAGGTTCACCACTGTTCCATGCTTTTGCCATTTGTGGACAATGGCTCTCACTGTGGTTTGCTGGAGTCCCAAAGCTTTAGAAATGGCTTTATAACCTTTTCCAGACTGATTGATCTTAATTACTTTTTCTCATTTGTTCCTGAATTTCTTTGGATCACAGCATGAAGCGGGGGGGGGGGGGGGAATCACTTTTTCACGCAGGGCCATGTAGGTTTGGATTTTTTTCCCCCTTAATAATAAAAACCTTCATTTAAAAACTGCATTTTGTGTTTCCTTGTGTTATCTTTGTCAAATATTTAAATTTGTTTGATCTGAAACATTTAAGTGTGACAAATAAAAAAAAAAAAAGAGAAATTGGGAAGGGGGCAAACACTTTTTCACACTGTATATCAAAACATTTAACCATATCGTTCGGGTTAACACAATTACTTTTTTTCAAAGAACACTTTTTTTTTTTTTTTTTTTTTTTAAGAACACAGAACCAACACTAAGGACTAGAGTCCGCGGGTCGACCACTGCTGGATCCAACGCTGGATCCACTGCGTTTTGCTGGGTTATTCTGCCACCGTCTCAGCCACGCTTCTGCATGAACAGTTTTATTTATTTATTTTTTTCTTTACAGTCTTCCACGGGAAAAGCAGTTCTGTCGGAGGGGTCTTGTTGTGGGCCCATGGCGGACGCATCCCTGAGCTGTCGGACCCCCATGGCCAGGGCCAATCTTCATGACGCTGGGGCCTGGGTCCCACACTGCGGCAGCTGACTCCCGCGAAGCCTCGCCCTCTGGCGTAGCCACCTGGACACACCGTAGTTGGTTTGTGTGCCGAACCGGACATCAGTCAGAAGCACGCTGATCTCAGTTTTGCCTTGATCCTCAGCGGTGCCTGTTGTCTCATTGGCTGTGGCCCAGTCAGTCATCGTCCTGGTCTCTCGCTGGTGTGAACCCGAACCCAGTCCATAATTTGGAGCGGCGCCTTGCTTGGTTTCATGCGTTGTTGTGATCCCGGTGGCTCTGCATGCTTGTCCGGTTTGGGACCTCCGTCGTGCTGTGGTGGTTCCGTTGTCACGGTGTTTGTTACAGACCCTTCACCTGTTGTCTTCGTCGTCATTACTGTAGATTGAAGCACATCTTGGGTACGGAAGGTGTCCGGTGTCGCTTGTTGAAATGGACTCTTCACCCGTCAGCTCGGTCGTAACCTCTGTAGCTTGTTGAGCGTGGCTACGGAAGCAGTCCGGTTCCTCCTCTTTCCCGTCTGAAGTGCTCTGTTGTGCCGCATCGTGAGCAGTGTCTGTGCCTGTTTGTTGCTGCTGTGCTTTGGGGTTTCTGCGTGCTCAGGCTTCCTCTCCTGCGGCTCCGGTTCTGGCTGAGTGAGGACCGGAGCAGAGTCCAGCAGCTGCCCCCCTCCAGGGCAGCTCTCCTCCTGAGAGCATGGGGCGGATGCTTTGGTGTCAGCACTGTTCTGAATTGCCTCGTCCCACACCACATCATTGTCATCGAGGTCCGTCGTGCCCCAGTTGCCGCACTTGGACCATTCCGACCCAGCTCTGTCTCTGATAGTGAAGCCCAGTCTGTATAAGAGGTCACATCCCATAATGTTGTCACCGTGCGCTGCCACCTGGAACGTGAAGTTGTGCACAATCTTGGACTTGTAGTAGACAGTCAGCTCAACCATTCCCACATTGCACAGTCTGTGACCGCCGTATCCGTACAGTTCCGTTGGGTTCATCTTAATTTTGTGGTTGGGGAAAAACTTAATCACCGTGGCCCAATTCAATATCGACCTCTCTACCACCATGTCGAGGAGTAGCGGTATGGTTAGCCTGTCTAACTCAACCATGCCATATGAGTAACCGTTGCTGTCAGGGCTGACCGCATGAATGGTGGTTGTTGTTGGTGGGTGGCTTGGTTTACTTGGCGGGCTCCACGGCGTTGGCGACTGGCACACTCTGGCAAAATGGTTTAAGCGTCCACACTTGTTACACCGTTGTCCTCTTGCCGGGCAAAAACGTGCTCTGTCCTGGTGCATCAGGGAACCACAGCTACCACAGACGGGGTCTCTTGGAGTGGTCTTTCGGTTAACAACGTTCGTCTCGTACTCCTCTGCCGTGTCCTCATCTTCCTCTATGCCCACCGTGTGAACTAGCGTTGTCTGTCCAGGTAGCTTCTGTGTTTGGCGCCCACTTAGCTCCGTTGCCTCAAGCTGGAACGCGAGCTCTATCGTGCTCGCTAGCGTCATGTTGTTTGGCGCCGTTACCAACTTAGCTTGTAGCCTTGGGTTACATGTGTGCTCAGCTAATTGGTCCCGCATCATCTCATCTTCCAACAGTCCAAAATGGCACATGCTAGCCAGATGTCTCAGGTCAGTGACAAATTGTTGTATGGACTCACCAACTCCCTTTCACCTCTGGTGAAAACGAATTTGTCATGCTGTCACATTGTCTGGTGTAGCTAAGTAGCTAGCAAGTAGCTCGACAGCATCCACATATGACTCCGTCAGACCCAACGTGTAGAAAATTCTCTGACCCTCTATGCTGAGGTCGTGGACAAGAAGTGCTCTTTTCCTTACTTTGTCGAGTTTTTCCAGGGCTAACGTTGCAATGTAGGTTTCAGACGTGTCCAGGCATCATGGCCATGGGACGGTTGGTTCACCCGGGGACTCAAAGTTCCTGCCAGTTCCTGCCACTGAAAACCATCCCCACAGCATGATGCTACCACCACCATGCTTGACTGTAGGGATGGTATTGGCCTAGTGATGAGCGGTGCCTGGTTTCCTCTAAACATGACGCCTGGCATTCACACCAAAGAGTTCAATCTTTGGCTAATCAGATCAGAGAACTTTGTTTCTTATGGTCTGAGAGTTCTTCAGGTGCCTTTTGGCAAACTCCAGGCAGGCTTCCATGTGCCTTTTACTAATGACTTGCTTCCATCTGGCCACTCTACCATACAGGCCTGATTGGTGGATTGCTGCAGAGGTGGTTGTCCTTCTGGAAGGTTCTCCTTTCTCCACAGACGAACACTGGAGCTCTGACAGAGTGACAGTCAGGTTTTTGGTCACCCCCCTGACTAAGGCCCTTCTCCCCCGATCGCTCAGTTTAGACGGCCGGCCAGCTCTTGGAAGAGTCCTGGTGGTTCTGAACTTCTTCTATTTATGGATGATGGAAGCCACTGTACTCATTGGGGCTGTCAAAGCAGCAGTAATTTTTCTGTACCCTTCCCCACATTTGTGCCTCCAGACAATCCTGTCTCAGAGGGCTACAGACAGTTCCTCTGACTTCATGCTTGGTTTGTGCTCTGACATGCATTGTCAACTGTGAGACCTTATATAGACAGGTGTGTGCCTTTCCAAATGATGTCCAGTCAACTGAATTTACCACAGGTGGACTCCAATTCGGCTGTAGAAACATCTCAAGAATGATCAGTGGAAACAGGATGCATCTGAGCTCAATTTTGAGCTTCATGGCAAAGGATGTGAATACTTAGTACATGTGATTTCTTTTTTTTTTTTTTTTTTTTTTTTTTTAATAAATTTGCAAAAATCTAAAAAAAAAAAAAGTCACATTGTCATTATGGGGTATTGTGTGTAGAATTTTGAGGAAAAAATGAATTTAATTCATTTTGGAATAAGGCTATAACAAAACAAAATGTGTAAAAAGTGAAGCACTGGGAATACTTTCCGGATGCACTGTAAGTGAACGCCATTTATCATCTATTGTACTTCTCATGCCTTTTTAAGTGGAACATGACCTACCTTCTGGTTCTATTCTGTCCAAGAATTTTATGTTCATGAAACTGAACTGTTTATTTAGCATTAATGAGCAGACATTTCATTCAAGCTAGCTACCATTAGCTGCTAACTTGGTATTCACCTCTCTGAATATTATGTAGCTACTTCAAAGTGTTGCCAACTCTCACTCTTTTGGAATGATTCTCCCTCTTCAGAGAGTGAGGAAGTGACTTCCCAATCATGTTGACTTTCTTGAGCTTTTTACACAAGAGCTCTCAAGGTGGCATAAAGCAGACCGAATATGCTCTAAAACATATTCTGAGGTAAGAAGTGTATGTGTTGATGTCACAGTTTCCTGTGCACAATTCCCTCTAAATCTCACGCAAAGCTGTTTTGAAAAGTTGGCAACTCTGAGCTACATAAAAAAGAAGGGAAAAAAAAACCAGTCTATTTTCCTCCTTTTTGTGTGCTCCTAATTTTCCTTTGTAGAATATTCTCACTTTTCAGCAACGTCCCAGCCAGGGTCCCACACCAGCTGGGTCGGCTCCAGCACCACGACTTGATCCAAAACAGTTGCTCTTACCTTTCGCAGACACCTGGCGTACCATCTCGAACCATCGGCCATCTGGACGGCAGCTGGCCTCTTTTGTGAGGTGATTCTCATCTGCAATGATGGAACCGTCGGTGGGTCCAGGCAGTCGGATCGTTGGGACCCAAACCCAATTAAGTAGTGTGAGCGGCGATCTGTTTGGCTGCACTCAGTGCTGATGCTGGTTGCTGCGGTGGCGGCATGCCATTCATGCTGGCAGCAGGATATGCCCTCAGCACTGCTCTGCTGGGTCCTGCTGGTCCACAAACAATTTATCATGCTGTGCTGCGGCATCTCCCTGAGGATGATATTCAGTGAGGGTACGAGATGAGTTCCGCTTCTGCTCTCTCTCTCCTGGTGCTGACTGTGGTCGCAGTGATGTGTCACTGTTGTCGGTGAAGGGACACACGCTGGGTTGTCGTCGTTCACCGGGGTCCCCTTTCTCTACCAACTCCCTCTCCTGTATCTCCACAGCGGCTGTCTGACGCTCCTGCTGGGTGAGGATCGGAGATGAGTCTGGTTTGTGCTGTCTCTCCAGGCTGTGTTCTCACTCCGATACGTTTTCTCTCCGTGCTATGTTCTGTCTTCATGCTCTGATCTTCTGCTGTACCCACATCCACAAAATCATACTCTCTCTCCTGCGATGAGGCTGCAGCTTGAATGCTTGTGCTACGCGGGGACCGGCTCCAGGTCCTGTGTGGCTGCGGACTGGGGCTCTTGTGGTTGCTCCGGTTCTGTTTGGCGTGCGGTGCGAGGCAGGGAGTGACTGCGTCCACATCTGCATGCAGCAGACTTGCCGCTGGGTTGTTGTGTCGTGGTGTCCTGCGGCGTCTACCTCAGGGCCCTCCTGAGAAGGTGTGGGGTTGGCGGGCTCAGCAACCGGGGCCACCGTCTGTACCAGCAGAGCTGACTGTGGGGAACGCAGGCGAAGACTTACCAGCCGCAATGCCACTTGAGCCATCATCTCCAGCTGGGCCGCTAATTCCATTGTGTTCGTCTCTGATAGAAGGTGCAGCATCCCCAACAGCACTATCTGTAGCCATTTTACCATGCCTGCCACTGTCTGAATGTCCGGCCCCTCCAGCAGCATGTCCTGTATGAACGGATTCGCGGCGCACTCCTCCAAGTGTAACGGTATCCACCTGTCCTCCTCGTGCCCGAACTTGCACGTGCTAGCAAAACAACGGAGGGTGTCTACGTACTATATAAAAGACTCGACCGGCCACTGTTCGCCGTGGTAAAACTTGATTGATCTATCCAGCAAATTCTCCATCCGGGGTGCCCAACACATGTCCATCTTCAGGAAAATGATTAATTTTTCTCCAGAAGATTTTCTCCTCATCGCCAATTATGTCTGGAAATAGGAGAGCAGAGGCGGGAGTTGAACCAAACAAGAACTTTATAATAAACATAGTAGATAGTACATGTGCTGTATCAATATAGCCGTAAGCTAGCACTAGACTGGTACGGGCTCTGACTGTTACGGAGGCGGAACGCCAAAGTCCAAGTTTCCCACCCTCGGTCTCTTAATATAGGCACGGCATGATGACATCACCCGTGCCTGCGTCCTCACGTCCGTGCTGCCTATTGTTAATATGGGGGCATATTTAACAACCACGTTAGTGGAGCTACGCTATCTGAACAGCCACGACTGGATGTAAAGTGGAAATACTCTTGTCTCAACAGCCATGGCTGGATTTCAAGCACAGGTGTGCATCTGGACAGTTTGTGACCCATCAAGAATTGAACCAACTGATTGCCAGATACGTCGTTACATACTGAAGACATGATCTAAACAGTGACTTTCCATCAGACAGCTGAAATTGTTAGCCACTGAAGTTAAACACTTTTGCTTGCTACCTGGCTAAAGATTATTCAAAAATGGATTTTGATCTCCAAAAGAAATTTGAGGGACTGTATCATATCTCTGTCACAACAAACATTTGTACTGTGGATAATAGACATTGTCTTTGGATCATTGCACATTGGATTAAATTTCATTAATATTCTTTAACATTAATGAAAAATTCAATTTGAAATTTCAAATATTCTTTTTAGTTTATATACGTATGCTTCTTTTAGGCTGTGGGGCGCGTAAATAATGAGGCTGATTTGGTTCAGGCAGTTTATTACACGACTCACACAAGGAGCATAGACAGAATGGCATACAAGTAGGAACTCTTCCCTTAAATAACATGACATCCTTCTAGACTCTTCTCACACACAAAAGATAATCCCCATCTACACTCTTCTCACACACAAAAGATAATCCCCCGTCCGACTGCAGTCAGTCCATTCATCCTTGACACCTCCCTGTTATCTTACTAGGGCATCTAGAAACTTCTCACACACAAAAGGTTAACTTTGCATCCTTTGTTCCTGTCTAAGGTGGTAAACCATTATGCACTCCCCAGGTTGCCACCCCCCCCAGCAACTTAGATAGGACAAGAGAGTATCAGTCCACATGCTGTGATAAAACCATTAACATCAGTCCACATGCTGTGATAAAACCATTAACATCAGTCCACATGCTGTAGAACAATCAACATCAGTCCGCATGCTGCTTGGGCTTCAGTCTTCTGCCGTATCTGCTGTAGCCAGGATTCGCTGCCTCCGTGGCGCTGCCATGCTGGGGGGCTGATGTCTGGGGGTGAAAACTTTTTGACTGTCCGTGTGGGTGCTCTGGAGAATCTTTTCTCTGGGAAGTGCCCCGTGGGGGTCTTCCACGCCGAGGGACCCTCGCCAACAGCACTTGCTCGTCGGCCACAACGAAAGCCGGTTTGAGTCTGTCTATGCCAATTTTCTCCCTCCTACCCCCCAAATCTAGCAAAAAATGCTTATCCCCTGTTTCCAGCACTCTAAACGGTCCATCATAAGGTGGGCGCAGCGGGGGGCAGTGCACGTCGTGTCTGACAAACACGAACTCTGCGTTTTTCAAAGCTTTAGGCACAAAAACGCGCGGAAAGCTGTGGTGGGCAGGACCCGGCAGCGTGCTTGAGTCTATGCAACGCTGCAGCAGCTGAGATGGGGAGCTGCCCGGCGCAGGATTATCTGGCAGAAACGCCCCAGGCAGCCGGAGCGGTTGTGCAAAAACGAGTTCTGCCGGGGAAGCTTCCAGATCCTCTTTAGGCGCAGAACGTAACCCCAATAAAACCCATGGTAGCCTGTCTACCCAATTTGCATCCGTCAGTGAAGCCCTCAGAGCTGCTTTTAACGACCTATGAAAACGTTCACATAACCCATTAGCCTGCGGGTTGTACGCGGTTGTGCGGTGAATTGACACCTAGGCTGCGGGCCATGGTTGACCAGATTTCAGAAACAAATTGAGAGCCTCTGTCGGACGTAATGTCCGATGGAACTCCAAAACGCGTCACCCATGCTGTTAAAAACGTGCGCGCCACCTCCTCGGCCGTGGTTGCCGACAGCGGAACTGCTTCTGGCCAGCGCGTGGTGCGGTCCACCATTGTCAGGAGATGCGTGTACCCCTGTAATGGCGGAAGGGGGCCTACGAGGTCCACGTGGACATGGTCGAACCTCTTAGCTGGGATGCGAAACAGCTCCAAAGGAGCCTTCGTGTGTCTGTGAACCTTGGCTCGTTGGCACGCCATGCAGGCTGCCGCCCACTCTTTCACTTGTTTGCGAAGGCCCGGCCACACATATTTCTCTCCTACCATTTTGACCGACACGCGCACCACTGGGTGTGCCAAAGAGTGAACCAACTCAAACACGTGGCGGCGCCACACGGCCGGAACCACAGGCCGTGGGCGACCCATGGAGACGTCGCAGATTAAGGGGGGAATGCCATTAAGCAGCGTCCTATTCTCCAGCCTTAACCCTGTTGGTCCAGACTGGAGCACGTCCGCGTCACTAGCCTGCTCCGCGGCCATGGCTGCGTAATCCAACCCTACACAGACCGGGGCCACAACAGCGCGCAAGAGGCAGTCTGCCACTACATTCAGTTTGCCCGACACATGCTGAATATTGGTAGGAAACTCTGAGATCGCGGCCGGCTGCCTCTGCTGCCGGCCCGACCAAGGTTCTGAAACTTTGGCCATCGCGAATGTTAGTGGCTTATGGTCAACGAACGCAGTAAAATTGCGCCCTTCCAGCCAGAACTGGAAATGGCGAATGGCCAGGTGGAGAGCCAGCAACTCTCTGTCGAACGTGCTGTATTTACGCTCATTGTCGCGCAAGGTTCTGCTGAAAAAGGCAAGCAGCTGCCAAGCCCCGGTGACGCGCTGCTCCACGACAGCCCCTATGGCCACATCTGAGGCGTCAGTGGTGAGGACTATGCGGGCCGTTGGGTCTGGATGTGCCAACAATGCGGCGTTTGCCAGGGCTGCTTTAACTTCCGAGAACACCTGCTCTCGTTCTGGGGTCCATTCGACCCTATTCGCGGGTTTCTGTTTTTTGAGCGCAGCGTACAATGGCTGCATGAGCTGCGCTGCACGGGGAAGGAAACGGTTATAAAAGTTCACCATTCCCAAAAATTCTTGTAGTGCCCTGACCGTTTGTGGTCGGGGAAAATCTGTCACTGCACGCACTTTGTCAGGCAGCGGAACCGCTCCTTCGGGAGAGACGCGGTGCCCTAAAAAATCAATCCCCGTCACCCCGAACTGACATTTCGCTGGGTTGATTATTAAACCGTGCTCTTCCAACCTACGGAAAACCGTCGTGAGGTGGGTTTCGTGTTCGTCTTCGGACGCGCTGGCTACCAAGATATCGTCCAGGTAGACGAACACGAAAGGAAGATCGCGCAACACTGCATCCATCATGCGTTGGAACATCTGTGCTGCCCCTTTAAGCCCAAACGGCATGCGCAAGAACTCAAATAAACCAAACAGAGTTATTACTGCTGTTTTGGGTATGTCCTCAGCGCGCACTGGGACTTGGTGGTAACCACAGACCAAATCTCTTAGAAAAAATGCGCGCTCCTGCGAGGTGAGCGGAAAAATCCTGAATGTGGGGAATTGCGTAGCGGTCATGCGCTGTAGCGTTGTTTAACCTGCGGAAATCGCCACAAGGTCGCCACGAACCTTCAGCTTTAGGGACCATGTGTAGCGGGGAAGCCCATGGGCTGTTTGAGCGCCTGATGATGCCTAACCTCTCTAGGTTAGCGAACTCCTCGTGCGCAATGGCCAGTTTAGCTGCGTCCAAGCGCCGAGGTCTTGCAAAAACGGGCGCCCCGGTGGTGGTGATAAAATGCTTCACCCCATGTTTAGCGATAGCTGCTGAAAACGTCGGGACTGTGAGTGCTGGGAACTGAGCGAGCAGTGTGTGGAACTTACCGCATGCTGCTGTGACGTTGGCTTGTGCTGTTGGCTGGGTCACTCGAGCTATACAGGGGAGAGAGTCAAAAGACGGTGCATTAACCAGGCGCCTGTTAGCGATATCTACCAACAACCCATGTGCACATAGAAAATCAGCCCCCAGTATATGGTAATCCAATGCTGCTACAACAAAAGTCCATTCATATGTACGACCGTGTAGAGACAAGAGCAGAGTCCTCTCACCAAAGGTCTTCATGTCTGAGCCGTTTGCTGCTGCCATCTCGGGGCCGCTGGTTCCTGCCAGCCGGTCAGCGTAGGTCGGCCAGATGAAACTCCTCTGTGCGCCAGTGTCCACGAGGAAATGCCTCCCCGAGCGTGCGTCCGTCAAATAGAGCAGCTTGAAAAGTAAAGGAACCCTATTTCACCGTTTATGGGAATGTAGAAAAATCAGAAAAAAAAAAATTACTTTCCATACATTTTGTGCATGTATCTGGTATGTTTTTGTTATCTATTTAATTCCACTGGTGTAACATACATCCGCATTAACCATTTAAAATGTATCAGTTTAAGACGCACATTTATTGATTTGGTTTGAGCTCCTGCACAAGCCATTACCCGTTGTTCCTCTGAAATTTCAATTTTCAGGTCTTCTTTCCAGTCATTCAGTCTTTTCTGTGAGTTTTCACTTGAATAGTGTCAATGAGTTATAAAACTCTGAAATAATACCCTTTCTCTTACTATTTTTCATCAGAATTTTTCCAAAAATGAATAAGTAGGTCGGGTGAGAGCATTATTTTGATTTGATCGAATAAAATTTCTAAACTGAAGATATGTAAAAAAGTGTGTTCTATTAAGATTGAATTTAATCCTCAGTTCTTCAAAAGACATTATGTTATCTGAGCGTGACAAATGTAAGTCTTGAATCTTCTGAATCCCTTTTAAATTCCATACTTTAAATACAGCATCCGCTCTCCCTGGTGTAAAATATTGATTACCCCATATTGGGCTAAATTGTGACAGTGAGTGTGGTTCTTTTAAATATTTTTTGGTTTCACACCATATTTTGATCATGTGCTTTACAATTGGATTTTTAACTTGTTTCTGTAATTTTTTAGCCGAGTCGGAGTATATGAATAAGGGAAGAGGTAAAGGTAAATTGTATGATTCCATTTCAGTCCAGTGAGGAAGATCATTTGATGAAAAATAATATGTTGTGGAGCGTGTAAATAACGAGGCGGATTTGACTCAGACATTTTATTGCATGTCTCACACAAGAAGCATAGACAGAATGAATACTCAGCAGAGACCCTCCTCTTAAAAAGCATGGCATTCTTCTAGAAGCTTCTAACACACAAAAGGTCACATTCCATTCACTTCCTTAATCCTTTAACATCCTTCTAGAAGTTTCTGACACACAAAAGATCACGCTGCATTCATCCTTCACACCTCCCTGTTATCTCACAGGGAAAATCTGCTCTTTGTTCTTGACTAAGATGCTATACAATTATGCACTCCCCATGTGTCACCAAAATGTCATAGACCTCAATTGTGCTGACCAGTAATACAACATAAAGTTTGGACATTTCAGACCTACACGATCAAATGGTAAATATAGTAAGGACAAACGTAATCTAGCCTTCCTATTGTTCCATATAAATTCCACTAACTTTTTTTTAATTCTTGAGAATAGATCTGAAGGTGGTGGTAAAGGAATGTTTTGAAATAAAGTATTTATGGTAAGATATTACTTTTAAGTATATTAATTCTCCCGAACATCGACATTGGTAGTGACATCCATCTCTGAAGTAACTCATTAATATCTGTCATTAAGGCTTCATAGCTGGCATTGACGACTGATTCTAGCTTAGGCAAAATTTGAATTCCTAAATATTTAAACTGATTTACAACATTGAATTGGTTTACCTCAGGAGCTGGATGATTTCTCTGGGTCTCATTTAGCATTAATATTGAAGAATGGGTTGGAAACAACATCTCCAACTCTGTCACGCTGAGTACCGGAACCCCTCAAGGCTGTGTACTCAGTCCACTGTTGTTTACACTTCTAACACATGACTGTGTATCCAAACACGAGGGGAACCAGATTATTAAGTTTGCAGATGACACCACGGTGGTGGGACTTATTCAGAGGGATGAGGAATCAATGTACAGGAAAGAAGTGAGAGACCTGGAGGGCTGGTGCAGGGAGAACAATCTGGTGCTCAACGTGGACAAAACAAAGGAGATGATTATCGACTTCCGGCGGTCACAGCCTGAGCACGTCCCCCTCAGCATCGGCAGCCGTTTAGTGGAGAGAGTAGAGAACATCAAGTTCCTCGGAGTGCAGATCTCGCAGGACCTGACCTGGAGCAAGAATTCCTTGGAGATCAGGAAGCGAGCTCAGCAGAGACTACACTTCTTGAGGAAACTCAAACAGGCCTCTCTCCCCATCTGCATCCTCAGGACCTTCTACAGAGGTGTGGTGGAGAGTGTTCTGACGTACTGCATTGCTACATGGTACTCTAGCTGCAGTATGTCAGACAAAAAAGCCCTGCAGAGGATAGTCAAGGGGGCGGAGAGGGTAATTGGAGTCTCCCTCCCCTCTGTCCAAGAACTTTTTCAGAACCGTTGTAGGAGCAGGGCACTGAACATTGTCAAGGACCATTCTCACCCTCTGCATAAACACTTTGAACTTCTTCCATCTGGTAAACGATTCCGGAGCATCAGAGGCAGAACCACCAGACTGATCAACAGCTTCCTCCCACAAGCTGTCAGGATGCTGAACAGCTGACCCGGAATCTCACATACACACTACTGCACCTATGGACATTTTGTATATTATAGTTAGTTATTCTTTTTCCCCAAGTATGTCTCAGGGATGTGTGAATGGATGGGGGGGTGGGAGCTATGTGGGAGTGTGTCTTAATCATGCTGCTTCTTATATGGATGCCGAGAGAAACGCAATTTCATCTTGCCTGCACTACAGTTGTATGTACAGCAATATGACAAAGTTTGATTTGATTTGATTTGAAGATTTTGTTTTGTTTATTTTATATCCTGATATATCCCCAAAGTTCTTTATTAAATTTAACAAGGTCGGAATTGATTTTTTTAAAATTCGACATAAACAAAATTATGTCATCGGCATACAGGGAGATTTTATGTTCTGTTGATCCTACTTTAATTCCATATATTTGTGGATGTAAACGTACTGCCATCGCTAAAGGTTCAGTTGCCATAGTAAACAATAAGGGTGAAAGTGGACAGCCTTGTCGACATCCTCTATTGATTTTTATTGATTTTGAGATATTGCTGTTTGTTAGGATTTCTGCTGTAGCATTATTGTGTATTATCTGGACCCATTTTATGAAATTATTTCCAAGTCCAAACCTTTGTAGGACTTCAAAAAGAAAGGGCCATTCAACTCTATCAAAGGCCTTTACGGCGTCCAATGATAGGAGAGCTGTATCCGGTGCTTCTTTATTAGAATAAATAATATTAAATAGTCTTCTTACATTATGGAAGCCTTGTCTTCCCATTATAAAGCCATTCTGATCTCGGTTAATAATATTTGGTAATATTTCTTGTAGTCGTTTTGCTAAAATTTTACAGATTATTTTAAGATCAGCATTTAATAGGCTTATTGGTCTCATGTTTTCACATTTATTAGGGGGTTTACCTGGTTTTGGCAACAGTATAATTAAGGCATTATTCATGTATGGTGGTAAATTACCATTTTGAAATGCTTCTAAAACCATTTCCAACAGTGGTTTTATTTAGTCTTAAATTTTATAGAGGTCAACTGGAAGACCATCTGGTCCTGCTCTTTTCCCTGATTTCATATTATCAATGGCTTGCCCAACTTCTTCTTGACTAATTTTAGACTCCAGTATCTCCCTGTTTTCATTTGGAATACATGGTATAGATAATCCACCCAAAAACCCATTTAGTTTTGTTAAGTCAGTTTCATTTTTTGTATCATATAGTTTTCCATAATAATCTCTAAAGGCACTATTAATTTCTAAAGGATCTATAACTACCTGTCCGTTACTTATAATACTGGTAATTGGTGTTTTAGATTCTAATTGTTTAATCTGCCATGCCAATAATTTTCCTGATTTTTCACCTTGTTCATAAAAAGTTTGCTTCAATCTTAGAAGACTCGAGGCAGCTCTACTCGCTGATTTTTTTATTTTTTTTTGTCATATTCAGCTCTCAGAATCAGTAATTCGTTCTCTAACTGTGGGTTACTTCCTGCATACACCTTTTCTTGAAGGATTTTTATTTTACGTTCCAATTGGACTCTCTTCTCTCGGGTCTTCTTAGATTTTGAACCTGTATAACTAATAATATGCCCCCTAATAAAAGCTTTGAAAGCCTCCCACTTTATACATGCCGTTGTTTGTGTAGTATTGATATCAAAGACGTCATCTATCTGTTTTTCTATGTACTTTGTGGTCTATATTAATCATATATTCCATAACCTACATATGTTGAAGCATGTGAGAATGTTTGGTGATTACATATGTAAGGCGACTTCACACCTCAGAACAGGACAAAGACTCTCAACCGCCAGTGAAGAACAAAGACCTTCCCAGACACTGCGGTGGAGACCGGAGGAGCTGCCCTCACCCCCCAGGGCCATGAGGAGGGGTACAAAGACAATGGGGGGCTTAAGATAAGGAGGGATGTCAGCTTTGGATTTGCATGCCTTTTGTTATGTGCAAGTATAAGTTCTGAGAGCCGGAGGTGTTCGGTCTCTTTTTCCTTCTTCTGCTGCTGCACTAGGATGAGACTTGTTAGAGGAGCTGATAATAAACTTTGGTTTATATATCACATCGCCTCGTTCTTCCAAGCTCTTCTACACTGGTGACCCTGACGCGACGATGGACCAGAGGTGTTCCCCCGCGATCGACTCATCTGTGGCGACCCAGGCTGACGCCGGCGCCCATGCAGACAGGGGAACAGATGGACGACGTTCCCCCACGGCAGAAGTGATAGAGAGGGCTCAACCGAGCACCAGCGCCGCGGAGAGAGCCGAAGCAAGGCACTCTCACCCTGCGGACACATCAGTGACGGTCTACACAAACGCCGTCACCGTCAACCTGCCGGACTTCTGGCAGGAAGACCCCGCCTCGTGGTTTCAGCAAGCTGAAGCCCAGTTTGCACTTGCGGGCATCACGGCTGATGATACAAAGTTCTATCACATCGTCGCCAAACTCAACGCCGCCACTTCGAGATGTGCGCGGAGTATAATCCGGCGGCCGCCGGCCCAGGACAAATATGAAGAACTGAAAGTGACCATCGTGGCAAATTACGTCCCCTCAGCCGAGGAGAGAGCCGAGAGGATCCTGGCGGTTTACGGCCACAGAGGATGCAGACCCAAGGCCCTCATGGAGGACTTGCTGCAACTTAAAGAAGAGGACAATGACAACTTCCTCTTCCATTTCATATTCCTCAGTACACTGCCGCCACACATGAGAGGGACGCTGGCCAACATGCGATGCAGCACCCAGCAAGACTTCCGCACGCTGGCTCACGAAGCTCAACAGCTCGTCAACGCCTGCAAGGAGCAGACACCCACAGCAGCATCCGCAGATGTCCGGAGCCACGAGGAGCCACAAATCACTGAGCAGAATCAGCCCGCGGTGACAGCGACATGGCCAGGACGCAACAGACGGAGCGACGTTTGTTATTACCACCACCGCTTCGCCGAGAAGGCTTACAAATGCGTCCCCCCCTACAAATTCACAATTTCCGGAAAACGCCGAAGCCGAGAGCCGTTAACAGCGGCGGTTCTCGGCGAAAAAAGCAAGCTTTTATATGTGACGGACGGACACACCGGCAAGCGGTTCCTTATCGACACGGGAACTCAACTAAGTTTTGTCATGCCCTCCCAAGCAGACCGGGCCATGGGCCCCCGGCGCAATGGAGCGGTGGCAGCCACCGGCTCCACCATAGACACTTTTGGCGAAAAGAGCCTGCACCTCTGCATCCACGGCCGCAACTACAGATGGACATTTGTTGTAGCGGCGGTGAGTTTTAACTTGTTGGGCGCAGATTTTTTGTGTGTATATGGGTTATTAGTTGATCTAGCGAACAGGCGCTTGGTTAATGCACTGTCCTTTGCTTCTATTCCCTGCTCAGCCCGGCTTTCTCCACCACCTGTGCAGGCCAGCGTCACCACAGCAGGAGGTAAGTTTGATCAACTCCTCACCCAATTTCCAGCACTCACAATTCCCAAATTCTCAGCCACAGTGGCTAAACACGGGGTTGAACATTTTATTCCCACAACGGGCCCACCCGTATTCGCCAAAGCTCGGCGCTTAGACGCAGCCAAGCTCGCCATAGCCCGGGACGAGTTTACCACCCTTGAAAAATTAGGCATTATTAGACGCTCGAAAAGCCCCTGGGCCTCACCACTTCACATGGTTCCGAAATCCGACGGTTCTTGGAGACCGTGCGGCAATTACCGCAGATTAAACAATGCGACAGCGCATGACCGCTACCCAATTCCTCACATTCAGGATTTTTCACTGCATCTGGCGGGTGCGCGCATTTTTTCAAAAATAGACCTGGTCCGCGGTTATCAAGTCCCAGTTCGAGCAGAGGACATTCCTAAAACAGCTGTAATAACCCCTTTCGGCCTTTTTGAATTTTTGCGAATGCCTTTCGGCCTCAAAGGCGCGGCTCAAACCTTTCAGCGGATGATGGACGCAGTATTACGCGACCTCCCTTTTGTTTTCGTCTACCTCGACGATATGCTGGTAGCCAGCCTGTCTGAGGAAGAACACGAGCGGCATCTCACTGGTTTTTCAAAGACTAGAAGAGCACGGGTTAATAATCAATCCAGCCAAATGCAAATTTGGCGTGTCACACATTGATTTTTTAGGACACAGAGTTTCTCCGAAGGGGGCAGTCCCACTTCCAGACAAAGTTCACGCGATAAAAAGTTTCCCAAGGCCACAAACGGTCAAATCGCTGCAAGAATTTTTAGGAATGGTTAATTTTTACAACCGTTTCCTCCCCCACGCAGCTCAGCTCATGCAGCCCCTATATGACGCGCTCAGAAAACAAAAAGCTTCCAACGCGGTCGAATGGACCCCGGAGCGCGAACGCGCCTTCGTGGAAGTTAAAAGCGCCCTAGCTAATGCCACATTGTTGGTTCACCCCGATCCCTCGGCCCGCATTGCGCTAACCACAGACGCTTCGGACCTAGCTATAGGGGCAGTTGTAGAACAACATGTCAGCGGAATCTGGCAACCTTTGGCATTCTTCAGCAAATCGCTAAACCAAACCGAGCGTAAATACAGCACTTTTGACAGGGAGCTGCTAGCGCTTCATTTATCCGTCCGCCACTTCCAGTTCTGGTTAGAAGGGCGGAGTTTCACGGATTTTGTAGACCACAAACCGCTCACCTTTGCTATGGCTAAAATTTCCGAACCGTGGTCAGGCAGGCAACAAAGACAGCTGGCTGCGATTTCAGAGTTCACCACAGACATTCGACATGTGGCAGGCAAACTTAACGTGGTAGCAGACTGCCTCTCTCACGCTGTGACATCGTCAGAGCGCGAGGAGACAGATTATACTACCTCAGCCGCGGAACTCTTCACCAACGCGGACACATACGCGGCCCTAATCCATGCAGGGATAGATTATGCAGCCATGGCACAGGAACAAAGTAGTGACGCGGACGTGCGCGCACTCTTGTCTGGACCAACAGGGTTAAGGCTGGAGGAAAGGGGTTTACGCGACGGCGTGCCCCCCCTAATATGCGATATCTCAACCGGCCGACCGCGCCCGTTAGTCCCAGCTGCATGGCGCCGCCGTATTTTCGACTCAATTCACTCCCTCGCGCACCCAGGTGTGCGCTCCTCGGTTAAAATGGTCGCCGAAAAGTTTGTGTGGCCTGGCCTGCGCAAAAACGTAAAAGAATGGGCAAAAACTTGCATTTCCTGTCAGCGCGCCAAAATACACAAACACACAAAAGCCCCTCTGGAGCCTTTTCCAATCCCTGCTAGAAGGTTCGACCACATTCATGTCGACCTCGTGGGGCCACTACCTTCCTCCCAAGGTTTCACACACCTGTTAACAATGATAGACCGCACCACGCGCTGGCCAGAGGCAGTCCCTCTGGCATCAACCACAGCGGAGGAAGTCGCTCGTGTTTTTTTGACAAACTGGGTGGCACGTTTCGGCGTCCCATTGGACATCACGTCCGATAGGGGGCCTCAATTTGTCTCGGAGCTTTGGTCAGCCATGTCCAGCAGCTTAGGGGCGACAATTCACCGCACCACCGCTTATCACCCTCAGGCTAATGGGTTATGCGAGCGTTTTCACAGATCTTTAAAGGCCGCCCTCAGAGCCTCACTAACTGATACAAATTGGGTAAATAAACTTCCCTGGGTTTTATTGGGGTTGCGTGCTGCGCCCAAAGAGGATCTAGACGCCTCTCCAGCAGAATTAGTTTTTGCACAACCTCTCAGGCTCCCAGGTGAATTTTTACCAGAGAACCCAGAGCCTGGGCATCTTCCAGCCTCGAGGTTTTTAGGCAGCAATGGACCGGACTCTCTCCCCGGGCCAGCACATCACTCTTTTCCACGGGTTTTTGTCCCCAAGCTTTAAAAAACGCTGAATTTGTTTTTGTTAGGCATGAAGCTTTAAAACCAACTTTCCGCCCAGCATACGATGGGCCATTCAGAGTGCTGGAACCTGGTGATAAGCATTTTGTGCTTGATTTTGGGGATAGAAAAGAAACAGTCAGCATTGACAGACTTAAACCTGCCTTCTTGTTGAGAGATGAACCTGCACAGTTGGCGAGAGCACCTCGGTGGGGTAGACCCCCCAAGAGAAAAGACTCAGCCCCCCTGCAGGGAACAATTAATCACTCTCCTCCCCAAGCTGCAGATTCCTTACAGGAAGGTCCCAGCAGGACGCCCAAGCGGACCCACAGCAGATTCGGGAGAAGATTAAAACCCAGACAGCACAGAGACTGATGCAAACTACTCAACAGTTGTTCACTAATTGTGCTGTAACAGTTTAGGACCGACTTGTGATATTACTATGCTGTTATGATTACCACTGAACTCTCTTAGGAGCATGGCTGCTGGAAAGTTTCTTCTGTGGCAAGAGGTGTAGCAGTTAGTATGTCATAATAATTATCTTAAACTGTGAATTTTTCTATTGTCCTTTTCTTAGTCGTTTGGGGGGGGCTGTGGTCTATATTAATCATATATTCCATAACCTACATATGTTGAAGCATGTTAGAATGTTTGGTGATTACATATGTAAGGCGACTTCACACCTCAGAACAGGACAAAGACTCTGAACCGCCAGTGAAGAACAAAGACCTTCCCAGACACTGCGGTGGAGACCGGAGGAGCTGCCCTCACCCCCCAGGGCCATGAGAAGGGGTACAAAGACAATGGGGGGATTAAGATAAGGAGGGATGTCAGCTTTGGATTTGCATGTCTTTTGTTATGTGCAAGTATAAGTTCTGAGAGCCGGAGGTGTTCGGTCTCTTTTTCCTTCTTCTGCTGCTGCACTAGGATGAGACTTGTTAGAGGAGCTGATAATAAACTTTGGTTTATATATCACATCGCCTCGTTCTTCCATGCTCTTCTACATACTTAACAAATTCCTCATCCTGAAGCCGTTTATGCTGAAAATGCCACCTAACTGGGTCCTTTGTCAATTTCTTATCTACATATATTAGACAGCATGGTACATGATCAGAGATCACAATATTATCATAGAAACAGTTTTGAATCTTGGACCTTAATTCTGTAGAGATCAAAAAATAGTCAATACGTGAGAATGTCTTATAGGTATTAGAATAACAAGAATAGGCTTTGACTTGTGGTTTCATTTCTCTCCATATATCTAGCAATCTCAATTCTTTGATAAAATGATTAATGGTCATCCTACATCCATTGTGCGTACAGTCCAGTCCTGTTGATCGATCTATACTGGGATTCAATGTACAATTAAAATTCCCTGCTATTATATGTTGCCCTGTAAGTGATGATAAAGTGAGGAATAAATTAACAAAGAAGTTTTGATCATCAATATTGGGGCCGTATAATTTCACCAGATTTATATTTTCTAATAACAAAGATCCTTGGATGATTAGATATCTTCCAAATTTGTCTCTAATTACATTTTTCATTTGAAATGGGACTGTTTTGTGTATGAGAGTCATAACTCCCCTAGCTCGGGATGAAAATGATGAGGTGAACACGTTACCTTGCCATCTTCTCCTAATTCTTTTTACATCCTCTTCTAATAGATGAGTTTCTTGTAAAAATACAATTTTTGAATCTGTCTTTATTTTATTCATAACTTTGAGTTTTTTAAGATTTTGTAGACCTCTGCAATTCCATGAAGTTAAATTAAGATTAACGCTTTGATCTATGATCAATAAGGAGTTTGAGATTACCTTGCAATATGGACATACTCTTACAGAGAAGCAAAAACATGGATGATAGAACATTCATCCTACAAACTAAACAAAAACAAATTCCCTTTCCCCACATTCGTGGTAATCCCCCCCAAAATCAAAAAATTCCGTCTCCCGTTATAGCCAGTGACTGTTCCACACCTGCGAGGATCAGTCAAACCACTCTCTCTTTCTCCTCTCAATCACCCTGACTCTACTACTATTCTTATAACATTAACTCTCTTCTGTAGTTTTTTCAACATAACTTCAAAGTTTTATAGCAACTTTGTACATCATAGCTTTTTTTTTTAAAATACAGTCTGTATTTTGTAGACATATTATATGTTTCAGATCAATCAGATGCCTGTACATATGCTTAAATGTTCTACCTTTGTCATGTTCATGCTTAGCTCCCACCAGTCTCCTTTTGGATTTGCTTGATGAGCTCCTGCGCCTCTTGAGGGGTCTTGAAGGTGTGGGTTCTCCCCTTATATGTGACCAGCAGTCTTGCCGGATGAATCACTCCGTGACGAATCCCTAGGTTGCGCAGCTCTTTGCGGGTGGGGTCGAACTGCCTCCTTAATTGTTGAATTCCTGCAGCCAAATCCGGATAGAACCGCACCTGTTGATCCTGGTATTTAATTTCCCCTTTAGCTCGCGCTGCATTGGTGATCGTCATCTTGTCTCTGTAGTTGAGGAACTTCATAAACAGCGTCCTCGGTGGTGTCTTATTATCTCTCGGTGGGCCGATTCGGTGAGCTCTCTCTAAAACAACCGAAGACTGCAGGTCCGTGTTGTTCAGCGCTTCTGGAATCCACTTTTCCAAAAAGGAACACGGGTCCCGTCCCTCCGCTCCCTCTGGCAGGCCCGCCAGCCTCAAATTATTCCGTCGCGAGCAGGATTCCAAGTCTAGGACGTTATCTTCCAGACGTTTCCATTTTAATTCCAGTGTTTGCAACTTAGATTGTAGGCTGGTGACGTCATCTTCAGCGCTTGAAATTCAGAGCTCCGCCTGCTATACTCGCTCCATACAGTCGTTTATTTCTTTCCTCATTCCTTCTATCGCTGCTATAATCCCATCAAATTTAGACGAAAACTCTGTTCTCATGGAGTTGATGGCAGTGAGCACTGCGTTTGTCCCCTCTTCAGCAGTTCCCGCTCCGCTGCTGGCTCCCTCCTCTGCCATTGTCTCTGGAGTTTTTTCTGTTTCGCCTCGAGCGTGGAAGTCTGTTAGCGTGGGTTGTTTTGTCGAGTTGCCTTTCCCTCCACCTAATTTCCCAACCTTGGTCTTTACCATATCCCCGCCAAAACGCTGGGATGGGTTTTTGTTCCAGTTAAGAGTTTTGGTAAACTTTTTATTTTTAGGAGCAGAGCAGTGTGAAACACGTCTTCCTACGTGGCCGCCATAGCCGGAAGTCCACCTTTATCCATACTTTTATCCTTGTCACCAAATGTTATGTCCATAATCTATAGTCCAATGACAAGCCCGGAGGTGCAATAGAACTCAACTTTATTGGTGACTCACAGACACAAGGCGCTCCTGTACAGGCAGAGGAGAAGGTCAAAAGAGACCATGAATCTTCCGCATTGGTCTTTTATACCCAGGGTGGCGGTGGAACCGGAAAGGTGGAGCCACCACCCTCATCACACAATAATACATCTTATTGGTATATGACGCTAGTCCTCAGGCAAATGTGTCAATTTTTGCTTACTTACCTTGCCTTCTTTTGCTGTCAGTTTAGGTGTGGATATTGTGGTATGGAAGCCGTAAAGGGTCATACTTCCATACTATTTATTTTCACTGTTTTCCGTAGGATATAGACAAAAGTGGGTGAACTAATAACATTTTAATGCTGCAATGCAGTTGTGTGGATGGGGAAAACTAACCTGCAGCTGAGCTTCACTATAGATGGAAATGGTGGAGCTTCTACAGTAGTTTTTCCTTCTATTCAATTGTGGTAAAAATCCTCTTTATATCTGAGCTTTGACATTAATGCAGACAGGAACACACAGACATGGTCTTGCCATCCTGTCTTACTTTATCTGAATAAACATGATGTCAAAAAGCTTTGTTTTTAGGTACATACTAGTCGATAATTCGAATCAAATAGTCCAGATAGTAATTACAATGAGCTTTTTGGATAAATGCAGTGTGTGGATAAACAAATTTAAACTTTGTTCAAATGAGCTCAAATACTGTTGATCACAAGTTAATGATGAAAAAAGAATTAATTAAATAGTACCTAAACAATACATCAAGGAAA